>CM050888.1:145536028-146786028 GCA_027725995.1 Rhynchospora tenuis | reverse complement strand
ACAGATGAGAAAAAAAATAAAAGGATGGGTGAAAAATTACTATGGTGATATCAAAAGGAAAAAACAGTCTCATCTTAGAATTATTGAAGAATTAAATAAAATTCAAGAAGATAGAGATTGGACTGATCATGAATGGATTAGTTTTAATGACCATGTACATGATTTAGATGAAATTTACGATAATGAACAATTGTATTGGCATCAGAGATGTAAATTGCAGTGGTTATTGGAAGGTGACAACAATACAAGATATTTTCATAAGATTGCTACTATTAGAAAACAGAAAGATTTGATTTTAGGATTAAATATTGAGGGTAGTTATACTAATGATTTACAGTATATTGAAGAACATATTATAGATTTTAACACAGATTTATTTGGAGTTTCAGGAGATAAGTTTGTTGTTCTTCAAGATGATTTTTGGACTGGAGATGATAAGATGACAGATATTGAAAATCAGCAGTTGGTGAGCCCTTTTAGATTGGATGAGATTAAGAAAGCCCTATTTGATTCTGCTTGAGAAAAGACTCCAGGACCTGATGGTATGAGCTTCTTTTTTTATCAAAAATATTAGCATATAATTCAAGATGATATAGTTGCGATCTTTGATGCTTTTTATTCTGGCAAATTAAATGTGGCTAAATTGAATAGAGCCATAATCAAACTGATTCCTAAACAAAAAGATGCAATGGAGATTAAATAGTTTAGGCCCATAAGCCTGATTAATTGTATATACAAATGGATTACTTAAGTCCTTACAGAAAGATTGACACCAATAATAGATAGATTGATAGATGAGTCTCAGGCTGCATTTATTAAAGGAAGATATATACTAGATAATGTGGTGTGTGTCAATGAAATCTTACATTCTGTTCAGAGATCTAGTAAAGAAGGGATAGTTTTAAAAATTGATTTAGAAAAAGCATATGATCGGGTTAATTGGACTTTCCTTTTTGAAATTTTGAGATTAAGAGGATTCTCTACTAGATGGATTCAGTGGATTCAATCTTTGTTGTGTGGAGGCCATGTATGTATAAAGATTAAGGATCTCTTAGTAGATATTTTGAGGTTAAACGGGGTCTTAAACAAGGAGATCCTCTTTCTCCACTTTTATTCAATTTAGTTGCTGACACACTAAATCATTTGATCATAAAAGCAAGAGATGTTGGTTAAAGGTTTTGGTGCTCCGATTAATAATGGTTACCCTCTAACAAATCTCCATTATGCTGATGACACGATTTTATTTTGTCAAGCAGATGCTCAGATGATCAGTACTATCAAATGGATCTTTATCGGGTTTGAAGCAGTTTCAGGTATGAAGATCAATTTTCATAAATGCGAGATGTTTGCTATTAATGTTGAGGAGAGTAAAGCCACTGATTTGGCACTCCTATTTGGTTGTCAGATAGCTCAATTACCTTTGATATATTTAGGGATTCTAGTGCATTATAAGAAATTGAATGTTTCTCATTGGCAAAGAATTATAGATAAATTTCAAGCCAAGTTGCAGTGTTGGAAAGGAAATTTTTTATCCTATGGAGGAAAATTAACTTTACTTAAAAGTGTGTTGTCTGCTCTAGCAGTTTATATGTTGTCTTTCCATCATTTACCTGCTAAAGTACACAAAAGATTGGATAAAATTAGATGTGATTTCTTATGGAATGCTGGTTCTAAAAAGAGATATCATTTGGTTAAATGGAGGGTGGCTTGTACGGAAATTAGTCAAGGAGGACTTGGTTTGAGAGATTTAAAGATGATGAATATAGCCTTGTTAAGTAAGTGGTTGTGGAAGTTAAAAGATCATAGAATACAAGGGTGGTGGAAGAAAATGATACAATATAAATATGGTTTTTCTGGTAAAGATAAAGTCAAATCCTATTTTTGGAAAAAGATTATGGATTATGATCAGGTTATCCAAATTCATTGTCAGCATAAAGTAGGTAGTGGTCGTCAGACCTTCTTTTGGTTAGACAGTTGGTGTGGAGATAGCCCCCTCAAAATTCAATATCCTTCTCTTCTTCAGATATGTACTAAAGATGATATTACTGTTGCTCAAGGGGTAATGAATAATTGTCAAAACCTAAATTTTAGAAGGCAACTGAATGCTCGATAGAGAGTGGAGTTTCTTGAGTTAAAATCAAAAATTGCAGCGATTTTACCTTTAAATGTTTCTGAGGATGAAGTGTATTGGTTACAATCTAAAACTGGAAATTTTTCTACTAAAGATATGTATAGATGGTTGGTTAACGGGGGAGTTCAAATTAGACAGAAAGATATCATTTGGAAAATGAAAGTTCCTTTGAAAGTTAAAATGTTTTTATGGATTTTGAGTAAAAGAAAACTTCTGACTAGAGATAATTTGATTTTAAGAGGCTGGGATGGTGATCCTCAGTGTTGTTTTTGTACACATCTAGAGACTATTGATCACATTATGTTCAAATGTCATCAGGTTAGGACAATATGGGAATGGTTTCATCGTTCTAATAATATTGCTATTACTCCTGACAAGTTAGAAGATTTATGTATTTCTGGTTCTGGTATGAGATCACCTGATGCTTATAATCTTTGTTGTGCAGCAATATTATGGTCAATTTGGTTACAAAGAAATAATTGATGTTTTCGAGATGATGTGCATTTTAACAATAGTAGATATATTCATGAGATCACTTCTTTATTGATTTACTGGTCAGGGGGTTGGAAGGATAGCTTAAAGTCTGAAGTTTGGGAAGTGTGGCCAATTCAGAAGGAGATACAACAACTGACGGCGACAGAAGAAGTGGGAGGTGGAGCTGCTTCAATAGGAAGGAATTGATGTGGCGTGAAGAATAATACGTCTGTCTGAAGTGAAAAAATTATTTTTTGGGCTTTAATGCTGATTTTCAGAAGTGTTATTTTGCAATTGGTTGTAATAAGTACTGCAGTTGTTGATGTTTCTTTTTCTGGAGTTTTTATGGTTTTTTAGGGGTATTTCTGGATAATTGCACTTTAAGTACTGTTATCAAGAATTATGGGGTGATAATAGTTTGTTGGTTGCATAAAGTTGGGTGAGTTAGTGGTGCATGAAGTGGTGATATGAAGTGAGTCAGGGATGATTTGGAGGTGTTTACTGGTAGAAGATAACTGATGTTGCTGAGATATGCTGGGGTGTCTTGATAAATGCAAAAAGAATAAAAGGCGGTGGTTGAAGGAGCTAAACCTCTATATACTTCTTTTGTTTATCATTTTTTTAGTTGGATTGTTTGTAATAGAATTTCTGATTGAAGGGGTTAAAGGAGATAGGTAGATATTTCGTGCCTCTAGATTTGTTGGGGGGTTTTTGTTACCGATTGGTACCAGGTTTAGTTTGGAGTTATAGGAAGAGGGTAGATATGCTTGTATTTGTGGTTGAATATGTTTGGTGTTTGTATTTTTTGCTTTTCGTTAATGAAAAGTGGTGGGTAAAAACCCACTAGTTTCAAAAAAAAAAAAAAAAAAAAAAAAACATTCTAGAAATAACAATCTAGATACCTATAGATATCTACCACCGATAGATAATAATCTATATGATATTCTAGATTAATCTTCATAGCTAGACCACTAATCTCTCTCAGCCGTTAGCTGCTATATACACTTTTGGAGATTCAAATTATTTACTTGATGTCTCCATCTCTATTTGGGCTGGCACATGATCAAAGTCGGTGATAATGTTAAGTTGTTAACAATCTCCCCCAACAGAAATAATTGAAGGAATGATACCAAGCATCGGGGCACTTTTATTACATTGGGCACAATCCATTTCGGAATTGTTATAACATTTATTGGATTTTCGATTTTGATCCCATCTTATCAGTAAAATAATAATATTCTTTATACTAACAAAACTAATTAAAAAAAAAACACAAAGTAGTAAAGAAGGGTGAAGCGCATCATTGATAAAATTTCTGGAATTAATATACCACTAGAGTTTTCAGGGTTGAGTTTCAGAGTTCCAAAGTTGCTCCTATGATTTTGAATTTTGAGAACCAAAATTCCATTAGTTTATATTAAGATTTAAATTATTTCCTTTTGCTTTTGTCATTAACCAGCAATTGTAACCATCTTTTTTTGCTTTCTTCTTATATTGGACCCTATAAAGTTATGAATTTATGATCTAGTCCAAATTTGATTTACAACATATGATATTATTATACGTTCATGAGTATCTTTATATTATAAAATAATATAATAACTAATGATTGCTTTGATTTCTATAATATATATGGTTTAAACACTCCCAAAAAATTGTTATTTTTAATATCGAAAAAATAATTATTATATCAGATAATATTCAAATGTACAATTTAAATTTTTATAAGAAAAAAATTGCACACTAGTGTTATGAAATCTAAAACATCCAAAATAAATTTTTTTGAAATATATATAGTTTTGTTAGCCAATAATAATATATGATTATATGGACTCGTTCTATTATTTTCTCATATGCACTTGTGTGCCAATGCGGCTCGACGACTGCGCTAGTCTTACTTCGGCCCCCTTATTTTCCAATCCTGACTCCACCCTTGATTTTTAGTATCAAGACCTCCACATATGAATCTACGAAAAATAGACAACATCAATACGATGATGGATGAACATTTTTTCAAAAGGTACAGGAGGCACCTCCTTAATAGTGTACCTGGTGCTCGGTTCAGGTGTTACATGGGTAGTCTAAATTATGCTGGGTGATATGTTTGTTTCCTTTTTTTTTCTTGGACTTTACTTTCTATTTTGTCTCTGTGCTGTTAAACAATGCTCGATCAAACTCTAAGTTTGAGCATTGTTTAGCAAAATCATTGAAATTAGTTAGACTGAATCAAACTCCAAATTCATTAGTGCAAGAATATTTTGAGTGTCTTGATTGTGAGCATCAATCCCAAGTTGTAGGGAGCTTGTCATTGCTCTCCTTTGGTTAGGCCGATCCACCTTGAGGTCTCTTGTGACGAGACGATTCGGTTCGAATTTGTACATATGTTCTTATTGGAATTGAACGGAGCGCATCCTTTGAGTGATAGCAAAACTTCCGAATAAGTACGACCAAGGCTAGCATTCCCTAGCAGGTCGGAACTCCGTAATCAAGTTTGTGTGTCTCTTCTCTCTTGCTTATTTATCTTGATTACTTGCTTATATGAACTATTGATTTGTTGTTTTAGTAATTTCTGTAAAATTGTCCAAACTAGTTTATGACTTGAAATTGTGCCTATTCGCCCCCTCTAGGTCGTAATTAGGGACAACAATTAGTATAATCAATTAAATTATAAAATAAAAATTCAAACAAAATTACGGCATATTTAATCCTTATAATCTGTAAAATTCATAAGTGAAATTATATTTTACGTGTGGAATTACGAGGATCAATTTAAAAAATCTCAATCTTATTATAATAAATTAATTCAATCTAATCTAAGAAGATCAAACCGTTGCACACTTGTATTCAGAACCATTGGAGCATACTATAACTACCTATGTATTAGCTGGCTCTTAACTGAATGCTAATTACGTACCCGCAAAGCCATCAGGAGTAATTAAGAAGGTATATATTAAACAAATAAAGCTTAGATAATTAATTAACCCCAATCGAAATTTACGATTCTCATTCGCTGGACATCCGACTAAAAAAAGAAACTCCAAAAAATTAGAGGTGGATAATTAAAACATAGTGGTTACTGAGAGAATGACCTCGGTATAATACCATTCTAATAACAAACCAGCAAATATAACATGTATGCTTGTGGAAAGACAATGAGTAAAAATCAAATCTCAGTTAATCCGTTGAACAACTGTCCATTTTGAATCCTTTAATCCAAGAATATTCTCTAAGATGCTACCGTTTTATTCCTATAACATCCCTTCTCATTTTTTTTTTTTGTTTCCAGTGGAGAAAAAACCCCCCAAAATCCGATAATAGAGCAAACCTTCCTTCCATTCCCCCCTTCCTGTGTCTCAAAACACTAAATTTTGAGCAATGGTTGGGACCCAACAACAACCCCTACAAGTCTTGAGTGTCCTTGATGGGGCAAAAACACAGTGGTACCATTTCACAACTATCATAATCGCCGGAATGGGCTTTTTTACTGATGCATATGACCTCTTCTGCATCTCCCTAGTTACAAAGCTCCTCGGTCGCCTATACTATTCTATTCCTGGGTCTCCTACTCCTGGGACCCTCCCGCCATATGTTTCAGCTACTGTGAATGGCGTTGCATTTTGCGGTACTCTAACAGGACAATTATTTTTTGGCTGGCTTGGTGACAAGATGGGTAGGAAGAAGGTTTACGGGATGACTTTGATCCTGATGGTGTTGTGCTCAGTGGCATCAGCCCTGTCCTTCGGCAGTTCGCCTAAGACTGTCATGGGCACCTTGTGTTTCTTCCGATTCTGGCTTGGTTTTGGCATTGGCGGTGATTATCCCCTTTCTGCCACAATCATGTCAGAGTATGCAAACAAGAAGACCCGTGGTGCTTTTATTGCTGCCGTCTTTGCTATGCAGGGTTTTGGCATCCTCGCTGGTGGCCTTATTGCCATTATCATCTCATCCATATTCAGGGCAGCATTCCCATCACCATCTTATGAAATTGACCCAGTTGCTTCTGTGCCGCCTCAGGCCGATTATGTCTGGCGTATCATCCTCATGTTCGGTGCATTACCTGCTGGTATGACCTATTATTGGCGGTTGAAAATGCCAGAGACAGCCCGATACACTGCTCTTGTAGCAAAAAATGCAAAGCAGGCTGCTGCAGACATGTCTAAGGTATTGCAAGTAGAGATCACTGAAGAGCAGGCCAAGGCTATTGAATCAAAAGATGAGTCCCAATATGGTCTGTTCTCTTCGGAATTTGTTCGCCGCCATGGGAAGCACCTTCTTGGTACCACCATGACCTGGCTTCTTCTTGACATTGCTTTCTATTCCCAAAATCTCTTCCAGAAGGATATATTTAGTGCTGTTGGATGGATTCCTAAAGCAAAAACCATGAGTGCGCTTGACGAACTATTTAAGATTGCACGTGCTCAAACTCTAATTGCTCTTTGTGGTACTGTGCCAGGCTATTGGTTCACTGTTGGTCTGATTGACATAATCGGACGATTCTGGATCCAACTTGTTGGTTTCTTTATGATGTCAGCATTCATGCTTGGTCTCGCCATTCCTTACGAGCACTGGACAACCTCAGGAAACCACATTGGTTTTGTGGTCATGTATGCATTCACCTTTTTCTTTGCTAACTTCGGACCGAATAGCACCACATTCATTGTGCCAGCAGAAATATTCCCTGCCAGACTTAGATCTACCTGCCATGGCATATCTGCAGCCTCTGGCAAGGTGGGGGCTATCATTGGGTCGTTTGGATTCCTTTACCTGGCTCAAAATCCAGACCCAGCCAAGGCCGACCATGGATATCCTCCTGGCATTGGTGTGAGGAATTCTCTCTTCCTACTTGCTGGGTGCAATATCTTAGGATTACTTTTCACTTTTCTTGTGCCTGAATCAAAGGGAAAATCACTAGAGGAAATGTCGGGCGAGAATGAAAGCAATGGAAGATCTGCTTGATGGCTACAAGCAATCCGTTCCAGTATAACAGCTTATGGCTGAAGAAATATATTTATTAGACTATTTTCAATGTGTTCAGTTGTTATCCATCGTGTCTTGTGGTTTAACCATGTTTAACCATTCTATAAAACTAATTGTAACAGTGTAACTTGTTGGAGTTTAAGTCCCTTTATTGATTTAAATCTAGAGTACGTAGGTGCAGAATATGTGGGGATATGAGGGGGGTAAGAAAAGAAAGGCCAACATTGTTAATTAATAAACTTGTGTTTTAACAGAGTCATATAAAGGGGTCTTCCATTAATTATGCTGTTACGCGATATGTTTACCATCAATTTCAATAGAAATTACGTTATTATCAGTCGCTGTATTCTAAACTTTATCTATTGTCCATCAACTTTCTGTGCTATCTGTTTTATTCTTTTTTAAAAAAAAAATCATGTTCAATTAATGGTATTTGTCTTTGTCCCATCACTGTAGTTTATCAAATATGTTGTAAACATACAATTAAACATAAATGCATTAGAGAATGTTTTTGTTGTTATGGGTCGATAAGGTCTCACTCTGTCCGTGTTGATGTGTGATTTTCTAATGAAACAATAATAACTTTGTGATGTTAAATTCGCCCTCCATCCTATGTTGCTGGATTTGCTGGTAAGCAAATTCCCTATCTAAAGACATTCTAAAAGTTCGTGAAGATCCATTTACAGGACTTGCACTACAAGGGAAATGAGCAATTTTGAAAAGAGGTCACTCAGCAAGTGTAAATGATTTTATATAGTTTCATTATCCATAAAGTTTAACAGGATGCAATTATAAGATGGGTTATTGAAAGGCGGCCCTCCCAAAAAAAAAAACGTGAAATTTCTGAATACAAATTGCAAACTTAATATTTAATAAGGACCTATTGCATTATTATATTCCAACTGTCTGCTACACATTTACAAAATATTTCATGACATGATTAAATCTAGTATGCTATACCGGAGGGTCCTTTCATAAATATTTGTTTACTTATTCTGATCTCCTACAAATATGTGTTTGTCGACCTGATATGAAAACTGTGGTAAGGTATTAATTGCAAAACCTTAATTTCAAGATATTTTTGTTTTTTTTTCTTCTTGGTCTGGTTGCTGCTCAACTATTGAAAACAGCATATAGGATGATATGTGCCTTCAAAAGACATTAAATATCCGATTTTCTTTTCATTAATTCTAGTAGCTAACAGAACTTGAAAGTGGAAAGGGATTTATATTTCCTAAGTCTGAAAAATTGGCTGAATGCTGAAATTAAAAATGTAAAATTAAGAACCTATTAATAGCGCGTGCAAGTAGTGGATGTTTATCTTCCATCTTCCTTCTTCTTCTTCGCTTTTTTTTTTTATTTTTTTTTTTATTTTTTTTGGCCCTCTATGGATCTGAGGATTGCGAATTGCACAAACTCTTTTCAGATATTTCTTCTCTAGCTTAGAAACTTCAATTTTCCATTTTATTTTGATAAAGCTTGCATAGCGTTAAGGACAAATAGATGAACTACATGTGTATCTTGTAATCCTTTTTTGTAATCAATGTTGTAAGTGATAGGATCGTCTTTTTAATATGAGGTTATGTGAATATTAATGGAGACATATGAGATACTTAGAAACTAATATTATTCATTCATATACTTGATAGATTTCTCTTACAATGATATTTTTTTTCTCTCTTCTAAGTTCTAAACACTACTATAAAAAATGTCTATTGCACCAGGTTAAATAAGGTGTTAGCACCGGTTAGCCAACATGTGCGGATGATAGGGGTGCTAATTGAAACAGACAACCGGTGCAAAAACATAGGTGCTACTAAGAGAGTTAGCACCGGTTTTGTTACAATAACCGGATCTAACCTATCACAACTAGCATCGGTTTGCATGTAATAACAGATGCTAAATGTTGCCATCAGCACCTGTATATTTATTATAAACCGGTGCAAATTGCTTATGAAGTTTTGCACCCTGTTCTTTTATAAAAACCGGTGCAAAGCTGCTCTGTACTTTATCTTTTAATACACCCTGGCAGCTGCTGCCAGGTCAATCTCTTTATTTCCGTTTTGCATGATACACATAATTATTTAAATTAAAAGAGATCATAGTATCGCATTTAGAACACAATAAACAGAACCCCTTTGTTCTGTATGCGTGTAACACAGGAGAGAGAACAAAAACATAAAAAAAAATTAGATTTCTGCCCCTTGAAAATTAAAAAAATACCACTCCAAATTTGATCTTTGCAAAAATGCTACCCTAAACTTATTTTATTTAGATAATTGCCACTCAAATAGATCTAATTTTGTAACAAAAAAAAACAAACATTATAGAGGAAATATATTAAATGGAAGGAGAGATTATTTGAGAGACGAGCATGAAAAAGTCATGGTACAGGCATGTTGAGAGACGAGCATGAGAATATATGAGCCGAAATATGCTAAACATACATGAGAATAGTATAATGGGATTTATTCTTCATATTTAAATTGTCATGAAATGGACATATAAGGGTAAATATACATAGCAGGTAAGATTAGTGGGGTATATATATATTTTATTTTAAAGAAGTGAGGGGTATATATTCAATTAGAGAAAATTAGAGGTATACACCTGATTTTTAAAAAAAATAAAAATAAAAAAATTTGGAGTCACTAACTCGACGTACGTCTTCAATCCGAGTCATTCGCTTCTATTGAAACTTGAAAGGACTGATAGGCAAAGTTCTCTACTCTCCGGGACATCAAGATAAAGGAAGAAAGAAATCAGAGGATGAGACGATGGTCCGGAACAAGGCCAACCGACTGGACCGACTAACATCTCCAGACTCCAATTAAAAGTCCCTACGGCATAACTTAATTCAGAAAAAAAAAATCGGTAGTTAAAAAAATGCTCAACTTGTTTTCACCACCCAAAATTGTACTTATATGGGCAATGGATTTTGGGGCACAGATCATACTACAGAAACCATGGAGATTTTTTTTCATGTAACTCAATAGTTAAAAATTATAAATGAAAAGGTATTTGATGCAAAACTTCGGGCTAAAAATTATAAATTAGCTCCATACATTCATTATTAACCTTTTTAAATTAGCACCTTAACACTGTGTTTGGATCAGACAAGGGAAATGGAAAGAGAAGAAAATGATGGAGGGAATGGAATGGGATGGAAAAGAAAATTATTAATTTTTTCTTGTTTGGATGATCAATCAAAGAGAAGGGAAAAAATATTTCCTTGCCCTTTGTTTCTTTTGTTTGGATAATCTTATTAAACAGAGGTGAAATAGATCTAATTAATTATGATTGACCATTATACCCTTGAATGTTCAACTCATTGAAGGAAGTAATTAATAATTAACAAGTATAAAGGAGTAAAAGACATATAACAATTGACTCAAATTTGGGTTGTGCGCCTCTGAATAATAACAATCTGATTCGGCACCATTATAGCTATATTATATCCATCTTTTTCTCACAAAAATAAAGTTCACAAATCTAGCTGATATACTGTCACAAACGAAATTGAAACACTAAAAAAAAAAAAGCTAATAAAGATGAGTGATAAGAGAACAATCTTGGTCGTATTATCCACCTCTCCGTTGAAGCAATGAAAAAAATTTAAGTTGAGGGAAGAACAAAAACCTTGCGAGAAGTGGAGCAACAATGGTAGCAAGTATTGGACACCGATATTGGCAGCAACAATAAAGCCCACGGGCCTAATCCTAAAATAATAAGGTAAATTTTATTGTGGACTTAATTTTGCAATCGAGCTTAAATCTTGATCATTCATTTAAATTTATGAACAGAGATGAATATCAAGATTTAAGCCCGGTTTAAAATTTATCGGGGGTGATATACACCATCCATCATTGTCCCATCCACACCATCCAACAAGCCTGGACAAGCCAAAATAGGCTTCAGCTATGATTTTTCGCGTGATAACGAAATCAATTTTTTTTAAGAAAAAAAATCGAAAAATTTTTTACGTGATGACGTCATCAAATTGACGAATTTTTGTGTTCGGTTAGATGCGTCAAGGGTTGAGTTAAACTTGTTATGTGTTCAGCTAGATGCATCTTAAAAATAAATTTTCACATTTTTGGATTCAGTTTAATACGTTAAGTGATGAATTTAAATTGTATATGTGTTCAGTTAGTTGCAGCAGAAATATAATTTTATGAATTTTTGTGTTCAGTTAAACACGTTTAGGGGTGAATTTAAAGGTTTATGTGTTCAGTTAGTTGTAGCTAAAATTTGATTTCGTAGTGAACATTTACAATATACAAAGTGAACACATTTAATATTCAATATACAAAGTGAACACACATAGCAATATAGTTACCATTTACAATAAACAAAATGAACACATATGATGACTTCATCAACTCCTCCTTCGATTTCTTCCGCACAACTCTTCTCACCCTATCTTGTAATTCCTGCACAATCAAAACAAAATACAATTAAGATCAATTACTAATTAAGTGCTCTAACTAATCCATTAGAAAAACTAAACAATAAATTAGTATATTTGGATCATATTAAAAAATTTAAAAAATTGAAATTGAATAACAAAATCTCTGAGTTCTTGGATTTATAGGAACAGAAACGAATTTATAGCAGCTATCTTTTACTCTTTCCTTGCTTGGAAAAAGCAAACATTACAAAATACAAATCACTTTTACTCTTTCCTTGCTTGGAAAAAGCAAACATTACAAAATACAAATCACTGTATCTAGTAACATTTATACAAGATCACACCACATAGCATCAAGAATAAAGCCGAACCTGGTATTGATACCACTCCTGTCTCTCTAGTACCATGGTCCCCTTGTTATCTATACCCAATCACACAAAATTAAGTATCAATTGACACCATATTCACTATAAAACAACAAATTAAAGAGTGTACCTTCGTCTTTGACGTACTCGGCCAAGGTATTGCAATCAGAGCAAAGTGCAAGGTATTGCCACTTTCCTGAAAATAAGAGTATAATAAGACAAACAAGTAATCCGATCAAACAAATCATTTTGAACTTTACTGACAAACTTAAACTTTAATTTAACACGTGCCAGTAAATAAAAAATCCTAAAGGTTGTGTGGAATTCAAGAGTATTTTATATACAAATATGCCGAAATGACATATAAGAACCTGTATAGTTTTGATAAAACAAGTAGAAATATGAAAGGACAAAACCCTACACGGAAAATATATGATGAAAACTCCAGAGTCTAGATCTAAAAAAGCTTGCACCCATTGCAGCAGTAAGCTTCTCCCTTCAAATAACAACAAAATGGAACCACAAAATTAATGAAACTATTTTATATACACATGCCAAAAAAAACCATGAAATGAACTATTTAATAACAACGAAATAGAATCACAAAACAAAGTGTAGTTAGTACCTCATTCTGACCACATGCGACTTGTCTCACTAAGCTTCTTCCTTCAAATAAAATCAATGAAATTGTCAGAGTGAAACGAATTGAGAGTTTGGAGAGGCGCCGATCAGCAGAAGTAGCGGAGAATAGAGACTGATCGGCGACGATCGGTGCAACGCATCCCTGGAGCGAGTCTGAGAGGAAGCGGTAGAGCAACTTCGCCGAGATCCAAATTTTCGCCTCTTTCGCTTTTGTCGTTGCGGCTAGGGTTTGAAGATTTAATATATGGAGACGGGCCAGGTGTTGAGTCCATAAAAAGTCTGTTGGAGTCTGCCGATGGTTGGATGAAAAAAGAGTGGATGATAGTAATCAATTTTGAAAATTTATGTCCATCATGAAATTACTCCAATAATAATAAAAGAAAGGAAATTGGACACCGATATCTATTTCTGAGCATCGTTAAAACAAGCGCGCATATAAAAAGGCAATAGGGAAGGATATCGCTGTTAGGGGTGGGTAACGTGTATAACGGAAGCGGAATGGGTCGTTCCATTTTCTGTTCCGTTTCAGTAAACGGTATGACCGAAATGATTCGTATTCGTTCCGTTTTAACGAAATTCCGCGGAACAGCTATATTTACACTGTATTTCACATAAATGAATCACGAAACGCATTCCATTTACCGTTCCGTTTGCGAAACGAAATGAAATTTCATTCCATAATATGTTCCGTATGGACGGAACGGAACGGTTTCACGTATAAACGGTATACCGCATCCACCCCTAATCGCTGTCCTTTACAAAATTGAACATCGCAATGAGTTATTTTTCCAGCGTGTACACCCCACCCCAAATCGGAGGAGAATATTTTTGTTACAAAATTGAATATCGCCACGAGTTCAAAAAAATCCCTCCCGATTTGTTTGTTGCCATCCAAAGTTCCAAACAAGGATAAATGTGGATTTTCCTTGCCTCTTTGTTCCCTTCCGTGATTTCTCCCTCATCCAAACAGAGGGGTAATTCTATATGACTATATCCATGAGAATAGGATAATGGGATTTGAGAGATTTTCTATTAATTTAGCATTGTATTTCTAATACTGATTTATCTTGCTTTAGTAAGAAAACATATAATGTTTTCTTTTTGACAGCCGTACTTACAAATACTCCTGTCCTCTGTAAATATAAAAATTAATGAAAATGCAACATTATTGCACAGATTCAATCAAACCAAGATTCAATATATCTTTAAACTTAATAACTTACTTAATAAAGTAAAATAAATAATAGATTATATACATATAGCGCCTGTGCTGTACGTAGGTCATATCCAAAATAAATTCTTATCCATGGCTTCAAAGAGAGCACCAGTTCTTGCCGCTATGCTTTTTTGTCTATCCTATAGTTTGTTGATTACAGGACAAGATCTTTCAAAACATCTAGTAACAGAAAATGGCTCTAAGGTAACTTTGAATTTTTTGTTTGTGTTTGCTCTGCTTATCTTATTTTACTCGTGTTAAACCTTTATATACAAAATATGGTCCATGTTCCTTGATTTTCAGTCGACATTACATATTTGACAGCTTTAGGCCTCTCAGGTTAGCATTCGAAATTTATTAGAGAAAACATATTAAAACAGAAAAATGCCATGAGAAAATTAGTCTTTCGCGGCATCACTCTGGTTTATTGGTGATCCCTGTTTTCTAATTGCTCATTGAAACCAAAAAGGAAAGATTTACTAGTACATGAAATTTTAATATCAAAATGAGTATAAAATTATAAATTAAATAATCTAAATAGTTGTTCGTACAGCTAAGAGGTCCACGCATTGGAGATGCAAAACCAAACAAGGCATCTGCAAGAACTACTCGAGGCCCTCCAATTAAAGCAGCATCTGATAGCTATACCCATGTATGTATATCAGTTTTGAATATTTAAAGCAATATATTAGACTGTGTCAAAAGGAGCTAGTTTATGTCGAAATTTTGTTTGTATTGTTTTGTAGGTTGCGGGTTACCAGAGCAAAGGAGTAATTGGTAATACATGGTGGCATGGTGTGAGTGCAAAAATAAGTGTATGGAATATACAGGATGTGCAACCCTTGTCACAAAGTTCAGCTTACATAGCAGCTATTAGCAATTGGGATGGGCTAGAATATGTCGCAGCTGGAGTTCATGTATGTCAGTTACTGAATTTGCTTTTATTTTTCCATTTGGACGTATAACGGGCCGGTGCCCGGTGGAGATGGTCCACCTTCGTTTCTTTAGGAGGAGAAAATGTGGACTATACATGAGCCATACATTGTCCGAATAGACAAATATTTCATTTTTAGTTCAATAAATTGAAATTATAATGATTATTATTATTATTATTATTATTATTATTATTATTATTATTATTATTATTATTATTATTATTATTATTATTATTATTATTATTATTATTATTATTATTATATGTTAGGGATTAACATAAGAAAAGAGCAAAGCAGAAAATAGATAATAAATTATTATTCTATTAAATTATATATAGATTTCTTAGCGGACATTTAAATATTTAATATAGTTGTAGAAAAGTTAATTTGATCTTCAATTTTTTAGTTGACAAACAATATAAGAATTTTTCTGATTAAACATACTTACAGTTTCTAGTGTGATAGCCAAACAAATTTAAAATTGAAAAAAGTACTATTAATCATATTTAAAGTAATTGACATTAATAAATATTTATTTAAGAAATTTTCACAACAATCATTATCAAATCAAAGGTAGTATAAGAATTGAATGCAAACCAATATATACATTAAAATTTCAAAAATAAAAAGGCGAAGAGTTTATGAAAAATCATTTTCTTGTCCCCATTAAATATAACATAAAAAGACTACTATGAGAAGTTATATTGGCCGGGCCCTGTTTTTCCTATATTGCTTGCTTTTAGATCATTTGTTATTCTTATAATTTGCATGCATGGTGTTTCTTTCTTAACAATATTTAGGTATACCCACGGATGTACAACAATAGCGACTTGCGTTTCTTCACATATTGGACGGTAATTGCTTATCTATTTAAGTACAATCGATCGCGATGTCCATTTTTGCTCTTTCCAAGCAATAGAACAGACTATTTATGGTTTTAGCTCATCCACTAAAAGTATATGAGGTAGTACTTTTAAACAGTGATCCCATAGACGTACGGAATCGTCTTATTAAAAAAAGAATTTTTTGTAACGTTTAGAAACACATTAAATCTAGTTAAAAAGAAGATTTAAAATTTTAAAAACTCCAAAATATGTAATTTTTGGGCCACAAGATCGGTAAATTCATCCTACTTAATTCTAAAGCTTTATAAATGCTCAAAACAATTTCAATTGATCAGATTTAAAACTTATGATATCTACTAATTAAAGATGCATTATCTTACTCACCAGATCAAAGACTGATTCTCTTTTTTTTTTGGTAATAGCCCAGACTGATTCTTTTTACCTTATTATTAGATTTGAAACTGTTGACTTATTATGGAATAGAATAATTGTATTATTTCAACATATATATATAATATTCGAATAATTGTGCCAAAATTGTATCAGACAACTAAGGATGGCACGGAGGGCTGTTATAATGATCACTGTCCCGGATTTGTAATAGCAAACGGCTCCAATCTTTTGCCAGGACAAGCCTTGGCTCCAGTGTCGATTTATGGCGGCGAGACGAGATACATCACAATTACGATAAAAAAGGTTTGTGGTACTATTTAATGTTAAATCCACAAAATGTGGATACAACTAAAAATAAAAGTTCGAGTCTTCTTAATCACATAAAGACAATTGAATAATTCAAAATAATATAGTGCGGATCAATTAATAGATAGAAGAAAATGGACGACAGTTTCTTATAAAATTAGCATTACAATTACATAAGATACATATGCAGGGGTTTCAAAGTATTTGAAGCAAAAGTATACATGACGTGCAGCAGCCCACAGATACATATGCTCATTATCTGTTATATGTTGTACGCAACTTCTGTCTTTTCTGAGGGGAAAAGAAAAAACTCATTATCTATTATATTTTACTCAACTTCTGTCTTTTTTTATTGAAAAAAAAAATAATGTAGGATGAAAAAACTGGAGATTGGTCATTATACAGAGAAGATAAAGGGGGTCCTATTGGGGGCATGACATTGCTAGGTTGGTGGCCTCAGAGTCTTTTCAAGAGCTTATCTGACCGAGCAAATGTAATTCAATGGACAGGAGAAGTCGATTACCAATACAACGAGACAGGTCCTACCATGGGCAGTGGGCACTTCTCCGACGAGCACGAGGGAAAAGCGGCAGGTTTCTTTGACGTTTATGGTTTTGATGGTGCTACTGGATTGAAATACAATCATGCCTACAGCCCTATTCCTTTTGTAGACAAATCATATTGTTATGACATTTCTCCTTGGTATGATCCTGATTACAACTATCCTGTAGTAACAACTCATCACTTCTTTTACGGTGGACCAAGCGGTTGCTCCGGGTAAGTGTTAAGGAAGTATGTATATACCTGCAGTATGTGTCGAGTTACGGATTTAAAATAAAATGTATGGCTTGTGCTATGCAAATTCATTCGGTCAATAAATATTAGAATAAATTGCATTTTGCTGGCCTTCAAAAAAAAAATATTAGAATAAATTATATGCATCGAATGACAAGGTTATGAATGACTATGCTTCTATGATGTTGATGAAATATTCCTTTCATAATTGATTTATTTATTTTCACCTTTTCGTAATCTATAATTGGACCAAAGCTTTCTTTCATAATCAAAATAAGTGAGAATAACATACTTGGATACGTTTATCTAAAAAAAAAAAAAAAAAAAAAAATCAAATGGCAAGCGAGAGTTACAACGCAACAGTTTAAAAAAATATTTTTAACTTAAAAGAACTTAAAGTGTTTTTTTTTTTAATAAAGGAGTTGATATTTATGATTTTTACTATGAAATTTAGCGTTGATATCATTGTATATTTTGGTCGATCAAATTCTCAAAATAAATAAATAAATAAATAGTTTGGTCGATCAACCATCCTTCGAGTGTTCTTTCTACTTTCTTCGTAGTCCGCACCATCTCTGAAGTTTTTAACGGTTAAACTGCTGATTATTGTGAAACTGGATGACAAAATGAGTACGAATAGTAGAGCAAAACAGAGTAAAAAAATCATTATGCATGTATATAAGCTAAAGATATCAGAATGTATAATATAAAGCACTCAGGATGTCGAAAAAGCATAATTGACAAACTAAAGCCATTAATCGATCATTCGAGATAGGAGCGTTTAGGTGAAACATACAAACATTGTGTTAATTGTGTTAAAACAACACAATATTGTCTATACCTTGACAAACATTTATTGATTGGACATAATATTATATAGAATTTTATATGACTTCTTGTATAATTAAATAATTAATTATAACGATACTTATAAATAACCATTCAACATAACATATATGTACCTATAACACAATAAACTAAATTCAACATAGTATTAATTAAGAGATCATCATACTGTGTGACCCTCGGAGAATTTATTTTATGTTGTTCATAAAAATAAATCATTATATTTATTTTAAATAATCACAATTAATATATAACAACATATTGTGATTTCCAACTTTTTGTTTCGTTCTTATATCACATGATACCGTTGTGAACAACTTTTTCCTGCGACAACATCTACACCGAAAAGAAATAAATAAAGGTTGACAACATTAGGGGTGACGACGGTATAACCGTCACCCGTTTTCCGTGCTTGTTCCGTCCTAGCGGAACGAGTGGCAGAATGGTTTGGCATTTCGTCGCATTCAACGGAACGGAAGACGGAACGCAGTCTGGTAACGTTGAGACGAGCGGAACGGAAAACGAAATGGTATGTACCGTGCACGTTTCAGATACGTTCCGTCCAAAATTCTATAGTTTTAGAATAAAAACGATAGCAGAGGTGAGCTGTCCTCACCTAACCCCTTTCTTCTTTCTTTTTCCTCTCGAATCAGCCTTTGGTGAGACTTGAGCCACACAAAAGCAACACAGAGCTCTCCTCTCTCACTCTCTTGCTCGAACCCAGAACCCCACCTCTCGCTACCATCCCCGATCGCCCCCTCAGCCGGAACCCCACCTCACTCACCCTCCAACCAAAGACCCCAAACCCTGACCCCCGCAAAATTTCTCTCTCTCTCTCTCGAGTTTGATCCACAATGGCGACTGGCTGGTGGCGCTTGTTGGTGGCCGATGGCGGCAATTGACTTCCTCTCCTTTCTCTTTATTGTGTTACCTCGGTTTGCTATTTCCCTCTCTTTTTTTCTTTAAATCTGTGTTGTGCTTGATTGTGATTGAGGCTTGCATTTGAACAAATTGTGCTCTGTGTGTTGCTTGGTAAATCGATTGACTGAAGTTGAGTGTTTTCTTACCAGTGTTCTCCTTCTATTTTTTCTCTCGAATTAATTATCAACGTTATTAACGTTCAATACGTTAAATTCAAACGTAACAGAAACGGAAAAAAAATTTATACCGTTCTAGAAACGGAACGTAAAACGTCAAAATTTTTAAAATCGTTAATTAAACGGAACGTATAACGTATAGGCCTGATTAAATCAGTTGCCGTTGTCAACATTAAACAGGCCTAGACAACATCACCCAAAAAAAGGTTGACACATCACCCACGTTAATCAAATATATGTTAATGTAAATAAGTGATCGACAATATTGATATTAATGATGCAATTTATCTGTAAATTCGGTAATATATTTTGTTGATATTGAATAGATGATGGAAAAGCTAAAAAGCATACTCGTAAACAACTAATTAAAACAAAAATAAGGGCTACTGAGCAATATTTATTGCAATTAGACAACTACCGTCATCACCATCTGTACTTCTTCCATATCAACATTTTGTATATGAAATTATCTATCAGCAACAAGTTCAACGACGTAAACTAAGTTCAATTTTTAATATTTATTTGTTTTATAAATTTTGTTTTGAAGTTACAGATGAAATATTATTGCACTGTCGCGATTGTAACTCGATTTTTAGTTATATTTTCTTTTATAATTTATAGAGACATCTTACTAGTGCGCACGGTATATACCTTACATTCATATATAATATATAATATAAAAATAAAAAAACAATTGCCAACTTAAAAAGAGGTCATGATTAAAAGCATGATGGCACTTTATATAAAAAAAAAATGACTAAGAGTCCTAATAATTTATCCCTCGAATTTTAACAAAAAAAAAAAAAAATGAAGTTTGAAACATCATCCCTCTAAAGCATATTTTGAAAAGTACACATCAACAAACTATAAAAAAATTGTACATACATTCATACAATGATACAAATCCCTAGTGTGTGTTGACTTCGTTGACTTCAATTATATGAATTGAAGTCTTCGCAACGAAGGAACAAGGGGTAAATAAAAGAGAGGGACTGAGGGAGGCAGTCAGGCAGAGGGACGAGTGAGTGAGAGAGATGGCCAACTCGATAACCCATTGCTCCCACCCAAGCCATGAATTAGTAAGGACTAAAGACCCCAGTGGACGTTATATTTGCGATCTGTGTGAAACCAAGGGAAGTGGCCTTCGCTACAGGTGTCACGCATGTGACTTTGATTTACATGACCATTGTGCTAAGTTACCTGAGACCATATGGTTCTTTGCACATCCCTGGCACGATCTCCATCTCAAGCAAGGTTATTTTTCTTTTATCTGTCGGTCACTTGTGTTTACTAATTTATTATGAATTACGAAATTGGATTGAGAATGTTTCAATTCCATCTTTTTATTTTATTGATTTTAGCCCTAAATCAACACAATACCCTAAATGATTCAGTATTTTAATCCTACATTGGGGTAATCGCATGGTTTAGATTAATAAAAAATTGAAAGTTTTTTGTTTGTTAACACTTGGCACTGGTCAACCAACCATCCAAAATCGTTTTGTATTCTTCCATGAACGAATTAATAAATATTCTCAGTTCATGGTACCAAAAAGTTGGGAGTCCACCCCTTACTTTTTTTTAATAAAATAAATAAAATAAAACCCTAGAGGGGCGGCGGGGCGGGGCGTCCCCCAGCCCTCTTCTCCCTTTTTCTTGCTCACTCCTCCTCTTTTCTCCTTTTCTTATCTCGTCCTTTTGTCTTTCCCCGATTTGGTTTCCTTTTCTGTCTTTTTGCTAAGTTTTAAGTCGTGAGTTGTTATATCGAGTGTTCTCCACTTCTCCTTGGCGCGGTCGCCGGTCTACAGTTGCTTGGGTGGGATCCAGCTAAATCCCTTTCCCAAGCAGTGACTCTGTGAGTGTGGTGGGATTTAGCACCAGCCCAGTGTTTTAACAAGTATTAAGCTGCGATTGAGCTTTATTAGGGATGGTGATGTTACAGATTGCGGTCAGTCAAGTGGATTCTCACTGTAGGAAGGTTCTGACAATAAGGCAAGATCGGTGCTCGTCTGACATCTGCGCAGCAGTACCAGAGGTGGAACTTTGGTAGCTGTCAGGAGTTTGATCATTTGACCAACAATTTCTGAGTTGTCCGGAGAGGCCATGTGTGTACCGGGCTTAGATTAGGGGCTGTTAGCATATGCTTGAATGGTGCCAGTATGTGTGGCTGTTTTCCATGTAGTTGAGTTTGTACCGGTTTATATTATATAGACAATTGTGATTTCCTTTTTTTTACATCTTTCTAGTAATTTCTTTATTAATTGAACTGCCGGCTTACCAGCCTTCAAATAAATAAATAAATAAAATAAAATAAAATAGTAAACATTTGTGCTATGCTGGTATATAATGTTAATTAGTTATTTGGTTCCTTTCTGCAGGTACAGGTTCTAGGGCTTGTGACCTTTGTAAGGAGCCGGTGGAGGGATTTTATTACCAATGCATCCCGTGCAACTTTGATGTGCATCCTCATTGCACCAAAGCACAGCAGAGAGTGTACTCTGAATTGCACCCGGAACATAGCCTCTTCCTAGGCCCTTCATCATTCAACAAATGCAGTGCATGCAAGTCATCCAATGGGATCTGGATGTACAGGTAAATGCTGCTACTTTTAACCTATCACCAAAAACAGCAATGTATATTAAGTGAATTTTCATATGTTAAAATCCTGTTATGTTAGAATAATAACCATATAAGCTTTCACCACATGTGTATGTTCTACTTTTGCCCCTCTAGGGTCATTTGGCAACATATAGATTAGTGGAATCAAGGGTTAAAGTTAGTACTTTTTATGCAATTGTAGGTTAAAAATTTAGTTTACTAACTTAAGCTAACCTCACACATGCCAAATGCCCCCCTTAGGTTAGAAATTAGTAGAAGAAAATAAGAAAGTAGTTGTGAATTGCCCATTATATTCCGATCTCCATATTATTTGGTCCTCTACATATGATGTGTTTCTATATTTTGAATTAGTGCTGGTTCTTTCCATTCCTCAAAAGCACCCCACTAATGGTTCTAGTTCTAGTCTTCATGAAAATGTTAACCCACTCTAGGTATCAAAGCATCCTGTAGACAACAATTTTTTTTTCTAAACAAATTGCATAAAGGTAAGAATAAGCTATTCGAAGGACATATTCTTCTACCCAAAGATGAAGTCAGAAAGATGTGTTGTCCATTCACCTACATTATTTATAAGAGTTGGAGATCTATGCTTTTTTAGTTTCGTGTTGGTTTCCAGAGAAGGTGACAATTTGTATGTGTGGGTGGCACCATTATATTTATATTAAATCATGTCTTTCTATTGTCCATAATTCTATCATATGCAAGCTTTTAAATTTCGCCGTTTAAACGGCGAAATAACGCAAATATCGGTTTTCAGCGCAGAAACGCACGAACGTTAAAGTTTCAAACAAGAAAAATGCGTAGCGCGTTATTTCCGAATTTTCGGCGATAAATCGGAAAAAATATTTCGTTTGGCGGAGAAAATACAGAGAGGAAAAGAGCTGAAAACTTCCAAAATTACTTTTTTTTTTTCCGCCAATTGAAAACCAAAACCTAGACCCCTCTCACAGTCTCTCTCTCTCCCTGCCTGTCCCTCTCGGGAGCAAAAAGGGTTGAGACGAGGGTTTAAGGGGAAATCCCAATTTTGCTTGCGCAGCTTTCGTTCTCCCTGCCTGTCCTTCTCCGTTACGAAAGTAATTTATCTGAGGAAGCTGGAATTGTGTGCGCAGATATAGATACGATTCTCTCTCACTGTCTACAATTAATTCTTTAGTTTCGTTCTCGCGAGTAATACTCGATAAATCTAGAGATGGTGTAGATATTCGGCCTCTTTAGGTCTTTGATTGTTTAATTTATTGCCCACGGATACTTCCTCCTTTTTATTAACGGAAATCATATTTAATTTAAAAGTTTTCAGCGATACTAAATAGCTTCGTGATTTTTTTATTTTATTGTAACCTTCGTGATTGTTTAGTATAATAGGTTTAAGTTCTCTGAAAATTTTTCATATCCTTAATTGAAAAGGACAGATTTGACATTTGATGACAAGATGACGATCTTATGATTATTAGGAAGAACGAATGTTCAACTTTTGAAATAATTAAACTGCAAAATAAATGTGATTTTGAAAATAGAATTATCAAGTATTATACTGGAGGTCATAAAGGATAATTTATGAAATCAGTTGTGTGTAATAGGTTTTGCTAGTAACTCAAGATACAGGTAAAGGGGAAATTAGAAGTAATTGAACTGGTAGAGAATGAATTTCATTGATTCACCGTGTGTTGATTAAAAATGTGTATCGCTATATACTGATACAAGCTTCTAGCTATCCTGAGTTTGTTACAATAGAACTCTGAGTTGTATTTTAATAAGTTTAGTTAAATAGTGAAAAGTATAATACAATGATAATTTTATTATTTGTATATATACACCGTTTTTTCACCGTGTTATCACCGAAAAAACGCCGCACCGTTAAATCAACTCCAAACCGTGATACCGAAAAAACCGCATTTTAAAAGCTTGATCATATGTGAACTTCCACCCCCCATTGGACTAGGAGTCTATGATTATACTCTTCAAATCAATGTTATCTAGTCCTCCAAACTATTGTGGTATGCTAGTTATTTGTTAAAATTACTTCATACATGAGAAAGACTAAAATTAAGCACTTTTGACAAATTGGTCCATGAAATGTGACTCAATCTCAATTTTCTAGCTGCAATTAACTGATTAAAACTATTAAATTTGATTTTCATATTGATATTTTGTTGAAAAAGAAAGTTTACATTTTCATCAATTCTTTTTTAATTCTTTTTGTTTGATAGACGATACCAAAAAAAAAAGTTTTTACAGAAGACATAATAATATTGACAGCAAAGATATGGTGATTAGTAGATTAATAGGCTTATATAAAACGGTGAACATAACAATTTCACTATACTAATAGATTGTTACAGAACAAGACTTCGTTTATGTTTCTCCAACTAAGTAAGCTATTAGGGAGGACGAAAAGATGTGGAAACTAATGGTAATCTAAGTGATTGTATCAAATACAAACTTAAGGGATAAAATTTCTGAGCACAATTAAGATACTACCAAAATAAATTATCCTTTTGTTGAGATAATTGGTATATTGTATACCGAGATAATTATATAAGAGATTTTATTTGTTTTTGTTAGGTGTGGCATGTGCAATGTAAACCTTCATATTAGATGTGTTGGGAACATTATGCCCATGGAACACAGTCATGACAACAAAAAGAGCAGCTGTGGCGAAGTGGTCACTGGAGCAACAACAGTAAGTGCAGTAGCTGATGTCCTAACTCAATTGGTATTACAACTCTTTTCTCTTTTCTTTAAGTTGACATTTAAGTCTGTCCAAAAAATATATATATATTGTGCAAGTTATTTTCTTTTCCTTGGTAGGATCTTACAACGCCGACTAGAGTGCAAGAGGAGAGAGATAATGCAGTTAAAGATGAGGTTTTACAGATACAGGAAAAAAAAATAATTCGAAGTCGATTAGAATTGCTACAAAAAGAAAATAAAAAATTGCAAGATGAGAGAGATAATGCAGTAAAAGAAGCTGAAAAATTACGCAGAAGTGCTAGTCGTCAATCTCATATAGCGTTCTCTGAGTTTTTGCTGCTAGAGCTTCAACAGGCAACTGAGAACTTCAGCAATTCACATAAAATTGGTGAAGGACGTTTTGGTAGTGTCTTCAAAGGGTTTTTGTGCAACACCATGGTTGCCATAAAGGTGCTGCATCCTCAAAGTTTTAAGGGCAAGCCAGAATTTGAACAAGAGGTAACTTCATTAGGACTAAACTGTCACATAATTCAATTGGTGAGAACATGTGAATGCAAAACAAGGAACTTCACTAAATTTTAATGGTATGGTACAAGATTAACTGATATACATGTTTATTGTTTTGAACATGTGAATGCCAATTGTAGTTTTCTAAAAACTGAAATAGCTCTAGACTAACTCATGTTTATTGTTTTGGATTAATAGGTAGCTGTCCTAAGCAGAATGAGGCACCCAAACCTTGTTACCTTGATAGGAACATGCTCAGAAAATTCAGCTTTAATCTATGAGTATTTACCTAATGGTAGCCTTAAAGATCGACTTGCATGCCAAGGGGGGACACCGCCACTCACATGGCAGGTTCGAACGCGTATTATTGGAGAAATTTTCTCTGCTCTCCTGTTCCTTCACTCAAACCCCAATCCAATTGTCCATGGAGACCTTACACTAGCAAACATCCTCCTAGATGGCAACTTGGTTAGTAAGCTCAGCGACTTTGGTATTTCTCGTCTCCTAAAGGAAACCAACACAAACATCTTAGCGTACCGCACCAAATACCTCAGGGGAACATTTGCTTACATGGACCCAGAATTTCTCAGGAGTGGAAAGAAAACAGTAAAATCTGATGTCTACTCGTTTGGTATAATCGTCCTTCAACTATTGACCGGAAAGCCCCCTAAAAACATAGTAGCTGATGTCGAGGATGCCATTGAGACTGATTCCCTGCATTTGATTATAGACGAGTCAGCTGGAGAGTGGCCTTTTGTACAAGCCAAGCAATTGGTCAATCTCGGGTTGCGATGTGGTCAGATGCGTAGGAGGAAGCACCTTAATTTGGAGAGTGAGTGGAAGCTGGTTGAATCCTTGATGCAGGCTGCTTCACTGTCAGTGTCGCCCAGCTACAAATCTCAACTTGACGACAAAGGAATACCTTCATACTTCATGTGCCCTATTTTCCAGGTAATTTTCTCTAAATCCCCTTTTAAATCTGTCAAATCAGTATGGTGGAATTTTGTCGAATATTCAGGGTGCATTAGTAAAATAAGGAATAAGCAACTCCTTGGGATCTAAACGTCAGTAATACTTGCATTAACATTGACATTTCATTAAAATGGACATCCGAAGTGAAAAATGTGTCACGCTAAAATAAATAGTTCTCAGCAAGCTGTTTAATAACATATCGGTGATTGAAAATTATCCAAAGACCGGAGCCCAAAATAGTTTTTGTTGATTCGACCTCTGTACACCCTCTAGGAAGAAGCTTCGATGGAACCCTATATTATTACTCTCTTGTCCCCTCTATATTATGTCTCTCCAATTTAACCAGAGACCACTGTTTTTTCTCTGAGAGCATAGTGCCGCATAAATTCAGCCCCAACCCAATTGTCAGCATTTCCTCTTAAGGCCACATTAATCCAGCCCAATCCAATTGCGATGTATCCATTAGTCGGGGATAAATACCCACATATTTGAGTGTCTGGGAAATTTTAATTTTCTGAGGAGAGAGGGAGATTTTATTTTAATAGAGTACAATTATATATTATTATAATGGAAAATTCTGCCATGCGGTCAAATACACTCGTTAATTTGTTTACTCGGCCCGAAAAAATGGTTTGTATCGAGCTTAATCAGTCCGCATGGCAGAATATCCCTATTATTATTATAAAAGACGTCATTTTGTATTATGTACATATATATTTTTTAGTAATTATAAATAAATATTATATAATTCAAATAAATTTATAAATAAGACTTTAGATGTGATACCTAACAAATCCTATAATGTGGAAAAGATCTTGTTCTGCTTCTGACAATTTATCCATTTGTTTCTGTTGGTGCAACATTATGATTTTTAGGAGGTAATGAAGGATCCTTGCATTGCTGCTGATGGTTACACATACGAAGCTGAAGCCATTAAAGGTTGGATCGACAGTGGCCATGAGACATCGCCGATGACAAATTTGCCCCTTCCCCGTCCTGAACTTATACCAAATTATGCCCTTCGTTCTGCCATTCAAGAGTGGCTCCTTAAGCATCCGTAACAGTCTGATGTACTTCTCTAAATAAGTAAATATAAATATGAGTTCATGGTGTGAAAGCGTACAGATGACGAAAATGACAGCTGTAGCGTAATTTCTTAGATACTACTATTTTTCTGATTTATGTTAGATCTTACCCCTTTTTTTTTCAAGGATAATTGCTGGTTGATATAACAAATTAATTGCAATTGCTGATTTTGATTTTTCTATTCTTTTTTTCACTCGATGAATTGACTGGAAGTATATTTTCTAACTCTTTTTCACTACTTCATATATTTTTGTATGATACAATAACTCAATTTATTCCTTATCGGTTGTATTTTTTAAGGGTTTGTTAGCGAGAGTCAACCAATAAAAAAATTATTAGACAAGATTCAAAAAATGGTTTAGACAATTTTCAAACAGGGTAGAAGTAAATTTTCTATAAACTGGCACATACCGGTAAAATCACAAACCACGTTCTCGCCGGTACGATGGCAGGTAGGGTATTAAAAAAATTGGTTTTTGTATTTTTTGATCCTTCAACTATGACCTTATGAGGAACCTTCAACAGACTTTACTTGCATTCAGTGAATTTTTTGTTTTTTGGGATTCTACAACTATGACCGAGGAATCTTCAATACACTTTTACATACACTAAAGAAACAGTTTTTATTACGAGAATTTAATTTATTTATGCAAAATTGGAAGAGACGAGAGGAGCTACAAAATGAATAAGTAATGAACATCCATACATGAACCACGCAAAAAATAATAAATATTAGGACTTAGGAGTTATCAGAACAAAGAGGACCCTATCACATAAGCCAAGAAAAATAAAATAATAATTTCATTAATTTATTCAAGAAATATAACCATAGCAAACTAAGAAAAAAAGAATTTCCTGCTATGAGTAATCTACACGTTCTTTTTTTTTTATCATGACTTCATCAGTTTAAACTCATTTTCAATGAAAATTTTAATTTAACCAATTCAATTTTGATTAAAATCTCATAATAAATAATATTTTTTATATTATTTCATTTTTTTCCGAACCGTTCAAGTTGTTCTCAATATTGAAAAACCCTTGGAGACTAAATTTTAAATTTTTTCTAATTTTTTTAATATATATTATGATATTTTCAAAAAAACACTACAATTGGAGTATTTCAGGCCCTCCAATTTGAAAATATCATAATATATAGTAACAAAATTTGAAAAAAAAATGTAAAATTTGGTCTCCGAGGATTTTTTCGATATGGAGTGTTAGGAAGTGTTTAATTCCATTTTTGTGCCATCAAATAGCAAGAAATCACAACTAAACACAAGGGATCTAGGTTTCAATCATCATTCTCAAGCATTTCAAGATGAGAGGAGGAGATTTATACCTCTCTTTGTGTAGCAACAAAGAGGCTCGAATCCTATCACTTGGAGTCGATGGGGTGCTTGCTCCACCTCCTCCACCACCAATGGTTGCCTCTAGCCCACCAAGGATCCACCACCAAGCTCAAGAGAATGCTAGTTCTCTTGATCATCTTGCTAATCACCTTGCTTCTCTACTTAACTATTTAATAGAGAGAAAGAGATGTATGGTGCTCAACACATGAGCTTGGAAGAGAGATGAGAGGGGCAGCTAGGTGGCGCCTAGGATGGAAGAGAAAGACGGCTAGGGTTTCCCAAGAGGTGACCCCTTTATATAGCCAACCACTCTCATCCACCTTTCATACTATTTACAAGTATGCCACTATGGCACCTAGCTGAAATTAAAAGAGGCTTTATTGGGCTATTTCAAATGTGTAATGGCCCAATAAACTATCCTTTTAATTATCTCTTCATTCTTCCTTAAATCGGGCCTTTAATTAACCAATTAAATAGAAGTCCAATTAGCTCAAACTAATTAAAGTGAGTTGAACATAATTAATTATTAACTCATTAATAATTAATTTAGGATTAGCTAATGCATTAAATTGTTTCCATGTGATCCTTTTAATTTAATTAATTATAACGGTTCATAACGGTATATAATTAATTAATTAACTTATCACATTTCACAATACATACTATTGTGAATAAACAGTAAATGCACCAAGTGGTTAGATACCTATTTGTGCGACCCTGTCTGAGGATTTATACTATGTTGGCCATGGAAATAAATAACGATTTATTTCCAATAATCATAAGCGGTATCTAGCAACACGTTATGACTCCCAATTCGTATAAATAATGTACCGTTACAATATTTCAATCCTGCATAAGAAATATAAGTATTTCCTTGTCTGATTCTTATGTCACATTGTCACGTCCCGCACTGACGGGTCACGAGACGCGAGGTGAAACGGTATCTTCTGCATCCATCCGACGGCCCGTCAACCTACGTCGCAACAAAAAAACAAACAGAGTCAGGTACAAACCTCAGTAACCGGTTATTTAACGACGCAGCTTCTCTATACTTAATTATTATGACAACATTCAATAAGATCGGATTAATCCACAATACAAATAATATATTTTACGGAGATAAACGGGTCTAGACAGTCAGACAGTCAGAGTGGTCCCTCCCCGATCTCAGGAGGATCAGGACCGGCCCCTCCCCGAACTTAGGAGGATCAGGACAGTAAATTCATATTCAGATCCAATTTCCATTTCTAAATCCGATATCTCGTAAAATATACCAATAATAATTCAGATAAATATATTTAATATATCAAAACCAAACGATAAATCAATCAATCAATCAAAACGAAATTAAATACAGAGAAGTCCGGCTACCTGATAAAGCGATTCAAAAATAACAGACAAATCGAACGAATATCCAAAACAGTTGCGACGCAGCACTGATTTTCTAACAATCGATCAATCAAACTTTTCAACTGGTTTTCAAATCTTCTCGAAATGTTTTTATGAATATGAGGTGGATTTCTACATCAATTATTTGGAGTTGGCTGCCGTGAAATAAATAAGAATCAAAGATCTCATGAAATTATATGGAGGGCTCAAGGCATCAGCCGACATAATTAATGTAATGAGACAAAAGGCTAAATGAGGTGTCAATTAGGGAATACATGGGAGAGAGCCACGTTGAAGGATACATGGGACGTGTGAAGGACAAAGTAAATAATGGTCAATGGCGGTTTGCAATTTGGTCAAAGTAAATAATATTCATCATTTTCCATCTCGGTCAAAGGGAGTCAATTCCGGTCAAAAGCAATACAATTGGTCAACTTTGGTCAAAGATTAAAATACTTGATCAACAATGGTCAAATTCGCTCAAATGCCGGTGGGGTGTTACACACATGATATCCTTGTATAATCCAAGATAGGAATGTGTCATTCTTGCAGATTATACATTTCTTGATATAGAGTTGATTGTACAAGTTGGCCAAACAATCCAAACTCCATCAAGGGGCCCAAACAGATATCATCACTCATCAAGTATATTAATGAGGGACATACGATTTTCTTGATGAACAAATTTTCCCCGCACAATTCAAGAGAACATAAATAAAGTCCTTATAGCAGCCTTTATCAGGAATCAACGTTAGACGATATTTATTGAACCTATCCTCATGTGGAAAAGTTGAGCATCTCAAACTTAGAATCAAACTGATATGAAATAAACAATTACACTTAACACAATCCAAATGTTTATTTCATTGGGTCAAGTCCTGTACTATGTTCTACAACATATACATATGCAATTAAGTTGGTAACTCCTTACCTATGATTTGTAGAACTTAATCATCGCTTAACTTGCATACTAATCTTTTATGATAATTAATGTTTCTTGTTAATTATCAAGATTATGGACGATTTAGATTTATTATTGTCATTCTAATGAATGATCTACAGAGATCTACAATTCAGATCCTCAACCTGAATGATCTGTCAATAATAAACTCTAGGAACAAATGATCAAATATCATCATTAACATAAACTAAGAAAATAAGTCATTAAATATTGACTTCTAGGACATAACTCCAACAATCTCCCACTTGGCCTAGAGTCAATCAATAGTGACTTCTAGCCAGTGAAGAATTTAAAACAATGTCATATATCCATATATATACATGTCTCGAACCTCAAAAGATATAATACACTTAAAGCAAGTTACTCATACGTCCATCACGCATGGATGCACAATTGCATCTCGTATATCGCTTAAGGTAGAGGTTAAGTTAGAGTGTTCGCTGTGTCCGCGAACCTATCCAATTTTGTTTTACCCTATATACATATATACTCCTATATATGTGTTCTTGATCATCATCATGTGAGCTCAAGTGACATCGTCATAGATCTTAGTTGGATCACCAATTTAATATTGGGTTCTTCAAGTTTAAGCTATGGTTCGAGATGCACAGAACCATATTAGCTTGACTGAGAACTTCTCGATCCATACTATATTCTTTCATTGCTTCACAAGTTGCTATATATTTTGTTTTGGTGACGGAAACGGTTGTAATATCCCATTTAGAACACCTTCTAAATTTACAACACCACATTTAAACAAAATACGTAGCTCAATTGTATTTATATCAATCTTTCGAAAACTAGCATCAATATATCAATTTATATGAGCTTTCTTTCATCTTATCAGATGAAAAAACATATCATTCTTTCTCATAAGATACTCGGAGATATTCTCGATTATTGTCCAAACGTATTTTTCTTTGTATCCAGTTGACAACTGCTTGTCATACTCCTTGGGTACAACACATAGGGGCATGTGCATAAGTATGACATACGTAATGAAACTCATAACAGAAGGATGCTCGAATTGTATCGTGCACTCTTCTTGAATTGAGTTGCAACACACCGAGTCAAACTCAAGTGTATGTCATACAACGTGGTTAGACATTTTTTTAGGAGTCTATCTTTTCGTGTAACTATAACACCTTGTCATTATATGCACATTTTGCTCAAACCTGACATCCATCATAATCTATCTCCATAGATTTTGTTTCCTTGGATTTAGGTGACTTGTCCAAATTCTCTATTGAGAAAAACATTCTCCAATGAGATCTTGACAATATTCATTTCCTTAATGTTATTCCCAATTAATGTCTTGTATCTTGTAAAATACATGTAACACAATCATGCTCCCACTGAATATCTTGTCTATATAAGATACTTTTGACAAAGTGCAACTCCTTGACTTCCTTGTCAAAATGTTTATTCCAATTTCCACAATACTTTCTTCAATCCATTAATGGATCCTTGAAGCATATATACATTTCTAGCAATATGACAAACAAATTCTCGAATTGTGTCATATACACAATAACTTCCTTCATTCAATCGAAGAAGGCGATTTTGATGTATCTTTCCATATATCTATATATACGAAATATAACTATTGCTAGAATGATCTTTATTGACTTATACACACCTACAAGCGAGAAGCCGTGCTTTGTACATGGTTAACTTGTTATCGACTTAGATATAGCATCAATCATGAAATTGTGCTTTGTACATAGTCGACTTGCTATCCATATCTATCTTTCCTTTAAAGATCTAAATGTTCTTGATGAATCGCTCCTTTATGAATATCAATCAAGGTCTATACCTTGTTGTTATATATATGGATTGCCCTTAAAGATCATATAGATTCAAACCATACTTGTGGAATCGGGTCTTTCCATCGCTTCTTTATTTATCAACGGATCCTCATAGGTCAAGTACGAGGATGTTGTGAAGCCTATGCACTTTTTAGTTTAGGCAATTCACTCTCGTTGATCTTTGTAGGATTGGTGTTTGAGGTCTATGAACTACTTCTACAACATCTTGTAGAATAAGTTCTTGATCCTAATGTATTCCACGAGTTTCTTGAACATCATCCATTCGTGAGATGTTTGAGTACTCTTTAGAAGCGAGCGTGCTTATAAACTTCTTCCTTTCACAACTGCTTGTGAATTAAGTTTCGCTCAACTCCCACTAAACACCATGTATGGAGTGACAAGTTTCCCATAAAGGTACTTCTTGTAGTGACGCATAAACTCCATTAATGCTCACTTACTCCCACTACTTCTTCTTGAGAATATCATTCTTCAAGATTATATTATGATGAGCAACAACCACTTTGTTCTTATCATGTTCGTTGATGTAGTACCTTTCGGTTAGTTCAAGATATCCTACATAATATTAACCGTCTTATTTGGGTCCAAGCTTATCAATCAATCGAACCTTGAAATAAGCTTCTCAACACCAAATCTTGAGAAACAATATACTTAGAGATCGAATCTCGTAAGATATCTTTCTCAATAGACTTCGATGGAACTTTTATTCAGTGTAAACAATATTGTCCTCAAACACAAATCCCTTACATGAGTTGAATAAGTCAATTTAATTTATTACCGATCGAACCATATCAAACAATGTTCGATACCTTCATCCTTGGATACATTTTTCAATGTTCCTCATGAAGTGAGTAGTGAAACGTCTTTCATACTCTTTAGGTAATATATCAAACCATATGACTTAATTTTTTACCATGATCCATTTTAAGACTTTTGCTTTTATTGAATAGTTTTTCAACTTTACTCTTAAAATCTTTTGATATTCATACTTATACCATATCAAATAGATACGTTAATATCTACAATGATCGTTGGTCAAGTGGTAAAGTGTCAACAACCTTTCAATTGCACAAGTACCTATAGGTCTATATACATCAATATGTATAAGTCTTAATAAAGTTACTTGTCCTTTAAACATTCGTAGTTTAAAAGCTCTTTTGTCTTTTAACAAACACGATTCGCATAAATTTCAATTGATTTGTAATCGAATTGATTCACGAGCTCCACGTTACGTAGACTCTCATAATGCGATTCTTGTTTATATTCGACTAAGCGACTATTTTTTCATAAAAGTCAAATACTTTATGTGAAGTCTTACATATTTGTCATTCAAAATTTGTTTATCTATTTCAAGCAAATTCAATCAAGATGCATGAAATCTTATACACAAATTCATAACAATAAGAGAACAACATTTCTCTATTACAAAATATGATCATCCATCATCAAATATGAAACGGAGATAAGATTTTATGAGATGTTTGGAATAAGGTATACAACCTCAAATTCCTAAACAAACTCTTTATTTAGTAAAGATAACTCTACGTATTCAATGGTAGCGGCTTAGACGTATAAGCCATTTCCAAAACGAAGTTTACTTTACTTATCTCGAACTTTCTCTTATTCATCATTGACTACACATTTCGTTAAATGCGAGCACATGAACTAGCACCTAATTACTAGTGTGAATTAGAGATAGTGAGATAGTTTGAACGACAAATATCTTAAGGTTTAGAACATCATGGTATTTCGGACAACCTTTCAAATGCCTCCCATAAATGGCAAATGAAACATCTCATGTGACACACGGTCACTAGTGAGGGTCTCAAAGTTTCAACTCATATCTTGGTGAAATATTCCTTTAATACTTAACCAAATACATTTAGCACTAACAAGTGTGCGAACAATATATCCTTTATCCATAGAAAGAGATTGTATGACAATATCAACAATCCTTGATATTGGAGATCTTAATATCTCTAGTTGTCAATTAGCTTCTCAAACCTTTCGGTTCGCAAGCTAATGAAATATTTATCTTCTTATAAGAAGAGTCTCTTGGTTAACTCACACTCCATTACTCGATCATAAATGATGGAGTCTATATTTACTTTCTCTAAGAATGTCTTCTTGAGTAAATGGATGAAAGTGTAGAAGTTTAGTCTAGTCCTTATGAATTCTCCAATTCAAAGGTCTAAAACTTCTAAAAGGATATAGGCATTCGCTTTATTGAATAATTTTCCTCGAAACTAATCAATCATTGCGAAGCTATGTTCGGGAAGTCGAGGAACGTTTTTTGGGATTAAACATGCTCAAGTTTCTCATTTCCAAGAACATGTCTTAGAAATCGATGTTACTTTTCCAAGTAAATATCTTAGAAACGAGCTTGTTGTTTTCAAAGATTGATCGCAACGAAATTAACATATTTAATATCTATAACAATTTCAATTTAAGGTCATTTAGTTTATGCAATGTTTTATTTATAATTTTAAACAAAACTCCCACTACATTTATTTAATGTCCCTAATGTAGTCGGTTTCCAAGATCCTCATTTTCGTTGAAATAGGGGACAGCGTCAGCATGACACCTAAAACAACTAGATAAGGTAGGTTCTCCAACCAATCATATCTTGTCCATATGATTCTTGGTTTGTGAGATATCATATGCATATCCACAAACTTCGTCCCAACGTCCAATCCGAGTAGGTCCGTTGTGAAGCAACCTCTCTCTATTTGCTCCTAGTAAATCCGATTTACACCCCGACTACAATGATGGACTACGATGTCCGCGTCGGCAGGAATGCATCAATAGACAATCAATTGTATTGAAGGGGATAGAGAGAAGGAGGACGATTTGGCTAAATCAAGTTAATTTGGGACAAAAGCAATTACGTGACTTTGTTTGGTGGTTGTGTAAGCATACACCCATACCTACCTATGACAATTCAAGGCATTCACAAACAATCACATAACATAAGCATCTCAAGCATTGTCGTGGGTTTGTATGGCTCCCGCTTGCATTAGTCTTCGTCGCATCTCCATGTAACGAAACTAATCTAATCAAACCCTCCCACTAATTACTAAGATCCTATCTAATAATTAAGGGAAATAAATACATGTGATAAAATCCTAAAACCCGCCTAGGCCTTAGGGGCATGCAAGCCTCACAAGTTACATCAAGAATTAATCAATTATTAATTATCAAGGCACCTTAGGCCACATTACAAGCAATCACATGCATTCACAATATTTTACAACACACAAGGCATTGACATCTTGAGCCATATCAAACCCACATCCTCCTACAAAAACAAGTTAGCACAATATACAAATATATGTCTAAGTTGTTCATAACTAGTGAGCTATTAAGTGTCTTTGCGTATTGTTTGCTAATTTGTGTTTTTCCATGCAAAGAGAGTTTAACATTCAAACAACTAATTGCTTAAACTCTTTGATAAAATCAACATTCAAAAATCCAATGGATGACATCAAGGAGAGTTCTAATCAACTTATCAACTAATTGATTAATTAGAACGAACACCTTTCATTCAACGGGACCCGAAAAAATCAAAAAAAATTTCGTTCTCCAAAAAATCTAGAAAAAAACATGAGCAATCCTTATCAAGAGACAAACTACATGTTCAAATTTCAGGAAGAAATCATTTACCAATCGGGAGAACCAAAATTATCAAACTTCAGGTTGTGCATTAAAACACCGGTTTGAAGTTTCAGATTTTGGCCTCAATCTTTTGGACTGTTTGACCATCTTCCAAAAACTTTTAATGCAAAACAATTTTACAGTAAACATTCACAAGTACAAGGCTAGTAACCATGAAAGATTTCCAATTTTACTCATTCAAAATCATCAAATTTAAGGGGTTTGAATACAAGTCCCCTGTTCTGGAACAGCACGTCGACGAAATTGTTTTTGAGTGGTTGGGTTACCAAAACTAGTCCGATTGACATGAAATTAATTTTCATGGATTCAGGACTTCAAAAGAAAGTTTTCTATTTAAACACTTTTTCTATAAAAAGTCTCAATCAATACCAGTTTTCAAAACAATCCAATCGGTACAGAAAACCAATCAGACCGTTCTTGTTTTTCATTGATTCAAAAAAATAGAAAGACTTCGATCCATACCATCAAATTGGTATGGAAGGAATTACTCCAAGTCTACTTCATTTCTAGCTAATAAAATTAGGGTCTCTTTATCAAGATAACTCAAATAATGCCCACAAAACCAGATCTGGTCGCACAGAAACTTGTCCTGCGCACCGTCACGGAAAAATTCACTAAAAATCCAAAACAACTCGGATTAAAGTGAAACCAGTGGAGAAATGCTCACAATTTATCCCTCTTTCAAATCCATTAAAGAGAAAAATCGAATCGAAAGCTCTGATATGCGAAAAATACAGAAAACCTCGGAAAAAATAGAGTTTCAGATAGCAAACAAAGGCAGCAACTTAATTACTCAACTAATTACACATTTCTCATCTAATTAATGCACAAAATGTATTAAAACCGACCATGTGCTCTGATACCACTGTTAGGAAGTGTTTAATTTCATTTTTGTGCCATCAAATAGCAAGAAATCACAACTAAACACAAGGGATCTAGGTTTCAATCATCATTCTCAAGCATTTCAAGATGAGAGGAGGAGATTTATACCTCTCTTTGTGTAGCAACAAAGAGGCTCGAATCCTATCACTTGGAGTCGATGGGGTGCTTGCTCCACCTCCTCCACCACCAATGGTTGCCTCTAGCCCACCAAGGATCCACCACCAAGCTCAAGAGAATGCTAGTTCTCTTGAACCTCTTGCTAATCACTTTGCTTCTCTACTTAACTATTTAATGGAGAGAAAGAGATGTATGGTGCTCAACACATGAGCTTAGAAGAGAGATGAGAGGGGCAGCTAAGTGGCGCCTAGGATGGAAGAGAAAGACGGCTAGGGTTTCCCAAGAGGTGACCCCTTTATATAGCCAACCACTCTCATCCACCTTTCATACTATTTACAAGTATGCCACTAGGGCACCTAGCTGAAATTAAAAGAGGCTTTATTGGGCTATTTCAAATGTGTAATGGCCCAATAAACTATCCTTTTAATTATCTCTTCATTCTTCCTTAAATCGGACCTTTAATTAACCAATTAAATAGAAGCCCAATTAGCTCAAACTAATTAAAGTGAGTTGAACATAATTAATTATTAACTCATTAATAATTAATTTAGGATTAGCTAATGCATTAAATTGTTTCCATGTGATCCTTTTAATTTAATTAATTATAACGGTTCATAACGGTATATAATTAATTAATTAACTTATCACATTTCACAATACATACTATTGTGAATAAACAGTAAATGCACCAAGTGGTTAGATACATATTTGTGCGACCCTGTCTGAGGATTTATACTATGTTGGCCATGGAAATAAATCGTTATTTATTTCCAATAATCATAAGCGGTATCTAGCAACACGTTATGACTCCCAATTCGTATAAATAATGTACCGTTACAATATTTCAATCCTGCATAAGAAATATAAGTATTTCCTTGTCTGATTCTTATGTCACATGATATCCTTGTATAATCCAAGATAGGAATGTGTCATTCTTGCAGATTATACATTTCTTGATATAGAGTTGATTGTACAAGTTGGCCAAACAATCCAAACTCCATCAAGGGGCCCAAACAGATATCATCACTCATCAAGTATATTAATGAGGGACATACGATTTTCTTGATGAACAACTTTTCCCCGCACAATTCAAGAGAACATAAATAAAGTCCTTATAGCAGCCTTTATCAGGAATCAACGTTAGACGATATTTATTGAACCTATCCTCATGTGGAAAAGTTGAGCATCTCAAACTTAGAATCAAACTGATATGAAATAAACAATGACACTTAACACAATCCAAATGTTTATTTCATTGGGTCAAGTCCTGTACTATGTTCTACAACATATACATATGCATTAAGTTGGTAACTCCTTACCTATGATTTGTAGAACTTAATCATCGCTTAACTTGCATACTAATCTTTTATGATAATAAATGTTCCTTGTTAATTATCAAGATTATGGACGATTTAGATTTATTATTGTCATTTTAATGAATGATCCACAGAGATCTACAATTCAGATCCTCAACTTGAATGATCTGTCAATAATAAACTCTAGGAACAAATGATTAAATATCATCATTAACATAAACTAACAAAATAAGTCAATAAATATTGACTTCTAGGACATAACTCCAACATGGAGAACAACTTAAACGGTTCGGATTGGCCGTTTCAATTTTGGATCTCGAAAAATAACTCATGTGTACGAGGACTATATATCCGTACGTATCAGTGTATTTTATCCATTCACCTTTCAATTTATCTACATTTGGTAGCGTATATACTATATAGCGTTTAGTTTTTTACTTATGCCGAATGTGAAGAACGCTTTAATTCCTTGGTAGGTTCATATTTTTCTCATCTACAATTAGAATCCACCTCAGTATAATTAAAATCTTTATTTGATTAGCGAATTATATGGATGCGTTGACAAGAAAAAAAAATATTAATTTCGCTCTTATATTAAATTTTGTGATAAAGCTGTCACACAAATGACTGTCTGTATAGTCGTCGTTGACTCCATCCAGATAACTGTCTGTATATATAGTCGTCGTTGACACCATCCAAAAGACTTACCCGGTCTCACGGATGAATTCTGTCCCAGATAGTATTTCCTATAACCATAAATTTAAGTTTTCGCAAGAAAAAATTAATCATAAATCGTGAATCAATGGTAAAACCTTTTTATTTTTTTTTTCTGACTCGGTCAAATATTGATATTTGATAATTATCTATAACATTTTAACTTGAAATTAAGTAAAATATATGATGAATTCTGTTTTCATGCCTACTAAAAGTTCTCCGACCAATCAGACAACGACTAGCACATGGATCCTATCAACACTCAAAAACCAGCTCATTAATGGCATCACTGTTTGGTTTTTAAAAGAGCAATTTTATGTGTTGAATGCCAGCTACCAGCTTGTTTGTAATTAATGACATCTCTTTTAATTTCAAAAAATGAATTTTTCTTGGTAGCGATTGTGCACTAGGCTCGCTTGTTTGTAATTTATCCTAATAAATATAATTTTTGTATAATTTGTTTGTACATTTTATTCCGATAATCTTGTGAAAAATTAAACGATCATTAATAGACGTGCCGGATGATATTATCGAGCAATTGGGCGGTTGAAAATTAAAATAGTTTGACGACGTTACCCAGAAAATTAATAGTTTGGTTGATCTCCCACAAACTTCTTCAAGTTGGTTCAACTAAGGAGATTATTAAATCCAAAAAAAAATTAAGTGGTATATTTCTTTTTCAGTTTTTCTGATTCACTCTGCTTATCCTTTGCTCTCGTCTGTTACTACTACTAGCCTGCTACTTTATTCCACGCTGGTAGCAATTAGAATGCTTAGATTAATAAATGGAACTAACATTAACGTAAATTGAAGCATTACATCAAATTCTCCATGCCAATTTTATTAAACACATAACTATTGAAATGGGACCATCTAGAAGACCACTGCCAGCGGAAAATAATATTTGTATACATGGTCAAAAACATTGAATTGGATTTGCATAATTACATATCTACTAATCTATGACCCAGCTATAATCTATTTTTTCTATTTTTAACTAATTACTAAGATTCTTAAGAAATTAATTGATTGAAAAATTATTGACCATCCAATGAAAACATTCTTGAAAATTTTTAAAAAAGTAAAAAAACAATTGAAATGTATATAATATAATATCCTATCAAATTTTAGGTGCTCTCTATCTGTAAACGTTTATGCCTTGGGAAGGAGTCAACAGTCAACACAATACATACAGCGGGAAGTGCTCAAGTTATACGGTATTAATATTGCCCTATCCTATTGTGGGTTGAATTCATTCTATATATACATGACATACTAATTAACCGATACAAACATAGTGCAGAAAAAGAAGTTACAGAGAAAGAAAGAGAGATCAGATGCAGAGATGGCTAGCTCGTTATACCATTGCTCCCACCCCCATAAGTTAGTAAAGACTCAAAGCCCGAGTGGACAATACATTTGCAATCTGTGCCGTTCCATGGGAAGCGGCCTTCATTATCGGTGTCATGCATGCGACTTTGATCTCCATGAGCAATGTGCTAAGTTGCCTGAGAAGATATCGTTCTTCGCACATCCATGGCACGATCTCCATCTCCAGCCAGGTTATTTTCTATTTGGCTATTTCCGTTTTTGTTCTTTTATATTATATGTTTCTTTTGCTCTTGTGCTTTGCTACATAGATTATTCATCATTATTATTATTTTTACTGTTCTCTGTATTCTCGAATAGGATTATACTATGTCAATTTCTGCTAAAATTATTAGGAAAAAAACGTTAACTATACTTGCCCAAGGATAACTTACCACACAAACGCCTCCTATAAATGTATATACGTGGCACCAAACTATCTCAGATAACTGCTACGTACTACTTATCTAGCTATCAATTATTAGTGTTATTTGAAGAAATAACCCTGGTACAAATTATGTTAGATCTTTCTGCATACAGGTACAGGTTCTAGAATTTGTGATCTTTGTAGGGAGCCGGTGGAGGGATTTTATTATCGTTGCATCACATGCAATTTCGATGTTCATCCTCATTGCTCCAAGCAATGTTTTTAAAACCGTACCGGGTGCCGGAAAAACCGGGTAATACCGGGTACCGGATCCAGATTCGGTAGGAAAAGCACCCAATATCCGCCTGGTAGTGAACCGGGAAAAACCGGCAATAAACCGGGAATTTTTAGTACTAAACCGGCCGGTTTATACCCCACACTGAACAAGCCAGAACATACTGAGGTAATTGTAAAATATAATATGCGGAAGGTGTGAATCGAATCTGAGGAGGCGCTGTGGGAAGCGAATTGACTAACCACTGGACCAGTGAGACCTGTTGGTCTTATGCCCTATGTTTTTTATATGTACTATATTGAGACGGAAACTAACCGGTATAAACCGGTACATACCGGTAAAACCGCCTACCGCCATCAGCGCCGGTTTGATGGCCGGTAGGGTATTAAAAACATTGGCTCCAAGACGCAGCAAAATGTGTACACAAAGCTGCACCCACAACACAGTCTCTGCCTAGTCCCTGCACTCAATATCTGCAGTGCATGTCAGTTATTCGATGGCCAGATTTGGTTGTACAGGTAAATGTTGCTATGTATAGCATTTAGTTAACCAAGCAATGAATGCTTTGACTTTTGTTTTAGCAAGTCAATGTGTATAATTTGATACAGAAACTCCGAATCAGAGTCCTTATCAGAATAAAGGTTGGTTAGTGGATCAGAAAAATGACAAAATTAATAGACTAATCGACTACAGTTGGATATAATGTTACAACAAAAAAAATTTTGACTGGTTCTCCCACATATTTACACATTATTAGCTGGATTCAAGAATACTATAATTGGTTGGCTTCCCAAGAATTATTTTACTTCAATTTGACAAATTGGCTGAAAATGGTTTTAATGGCCCTAATGATCTGCCAAATAGCATATATATATTTTTTGTATTTTGAGCACTAAATGAAGATTTTAGAAAACCCAAAATTATAAGAGAAAGAAAGAGAGAATAATAAAACCAGTGGCAGTAAGAACTTCACTATATAGATAAGACTGATCAAAATACAATTTGTCATTTCTTCCATCCAATGACAAAATAAAATAAAATCACTACATTGGAATACCATTACAAACATACGATTTTGTTGAAATGAAATATCTTTCTGTTTTCATACTATTTGGAAATTGCAATACATATGAGATAATTTATTGGATAAAATATTAATTTTGATGTTTTACATATAGGTGTGGCATATGCAATGTAAATCTTCATATAAGATGCCTGCATGGGCCAGTCATGCCCAAGAATCATCATAATCATGCCAACAGAGTGAGCAACAATAACAACAATAAAAACAACCACTTTTGGCACAGAGTTGGTACTGAAGTGGCAGTGGAGACTACCGCCAGTGTCCTAACTAATTATCTGCTACAATTCCTTTCAAATTAATTAATACTTGAGAGTATCTACTAGTACTAATACAAGTTGAATAATAAGCTTAATTTTGAAACAAAGGAAGAAATATACATTACAAAATCTACTTAAAATTCACAATTTGAAGGCACTCAGTGTATTGTTCTTGTGTTCCATGCACTGTGGTGGTTCTGGTTGTTTACATCTCTTCCATTCTAGAAATCTGAGCAAATGGAGTTTTTATGTTTTGCATGTATATAATATATATTCATGTAGTATTTTAATTATTTTTTTTAATAAAGGAAAGCTGAGGGAGCAGAAAAAGTACTTGATGGTTTCATGACTTGATTGTAGTGTAGTATATGTATAATCTGAGATTTCTAAGCAGATAATTTAATTTTATTTTGTTGAAAACTTGAAATTGGGAATCTGCTTGAGATGGAGAGAGAAGAAGAATAATAGGGACGAAATATTGGAAGTAAACAGAGGATTAGAGATAGAATCATTATTGTCATTCATTATGGACTCTCAGATCATAATGAAATCAGCAATTTTGAGTTTTGGTGTCGTAATTGGTATTTACAAATACCAATTACCAGTAAATCAGGGGAGATAGGTAAATATAGATCTTACAAGAAAATGTTTCTGGTATTGTTTTCAACTTTTCATTCAGAAATCAACTGCGATTGCAAGAGCTTAGTATATCTAATTCAAAGCTAGGCTCCCAATTCAACGAATCTAATGTAGACAACTTACAAATACTTTGGAGTCATAGACAGTACTTGTGCAACACATATTTTCATGTGTTTTCCTATGGCAAGTACAAAGCATCTTTCAGTTTAAAAAAAAAAAAAGGTCTAAACGCTTATTTTTGGGGGACGTGCCTGGCTGAAGGTAATTTTTAAAAAAAAAAATAAAATCGGATTTTGGGTTGGCACATGTGCTTTTCCCTCATTGCTAGGAATGGAAAATTTATGGACCTGTTTCTATTTTTGCAAATCCAAAGACTACTAAAGTCTTACAGTTACTTAATTTACTTTCTTGAATAATACTAGAATCAAACATATAGTACGTCAAACACGATCTTAACGTCGTCTGTTAAAATTTTAAACAGCCGATCCGAACCGCTCAATATGATTTATATATTAATATATTCTTGAAAATCAAATTTTATATTTTTTTTTCTAATTTTCTAACTATTTTTTCAAATTTTTAAAATAGGAGGGTTCGTAACTTTTTAGATTGAGCATATTAAAAAATTTCAAAAAAAAAAAATTTTGGTTTCCACATAAATTTTATTATGAAGAACAATTTGAATGATATGATGAAGAACAATTTGAATGATTCAAATCAGCCATTATAATTTCAACAATTAAAATTTTATTATGTTGGACGAGTTTATGGACGTTGGTCACTAAAAACTTTTCGGTTGTTTCGGCTTGGATCCGCTTTGTTTATTTATTCAGTGGGCTCCGTTTAATTTAAAGTGGGTGAGAGAGTTAAGCCCAAAATTTTGTGAATCAGACAATAGCAAACAGCGATTTGTTCCTGTAGTACCAGCTGAATTGTTGCTTTCGGCTCTTCATTCTTCTGTGCAACATTGATTGGATGATCTTCACTAGATAATCACTATCTAGTTTATCCAAAAAAACATTGATTGGATGATCATAATATCTAGATCGTTAGATCAGACGGGAATGTAATTTAGATATGATGCGTTGAATTGTTTTCTGATTGAAATTGTGAATCAGACAATATGAACGGGTTTGTTGAAATCAAATTTAATTTACTGTTAAATTAAATATTATATAAAATTATTAAAATGTTGTTTATATTTTGATAATTAGTTTCTGAAGATGCTAAAATAATAAAGCTCGTCTAAATATTAAAAAAATAAGCAATTGATTTTTGAAAATTACTCCATTTAAAGCTCGTCTAAAATACGCTCGTACTATGAAAATTGTAGAAAATTTACGTGCTCGTGCATTTAATTATAAAAATTGAACTAAATTTTCTTAAAAAAACAAAAATTATGTAGAAAATGTAGCATGTACATATAGAGAGAGAAAACGGCTAACGCGCCATTGATGGCACGTGTCATCGATTTTCCATTGAGTCATTTTTCAAGATCCAAAATTCAAATGGTCAATCCGAACCGTTCAATTTAAAAAAATGTAAACTTTTGGTCTCCAAAGGTATTTCAATATGGTGAATAACTTAAACGTTTCAATTTTGGATCTCAAAAAATGATTTGATGGTAGGGACCCTCCATGCCATCGATGGCACGTTAGCCTTATATGTATAATTATATATATTATTTTATTTTTGAAGATGAAAATGTAGCTTAATTTTCTGAGATCCAATTGATCAATAATATCCAGAAAACAACTAAAAAGCTAGCTTAAATAGGCTTTAATTAATTTGCCAAAAAAAAAAAACAATATAAGATCACTACAGAAAAAGATAGGCAGGAGTAAGGTAACAAATGCGATCTTTCCTTGTAGTCACCCCCATTGCCATGGTTTGAGCCATCAGCACCACTCTATTTCCATCAATATATGATATATATCAACATTTTTTTATAAAAAATTATGAACAAAGTTCACTGAAGTAAATAATTAAGTTCAATTATATATAATTCGATTTCTATTTTTATTTTTATAATTTTAGAGAGATACCAGAGTAATTGTGCTTGCGGTAGGACTTAACTTCTTATAAAAAATAAAATAAAACAATTACAATAAACTTCGAGGCTTTAATTAGTTAGCACGACTTTGAACGAGTAGCTGAAGTGACAACTGGCATGGTAGAAGACTTAGAAAATGTCATGGTTTAAAGTCTGATGGCACATTATATATGCAAATTGTATTAAAATAAAGAAAACCAACTTAATAAAAAACATATTTTGAAAAGTATTTACTTCAAACTTCGAAACATGCGTCCCTATATCCAATATTGACTTGAACCCATATCCTTTGTAGTGGACGGAAACCGCTAACGTATGACAGATCAATTGTGTCGGTCCGACCTAATCTGGATGGACGGATTTTTACGGGCCGCATAAATCTCAACGGACTTGATATTAATCACGGTGCATTCATCATTGGTCGCACTGTCTGCTATTCGTATAGACAGGGGATGTGATTCCATATTGACTTACTGTCAGTTGACTTCATAATGCATGGAACAATCGAACAAAATAAGAGGGGAAAACTTGAGACAGAGAGAGAGAGAGAGAGAGAGAGAGAGATATGAACAGCTCAATAACCCATTGCTCCCACCCAACACATAGGTTAGTAATGGCTGAAAGGCCTGGAAATGGGGGTACATACAGGTGTGATCTGTGTCGTAACCTGGGAAGTGGCCTTCACTACCGGTGTCATCCATGTGACTTTGATCTACATGAGCACTGTGCTAAGTTTCCTGAGACGATGTCCTGCTTCGCACACCCATGGCACAAAATCCAAATCCAGCCAGGTTCGCTGATTTCCAACCAGATTATTTTAAGTATTTTCTTTCGAATTAAGTTGGTGATTTTCTAAAATTCTAAAATAATAGTGAAATTTTTTTTTAAAAAATGTAAAGTTTGGTCGACAAGATGTTTCGATATAAAAATCATAGCGAACGGTTCTCGATTGTTTGAAGTTTTGATATTGAAATATTACCGTCATGAGTTAGTTACCTCTTATCCTTCAGGACTTATCCCCATAGCAATTTCTGCTAGAAGAAACATTGCAAGAGCAAAATTCCATACAACAGTTATACTTTAAATATTGTAACTTCTAAAGTTCTAACTTCTAAGAGCAACAGCCCAACTCCGTATATTGCAGCATATATTTTTTCATTTTAAAATTAAGTCCGATAAATTAATTAATTAGTCTCAAATTTATAGCCAGAATAATATTAAATCTGTCTTATGAATATGCAAATGCAACTTTTGAAACAGAATATAATTTGGGTTGCCCCCATTCTTTAATAGATTTTTAACAAAAGAAACCAAGCATTCGATGAAGCAATTATTATAAACAAGATTATTTTACAGGATTTAGGACCAGCAATGGCACAAAATCTTAGTCTTAAAGAGTTTAGATGATGCACAGTACACAGATATACTGGGGTCAGGACTGCGCTTGCCTATCCCACTTTTAAAATTGCAATTACATTAAATCGAGCCTATCAATTATTATAACTGAAAGTACAGTAATGCCCGTTCATTGTCTATTAAGAATTTTAGTTCTACCCTGAATTAATAATTTTTTGTGATATCACTTAAACAAATCCTGGTGTAATGTTAGGTTATTTCTGCAGCTACAAGTCAAAGACTTTGTGATCTTTGTATGGAGCCAGTGGAGGGATTAAATTACCGTTGCATCTCATGCAACTTCGATGTGCATCCTCATTGTGCCAACAGGGAGCAAATCGTGCGTACTGAGTTGCACCCGGCACATAGCCTCTTCCTCGGCCCTTCAGCATACAACAAATGCAGTGCATGCGAGTTATCCGATGGCATCTGGATGTACAGGTAAATGTTGCTAAGTATAGCATTCAGTTAATCAAGCAAAACAGAACAAAGTAAAGAACATGCAAAACATTATAATGAAACTCCAGAACAGATTCACTAACAGTACCTGCGCTCTTTAGTATGTTGTCTTAATTCTCAAAACAAAATGAAAAAATAAGTACAGATTTATTATACTATTTCAGTATTTCTCTCACACATTTGACATGTTATTAGCAGTATTCAAACACAGAACACTATCATATGTGGCCTTCGCAATAATTAGTTTACCTCACTGTGTCCTCTTTGGTAGCAACTAGCAAAAGGTCTTTAATGGCCTTATATGTCTGCAAAATATCTTAGATTTTTGGCATTTTGAAATAAATCAGCAATTTATAAATTATAAGTGAAAGAAAAAGAATCAAAATACCAGTCAGAACTCCACTATTAAAATATTAACAAAACAATTTATCCTTTCTTCCGGCCAGTAACATATATATGACGAGCAGCAATCGTGTGCAAATTTGATCCAGGCCTTTCTCTTCAGCTTAAGCTTTATTATTATATCCATTAATTAAGAAATCCAAAGACATGCTTGAAATTTTCATAAAAATTACTAGAAGCTCATCGCTCATTAATTGCAGATAGCAGGGACTTCGAAAATGCATGTCATATACAGTGACTCTAAAATTAAATTCAAATTAATACTGATTTAAAGTTTAATAAGTGAAAATTTGTATAACTAAACTCCAAAACCTATATACACGTAACTTGGATCTTGCTTGTTATCAAGAAAAAGGGGAAAATAGTAATGACAAAAAAAAACAAAAGAGAAACAAGAATCTAAACGCAGTCACTCAATTAGGAGAAATAGCCATGCTGGTAAGGTGTACTGCTGCACAAATCTGAACTCGGCTCTGAAGGTTCTATTGTTTCTCTCTAGCCAGATCTGTTGTAACTGTAAGGTATTTGCAACAATAGATGCATTCCTAAGGCCTGAAGGGTAGAGATCAGAGTATCTGACCAAGTTAATTTCACCCCTATTGAAGGAAGGTAAGGGAAATTTAGCACTTACGTACCGAGGCCCATATTGAAGTGGAAAATGGGCAAGTAAGGAACTAAGGAACAAATGCGCTGTTGTCTCTAAACAATTTTGTTGACACATAATGCAACCTTTCAAGAAAGGAATGCTTTGTCTTTATAGTTGTTGCTGAGTAACTAAGGAGCCTGCTGTGCATCAATAATAGGGGGGAAAAAAAAAACTGAACAGTTGACGGCGCTGGAATTTTCCAAACTAGGCTCACCTGACACAGTGACTCTTTGTTGAAGGTTAGCTGGCGAGAGCCAACCAACAGATTTTATTAAAAAAATAATTTTTTTTTTAATTTGAGCCACTTCCATTTGTATATCGAGGAAACTGAAAACTGCCACTGGCATTCCATTTCCATGTCAACTTATCTTCAATGGAAGTATTAGAAAATGCAATAACAATGTTTCCGACTTCAGCCATTGTTCTTGTATTTGGAGATGTAATAATTAAATCCCAGAGTGCTGTAGCCCTGCTAACAGTAATCTATGGTTGAGGTGCATCCTGGCCGGGCAGAAGACAATGTAGTATGCTTCCACCCCAGTTATCATACCAAAACAGAGCTCGATTACCATCCCTTAGAACATAATTAGTTGAGATTTGAAAGTAGAATCTCAACCCAAACAAGTCGTTCCAGTAGAAGGACCCATTCATTTTCTAAGCTTAAGGTGGAAGCGAAGTAACTCTCCATGCAAATGAAGCACGAGAGACAGCCGACCACTGAGAGATAGGATCAGTCGATCAGAGTATAGGCGCCAAAGCCCAAAGCCAACTAAGAAGCAACGCAGCGTTCTAAGATGAAGAGACGACACAACAAAGCACCAAGTCTTTTAAGCAAATTAACCCAATCCCATCAAAACATGCACAGCAGGCCGGGTAGAAACATGGTGTCCGCAAATGGATCCTTTGCGTATTTTATCAATTCGCTTGATTACCCATTTAGGGAGCTTAAAGACGGACATGAAATAGTTCGGATAGCATAATGCTATCAACTTTACTTTTTACTAGAGTAGACAAGAATCAAATGCGTTTGTCGGATAGGTCTAACAAACTATTGACTTTCAATTTTCGATATTCAAATTACTCATGCCGTTTGCTTGATATCATCTTCATGATTATATCTCATTGGAAGTAATAAGAACCGCACATTTTATTTTTTTAAAATTTATTTCACTTTTTATATATATATATAAAGTTTTGCTATGGTAAGTCGTGATCAAAATTTTTGGATCTGATTCAAAATGACCGATTCAAACCGTCTAATATGATCTCTATATTGAAATCTCCTTGTAGACCAAATTTTATATTTTTTCGATATTTTTTTTGAAATTTTAGAAAATCGCTAATCTAATTAATTATGTACCATTCAAAAACACCAGTTTTTAAAAATCCGAAAAAAATACTTAAAAATTTCGAAAAAATATAAAATTTGGTCTGCAATTAGATTTTAATATAGAAATCCTATTGGACGGTTTGGATTGCGACTCACATAAGACTATGTGAGTCGCGACTCACCATAGCATAACTCGCATAACTCTATATATATATATAGTGAATGGATAAAAAACACTCATTGTACGGATCGTCTCCGTACACATGAGTCGTTTTTCAAGATCCAAAATTCAAATGGTCAATCCGAACCATTCAAGTTATTCTGCAAATTGAAAAACTCTTGGAGACCAAATTTTACATTTTTTCGAGTTTTTTTACTATATATTATGATATTTTCAAATTGGAGGGTCTGAAATACTCCAATTGTAGTGTTTTTTTAATATCATAATATATAGTAAAAAAATTCGAAAAAATGTAAAATTTGGTTCCCAAGGGTTTTTTAATATGGGGAACAACTTGAACGGTTCGGATTGACCGTTTGAATTTTGGATCTCGAAAAATGACTCATGTGTACGGGGACGATCCGTACATATTAGTGTTCTCAATATATATAATTACTTTATATAAATATTATGAACCATTCAGTAAGAATAGATATCTAAAAAATTAAATGCAATATAACAAAAATTAAATTATATTATAAAATTGTTTCGTACAAGATCTGAACATAAGATCAAATTGGACAACTTGAACTGATCTTTTCAAATTTGAAAATTGAGATTCAACCGCATTTAATAAATAAACGCGTTTTACTTGATTTAAGCTGACTTAATTGTACAATAAATCTTGTGTAACATTACAAGAGATTATTTTTTTTAGGATGGACAATACCGTAACAATAGATTATTTTCTACTTAAGCAATATAATAATAATAATAATAATAATAATAATAATAGATAAATAAAGTAATATAAAACGGTGAATGAAAAAGTTTATTGAAACTAATTAATGGATCATTACAACACAAGGAATCCCTAAGGCTGCTGCAAGTAAATGAGAAATTGAGAAGTGTGGAAGAAGAAAAGAATCAAAACAGGAGAAACACCAATGGGTAATATCAAATGAATACTTAAGCAGTAACATTTTTAACATAATTTGTGATTTTGTGTCCATTTTCACAGGTGCGGCATGTGCAATGTAAATTTCCATATGAGATGTGTGGGGCCAATTCTGCCGATGGAACATGATCATGACACTAGAACAAGAAGCAATGACAACAATATGGAACATGATCATGGGAATAGAACAAGAAGCAATGGCAACAATACGCGCAGCCTTGGGAGGCCCAGCAGCTTTTGGCGTAAAGTTTGTACTGAAGTGGCAGTTGCGACTACAGCCGATGTCTTAACTCAATTAGTGTTGCAACTCTTTTCTTTTTTCTTTTACTTGACAGTAAAGTCTTTTCAAAGAAATACACTATTCTTTATTTTTTTTCTTTTTCTTGGTAAAATGTCACAACGCTTTTGGAGTTAAGACTTAAAAAGTATGTACCAGTATCCAGTAATTAATATATATATACCAGTTGAATGACATGCTTAATGAGGGCTGTTCCACAACTTAAGATTCATGATTTGAACGGTGGAGTTATATTTATTTTACCCAATTCCAATACAAGAGTTCGAGAAAAATAAGCTTTTGAGTTCCATATATATATAGCCATGTAACATATATATACTAATTATTTTTTCCTTCCTGAAAAATGTTGTACACTATAGTACTATATCATGTATTATAATAAGCATTATGCTATCATTGCTTTTTAACTAATGTATTGGTACTGATCATCTAGCTGGTACAAATGTAGTCATAAACCAAAGTGATAATGAATTGGTGAAAGTTGCCCAATCGGTTTGGTTTGGCCAAATTGGTGAGCCAGACCATCTGATTTTAAGTTACTTCTTTTTTTTTAAGTAGACTTAAGTTCAATACAGTGATGTTTTGATTGTTTTTTATCATCGGACTTTTGAAATTTTCAAAATACATTTACAATGATTATATCATAATTCTGACATCATCAGGGTCGAATTGATTTAAGCTTTGAACCTACATCTCCATCCATTAATTATATATCTAATTGAAGGATCAAGTGTTTTGTAATGGCATGTTGAAGTCATTACTCATATGAGTGCTTTGTATGGTATTGTCATTCATTATGAACTCTGATATGGTTAGGACAGCAATCTTGAGTTTGTGGTATTGAAACTGGTATTTACCAGTATACCAGGGCAGAGAGAAAATAAAAATTTGAAAAGATAATGTCTTGAAAATTGTTTCAAAAGTAATTATAAGAGCTAAGTGTATATATCCAATAGCTGAGAGGTGGACCTTGTATATCTAATCTATGCCCTGCTATAGATGGATGCGAAAATGTTACGTGTAGTACAAATGTCTGTGTGCTGCACATTCGTTCTTGAATTTTGTATTTCATACAATCGGTCTGAACCTTTGAATATTTTTTATATTGAATCTTATTGAAAACATATTTTTACAATTATTTGAAAATTTTGACGGTTTTTTCATAGCCTTTGAATTTTTTTATCTAATTTATTCTGACCATCCTGGCAACCGATTTTAAAAAATCAGAAAAAATAGAAAAAGAAAAGTCCAAAATATATATTTTGGTTTCTAATAAAATTTTATTATGGAGAAAATATTGAACAATTCGAATCAGTCGTTTGAAAAAATATATTTATAATATTGTTCAGCAGCCCATCGGTCACTTAGCGTTTTAGCAATTCTCACTAACGCTCGCATTTAATTCTAGATTATAATCATAGTATAATTCTAGATTATAATTCTTAAGTTTGGCAAAACATATATGCCTACAATTGCTAGATTATTTCATTTTCTAGACGATCTTCGTAACTGTTCGTACACAACGCTTGTCCTTTTTCATCGGGATAGTCAGTTTTGTCTAGAACTTCTATTAATCAAACATATGTTAATGAAAATAAATGATTAACAATGATATTAATGATGGAATTTATTTTCTAATTTCGGTAATATATATAAACTGACTAATAATTTATCCCTCAAATTTTAATGAAAAAAAAAAGAAAATGAAGTTTGAAAACATTAGTCCTCTAAAGTATATTTTGAAAAGTACACATCAACAAACTTTAAAAAATTGTACATACAAGTCCGGAAGTCCCTACTGTGTGTTGACTTCATTGACTTCAATTATATGAATTGAAGTCTTCCCAACGAACTAAAGAGGGACAAGGTAAAATACCGAGAAGGAGAGGGAGGGGAGGGAGGAGCAGAGGGAGAGAGATGGCCAACACGATAACCCATTGCTCCCACCCAAGCCATGCATTAGTAAGGACTAACAGCCCAAGTGGACGTTATATTTGCGATCTGTGTGAAACCAGGGGGAGTGGCCTTCGCTACCGGTGTCACGGGTGTGACTTTGATTTACATGAGCATTGTGCTGAGTTACCTGAGAGCATGTTGTTCTTTGCACATCCCTGGCACGATCTCCATCTCAAGAAAGGTTATTATCTTTTCTCTGTTGTGCACTTATTATATTTATTATTATTACTAATCGTAATTATTGATTTATTATTATGGAATTTGATTGAGGATGTTTAACATTCATTTTATTGATTTTAGTCCTACAAACACGATGCCATAAATGGTTCAGTATTTTGTTCCTACGTACATAGAGTAATTCCATGATTTAGATTAATAAATAATTGAAAGTGTTGAGTTATTAATTATTATATTGGATTTATTTATCCCAGCTCAAGTTTTAATAAACTTTTTGTGTTCTTCCATGAATGAATTATTGAATATATAAAATGATATATAAAATGCTCAGTTCATCGTACCAAAAAAAGTTGTGGCGTCCTAGCAGGATCTTCCCCAGCCCTCTCCCCAAGTCCCCCACCCACCAACCAATACCCAACACTCTTTTTTATCCCTTCCTCTGCACCTCCTCTTTCTTTTTCTGTCTTTTTCCTGGCATTTAATTTTTAAGCCATGATTTATTTCCGACTTGTTAGCGTTGAAGCTAAGTGGAGATATGGTTTTGAAAATCGAAATCCCACTAATTATCCTAAGAGTTGAATCGGAATAATAAAAAAAACTTTCAAAAAAATTATTTTTAATTCATTTAAAATAAAAAAAAAAGAATAAAATTAGGAAATAAAATATTTTTTTTCAAAAAGTAGATAAATAAAAAACTAGAAGTATAAAATAAAGTAAAACCTAAAATAATATGATTATTGACCGGCTATGTTACCCAGATTCGGGAAATTTGGGTTGCGCCCCGTATCGAATACGTATCTATACGCGTGCGATACGCATAAGATACGTTACGTGGTGACTTTTATTATTTTAATGCGTTTAACCAATAGATTCAATCAGGATACGTCTTTGATACGACTGGAATACGACAGAGTTACACTTTTTAATATTAGATGTTCAAACGAGCATAACTTTTGATATGAACATCCGTTTAAGACGTTTAACCACAATCCGAAAAGCTCAAGACATAATCTAAACCTCCAAAATCCACTTTGAAAGTTTTTAAATCTTAAAATTATATAAAAACTATCATAATTAGTTTTTAATATGTACAAATTATTTACTATACAAAATTAGTTACAAATTACAACATATATAAATTACAAAAATATAATATTTTATATATACTGTCGTATTCTCGTTTTTTTTAAATGACGTACACCCGCACACATGCACCATAGTTGACCGGCCATGACATCTCATAATTTTAAAATTAAGTTTGGATACTAATTAAAGTGGGATTTCATGATTAATAAAACATGTTTTGTATAAAAATACGTTTGTTAAAGTATCTTAATGCATCAGACATGATGGAAATCAATTAACAAAAGGAGGAATGGACATGTCCAGTTCTGACCCTTCTCCTCCCCTCTTCTTGTGCGCTGATTCGCTGAAGCAAAGGGGACGGTCGGACGGAACGACAATTCCACAAATTAAAGAGAGAGCGCCATCTCTCTCGTTGCCCATCCCATTCCCACCGGGACCCGCCTCCAACGCGTCTCCCTGGCCCCTAACCGCCTCGAACAGACTTTCCCCACGCCACCTACACATTTCTCCTTTGGTGAACGCCATTATTTAATAGTGGAGCTCAACCGATTCAGTTCCAAAACCCTCAAAATCGGATCGTCCCCCAGGGATTCCGGTCCAACTCGGCCGATTTTTCAAACCATACTGTGTTGACCAACAATTTCTGCATTATCCGGAAAGATCCTGTCTCCTGTGTGTAACTGGTTTAGATTAAGAGCTGTTATGTGTAATGTGTGGCTGTTTTCATATAATTAAGTTTGTACCGGTTGATATGGTATGGAGAATTGTGTTTATCCACTTTTTACATCTTTGTAATAATAGAAATTAATGTGAGCTCATCCACCTTCAAGAAAAAAAAAACAACAACAACAATAATAATAATAATAATAATAATAATAATAATAATAATAATAATAATAATAAACATTAGTGATATGCTGGTACATAATGTTATTAATTAGTTTTTTTGCTTCCTTTCTGCAGGTACAGGTTCTAGATTTTGTGACCTTTGTAGGGAGCCGGTGGAGGGATTTTATTACCGTTGCATCCCGTGTAGCTTCGATGTGCATCCTCATTGTACCAAGATACAGCAAATCGTGCGTACTAAGTTGCACCCAGAACATAGCCTCTGTCTAGTCCCATCAGGCGGCGAATGTAGTGCATGCAAGTTATTCAATAGGCACATCTGGCTGTACAGGTAATGTACTTATTAATCATAAAATTATATATTTTTTAATTAAAAATTTGTACTTGTCTGCTACGATTCCATAGCGACCATATTTGAACTTCCACCACCATTTAACTAGGAGTCTATGATCATTCTCTTCAAATCAACGAGACATATTCCTCCAAAGTATTGTGGTATGCTCGTTACTTGTTATTTTTTAACATTGCTTCATACCAAAGGTTTAAATAACGGATTCATAACGAATAAAGTTTAGTGATCGCTATGGGATCATATATAGTAGACATGTAGAAATGTCCTTGATATTATTTAATCATAAAATATATATTTTAATTAAAAATTAAATATCATACTATATAATATGCATACTTTAATAATTTATTAATTATTAATTCAATATATTCAACCTTACAATCTTCTATTTTAATAAGCAAATCTCATTTTATTTAATTTTGAATCAATTCAATCGGAGTCAATATTTCAAAAGTATGTTCGAAACTTCAAATTACTGATTCTATATCAAAAAACAACAAATTGCGTAGTTATATTTCGTTAAAATACCACTATAATACATTTATTTTTATTGCTATTTTTTTCATTATTTTATCCACCATAAGGAATAAAACTATAAATAGATATTTTTATAGTAGTATTATGATATACCAACTAACACCGTTATAGCGGCACATTTAGTTTAGCAAAATAATGTTCTACCAAGTAGCACCGCTATAGTGATGCTATTACAATCACAGCGGTAGCTATATAAATCCTGGCTTCATACATAAGAAAGACTAAAATTATGCACATTTGACAAACTAGTCCATAAAAAATGTAGCTCGATCTCAATTTTTTAAGCTGCAATTGACTGATTAGAGCTATTAAAATTGCTTTTTATATTGATATTTCGTTGAGAAATGTTTACATTGCTTTATTGAAATTTTTGAATTCTTTTTTAGATGTTTTGAACATAGGTTGATCTATAATTTTAAGCTTAAAGATTGATATTTGATCACAATAGATAGACTAATCCGTCGTATGTTTTTGAGACTTAATTTTTAAGCTTCATACAAATCATCTTTCTTATCTGAACAAATTAATTATTACTAGTTATGGTAGTCGCAGCTTCGCTGCGTTATGATTATTTTAGATGGATAAGAATTTAAACAATTTGCCAAATTGTTTGTTTTATTTGGTAACATCTAATTTCTCAAGAATTAATTTAACACAATTATAAAAATTAGAAAATGCAAAAGAACATTACCATTTTTATAATTAATGTGAAACAATTTGCATAAATGAATATATATAAAATCAAGATTCTTTTTTTATTACAAAATTTTTTGAAGTAGTTCATCCTTTCAAAGTCTCTCTTCTAAATTTGAATTTTTGCTTTTTTTGAAGATTCATTTATTTTGAACTGCAATGAAAAAAAAGACAAATTAGTATCATAATTAAAATATTGTGATTATATATATATTTTTTATTAGGAAAAGTTAATTTTTTTCCATAAATACGAAATTTTATTTTTGTGTATATTAACAGCTTTGTCAATATTTGCTTGAATTGTGTGTATGAAAGAAAAGTTATTTTTTTATTCATTGTAGTTACTATTTTTACCTGTCACTTCGAGAAAGTTGCATTCGGCTTTAATTATTAGTGTTATTTAATCAGCATCACCTGCGTAATAGAAAAGGCAATAAGATTTGTACGATTAAGTTAATTTAAAATGTTTATTAGATAATTAAAAAAAAATTTATAAAAATTTATAGATTGAAAATAGTTAAAACTATTTCAATATATTCATATTGATCTATTAATTGGCACTGCATAAAATGGTAATCTCATTCGATGGTACAATTTTCACATCCTTTCCAACAACATTTGGGCTTGTGGGTGCACCGTTGTGCTCACATCCATGAGGGTAAGGGATTACAAAACCCAAGTAGCCATTCCACTTTGTCATTGTTTTCAAGAATGATGTGCTTCAGCATGCTGTTCAGTACATCGTTCACAATGTGCCACTTTACAGGGAAGCAGCCATTCCACTTGTCCTGCTGCCAGTACTTCACTGTCTTCTCATCGTCCACGGGCCCCATCATCTCTGTCACTTCCCATAAATTGACCACTCGTATTAACCTATAACATGGAGTAAGATAAATAACATTCTCATATAACTGAATGCAAACATAAACTTCAGATTATTAGCTCTAACAAAAAGGAACTCATGGAAATCACCACAGATGATTTAATTTCAAAATATCAAAACCACAAAGTAACAGTAAAATGCCCTAATCCAGTAATTAATTTGACCTCGTAGTAATATTAGATGAAACTTTTTCGAGAAGAACAAAAATACTGGGCAGCCACCACTTTTCTCTTGGGCTTCTGTACCGAGCATCAAGTTTCTTGTTTCCATTAGGTGTATTTGCCCACAAATTATACTTCACCCTTATGCACATCATCCTCACTATACGACTTCATAATAAAAAAACTTTGCATCGGTTTAAGTTACAGGGAAATCAGCCTTGTTGTACTGAACCCTATCAGGGACCACACTTGCATCTTGTTTCCCTATAGTAGAAAGAGCTTGTCCCTTGACAGCAAGAGTGATTTGCTCCTAGGCCCAGTGGCTTTGCGGTTTTGAACCCACCTGATCTAGGACCCCAGTTGAGCTCGCTGAATCCATCTTGGTTTTCATTGCCAAAACCATAAAGCAGTGGGCTACCTTGGCTCTGGGCTTGTACTATCATTAAAAGGAAAAAATTAATTTGAAAAAAATATACACTAACACTTTCTCATCTACAAATTATAATATTTATAAGTTTTCAATACTTATCACACTTCAAATTTAAGCCAACTAAGTGCCAAACAAATATCGATTTTGGTGCATACCCAAAAACTTTTCTAAAGAATAGTCACTTCAATGTTAATGGTTGCATTACAATACAAAAATCTATGTTGACCGCCACTTTAATCTATTTCTTATTCGTACCATATTACATACCATAGAATACAGAGTTACGAACCAATATTATCACTTATTTAGACATCTATCATCAAAATATGCAACCTCAGATGAGCCGAATGGTCAAGAGGCTCCAAGTTTGAGTTTCTATGGGCTCTCTCCATGTCCTCCTTAATAACCTGACATACAAACATAAAATTTTGTCAATAATCATAATACTTTGAACTTGCTGCCACTATTTTATCATTTTTGCAATAACATCTAAAATTTCTCATAATTTGTAAACAACAACTAACATTTACATATATGCTGGCAAAAACAGACTGAATGTTAGGTTTGTGATGGAAAAAGTCTATTACAACAAATTTACTCCAAATTCAATTGTTTGTGTAAGCCACATATTGAACTACTGAAGCCAAGTTGATCTATGTGTAGGGTCCCAAGATTAAATAATTATCTTTTGAGATGAGTCAGGGGCACTTTAGACAACTTTTTCTGGCTTAACCTCAGTTGTGTCAGTTTTGCAGTAATTGCAAATATCAGTCAGGTATTATTATATGTTCTGAAATAGACACAATGTATAAAATGTGAAATTAGTTACCTTAAACCTATCAATAGTAGGAGAGAAGGAACTGACTATCATCGTCCTTCAAGAGCCACCTAGGCATCCAAATCTACATTGCAGTCTCTTATTCCGGCCATCCACTGCTAGAGCTTTTCCTACATCTGAATCTGTGTTGTCAATAGCAGTATTTATGAAAAATACAGAGAGCGGCATGGAATTGAAAAATACAGTTTTATATACTTTTCACAAATTTGAGAGCGGCATGGATGCACCACAAAGAAAAATACAGAGTGAAATAAAATAAAACTCAAATTACCTTTTGTCTACATCAGTTGCTGATATTTATGAAATTGAAAATCGATTTGCTATTTGCTAAAACCTGAGAAGGCTTGTGTCTCTCTGACTAAAACCTGAAATATCTCCTAGCACCTCTAACGTACCAGCTGGTACAGGTAACCTCAACTCATACATCTCAGAACATCTGTCACACGCTAATCTCCACAATCAAATTGACTTATTACATATCACCCTGAGGGAAACATAAGAAAATAATAGCAGAACGATAACAAAATAAGGAAACTACAGAAATGGCAGAGAATCAACTACGCTCAACATTCACCAAGCCAACAAAGTTTTTATAAATCAAATAATATATCCCAAGGAAAAAGAAAATTAAGAGAGGGAACAATACCATCGGGTGATATAATTTTGCCAATCTCCTATATGTGGATTTTATGTTCTCCTCATCTGGGTCCCTCTCCAGTTCTTCCATTCATACAAAATAAAAGAATAACAACTATTAAAAAAAAGAATTTCTGGCAAAATTCAAATAAAAGAAATTGTGAAATACTAAAATTCTCAAAGGTACATTCCCTGATTCCATATTGTGTGCTGGTAAAGTAGTACTATGTACTAGATAGTACAACCATCATATTTACATTTTTTTTTTTTTTTGTTATTTCTTTCTACAAATGTTTCTTAATAGATTCAACTTAAACTAAGGTGTTACTATGTTACATGAAAGGTAATGGAATGAAAATAGATGGTACCACAATCATACGGATTTTATCTCCCATCATGAGCTTTTTTCTCTAAATTACAGCTTTCTTCAAAGAGAAAAACTGAAATTAAAAGCTATACTGTCTGCATACAAATTTGCAAAGCGTATCATAAGGAGATTGCTCAGAATTCCGATTAAAACCCTAGTAAGATTTCGTCTCTGACTGGATTGGTATGAATATGACATCCTCGGTAATTCATCAATCACAAATGAGGAAGAAGAGGTGGTAGCCACAAACGAAGCAAAAAAGGGTGGAGGCGAGTGCATCTTCAAGCTAAGGATTCCATTCAACGATGCAAACCCTAGACCTCATCAATTGTTGATTGAGAAGCTTCTGTTGGGGTGAGAAGAAGTCGACGGAGGAGGAGGTAGGAGCCTAGGAGGCGTTGGCGGATAAGGGGCGGAGGTGGTGGTTTTTTGTTGTGGTGGGGTGAAATTGACGGAGGAGGAGGTGTCGTTGGGGGTGAGGCGGGGAGTTGACGGAGGAGGGTGGGGGGAAGTCCACGGAAGAGAAGATGGGGCTGGGGTGAGCGGGGAATTGGCGGAGGTGGAGAGGCGACAGCGGTGTTGTTGACAAGAAAGACGAAAGAAAGAAGGAAGCATGGAGAGAGGCGATGTTTTTGCATAGATTGGCAGAGGAAGACGAGGGACCAGCATCCTCTACCCATCTCTAAGGAGATGGGTAGAGTGCCCATCTCATCACGACCGTCCGATCTAATCTGGACGGTTCATTTTTTTCGGGCCAATAATTTTTTTCGGTGTGGTGGAATGCACGGGGCTCCTTTAGCCGTTGAGATTAAATCAGACGGCTGACGATCCGAGATGGGCACTCTGCCCATCTTAAAGCGATGGGCAGAGGATGTGAGACCCATCTGGGATAGGCGTTGGATAGGTCTCTTACAAAAATCGACGATCAGATTTTAGTGAAAACGAACGAACGGTTAGAATTTCCGCATACTATAGCGGCATCAGGCTTTATTAATACTTCAGATTTAGATTATTGTTGTTGTTATTTTTTTGATAGACAATACCAAGAAATAGGTTTGTCCAGAAGACAATAACATTTACAGCAACGATATGATCATTAGTAGATTATAGGCTTATATAAAACGGTGAACATTACAATTTCACTATACTAATAGATTGTACTCGGCGTACCACGTTTTGGTAGACCACTACTTGACGGCCACTGTCAAGCTTTTCTTAAAAAACAAAGTTCGTATATGCTACTAAAATTAAATGAGCTTTTAGGGAGGACCAAAGATGTGGAAACTAATGGTAATCTAAGTGATCACATCAAATACAAACTTAAGGGATAACATTTGTGAGCACAATTAAGATATTACCGAAATAAATTATTCTTTTGTTCAGATAATTGATATATTGTTCTCTGAGATAATTAGATAAAAGATTTATTTATTTTCTAGGTGTGGCATGTGCAAGGTAAAACTTCATATTAGATGTGCTGGGCCCATTATGCCCATGGAACACAGTCATGACGACATAACGAGCAACACCAAAAGGAGCAACCATGGTGGAGGGGTCACTGGAGCAACAACAGGAGCAGCCGTCGATAACCTAACTCAATTGGCATTACATCTCTTTCTTTTTTCTTTAGGTTGACAGTTAAGTCTGTCCAAAAAAAAAAAAAAACAAAAAAATTTGTTTTTCTTACTTTTTTTTCTTTTTCTTGACAGTATCTTACAACGCCGACAACAGTGCAAGAGGAGAGGGATAATGCAGTTAAAGATGAGGTTTTACAGGAAATAAAAATAATTCAAAGCCAATTGGAATTGCTACAAAAAGAAAATAAAAAATTGCAAGATGAGAGAGATAATGCAGTTAAAGAGGCCAAAGAATCACTCAGACGTGCTAGTCGTCAATCTCATGTAGCGTTCTCTGAGTTTTTGCTGTTAGAGCTTCAACAGGCAACTGAGAACTTCAGCAATTCACATAAAATTGGTGAAGGAGGTTTTGGTAGTGTCTTCAAAGGGTTTTTGCACAACACGATGGTTGCTATAAAGATACTGCATCCTGAAAGCTTACAGGGCAAACCAGAATTTGAACAAGAGGTAACTTCATTAGAACCAAGCTGTCACATAATTTAATTGGTGAGAGCATGTCAATGCAAAACAAGAAACTTCACTTAATTTTAGTGATATCGCACAAGATTAACTGCTATACAGAAGTCATGCCAATTGTAGTTTTCTAAAAATTGAAATAGCTTTAGACTAACACATATTTATTGTTTCAAATTAATAGGTAGCTATCCTAAGTAGAATGAGGCACCCAAACCTTGTTACCTTGATAGGAACATGCTCAGAAAATTCAGCTTTAATCTATGAGTATTTACCTAATGGTAGCCTTGAAGATCGACTTGCATGCCAAGGGGGGACCCCACCGCTCACATGGCAGGTTCGAACGCGAATTATTGGAGAAATTTGCTGTGCACTCCTGTTCCTTCACTCAAACCCCGATCCAATCGTTCATGGAGACCTTACGCTAGCAAACATCCTCCTAGATGGAAACTTGGTTAGTAAGCTCAGTGACTTTGGCATTTCTCGCCTCCTAACAGAAACCAACACAAACACCTTAGTGTATCGCACCAAATATCTCAGGGGAACATTTGCATACATGGACCCAGAATTTCTTAGGAGTGGCGAGATAACGGTAAAATCTGATGTCTACTCATTTGGTATAATCATCCTTCAACTATTAACCGGAAAGCCCCCAACAAACATAGTAGCTGATGTCGAGGATGCAATTGAGACTGATTCCCTTCATTTGATTATAGACGAGTCAGCTGGAGAGTGGCCTTTTGTACAAGCCAAGCAATTGGCAAATCTTGGATTGCGATGTGCTCAGATGCATAGGAGGAAGCGCCCCAATTTGGAGAGTGAGTGGAAGTTGGTTCAATCCTTGATGCAGGCTGCTTCACTGTTAGTATCACCCAGCTACAAATCTCAACTTGACGACAAAGGGATACCTTCATACTTCATGTGCCCTATTTTCCAGGTAACTTTTTCTAAATCTTCTAATATTTTTATCAAATCTGTATGGTGGAATTCTTTCAAATACTTCATATGCCGTATTTAATTAAATGGGGTATCCGAAGTGAAAAATGCGTCATGATAAAAAAAATGCATAAGCAGATCAAAATTTGTGATAGAAAATTATCCAAACACCAGATCCCAAAATTGGTTTTCTTGATTCAACCTGTCTATAACTGCAAGGAAGACAGCAAGTTTCAATGGAACCAACCCTATATTTTTGTCACCCCCATTTCCCCCATCTTTTATCTCTCTCCACTTTAACCAGAGACCACTGCTTTTTCACAGTCACTGAAAGCGTAGTGCACACAAATTCAGCCCCAACGCAACTGTCAGCATTTCCTCTAATAAGGCCACATAGATCAAGCCCTACCCATCCAACTTCGCTGTATCTGTTAGTCGGGAATGAATGCCCACATTTTTTAGTATCCGGAAAAATTTGATTTTCTGAGGAGTGGGAGATTTTACTTTAGTACTTCTTGAGAGTACAATTATATATTATATTATTATAAGAGGCATCATTTTGCATTATGTACATATATAATTTTTTAGTAAATATAAACAAATTATATAATTCAAATAAATTTATAAATAAGACTTTCGATGTGGTACCTAACAAATCCTATAATTTGGAAAAGATCTCTTTCTGATTCTGACAACTTATCCATTTGTTTTTGTTGGTGAAAAATTATGATTTTCAGGAGGTAATGAAGGATCCTTGCATTGCTGCTGATGGTTACACATACGAAGCTGAAGCCATTAAAGGTTGGCTCGATAGTGGCCATCAGACATCGCCGATGACAAATTTGCCTCTTCCCCATCCTGAACTTACACCAAATTATGCCCTTCGTTCTGCCATTCAAGAGTGGCTCGTTGAGCATCTGTAACAGTACTGATGTACTTCTCCAAATATAAATATTAATTCATGGTGTGCAAGCGTGCCAGATGATGAAAATGAGAGCTGGATTGTAATTTCTTAGGTACTATTTTTTGTTTAAGATTTATGTAAGATTTTTCCCCTTTCTTTTTACAAGGATAATTGCTGGTTGATGTAACGAATTGCACTTGCTGATTTCGAATTTTCTATTCTTTTTACCCTCATTGAATTGATTGGAAGTATATTTTTTTTACTCTTTTTCACTACTTCATATATTTTTGTATAACAAAACAACCCAAGTTATTCCTTATCAATTGTATTTTTTTAAAGGTTTATTAGTGTTAGTGAACGAACGAAAACTTTTTATTAAAAAAAAAAAATCAAGAAATAGCATTCGTCAATTTTCGAACAGGAAGTAAATTCTCTATCAAATGGCCAAACTTTTTGTGATATCTGAATAGTGGACTCTAATGTACAAACCCATCGGCAAGCCAAGTAACAAAGATAAGAAGTAGATTCAACTGGTCCCGATGGACAACTATCAATTTTTGGTTTTTGAGATTCTTCAACTATGACTGTGTTGTGTGGAACCTTCAACAGACTAGACTGACATTCAGTGAATTTTTTGTTTTTAGGATTCTTGAAATATGACTGAGGAACCTTCGATAGACTTTACATACACTAAAGCAACTTTCTTTCTTACGAGAATTTTTGGTTTTTGGGAATTTAATTATCATTCTTAGGTTTGGGAATTTAATTGATTTATGTCAAAATTAGAAGAGGCGAGAGGATCAACAAAATAAATAAGTAGTGAACAGGCATACATGAATCTTACAGAATAATTATAATGTTCTTGTGAAAACCCGTCATTTTGGAATACACAAAACTTTGTTTCGATAAACCAATTGATTGAAAGATTTACAACTTTTGCCACAGATTGAATTTTAATCCAAATTCTCTGAAAATTATGAACGAATTATGAAATTTGTATGGCAATCTTGATCGTTGAATGTCTTGCTTAAACTCCAAATTTCCTTATATGTTCGACTTGTTCTGATTTTTATAGAATTCTTAATCTAATTCGGAGCTTTAATCAGAAATTTTACTGCTTGATCAATTCGAAATTTAAATTTCCATTGATCTGGATCGTTGGATCGAGCTTTGGATTCCCTAATTTTCCTCAACCGTCCGATCTATCCTCTCTCTTTCCCTTTTTATTTTATCCCTCCTCTAAATTTCAAAAACAGGTCACCTGACTAACCCGTTTCCCTCTATCTCGCAATCCATTCTTCCTCTCGAGTGATCCCTCTCCCCTGGCGATTCTCATGGCCCCACTGCTCCCCTCTCTCTTCAACCCACTCGTCCAATCCCGAAGAAGCCCCAGCACTGACAACAATTTGGGGATAGCCGTTATGAGTTTGAACTGTTCAACCCAATTGAATTGGGGGTTAGACGGTGACGTCGTGAAGAAAGAGCTCAAATAGAGGAGGTGACCGGGAATTGCTCAGGGCACGCCCTGGTTACTCACTCACTCCCCCATTTTATTGTAAAATGACCAAAATATCCTCCTCTTCCAAAACTGTTTTTCTTAGACTGTGCTCCAGAACCGCGTATTAAAGGAAGGGGAAGGGACGGAGAGGGCGGGAGAGGAAGAGGAAGGTGCGGAAAGGAGTAAAGTTACGAAGTTTACTTGCTCCAGCGATGGCCAGAGTAACCAGCGATGGCTAGAGTAACCAGCGATTTAACAGTTGTTACTCTGTGTACGTCCCGATTCGGGAGTAACAAAAATTAAAGATCTGAAGTAACTGGCGCACCTTACTCCCCTCTCCATTACTCTCTCGTCGTCGTAGTGGAGCGAGTAAACGGTACGGATTTTCCTTACTCACCTTTCTCTTCCTCCGAAAGAGTCCTCCTGGAGCAGACCCTTAGACTTCAACGCTGGAGAGGAGGGTATTTTGGTCATTTTCAAAAAAATAGGGAGTGAATGAGCAATTGGGCGTGCCCTGAGCAATTCACGAGGTGACCACCAATTTAATTAAACACCGTTAAGCTGTCAGCTGTAGGATCCTTTTCAAGATTAGTGCTGCCATTAGTCAGTTATTGTAAAAGTGATAACTGATGTTTGAGATTTTAAGCTGCGATTGGTTAAGTAGAAAGTATTGTTGAGGGAGATATTGTAATTTTTTTTAATTCTTTTCTGTTATATATATTGCAGTTGTACACTGTAAAGGACATCAAAAATTCTGAATAAAATTGTTCTTTCATTTTTCTACTTCTTCTCTCAATTCTCCTAAATATTTCTTTCTAATCAATCCATTTTACTCAATTACGTCCAATTACGCTACAATTTCATTTCAGTAGCGTATCACCCTCTCTTTCTTCAACACACTCGACCAATACCGAAGAAGCCCCAGCACTCGGTTTCTCCAGACTGCTCACACTTGTCCCCTTACTGTCCCTAAACGTAAACCCTACCACCGCCCATCTCGCCCTCTTTCAATCCACCACCGCAACGACGAAGACCCCACATCTCTGTCTCTTTCTCCTGCAACCGACTTTCTGTCTAGAAAATCGATTGAAATAAGAAAAAAAAAAAAAGAGCAAAGGAGGTGACTAAGACAGGGCGGAGGAGCCAATGGTGGCCCTGGTGAAGTGAGGTGGTGGTGCTGGTGAGGCGTGGTGGTGTGTTGGCCGACCTTACTTCCTTCCTCTCCACTCTGTTTGGTAAACCCCTTTGCAAACCGATCTCATTTGGATTCTATTATCTGTGGCTTATTTGTATGATTGATGGAGGCTTATAGCTTATAGCCATATAAATATGTTCAGTGTTGTTAAATGTTGGATGTATGATTACTCTCTAGTTGATTATCTGAACTGTTTTTGTCGATTGATTGTTTATCTGTGTTGTATCTCATTGATTGTGAGTTCTATGAGTTGTATAAGGTTTGTTGCTAGACTGTTGGGTGCGTAAGACCTGGTACCAGCTCGGTACACTCCTATTTTGCTTACTGGTACGAGATCCAATGCCTTAAGGACCTGTTTGTTAATATTTTCTGATTCAGGGACATTTCCGTAAATCTGTTTGAACTGACCTAAGGGCTGTTCTGTGATAAATGCTGGTATTCAGGGCTGTTTTGTAAAATTTTTTGTTTCTATATTTTAAGGGGCTGAACTGAATAAGTTAAGGGTTGTGGATCGGATCCGTATCTGTCGGGTTCGGACTTGAGAACCGATATCCGTTAACTCTATACCCGTACCCTTTCTCTGTTGGGTTTCCTTCTCTGTTTGGGTCACGGGTTATTTTCCTTCTATGTTGGACTCATGTGAATGATGGATTGATGGGTCTTGATAATTTGTTGTGCGTGGCCCTTTTCTGTTTTTATAAGCTGAGATATAAATCAAATAAATTAAGTTTGGGATTTTGGAAAATAAAACAAGAACTAAATTAGATGGCATAGTAACAATGGCATGAAATAATTAGTTGGAAGTTGAAAATAAAAGCAAATGGCCGAACTTGTACTCAGGGGCTATTAATTATTTTTTTTTGCTTCCCTTCTGCAGGTACAGGTTCTAGAATTTGTGACCTTTGTAGGGAGCCGGTGGAGGGATTTTATTACCGTTGCATCCCGTGTAGTTTCGATGTGCATCCTCATTGTACCAAGATACAACAAATTGTGCGTATTGAGTCGCACCCAGAACATAGTCTCTTCCTAGCCCCATCATTCATGGAATGTAGTGCATGCAAGTTATCCAAAAGGGACCTCTGTCTGTACAGGTAATGTACATATTAATCATAAGATATATATTTTAATTAAAAATTTCTACTTGTCTGCTACGATCTCAGAGCGACCATCTTTGAACTTCCACCACCATTTAACTAGGAGTCTATGATCATACTCTTCAAATCAATAATACCTAGTCCAAAGTATTGTGGTATGCTAGTTATTTGTTAACATTACTTCATACCAAAGATTTAAATAACGAATAAAAGTCATTTGCCAACAGACGTACAAATGTAATTGATCATAAATTATATACTTTAATTTAAAACTAAATATCATACTTGTTGAACTAAACAATTTAACTCTCGATTTGTCGATTTGCAAAATAAACTAGTTTCTACTAATGTTTTCGTTTATCAAGTGCCTTACTAGTTAAATCTCAAGAATACAAGTTATGCAAGGTTGTGGAGGACTAGACTTAGTTTAAGTCTTAGAAAATCTTAGAATTGCATTTTTTGTAATCTCGAAAACCAATCTCAATCACTTTGCTCAATCTGCTAGTATTTTTCTGTATCAAACGTTATATAACGCTCTGTAGCGTTACATAACGTTTCAGTTCGCAAAATCCTGATCAAAATGGTTTTTCCTGCTCTCAAACGTTACTTAACGTTTATGTAACGTTATGTAACGCTTGGTCAAAAGCTATGTTACCCCGATACTCCATATATGCAGGAGTACCGGTACCGGGTACGAACCGGGTACGGGTTCGCCTCCGGTACGGCACCGGTACGAATTGGGTACGCCACGTGGCGTACCAGAATATTTTAATATATTTGACTGACCGGTACGGTCTTCGGTACGGCTGGGTACGCGTGCGGTTCGTTCAGAGTTCGTTTTGGTAAGCCTTTGTGTTCTCATTTTCGTGCAAATTCACAGCTTGCAATTTGGGAAATAATTAGGGGAGACGCATCTGACGAGTGGGCCTCACTTTATTAGGGCCATAGTTAATGGATAGATGCACATGGGACCTCGGTACACCCCTTGCTTGTTTTATTTATTTTTTCTTTTAATAAATCTATTAAACACACATGGGGACTAGGGGCTATGCATAGCTTGACAGCTTTTGTTTTTGAATTTTGAATAATAAAGCCCACTTTCCAGTTTCCATTGTAGAGCGCCAAAAGCATGCACTTTTGTTGTCTTTTTTTTTTTTTGACAGCTTGAACATATGTTTTATACAAATTTAATTATGATAAATATTTTATTTGTAGATTATGCAATATAATATTAATATAAATAGAAATATAATAATAGCAATAGATTATACACTATTATGAATAATTATGTGAGTATAATTAATATAGATCATACATTATAATATATACAATGTATAATGATTAATAATTTATATAATATGTACATATCTATATAAACGTGCCCGTACCGGAGATTTTTGAAAATTTTCGTACCGCTGTACCCGTACCGTACCGGGTACGGTACTCGAACCCGTACCTGTGCAGCATAGGTCAAAAGTTAAGTAACGTTCTGAAACGTTACACAACGTTTGATCAAGTTTTCTGAGCTTTTGTGAGCTCACTTCTGTTTAACGTTATATAACGCTAAACAACTATTGTATAACGATTTCTTTTTCTTTCGTTGTATAACGCTTGGATAGCATTAAGTAACGCGTGACTCACTGACTTGACAGAGGAATCGGTAACGTTTGGTGATGAGTCAGTAACATTTGCTAATTTCTTAACGTTATGTATCGTTACTTAACGATTGCTTAGCCTGTTACGTTGTATAACGCTTCATACCGTTGTATAACGTTTGTCTGACATCTTTTTGAACGTTGGCCTTTCTTCTCTGAAACGTTGTGTAACGCTACGAAACGTTACATAACGTTTCAGACAGACTCCAACGAATATGTCGGATTTTGTTTTATTAAAACGGCTATATTCAAGCGTTAAGTAACATTTCGTAACGTTATACAACGTTTGATCAGAATTTTGACAGTTTTAAAGCTCTTGACGCCCTCTATTTATATGGGTGGTTTTCCAGCTGATTTGCTACTTCCAACACCTTGATTTTTACCAGTCTTTGAGCTTTATACAGCAAGAACATCCCTTCTCTTGTTTGATTATACTTTTGAGCAAAATCCTTGAGATTAGTTAGCATCAATCAAACCCAAGAACCTTATAGCTAGACTCTTTGAGATATTTGATTGAGAGCATCACTCAAGTTGTTGATTATCTAGAGGTTAGGCCGATCCACCTCGAGTTCCTTGTGACGAGGCGATTCGGTTCGAAGTTGTAGACACGTTCTTTGTGAAATTGAACGGAGCGCGCTCTTTGGTGGTTGCAAAACTCCCGGAGACGTACGACCAAGGCTAGCCATTCATCTAGCGGGTCGGAACTCCGTAATCATATCGCGTGTCAAATTTTTCTAACTCTTCTCCTTTTTATTTGCATTGTTTATTAATTGCTTGTAAGTACCTTTGATTTGTTTGTTTCCGCAAAAATTGTCCAAACCGGTTTATTGTGTGTATTTGTGCCTATTCACCCCCCCTCTAGGCCGTATTTAGGAACAATAAAGTGGTATCAGAGCAGGGGTTATTTAGATTAAGACCAACTTAATTGTGATAACCTCGGTTTCGAATGGCTTCGAGGGTTATAAAAAAATCGGAAAAGTTTGGTTCCGCTTGCAAGAACTTTTCCTATTGGAAAAGATGTATGGTTGTCTACCTTAGACTAATTGAGCTTTGGGACATTGTAGAAAAAGGATATACTCCAAAGTATGTCGAAGGTGTAGAAACCAATGATTCCAAACTTGAGAAAACAAAAAATGACAATGCCGTCAATGTCTTGCTCAACTCGGTCCATGAGTCTGTTTCTCCTATTTTTGGTAGTTCCTCTATTGCACACGATATGTGGGTCTCTCTTTTGAACCGTTATGAGGGAAATTCTCTAATTAAGAACTCTCATCAATATGAGATGGAGTCTAAATTAAACAAATTCCGCATAAAGGAAAATGAACCCATCGAGGAGATGTATACTCGGTTTATACAACTTCTTGATGAATTCACCAACATTGGAGAGACTCCTTCTAACAATCGTGTTATAGGTATTTTGCTTAGGTCCGTGGAGACAAGACCGGGGTTCGACAATCTAGTCTCCAACCTTGAGACGCAACAACGGTCTCACAACAACCTCACTCCCGAGATCATCTACACTCATCTCCGATGTGTGGAAGAGAAACTCAAGCAACAAGGGAAGTTGAAGTATGATGGCAAGTCAATAGCATTGTTGGCCAGTGATGACAAGGAATCACCTTCCAAGAACCGCCACAATGATCACCATCAAGGGAGAAATCGCAACTCGAATGACAAACTCAAGGGCATTATCGACCTTGATGAAGACAAGCAAGGAGTCATCATCTCAAAGATGTTTCGAGCCATCATGATCTTTGAGGGAAAGTTCAACAAAGAAAGGCTTGAGAATGATGAGCGTGGTTTTTGCTTTGTATGCCAAAAGGAAGGGCATACAATGTACTCTTGCTTCAAGCTCTTCCCACATTTGAAAAGGGATAAGGAAGATGGAGGTAATGTTAGAAAATGCTCATATTTTAATTTTAGATCAATTACAACTAATTAATCACCATTAACAACAAGCAAATCACAAGATCTAGTGCAAAGGCAATCACACACATGAGCAAAAGGTGTAGGAAGATTGTACCTCTCACAAATGTTATTGTGAGGTTCGAATCCAATGTGTAGGAGTCGGTGGCGTGCGTGCTCCGCCTCCTCCACCACCAATAGTCGCCTCAAGCCCACCAAGGACCCACCACCAAGCTCAAAGAGAATGCTAGTTCTCTTGAACCTCTTGCTAATCACCTTGCTTCTCTTAATTAACTATTTAATGGAGAGGAAGAAAGGTGGGATGCTCAACACATGAGCTTGGAAGGGAGAAGAGCCATGGAGAAGAGAGAAAAATCTCTCTTCTAGGTGGAGGCGCAAGGGAGGGGAGAGGAAGAGAGATGACGGCTAGGGTTTGCTCCCAAAGAGACCCCTTTATATAGCCAACCACTCTCATCCAACCTTCATACTATTTACAAGTATGCCATCCACCCTAAGAGGCCACCTAATGGGCTCTCTTGGGCCATCTTAATAAAAGGCCTTTATTCATTAATTCACCAATTAATGAATCCCCTTTAATTGTCTCTTCATTCTTCCTAAATTGGGCCTTTAATTAACCAATTAAATAGAAGCCCAATTAGCTCAAATTGATTAAAGCAAGTTGAACATAATTAATTATTAACTCATTAATAATTAATCTATGATTAGCTAATGCATTAAATTGTTTCCATATGATCCTTTTAATTTAATTAATTATAACGGTATATAATTAATTAATTAACTTATCACATTTCACAATACACATTATTGTGAATAAACAATAAATGCACTAAGTGGTTAGAATCCTATTTGTGCGACCCTATTTGAGGATTTATACTATGTTGGCCATGGAAATAAATCGTTATTTATTTCCAATAATCATAAGCGGTATCTAGCAACACGTTATGATTCCCAATTCGTATAAATAATGTACCGTTACAATATCTCAATCCTGCATAAGAAATAAAAGTATTTCCTTGCTTGATTCTTATGTCACACGATATCTTTGTATAATCCAAGATAGGAATGTGTCATTCTTGCAGATTATACATTTCTTGATATAGAGTTAATTGTACAAGTTGCTAGCAAACAATTCAACTCCATCAAGGGGCCCAAACAGATATCATCACTCACTAGGTATACTAATGAGGGACATACGGTTTTCTTGATGAACAACTTTTCCCCGCACAATTCAAGAGAACATAAATAAAGTCCTTATAGCAGCCTTTATCAGGAATCAACGTTAGACGATATTTATTGAACCTATCCTCATGTGGAAAAGGTGAACATCTCAAACTTAGAATCAAACTCATATGAAATAAACAATGACACATGACACAATCCATATGTTTATTTCATTGGGTCAAGTCCTGTACTATGTTCCAATAACATACACATATGCAATTAAGTTCGTAACTCCTTACTTATGATTTGTAGAACTTAATCATCACTTAACTTGCATACTAATCTTTTATGATAATTAATGTTCCTTGTTAATTATCAAGATTATGGACGATTTAGATTTATTATTGTCATTCTAATGAATGATCCACAGAGATCTACAACTCAGATCCTCAACCTGAATGATCTGTCAATAATAAATACTAGGAACAAATGATCAAATATCATCATTAACATAAACTAAGAAAATAAGTCATTAAATATTGACTTCTAGGACATAACTCCAACAATCTCCCACTTGGCCTAGAGTCAATTAACAGTGACTTCTAGCCAGTGAAGAATTTAGAACAATGTTATATATCCATATATATACATGTCTCGAACCTCAAAAAAAAAAATATTATACGCTTATAGCAAGTTACTCATACGTCCATCACGTATGGATGCACAATTGCATCTCGTATATCGCTTAAGGTAGAGGTTTAGTTAGAGTGTTCGCTGTGTCCGCGAACCTATCCAATTTTGTTTGACCCTATATACATATATACTCCTATATATGTGTTCTTGATCATCATCATGTGAGATCAAGTGACATCGTCATAGATCTTAGTTGGATCACCAATTTAATATTGGGTTCTTCAAGTTTAAGCTATGGTTCGAGATGCATAGAACCATATTAGCTTGACTGAGAACTTCTCGATCCATACGACACTCTTTCATTGCTTTACAAGTTGCTATATATTTTGTTTTGGTGACGGAAACGGTTGTAATATCCCATTTAGAACACCTTCTAAATTTACAACACCACATTTAAACAAAATACGTAGCTCAATTGTATTCATATCAATCTTTCGAAAAACTAGCATCAATATATCAATTTATATGAGCTTTCTTTTATCTTATCAGATGGAAAAACATATCATTCTTTCTCATAAGATACTCGAAGATATTCTCGATTATTGTCCAAACGTGTTTTTCTTTGTATCCAGTTGACAACTGATTGTCATACTCCTTGGGTACAACACATAGGGGCATGTGCATAAGTATGGCGTACGTAATGAAACTCATAACAGAAGGATGCTCGAATTGTATCGTGCACTCTTCTCGAATTGAGTTGCAACACACCGAGTAGAACTCAAGTGTATGCCATACAACATGGTTAGACATCCTTTCTAGGAGTCTATCTTTTCGTGTAACTATAACACCTTGTCATTATATGCACATTTTGCTCAAACCTGACATCCATCATAATCTATCTCCATAGATTTTGTTTCCTTGGATTTAGGTGACTTACCCAAGTTCTCAATTGAGAAAACATTCTCCAATGAGATCTTGACAATATTCATTTTCTTAATGTTATTCCCAATTAATGTCTTGTATCTTGTACAATACATGTAACACAATAATGCTCCCACTGAATATCTTGTCTATACAAGATACTTTTGACAAAGTGCAACTCCTTGACTTCTTTGTCAAAATGTTTATTCCAATTTCCACAATTCTTGCTTCAATTCATCAATTGACCCTTGAAGCACATATACATTTCTAGCAATACAACAAATCCTCAGTTTGTGTCAAATACACAACAACTTCCTTCATTCAATCGAAGAAGGCGGTTTTGATATATCTTTTCATATATCTATATATACGAAATATAACTATTGCTAGAATGATCTTTATTGACTTATACATAGCTACAAGCGAGAAGCCGTGCTTTGTACATGGTCAACTTGTTATCGACTTAGACATAGCATCAATCATGAAATTGTGCTTTGTACATAGTCGACTTGCTATCCATATCTATCTTTCCTTTTAAAGATCCAAATGTTCTAGATGGATTGCTCCTTCTTGAACATCAATCAAGGTCTATACCTTGTTGTTATATATATGGATTGCACTTAAAGATCATATAGATTCAAACCATACTTGTGGAATCGGGTCTTTCCATCGTTTCTTTATTTATCAACGAATCCTCACATGTCAAATACGAGGACGTTGTGATGCCTATGCACTTTTCAGGTTAGGCAATTCACTCTCGTTGATCTTTGTAGGATTGGTGCTTGAGGTCTATGAACTACTCCTACAACATCTTGTAGAATAAGTTCTTGATCCTAATGTATTCCACGAGTTTCTCTAACATCATCCATTCATGAGATGTTTGAGTACTCTTTAGAAGCGAGCGTGCTTATAAACTTCTTCCTTTCACAACTGCTTGTGAGTTAAGTTCCGCTCAACTCCCACTAAGCACCATGTATGGAGTGACAAGTTCCCTATAAAGGTACTTCTTGTAGTGACGCATAAACTCCTTTAATGCTCACTTTACTCCCACTACTTCTTCTTGAGAATATCATTCTTTAAGATTACGTTATGATGAGCAACAACTACCTTGTTCTTATCATGTTCATAGAAGTAGTACCTTTTGGCTAATTCAAGATATCCTACAAAATAATAAGCGTCTTATTTGGGTCCAAGCTTATCAATCAATCGAACCTTGAAATAAGCTTCTCAACACCAAATCTCGAGAAACAATATACCTAGAGATCGAATCTCGTAAGATATCTTTCTCAATAGACTTCGATGGAATTTTTATTCAGTGTAAACAATATTGTCCTCAAACACAATCCCTTACATGAGTCAAACAAGTCAATTTGATTTATTACCGATCGAACTATATCAAACAATGTTCGATACCTTCATCCTTGGATACATTTTTCAATGTTCCTCATGGAGCGAGTAGTGAAACGTCTTTCATACTCTTTAGGCAATATATCAAACTACATGACTTAACTATTTACCATGATCCATTTTAAGACTTTTGCTTTTATTGAATAGTTTTTCAACTTTACTCTTGAAATTCTTTTGACCTTGTCAAAAGATTCATACTTATACCATATCAAATAGATACGTTAATATCTACAATGATCGTTGGTCAAGTGGTAAAGTGTCAACAACCTTTCAATTGCACAAGTCCTATAAGTCTATATACATCAATATGTATAAGTCTTAATAAGGTTACTTGTCCTTTAAACCTTCGTAGGTCAAAGGCGCTTTTGTCTTTTAACAAACACGATTCGCATGAATTTCAATTGATTTGCAATCGAATTGATTGACGAGCTCCACATTACGTAGACTCTCACAATGCGATAATTTGCAATCAAATTGATTTACGAGCTCCACGTTACGTAGACTCTCATAATGCGATTCTTGTTTATATTCGACTAAGCAACTATTTTACATAAAAGTCAAATACTTTATGCGAAGTCTTACATATTTGTCATTCAAAATTTGTTAATCTATTTCAAGCAAATTCAATTAAGATGCATGAAATCTTATACACAAATTTATAACAATAAGAGAACAACATTTCTCTATTACAAAACATGATCATCCATCATCAAATATGAAACGGAGATAAGGTTTTATGAGATGTTTGGAATAAGGTATACAACCTCAAATTCCTAAACAAACTCTTTATTTAATAAAGATAACTCTACGTATTCAATGGCAGCGGTTTAGACGTATAAGCCATTTCCAAAACGGAGTTTACTTTACTTATCTCGAACTTTCTCTTATTCATCATTGTCTACACATTTCGTTAAATGCGAACACATGAACTAGCACCTAATTACTAGTGTGAATTAGAGATAGTGAGATAATTTGAACGACAAATATCTTAAGGTTTAGAACATCATGGTATTTCGGACAACCTTTCAAATGCCTCCCAATATGGCAAATGAAACATCTCATGTGACACATGGTCACTAGTGAGGGTCTCAAAGTTTCAACTCATATCTTGGTGAAGTATTCCTTTAATACTTAACCAATTACTTTTAGCACTAACAAGTGTGCGAACAATATATCCTTTATCCATAGAAAGAGATTGTATGACAATATCAACAATCCTTGATATTGGAGATCTCAATATCTCTAGTTCTCAATTAGCTACTCAAACCTTTCGGTTCACAAGCTAATGAAATATTTATCTTCTTATAAGAAGAGTCTCTTGGTTAACTCACATTCCATTACTCGATCATAAATGATTGAGTCTATCTTTTACTTTCTCTAAGAACGTCTTCTTGAGTAAGTGGATGAGAGTATAGAAGTCTAGTCTAGTCCTTATGAATTCTCCAATTCAAAAGTCTAGAACTTCTAAAAGGATATAAGCATTCGCTTTATTGAATAATTTTCGTCAAAACTAATCAATCATTGCGAAGCTATTTTCGGGAAGTTGAGGAACGTTTTTGGGATTAAACTTGCTCAAGTTTCTCATTTCCAAGAACATGTCTTAGGAATCGGTATTTCTTCTCCAAGTAAATACCTTAGAAACGAGCTTGTCGTTTTCCAAAGATTGATCGAAACGAAATTAACATATTTAATATCTATAACAATTTCAATTTAAGGTCATTTAGTTTATGCAATGTTTTGTTTATGGAATGATAAACAAAACTCCCACTACATTTAATTAATGTCCCTAAATGTAATGGATTCCAAGATCCTCATTTTCGTTGAAATAGGGGCCAGCGTCGGCATGACACCTAAAACAACTAGATAAGGTAGGTTCTCCAACCAATCATATCCTGTCCATATGATTCTTGGTTTGTGAGATATCATAAGTATATCTACAAACTTCGTCCCAACGTCCAATCCGAGTGGGTCCGTTGTAAAGCAACTTCTCTCTATTTGCTCCTAGTAAATCCGATTTACACCCCGACTACAATGATGGACTACGATGTCCGCGTCGGCAGGAATGCATCAATAGACAATCAATTGTATTGAAGGGGATAGAGAGAAGGAGGACGATTTGGCTAAATCAAGTTAATTTGGGACATAAGCAATTACGTGACTTTGTTTGGTGGTCGTGTAAGCATACACCCATACCTACCTATGACAATTCAAGGCATTCACAAACAATCACATAATAGTGAGCATCTCAAACATTGCCGTGGGTTTGTATGGCTCCCGCTTGCATTAGTCTTCGTCGCATCTCCATGTAACGAAACTAATCTAATCAAGCCCTCCCACTAATTACTAAGATCCTATCTAATAATTAAGGGAAATAAATACATGTGATAAAATCCTAAAACCCTGCCTAGGCCTTAGGGGCATGCAAGCCTCACAAGTTACATCAAGAATTAATCAATTATTAATTATCAAGGCACCTTAGGCCACATTACAAGCAATCACATGCATTCATAACATTTTACAACACACAAGGCATTGACATCTTGAGCCATATCAAACCCACATCCTCCTACAAAACAAAGTTAGCACATATACAATATACATGATTCACTTGTTCTTAATTAATTTCATTAATTAGAATCTTTGTGCATACTTGTTGCTCAAGTTTTTCGAATGTAAAGGAGGCTTAACCTTAACAACTAATTGTTTAAGCCCTTTTAAATTAAATCCAACTATCAAAACAGAAAGGAGGGTATTTAAGGAGTCTTCTAATTAACATTTCAATAAATTGATTAATTAGAAACTATTTTAACTAATTAAAATACGAAATTCGGGACCCGAAAAAATTCAAAATAATTCGGTCTCCAAAAAATCTGAAATAAATCCAGAGAACTCCTTACAAAGATTGTGATTACCTGTAAAAATATCAAGGAGAGATCAATTACCATCAGGGAGAACCAAAAAAGACAAATCCTCAGATTGTGCGCGAAGCACCGTTAGAGAAAATTCTGTTATGGGTCTCAACCTTTTGATCTGTATGATCATCCCCTTGATATTTTTCTAGCAAACAATTTATATAGAAAAATACTACATACAATAGGCTATCATTCCATGAAAAGAAAAACCACAAGTTATATTCAAGATCAACGAGATAACAAGCATTTAAGCAAGGTATCCTGTTCTGGAACAGACCGTCGACCAAAAAGGTTTCACTCGGTTGAGGTATCAAATCTCAATGAAAATCTATGAAATTAATTTTCACAGATTCCAGACTTCAAGGAGAACATTTCCATTTCAACACTTTTCCATAAAAGTTTCTCAATAAGTACAGTTTTTCAAAACAATCAGTTTGTTTGAAAAAACAGATCTGACAACTTCATCACTTTTCATCCTTGAACGCCCACATAATATCCGAAATATGCAACAAAATTTACATATCCAGAAAGAGCATCAAGTTTAGAATAATCCTATCTAAAAGTTACAGGTACTTTGTATACAAACTTATTTGTTACCAACCACAACAACAGAACTGTGCAGCAGAATAACAGATCTGCACACCGTTACCGTTTAAATCACTAAAAATTCATTTTACATCGAATTTCAATGATTCCAGTGGGAAAACAACCACAACTCAAAGGGCTACAACCTCCAATAAGAAGGAAAAAATTTCAGAGAGCTTTACACCACGAAAAACAAGCAACAAGACAGAAAATAGCCTTTCCAGGGCCAGCAAGCATGCACATCACTAATTAACTTAATTAATTACGAATTCTCACTTAATTAAGTGTGAAAAACCTTAAGCACGACCATAGCTCTGATACCACTGTTAGAAAATGCTCATATTTTAATTTTAGATCAATTACAACTAATTAATCACCATTAACAACAAGCAAATCACAAGATCTAGTGCAAAGGCAATCACACACATGAGCAAAAGGTGTAGGAAGATTGTACCTCTCACAAATGTTATTGTGAGGTTCGAATCCAATGTGTAGGAGTCGGTGGCGTGCGTGCTCCGCCTCCTCCACCACCAATAGTCGCCTCAAGCCCACCAAGGACCCACCACCAAGCTCAAAGAGAATGCTAGTTCTCTTGAACCTCTTGCTAATCACCTTGCTTCTCTTAATTAACTATTTAATGGAGAGGAAGAAAGGTGGGATGCTCAACACATGAGCTTGGAAGGGAGAAGAGCCATGGAGAAGAGAGAAAAATCTCTCTTCTAGGTGGAGGCGCAAGGGAGGGGAGAGGAAGAGAGATGACGGCTAGGGTTTGCTCCCAAAGAGACCCCTTTATATAGCCAACCACTCTCATCCAACCTTCATACTATTTACAAGTATGCCATCCACCCTAAGAGGCCACCTAATGGGCTCTCTTGGGCCATCTTAATAAAAAGCCTTTATTCATTAATTCACCAATTAATGAATCCCCTTTAATTGTCTCTTCATTCTTCCTAAATTGGGCCTTTAATTAACCAATTAAATAGAAGCCCAATTAGCTCAAATTGATTAAAGCAAGTTGAACATAATTAATTATTAACTCATTAATAATTAATCTATGATTAGCTAATGCATTAAATTGTTTCCATATGATCCTTTTAATTTAATTAATTATAACGGTATATAATTAATTAATTAACTTATCACATTTCACAATACACATTATTGTGAATAAACAATAAATGCACTAAGTGGTTAGAATCCTATTTGTGCGACCCTATTTGAGGATTTATACTATGTTGGCCATGGAAATAAATCGTTATTTATTTCCAATAATCATAAGCGGTATCTAGCAACACGTTATGATTCCCAATTCGTATAAATAATGTACCGTTACAATATCTCAATCCTGCATAAGAAATAAAAGTATTTCCTTGCTTGATTCTTATGTCACACGATATCTTTGTATAATCCAAGATAGGAATGTGTCATTCTTGCAGATTATACATTTCTTGATATAGAGTTAATTGTACAAGTTGCTAGCAAACAATTCAACTCCATCAAGGGGCCCAAACAGATATCATCACTCACTAGGTATACTAATGAGGGACATACGGTTTTCTTGATGAACAACTTTTCCCCGCACAATTCAAGAGAACATAAATAAAGTCCTTATAGCAGCCTTTATCAGGAATCAACGTTAGACGATATTTATTGAACCTATCCTCATGTGGAAAAGGTGAACATCTCAAACTTAGAATCAAACTCATATGAAATAAACAATGACACATGACACAATCCATATGTTTATTTCATTGGGTCAAGTCCTGTACTATGTTCCAATAACATACACATATGCAATTAAGTTCGTAACTCCTTACTTATGATTTGTAGAACTTAATCATCACTTAACTTGCATACTAATCTTTTATGATAATTAATGTTCCTTGTTAATTATCAAGATTATGGACGATTTAGATTTATTATTGTCATTCTAATGAATGATCCACAGAGATCTACAACTCAGATCCTCAACCTGAATGATCTGTCAATAATAAATACTAGGAACAAATGATCAAATATCATCATTAACATAAACTAAGAAAATAAGTCATTAAATATTGACTTCTAGGACATAACTCCAACAGGTAAGAGAAGAAGTGATGGCCGATACAAGTCCAAGAAAGGATATTTCAAGAGCAAAAGGAAGAATGAGAAGGCCATGCAAGCCACTTGGGACAATGATTCCGACTCAAGCTCCTCCGGCCAATCCGACTCGGAGTCCGAATTCGACTTCGACAACCTTTCTCTTGTGGCGAATGTGGTGATGCCGGTGGATGATGATCTAGATGACTTGGTGAAGGAAGCATTCAATGAGTTCAACCAAGGGAAGATCTATGTGCATCCTTTGAGCAAGGCCACCATCGACTCAACCGTTTCAACCTCTACTCAAGTTTCAACACCAACTCAAGAGGAGGTACCAAAGGTTATCATTGAGGTACCTAAGGTAACAAATGAGGTACATCTAAACTCATCTCTAGATAGTGATAGTGATTGTGACCATGGAGATGACCTATTCTTGGATGATGACTCAAACTCTAAATTTGATAGGTTGAATGATTACCTTGATGAGTCCCTTAAGACTAATGATAGTCAAAAGGGGGAGATTAACCGTTTGATGGTTAAGGTCCATGATCTTGAGTCTTTGGTAAGTAAGTACTAGGGTATTATTGAGAGTTTTGAAAAACCAAAAACTTGTGAAAAGTGTCAAACTCATTTGAGTGAGACCAAAGTTTTGAAAAACGAGGAAAGAGCTTCAAGCTCATCTAGTGTTTCTTGTAGCACTAAGATGGATCTTGACAAAATGTTTGTGGGGCAAAAGCCAAACGACAAGTAGGGGCTTGGTTTCAAAAAGAGGAATCAATCCTCCTTTGTGCCAAGGCACTCATCTAGCTCAAAGAAAAATAAAAGGCTTTCTCAAAATAGCACCAACTTTAAGAAACCACACGGGAAAGGGAAAAAGAATTTCAATGGTCCTAAAAAGAATTTCAATGGTGCTAAAAGGAATTTGAAAGGTGGTCAAAAGAATTTTGGGGGCACTCAAGAGAATTTTCAAAACAATCGGGATGTAAAGGTTGTTCAAAATGAGTTGTACTTCAATGGTCCCGATGGTTGTTTTCATCATTTCATGAAAGGGGGAAATAGGAATAATAACACTCACAATAGGAAGCCTAGAACCCAAAATAGACCTCAAAGAAATGAGGGACATGACAATGCCTTTCAACACAAAGACACCAATTTTCAAAAATCGAATTTGAAGAACTCTCAATCACCATCTTTCTCTAATGATCCAAAGATAAGAGCCATAGAGCTTAGACATCATTTTGAGATCCATTTTGTTAGGGATAGTACTCAATTGAACAAGCCAACTAAAGCTTGTTGCAATTATTGTGGTAAGGATGGTCACATCTCACTAGAGTGCAAATTTAGAAATGCAAATACCACATCCAGTTCACCAAGTGTGATTTGGGTTCCTAAAGTTGCCTCAACTACCGCTTAATCTAGTGGAAGCGGTTCTAGTGAGGCTTGAGTAGTCATACCTTCTCCCCCCGGTCCTTTTAGCCAAATTCTAAGGGGGAGGTTTGTGCAAGAATATTGTTAGTTGTTTGCTTCTAACTAATGCATATTCTTGTAGGTGTGTTTGTTGTCATCATTCAAGAAGAGTGCTTGGATCATAGATAGTGGTTGTTCACATCACATGACCGGTGATGAATCTTGCTTCAAGTCACTTGAACATTTTGATGGTGGTGAGGTTACTTTTGGTAGTGATAGTAGAAAGAGCTCTATTATTGGTATAGGCTCGGTTAGTAACAAAAACCTAACGGTCTCTAATGTTTACCTTGTTGATGGGCTTAACTACAACCTTTTGAGTGTTAGTGGTTTATGTGATGCGAGGTATTATGTGAAGTTTGATAGCACTTATTGCTATTTGTATCAAACTTCGGATAATTCTCTTGTGTACAGGGGCAAAAGGAAAAGAGATGTCTATTATCTAAACTTTGACCACTTTACAATTGGTGAACAATGCTTTAGTGCCATAGCATCCGGTTTTTGGTTATGGCATAGAAGACTTGGTCACGTTTCAATTGACTCCATGAAGAAACTTGTCCAACTCAATCTTGTCCGTAGACTTTCATAACATAAACTTGACTTAAATGGTTTGTGTGAAGCTTGTATGAAGGGTAAACAAGTCAAGTCTAGTTTTAAAACCAAAGAGATCATGTCTACCACCCAACCTTTGCAACTTCTCCATATGGACTTGTTTGGACCAATTAGTATTCTTAGTATTAGCAAAAAAAGGTATGTGTATGTTGTGGCAGATGACTTTAGTCGTTTTACTTGGGTTTTCTTTCTTGCTCACAAGGAAGAAGCATTTGACCATTTTGTCAAATTTTGTAACCGTGTGGAAAATGAAAAGGGTTTGAAGATCTCTAGAATCCGTAGTGATCATGGAAGGGAATTTGAAAATGCAAAATTTGGTGAATTGTGCATAGAAAGAGGATATAAACAAGAGTTTTCCGCTCCACGCACTCCTCAACAAAATGGTATAGTGGAGAGGAAAAACCGAACTCTACAAGAGTTGGCACTCACTATGCTACATGAATTTGCCGTACCCAAGTTCCTTTGGGCCGAAGCGGTAAATACGGCATGTCATGTAGTAAACCGTGCATGCATTCGTTCCAAGTTAAAGAAAACTCCCTTTGAATTGTGGTTCGGTAGAACTCCCAATATATCATATTTCCGTGTCTTTGGTTCCAAATGTTTTGTCCTTGATGAGACCCCTAAAGTAACCAAGTTTGATGCCAAGTCCACCACCGGTATCTTTGTTGGTTACTCTAGCACAAGTAAAGCGTATAGAGTCTATTTGCCTTCTTCACGGGTAGTAGTGGAATCCGTGAATGTTAAGTTTGATGAAAATGCTAATGAAAAAGCTAAGGAAGGTAATTCTATTATAGGTGAACAAGATGAGGCACAAGCTCAAGAGGAAGCTCAATCAAAAGGCATTGAGTTTCAACCTAGTCAAAGTCAACCACCGGTGATTATAGAGCAACATCTAAACCGCATGGATGACAATTTGATAGGGGAGCAAATCACGAGGAAAATGCAAATGGCGAAATTCAAGATGAAACTCCCATGATGAGCCTCAACAAGATCCTCAACCGGATTATGAGCTTCCTGAAGTGCTTAGAGAAGTTTCCTCTCATCCTCTTACTAATGTTATTGGTGACCCTAGGGAAGGTGTTAGGACTAGATCGGATTTAAGCCATATGATTGCTCATTGTGCATTTGTGTCTCAACTTGAACCAAAAACTTTTAAAGAGGCCAATGTTGACCCAAATTGGATAGTTGTCATGCAAGAGGAACAAGCTTTTAAATTTCACCGAAATAACACTGTTATGACCGAAATAACGGATTTTCGGAGCAAAACGCATCAACATTACAACAACCAAGCACGAAATAACAGTAGCGTTATAACTCCGAAATATCAGCGATATAACATAAAAATTTTGCATTTGACGGCGAAAAAACGAATGGGTCATGTAATTTACAATTTTTTTTTGCTAAATACAAATTCATACAAAAGTTCTAATTTGTTTAGTTTTTTGTACTTTGATTTTGTCTATTTTGATTTTTGACTTGTTAATTTTTTACATTTTAAAGTTTCAAGTGACTTATAAGATAGACTAGATGTGTAATTGTTTTTTTTACACACTGTTTTTTTCTCCGTTATATCACCGAAATAACACCGAATCGCTAAATCAACTCTGTACCGTCATACCGTAAAAACCGCATTTTAAAACCTTGAGAGGAATTGAACCAATTTGAAAGAAACCAAGTTTGGAAACTTGTTCCTTTACCAAGTGGTAAGCAAGTTATTGGTACCAAATGGGTGTTTAGGAATAAATTAGATGAGCATGGTAATGTGGTTAGAAACAAAGCCCGGTTGGTAGCCCAAGGTTACAAGCAACAAGAGGGTATAGACTTTGAGGAGACCTTTGCACCCGTTGCTCGACTTGAATCCATTAGAATGCTCTTGGCATATGCCGCTAACAAAGGCTTTATCCTATTCCAAATGGATGTCAAGAGTGCTTTTCTAAATGGATGGATAGAAGAGGAAGTGTATGTCCAACAACCTCTCGGTTTTGTTGACCATTTTAATCCGGACCATGTGTTCAAGCTTCACAAAGCTTTGTATGGTTTGAAACAAGCACCTAGAGCTTGGTATGGTAGGCTTTGCACTTTTCTACTAGACAATGGTTTTAGTAGAGGTAAAATGGACACCACTCTTTTCACCAAGAAGAGAGACGACCATCTTTTACTTGTGCAAATTTATGTGGATGATATCATTTTTTGCTCTACTAATGCAACTCTTGCCGAAGAGTTTTCTTCTTTGATGAGTAGTGAATTCAAGATGAGCATGATGGGTGAGCTTAACTTTTTCTTAGGACTCCAAATCAAGCAACAAGAAGATGGCATTTTCATTAGTCAAACCAAATATGCCAAGAAGTTGCTCAAGAAGTTTAAAATTGAAGATAGCAAGCGTTGTGACACACCTATGGTTAAAAGTGCATGCATTGATGCGGATGACAAAGGTGTAGCTATGGACATCACCCTTTATAGGGGCATGATTGGTAGCCTACTTTATCTCACGGCAAGTAGGCCGGATATTATGTATGTCGTTTGTCTATATGCTAGGTACCAAACCAATCCTAAGGAATCCCACCACAAAGCGGTTAAACGTATCTTGAGATACATTAAGGGTACTCAAAACCTAGGTCTTTGGTATTGTAAATAAACCGAACTTGACTTGGTAGGGTATACCGATGCCGACTTTGCCGATGACCGTATGGACCGCAAGAGCACTAGTGGAACTTGCCAATTTCTTGGTGGTTCATTGGTTTCTTGGTCTAGCCGCAAACAAACATCGGTTGCTCTTTCAACTGCGGAAGCCGAGTATGTGGCGGCCGGTAGTTGTTGCACTCAACTCCTTTGGATGATGCAAACCCTTAGAGATTATGAGTTAGATTTCCAAAAGGTACCAATCTTGTGTGACAATACTAGTGCCATCTTTATATCCAAAAACCCGGTATTGCACTCTAGAACTAAGCACATAGAAATTCGACATCATTTTATCCGAGATCATGTTGAGAAATGAGACGTTGAGTTGATTCATGTCGACACCAAAGATCAAATTGCCGACATTTTCACCAAGCCATTGCCAACTCAACAACATGTTGAACTTAGGTTCAAACTTGGTATGCTTGAACTCAAGGATTAATTTTCTTTTGCTATCTAAGTTCATTGCATATATTCTCTGATATAGCACTGAATTTTTGAGTTGATTCTGTTTTGATTTCAAAAAGAAAATCGTTTTATTTGACTTCTTTACCTTTTTCTGATTGAAAACATCTTTTTCTGGTTCATGCGTTGTATAACGCTTCCAAGCGTTACATAACGTTTGAGATTTGAAGCGTTGTAAAATTCTGATAAAGCGTTAGACAACGCTTCCTGAAACGTTATATGACGCTCTGTAACGTTACACAACGTTTGAACTTACTTTCTGAAAAAAAAATTTTCTCCTTCTTCTTAACGTTATATAACGTTCCATAACGTTAAGTAACGCTTTATGTATCGTTACCTGACGTTACTGTAATGTTATATAACGAATTGCTGAAGTTTTTCTTCTTATTATTTTTCTATCCTCTTAACGTTATATAACGATTTGTATCGTTAGGTAACGCCTTCTATATCGTTACCTAACGTTACAGTAAAGTTATATAACGTTTCGCTTCAGTTCTTTTTCCGTTTTTGTTTTCTCTTGTCTGAAGCGTTACACAACGTTTCAGTAACGTTGTATAACATTTTAGTGGAGGTTTTGAGCCGAAGGGTTTCTTTTCTTTCTCTTCTTTCTCTCTTTCGATCAAAACCGACAGCACCCTTCCTTTCTTCTTCTCCTCCTCTCACAACCTTTCACCTCTCCCCTCAAAATACTCTCTCAATACTCACTCTCTCTCCGAACCAATACCACACTCACTCTCTCCACTCTCTTCTCTCTCTCCTAACCCTAGCCATACCCTCTCTTTCTCTCTCTCTCACTCAAATCGCCCAAACCCTAGGTTTCTCTTTTCTTCACGGTTTTGGGTCGTTTTCAAGCTTTTTGGTCGTGGCTTTGCTCTCTACTCGGTTTCTCGACTCTATCTTCGATTGTTTTTAAGGTTTGCTATTGTGTCTCTTGGTTTTATTCTCAATGGCACCTAAACCCGCTACCAAGCCCAATAAGAAAGCTAAGACTACCGGCCAATCTTCGGGTACGGTCCCGGAGACTAATCCCTCAATGGAAATTGAACCCTCGGCCCTTGTGCCCACCATTGCCGAAAATTGGTCAATTACCTCTCAAAATCCGTACCTTTTTATTGATGACAAGGCATACCGTGATTACTCCACCACAATAGCGGGTAACTCTTGTTCCATGGCCAATTGTTATTATTTTCTCCAAAACCAAGATGATTCCGACAAGAACCACATAGCCGAACCCGATTGGGACAATATAAAGCCACATCTCCAATATCTTCATTGCACGGGTTTGTTCGGGTGCATGCAACCCTACAATATAGAACTCACCAAGCTCTTTTATGCAAACCTTCGCATCACTTGGAACAATGGCATTCCCACCGCTACATCCTATATTTGTGGCAAACCCATCAATCTTGACTTTGAGGATGTGTGCCACGAACTACGCATGAGGAATGAGGGGTTATCGGTCTATGTTCACAAGTCGTGGCCAAAGGACTCCGACATTGAGCCCTTTGAGAAGTACCACGAGTTCTTCTATTGTTGGAGGGACTATAGCCTCAAGCAATTCTCCGCCACCGAGCTTCCCTCTTACCATCGCCTTTTCTTCCTCATAGCCAACAACCTTCTTTGTCCCAAGAAACAATTCAAGACTAATGTCGAGCTTCGGGAAGTGTTTCTCCTCCGATGCATCATTGAGAAGGCCCCTCCGCTCAACTTGCCCTATATTTTCTTCATGCATATGGACAAGGCCTCCCGCACACTCAATATGTCTCTTCCCTATGCCCATATCATTTCCTACTTCCTCGCCAAGAAAGGGATTCCTCACACCACAAAGGTTTTTGGCCGACCCAATAAAATTTTCAACCCGACCAATATCATTGAGTGCCTCTTGGGTATGGGTTGGATAAGAGATCCCCACAAGTCCATTCTTCTCCCCGATAACTTATTTATTCGCAACAAGTACCTTCTTCAACCCGGAGCCAAATGCAACCAATATGCTCCGGTCGGACAAGAGCCAACGGGTCCTCTTCGTGGCCCGAATATACCCATTGGACAAGATCTCCCGGCCGACTATGCCTCATTTGATACCCGCCTTACCAACCTTGAGAATGATTGGGTGGCTTGAAAATTGGCCGATACCCAATGGAAGGAATCATGTGACACTCGGGTTCAAAAGGTCGAATCCGACATTCAACAATTTTGGGGTAGCATGCAAAGAGAGTTTAAGAAGACCCGGGCCCAAATAAGAAGGGGCTCGTCAAGTGCCGAAGCCGGGGAAGATGATTGGTCGGAGGACGAAGAATGACCGTGCCAAGACCTAGCCTCTTTATGTTTATTGCACTTTCGTTTGTCTTTCTTTTGTCGATTCTTTTAGTTTCTCTTGGACAATCTTCATATTTTATGACTTGATGATAGTTTGAAGTGTTAGTGTTTGAACCTTATTCTCTATATGCTTTGGTTTATACTACTTATTCTCTTCTTTTTGTGCTATATCAATTGTTGTGTATGCATGAACTTACGTAGCTTATAGGTTCTTCTTTGTACAAGCTTAAGGGGGAGCTCCGTTTATCAAATTGAGAGGGAGCCTCTTTGACATACTTGTGTTAGGTTAAGCCTCAATTTTCAACCCTTTTGCCTCTTTGCAAAATGGGGGAGAATGGTTAGTTAGTAAAGCCTCGGTTATTTATTTGCAATACCTTAATATGTAGCTTTACTATAGTTTATTTTGCAAATCGACAAAAAGGGGAGATTGTTGGACTAAACAATTTAACTCTCGATTTGTCGATTTGCAAAATAAACTAGTTTCTACTAATGTTTTCGTTTATCAAGTGCCTTACTAGTTAAATCTCAAGAATACAAGCTATGCAAGGTTGTGGAGGACTAGAAGACTTAGTTTAAGTCTTAGAAAGTCTTAGAATTGCATTTTTTGTAAGCTCGAAAACCAATCTCAATCACTTTGCTCAATCTGCTGGTATTTTTCTGTATCAAACGTTATATAACGCTCTGTAGCATTACATAACGTTTCAGTTCGCAAAATCCAGATCAAAATGGTTTTTGCTGCTCTCAAACGTTACTTAATGTTTATGTAACGTTATGTAACGCTTGGTCAAAAGTTAAGTAACGTTCTGAAACGTTACACAACGTTTGACCAAGTTTTCTGAGCTTTTGTGAGCTCACTTCTGTTTAACGTTATATAACGCTAAACAACCGTTGTATAACGATTTCTTTTTTTTTCGTTGTATAACGCTTGGATAGCGTTAAGTAACGCGTGACTCACTAACTTGACAGAGGAATCAGTAACGTTTGGTGATGAGTCAGTAACGTTTGCTAATTTCTTAATGGCATGTAATGTTACTTAACGATTGCTTAGCCTGTTTCATTGTATAGCGCTTCATAGCGTTGTATAACGTTTGTCTGACATCTTTTTGAACGTTGGCCTTTCTTCTCTGAAACGTTGTGTAACGCTACGAAATGTTACATAACGTTTCAGACAGACTCCAACGGATATGTCAGATTTTGTTTTATTAAAACGGCTATATTCAAGCGTTAAGTAACGTTTCGTAACGTTATACAACGTTTGATCAGAATTTTGACTGTTTTAAAGCTCTTGACGCCCTCTATTTATATGGGTGGTTTTCCAGCTGATTTGCTACTTCCAACACCTTGATTTTTACCAGTCTTTGAGCTTTATACAGCAAGAACATCCCTTCTCTTGTTTGATTACACTTTTGAGCAAAATCCTTGAGATTAGTTAGCATCAATCAAACCCAAGAACCTTATAGCTAGACTCTTTGAGATATTTGATTGAGAGCATCACTCAAGTTGTTGATTATCTAGAGGCTAGGCCGATCCACCTCGAGTTCCTTGTGACGAGGCGATTCGGTTCGAAGTTGTAGACACGTTCTTTGTGGAATTAAACGGAGCGCCCCCTTTAGTTGTTGCGAAACTCTCGGAGACGTACGACCAAGGCTAGCCATTCATCTAGTGGGTCGGAACTCCGTAATCATATCGCGTGTCAAATTTCTCTAACTCTTCTCCTTTTTATTTGCGTTGTTTATTAATTGCTTGTGAGAACCTTTGATTTGTTTGTTTTCGCAAAAATTATCCAAACCGGTTTATTTTGGGTATTTGTGCCTATTCACCCCCCTCTAGGCCGTACTTAGGGTCAACAATACTATATAATATGCATAGTTTAATAATTTCATTCAATATATATAACTTTACAAACTTCTATTGTAATAAAAAAATCTCATTGTATTTAATTTTGAATCAAGTCAATCGGAGTCATATGTCAAAAATATGTATGAAACTTTGAATTTCTTATTCTATATCTGAAAATAACAAATTACATAGTTATATTTCGCTAAAATACTACTATTATACATTTATTTATTGCTATTTTTAATTATTTTATCCACCATAAGGAATAAAACTATTAATAGATATTTCTGTATTTGTATTATGGTATATTCTAACTAACACCGTTATCGCGACACATTTAGTTTAGAAAAATAGTGTTCTACCAAGTAGCACCACTATAGTGACGCTATTACGGTCAAAGTGGCCGCTATTTAAATCCTTGCTTCATACATGAAAAAGACTAAAATTATGCACGTTTGACAAACTAGTCCATCAAATGTGACTCAATCTCAATTTTTAAGATGCAAAATTGACTGATAAGATCTACTAAAATTGATTTTTATATTAATATTTCGTTGAAAAAAAATGTTTACATTTTTTATTGAAATTTTTTAATTCTTTTTTAGATGTTTAGAACATTTGGTTGATCTATAATTTTAAGATTAAAGATTGATATTCGATCACAATAGATAGACTAATCCTTCACCAAAAACAGCAATGCAGTGACTTTTCATTTGTTAAAATCCTGTTATGTTAGAATAATAACCATAGTCTATTCTTAGGCTAACCTCACGCATGCCAAACGCCCCCCTAAGGTTATAAATTAGTAGAAGGAAATAAGAAAGTAGTTGTGAATTTCTCATTATATTCCCATCTCCATATTATTTGGTCCTCTACATATGATGTGTTTCTATATTTTGAATTAGTGCTAGTTCTTTCCATCCCTCAAAAGCACCCCACTAATGGTTCTAGTTCTAGTCTTCAATAAAATGTTAACCCACTCTAGGTATCAAAGAATAATAACCATATTTTTATTGTCCATAATTCTATCATCTGTGAACTTCCACCCCCATTGGACTGGGAGTCTATGATTATACTCTTCAAATCAATGTTATCTAGTCGTCCAAGTATTGTGGTATGCTAGTTATTTGTTAAAATTACTTCATACATGAGAAAGACTAAAATTAAGCACGTTTGACAAATTGGTCCTTGAAATGTGACTCAATCTCAATTTTCTAGCTGCAATTTACTGATTAAAACTATTAAATTTGATTTCCATATTGATATTTTGTTGAAAAATAAGAAGTTTACATTTTTCAACAATAATTCTTTTTGTTTGATAGACAATACAAAAAAAAAAAAAATGTTTGTACAGAAGACATAATAATATTGACAGCAAAGATATGGTGATTTGTAGATTAATAGGCTTATATAAAACGGTGAACATAACAATTTCACTATACTAATAGATTGTTACAGCACAAGAGTTCGTATATGCTGCTCCAACTAAGTAAGCTATTAAGGAGGACGAAAAGATGTGGAAACTAATGGTAATCTAAGTGATTGTATCAAATACAAACTCAAGGCATGAAATTTCTGAGCAAAATTAAGATACTACCAAAATAAATTATCCTTTTGTTCAGATAATTGGTATATTGTACTCCGAGATAATTGGATAAGAGATTTCATTTGCTTTTGTTAGGTGTGGCATGTGCAATGTAAACCTTCATATGAGATGTGTTGGGCACATTATGCCCATGGAACACAGTCATGACAACAAAAAGAGAAACTGTGGCGAAGTGGTCACTGGAGCAACAACAGTAGGCGCAGTAGCTGATGTCCTAACTCAATTGGTATTACAACTCTTTTCTCTTTTCTTTAAGTTGACATTTAAGTCTGTCCAAAAAATATATATATATTGTTCAAGTTATTTTCTTTTTCTTGGTAGGATCTTACAACGCCGACTAGAGTGCAAGAGGAGAGAGATAATGCAGTTAAAGATGTGGTTTTACAGAACAGGCAATAAAAATAATTCGAAGTCGATTAGAATTGCTACAAAAAGAAAATAAAAAATTGCAAGATGAGAGAGGAAATGCAGTTAAAGAGGCTGAAAAATTACGCAGAAGTGCCAGTCGTCAATCTCATATAGCGTTCTCTGAGTTTTTGCTGCTAGAGCTTCAACAGGCAACTGACAACTTCAGCAATCAATATTATAAATAAAGATGTGTGGGTGTCGATCCATGTTTTAGTTAGTATTAGTGCGACACGCCATCAAGACCATTGATTTTTCTACTCCGACTTAATCTGGTCCATTTCTTTAGATGTATGTTAATTTTTTATGTGGTATTTATTGTGTTGCTTAAAGTTGTGTTTTATTTATGTTACATTATTGAGATCCATTTTGATTATAATTGCGTCATTTTTGTCACATAATTTATTTCAACCTCTCTGTTAGTTGCTTCTATGAGAAATGATGGAACAACGTTTTTTTATTTGTGATAGTTAATTGTAAAATATTTCAACATATGAAGATATAATTTATTATTTCTATCCTACCAGTTATTACACTTTAAATTAATTACAAACATAACAACCTAATTACAATCAACATTTATTAAATAATAACATATTTAATTTTTATTACTATGCCAAATATCGAGCGAAGCTCGATTTACCCCTCTAGTTCACATAAAATTGGTTAATGACGTTTTGGTAGTGTCTTCAAAGGGTTTTTGTGCAACACCATGGTTGCCATAAAGGTGCTGCATCCTGAAATTTGAAGGGCAATCCAGAATTTGAACAAGAGGTAACTGATATACATGTGAATGCAAAACAAGGAACTTCACTAAAATTTGGTGATATGGTACAAGATTAACTGATATACAGAAGTCAAGCCGATTGTAGTTTTCTAAAAACTGAAATAGCTCTAGACTAACTCATGTTTATTGTTTTGGATTAATAGGTAGCTGTCCTAAGCAGAATGAGGCACCCAAACCTTGTTACCTTGATAGGAACATGCTCAGAAAATTCAGCTTTAATCTACGAGTATTTACCTAATAGTAGCCTTGAAGATCGACTTGCATGCCAAGGGGGGACACCGCCACTCACATGGCAGGTTAGTAAGCTCAGCGACTTTGGCATTTCTCGTTTCCTAACGGAAACCTCTAATAACACCTTAGCGTACCACACCAAATACCTTAGGGGAACTTTTGCGTACATGGACCCTGAATTTCTTAGCAGTGGAGTGATAACGGTAAAATCTGATGTCTACTCATTTGGCATAATCATCCTTCAACTATTAACCGGAAAGCCCCCTATAAACATAGTAACTAAAGTCAAGGATGCCATTGGGACTGATTCCCAACTGCATTTGATTATAGACAAGTCAGCTGGAGAGTGGCCTTTGTACAAGCCAAGCAATTGGTCAATCTCGGATTGCGATGTGCTCAGATGCGTAGGAGGAAGCGCCCCAATTTGGAGAGTAAGTGGAAGCTCGTTCAACCCTTGATGCAGGCTGCTTCTCTGTCAGTGTCGCCCAGCTACAAATCTCAACTTGATGACAAAGGGATACCTTCATACTTCATATGCCCTATTTTCCAAGTAAAATTTTCTAAATCTCCTTATATATTTTTCAAATCCGTGTTGTGGAATTCTGTCAAATATTCAGGAGTGCATAAGTAGTAAAATATGGAATAACTGAATAAGCAACTCCTTGGGATCTAAATGCCAGTATTACTTGCATTAACATTGACATTTCATTAAAATGGACATCAGAAGTGAAAAATGTGTCACGAACTCACGATACAAAAATATATTTCTCAGCAGCTGTTTAATATATCACATATTAAGAATATATAAGCGCATCAAAATCAGTGATAGAAAATTATCCAAACGCCAGATCCAAAAATGGTTTTTGTTGATTCGACCTGTCTACACCTGCAAGGAAGACAGCAAGCTTCGATGGAACCAACCCTATATTGCGCTGTATGCCTGTATCTATTATTCGGCCATTCGGGGATGAAGACCCACATTTTTTAGTGTCTCGAAAAATTTGATTCTCTGAGAGAGGAAGACTTTATTTTAGTACTTCTTGAGAGTACAATTATATATATATTATTAAAAGTCCTCATTTTGCATCATGTATTAGTGAGGAGGGCTCTAGTGGTCATAATGTTCCAAAACTCATTTTTTATTACTTTTTCAAAATATTAAATTCAAATTTCGAATCTAAACCGTAAATTTTATTTGATACAACGAACGATGCATTTTAAGTAGATTATTGATCAAGAGACTAAAATAAGTTTTATAAGTTTTATAAATTTTATTTGATACAACGAGCGATGCATTTCGAATCTAAACCGTAAACATAAGTTTTATAAATTTTGAATTTTATTCGATTATTGATCAAGAGGCTAAAATACGAACATATCAAAATTAATTTATCATATTTAAGTAGATTTGTTCAATATTCAATCTTTTGATCAAGTATCAAATATTTTTCAAAATTTATAAAACTTATATAAAAATGAATCGCTCGTTATATCGAATAAGATCAACAGTTTGGATCAGAAGTTTGAATTTTATATTTCTAAAACGTAATAAAAAAGTGAGTTTTGGAGCGTACAAATTGTGGACACTGGAACCCTCCCACATTTTTAGTAAATGTAAATAATATTGTATAATTCAAATAAATTTATAAATAAGACGTTAGATGTGGTACCTAACAAATCCTATAATTTGGAAAAAAAAAAAAATTCAGTTTCTTACAACTTATCCATTTGCTTTTGTTGGATCTGTTATATATGATTTTCAGGAGGCCATGAAGGATCCTTGCATTGCTGCTGATGGTTACACATACGAAGCTGAAGCCATTAAAGGTTGGCTCGATAGGGGCCACGAGACATCGCCGATGACAAATTTACCCCTTCCCCATACTGAACTTAAACCAAATTATACCCTTCGTTCTACTATTCAAGAATGGCTCATTGAGCATCCGTAACAATACTGATGTACTTCTTTAAATATAAATATGAGTTTATGGTGTGAAAGCGTAAATGAAAAAGAGGGCTGTAGTGTAATTTCGTAGATACTATTTTTTTTCCTGATTTATGTGAGATTTTTTCCCTTTCTTTTTTTACAAGGATATTGCTGGTTGATATAAGAAATTGCATTTACTGATTTCGATTTTTCTATTATTTTTCCCATCAATGAATTGATTGGAAGTATGTTTTCTAACTCTTTTTCACTACCATATATTTTTGTATGCCAAAATAACTCAATAATTATTCCTTATCAGTTTTATTTTTATATGGGTTTGTTAGCGTGTACTGTCAACCAACACAAAAAAATAAAAAATAAAAAAAATTAAGAAATGGCATTCGTCAATTTTCGAACAGGAAGTATATTCGTCAATATCTGAATAGTGGAAGACGTGCCGGTCCGGATGATATTTATCCGGCAAGTAGGCGGCCTAAATATATATTTTTTTTAAAAAAAAAAAGTTCACGACATCACCTAAAAAATTAATAACTTGCTTTGATCTCCCACAATACCTCAACTAAAGGTTGTTCATCTAAAGGGGATTATTCTTTTCAGTTTTTCTGATTCACTCTGCTTATTGTTTGTTCTCCTCTAGCCTGCTACTTTATCCCCAGCTGAAGACAATTGAAATGCTTAGTTTAACAAATGGAACTAACATTAACGTACATTGAGGCATTACATCAAATTCTCCGTACCAATTTTTTGTTAAACGTCTAACTATTGAAATGGGACCCTATTAATTCCCATATGGGACCATCCAGGAGACCACTGACAGCGGAAAAGAAATATTTGTATACATGGGTCAAAATTTTTTATCAATTTGTGCTGCGATCACCTAGGTACCCTACTTTATAATAAAGGTTCAAGTTTGATCAGCTTTAATTTTATTCTTAGGCAAAAAGGCTAGGATTTCTAGCCAAATTAGATGAAAATAGTTATTCTGTTGTAGCTGAAAACTAATCATATAAAAAGTCAAGTAAACAAGCTATATTTTCTCATCTAAAATGATCATTATTGGCAAGAGCTCATAATGTAATAATTAATAAAGCAACAGATCATTTGGCAACCAATTTGTAAATGCCTCGTACTTTCTTCTTTGAAGAATCGGGTTCCTTTAAATTATATTTTCTCTGATCATCATTTGGCTAATTAATTGGAGCTAATACATCATCTTAGTGATTTTCTTTGCTAGGTTATAAGCTTGTGAATTTTGCAAGTTGTAAGTATTTCAATATTGAACTTGATTATTATTAGTATTGGACTTTTGTTGTATGATGATCACATTTAATTTTGTGTGCACTTTGCGTAATGTAAAAATATTATACTAGTCATTTGAACATTATTTATTGTTTAGGATCGAAAATTGTATTATCCTTTGTTGGATTTCTTTTTTGAAATTCCTTTTTTATTTTTTAATATTTTTTTAATATTTTAGATAATCATATGACGTCATCCAGTTTTAGGAACCGGTAGAACTGATTAACTGATAAAACCTCGTATCTTTTGCTTTATCAGTTCAATGTTCGGTACAGTATTAAAAACATTGCTTTTTATCAATTAGTGCTGCGATCACCTAGGTACCCTATTTATAATAAAGGTTCAAGTTTGATCAGCTTTTCTGCTTAGGCAAAATAGGACTTTTAGCCAAATAGATGAAAATAGTCATTCTGTTATAGCTGAAAAAATAATCATATTAAAAGTCAAGCAAGCAAGCTATATTTTCTCATATAAAATGAACTTTATTGATAGGAACTCATAATGTAATAATTAATAAAGCAACAGATCATTTGGCAACCAATTTGTAATTAAATGCCTTGTACTCTCGCGTTCCTTAAAATTATATTTTCTCTGATCATCATTAGGCTAACCAATTTGGAGCTAATACATCATCTTAGTGATTTTCTTTGCTTGGTTAATATGTCCTTTCGTAAGCTTGTGAATTTTACATGTTGTAATTATTTCAATATTGAACTTGACTATTATTAGTATTGGACTTTTGTTGTATGATGATAACATTTACTATTGTGTGCACTTTGCGTAATGTAAACATATTGTACTAGTCATTTGAACATTATTTATTGTTTAGGATAAAAAATTGTATATCTTTTTTTGGATTTCTTTTTTATTTTTAATGATTTTTTTATATTTTAGATAAATATATGACGTGATCCGGTTATAGGAACCAGTTAACCGATAAAACCCTGTATCCTTTGCTTCACCGGTTTGATGTCCGGTATTAAAAACATTAAATTAAGTGTGCAAAACATATCTACTAATCTATGACCCAGTTATAATCTATTTTTAAACAATTTTATAAGATTCTTATGTAATTCATTGATTGAAGAATTAGCGACCATATCTAATGATAACATCTCTAAAATTTTGAGTAGTAAAATTCTATTTAAAAATTTGGAATAATATTTAAGTTATACTATCGTATCATATTTTAGATCTTTGCTGTCTGTAATATAGTTTATGCCTAGGGAAGGAGTCATCAAAAAACATATTGTGGGGGGGGGGGGGGGGGGGGGGGGGGGGGGGGGAGTACTCGAGCTATACGGAATTAATATTGCCCTATTGTGGGTTGAGTACTTGAGTTATTCTATATATATATAGATGTTATACTGATTAACCGATAAAGCGCACATCGAGAAGAGATAGAGAGAGAGAGAGAGAGATCAGAGGCAGAGATGGCAAGCTCATTATTATACCATTGCTCGCACCCAAAACACATGTTATTAAAGACTCAAAGCCCGAGTGGACAATATATTTGCAATCTGTGCCGTTTCATGGGAAGCGGCCTTCATTATCGGTGTCATGCATGCGACTTTGATCTCCATGAGCAATGTGCTAAGTTGCCTGAGAAGATGTCGTTCTTCGCACATCCATGGCACGATCTCCATCTCCAGCCAGGTTATTTTATATTTTGGCTATTTCCGTTTTTGTTCTTTCATGTTTCTTTTACTCTTCTGCTTTGCTACATAGATTATTAATCATCATTATTATTATTATTACTGTTCTCTGTATTCTCAAATAGGATTTTACTATGTCAATTTCGGCCAGAATTATTAGGAAAAAAAAACGTTAACTAGCTAGTACTTGCCCAAGGATAACTTACTACACAAACGCCTCCTATAAACGTATATATATACTTGGCACCAAACCAAACTATCTCAGATAACTGCTACTACTTATCAAGCTATCAATTATTATTTATTAGTGTTATTTGAAGAAATAACCCTGGTACTAATGTTTGGTCTTTCTGCATACAGGCACAGGTTCTAGAATTTGTGATCTTTGTAGGGAGCCGGTGGAGGGATTTTATTATCGTTGCATCACATGCAACTTTGATGTGCATCCTCATTGCACCAAGACGCAGCAAAATGTGTACACTAAGATGCACCCACAACATAGTCTCTGCCTAGTCCCTGCACTCAACATCTGCAGTGCATGTCATCTATTTGATGGCCAGATCTGGTTGTACAGGTAAATGTTGCTATGTATAGCATTTAGTTAACCAAGCAATGATGGCTTGACTTTTGTTTTAGCAAGTCAATGCACGAAATTATGTGATACGAAACTCCGAATCAGAATTCTTATCAGAATAAAGGTAGGTCGTTACTAATTCAGAAAATTGACAAACAAAACAGTCTAATCGAGTACAGTTAGATATACTGTTTCAACTTTCAACAAAAAAAAATTTCCTTTTTTGACTAGTTCTACCCCACACACACACACACACACACTAATTTTTAGCTGGATTCAAGAATACTGTAATAGGTTATCTTCCCAAGAATTATTTTACTTCACTTCGACCTTTTAGGCTGCAAATGGATTTAATGGCCCTAATTAATGATCGGCCGAATGGCATAGATTTTTGGTATTTTTGATGAGGACTAACATGAAGATTTTAGAAAACACAAAATTATAAGAGAAAGAGAGAATAAAAATACCAGCAAGAACTTCACTTACATTGGGATATATATCATTACAATAATAAGATCTTGTCGAAAATAACATTTTTTTTGTTTTAATGTTATTTTAGAAATTGTAATATGAGATAATTAATTGGATAAAATTATTAATGTCGTTTTATGTAGATGTGGCATGTGCAATGTAAACCTTCATATAAGATGCCTCCATGGGCCAGTTATGCCCACGAATCATCATCATCATGCCAACAGAGTGAACAACACAGTTATGCCCACGAATCATCATAATCATGCCAACATAGTGAACAACAATAACAATAATACACACAACCATTTTTGGCATACAGTTGGTACTGAAGTGGCACAGAGTACCGCCAGTGTCCTAACTAATTATCTGCAACAATTCCTTTCAAATTAGTTAAGAATTGAGAGGATATCTGTGAAATACAAGCTAAATTAGGAAACAAAGGCAGATATATGCATTACGAAATCTACTTAGGATTCATGATTTGAAGGCAGTGCGGGTATGTTTGGAAGAGGGATGAACAAGTGGACGAATAGGGAACTAAGAACAAGCCCACCTAATCATGTTCGTAGTTCTTGTTCCCAAAAATCCTGGAACTAGGAACAAGCCCACCTAATCCTTGTTCGCCCCTATTCGTGGTTGTTTGGATCTCGCGAACCAGGGCAGTTCACGAACTGCTAGTTCATCGCTAGTGCCAAACATACCTCGGTGTATTAATTGTTCTTAAGTTCCTTGCATTGTGGTGGTGTTTGTTTTTTGCAACTCTTTCATTTGCACAGTCAGAGAAACAAAGTTTTTACGTTCTACATATATATTATTCATGTAGAATGCTAATTTTCTTTATTTTGAAAAATTCTGTACGCTGTACCCAATTAAGTAATATTTATGCATTGTGCTACCACACATTAATTTTCTTTTCGATTGATCGATGTATTGGTTTGATTGAGTGTTGTGTTGAGTTTGAGCACCTGCCTAATATCTTCAATAGCAAACTGTGGCCTGGTGGGGCGGAAGAAATTAGAAAAGTTGAGGAAGCAGAAAAAGTTTTTGATGGTGCTATGACTTGATTCTTGTGTAGTATATAATCAGAGATTTCTAGGTAGTTATTTTCATTTGATTTGGTTGGAAACAACTGGGGAATCTGTTTGAGATATAGAGAGAAGAAGAGTAGAGATGAAATATTGGAAGTTGAAAAAGGATTATAGATAGGATCATTGTTGTCATTCATTATGAACTTTGAGATCATAACGAAATCAGCTATTCTGAGTTTCTGGTGTCAGAATTGGTATTTACCAGTATATCAGGGGAGACAGGGAAATATAGATCTTACAAGGAAATGTTTCTAATATTAATTGTTTCAACAATCAACAGTGATTACAAGAGCTGACTGGTAGGGGTGTCAAAAGTCTACCGTTTCGAACGTTTCCGTTCCGTTCCGTCCGGAACGGAACGAAAACGGAATGAAAATGTGTTTCGTTTTCAGAAACGGAACGGAAGCGGAACAGAATTTCGTTTCGTTTTAGGTATTTACCGTGAAAAATCAATGTAAAAACGGAACGGAACGTTAATTCCGTTCCGTTTAACGAAAACGGAACGACAACGGAATGGTTTTTCAGTTTCGCTGACTGGAACGGAACGAAAACGGAACTTACCAGTTCCGTTCCGTTTCGAACGCTTGACACCTCTACTGACTGGCATGAGTATGTCTAATTCAAAGCTAGGCTCCCATTCAAGGAATCTAATATGAACAACTTTTGTGAGTCATAAACTCATAGTACTTGTCCAAAGCATCTTTCAGTAAAAATAAAAGAAAAAAAGTCAAAAAGCACTTATTTTTCGGGAGACGTGCCTGGCTGATTGTGAAGGTAAAAAAAAAATTAAAAAGAAATCGCAAATCCGAAGACTACTAAAATTGTACATTACTTAATTTAATTCTTACATTAAAAAAGTGTTTGGTCGATTCAGCATTTCGACTTGGGATTCCCTCCGTTTGTTTGTTTATTCAGTGGGCTCCATTTAATTTCAAGTGGGAGAGAGAGAGAGAGTTAAGAGGCAGAGCCGAGCCGAACTATCCGGGGAGTGCCAGATAAGATAATACGACACAACAGCAAACAGCGATTTGTTCTTGTTGTACCAGATCATTTTGTCGCCTTCGCCTCTTATTTCTGGTTTGCAATAACATTGATTGGATGATGATTGCGGAATATCTACGACGCCGATTTTAGATCAGACGGGAGGGTAATTTAGATCTGATGCGTTCAATTGTTATTAATTGAAGTTCTGATATAAACAATATGAACGGGTTTCTGGAAATCAAATTTATTTTACTTGTTGTAATAAAAAAAATAAAATTATTAAAATGTTGTTTATATTTTGATGATTGGTATATTGAAGATGCTATCATTTAAAGCTTATTGTCTGATCATACACTAAATATTTTTTTTGAAAAAAAAAAAACAATTGGTGTATTGAAATACGTGCTATCAAAATTGTAGAAGACATTTTTGGAATTTAAGAGCACGTGCATTCAATTATATAAAGTTGTAGAAGACATTTTTGTTAAGATCACGTGCATTCTTTTTTTTCCCCTTTTTTAAGGGTTTATCACGTGCATTCAATTCTAAAGTTGTAGAATATTTGTAATTTAATAAATTTATTATATTTAGAACTTTCTTAATGTTTATCATCGTTTGTGATTAATTTGAAATCGTCAAATATTGACCTTAATTTTCTTTAAAGATCAAAATTATGTAGAAACTATAGCATAATTAGCTGGGGACCTATTGAACATTGATATCTAGAGAACAACTAAAAAGCTTAAATAGGCTTTAATTCATTTGCAAAACAAATAAATAAAAAAAAATAAGAAAAGAAATTGCATCTCTGCATGCGGCAAAACATATGCAGTGACAAATGCTATATCCTTCCGTTGTAGTCACCCGATTGCCATGTTCTGAACCATCGTCACTATTCTCGATTTCCATCCTTATCAAAAGTTTTTTATGTAAAATTATAAACAAAGTTCATTGACGTAGGTAATTAATTAAGTTCCATTTTTTAAATATTTTCCTTTTTAATTTTTATTAACTCACTACAGAGGAAATACAATATTTGCATTGTCACAATTATAATTCGAATCTATTTTTATTTCTATTTTAATAATTGTAGAGAGAAAAAAAAAAAAAAAAAAAGTAATTTGTGGCGGGGTATACCTTACCTTCTTATAAAAAATATAAAAAAAATTGCTAATTAACTTTGAGGCTTTAATTAGGTATCACGACTTTCAGAGAGTAGCTGAGACTTTGAAAAGGTCATCAATTTAAAGTCTGATGGCACTGTATAAATGCAATAAATTATTGACATCCCTGTTATAATTTATCACTCAAATTGTAATGGAAAAGAGAAAATGAATTAATATAAAAATATATTTTGAAAAGTAAACTCCAACAAACTCTGAAACACGCATATTAGATAATTAGAGTCCCTATATCAAATATTGACTTTCTGTCAATTGACTTCATTCTATGAATACATGCCAGATCAACGAAGGAACAAGATAAGAGAGAGGAGAGAGCGTGAGAGATGGCTAGTTCGTTAATCCATTGCTCCCACCCAGCTCATAGTTTAGCAAGGATTCAAAGCCCGAGTGGAGTGTATACTTGCGATCTGTGTGAAACCTGGGGAAGTGGCCTACATTATCGGTGTGATGCATGTGACTTTGATTTACATGAACACTGTGCTGAGTTTCCTGAGACGATATCGTTCTTTGCACATCCCTGGCACGATCTCCATCTCAAGCCAGGTTATTTTTTTTTCAATCTGTATTATGGAATCAGATTGAGAATGTTTCAATTTTCAATTTCATCTCATTAATTATGTTGGTTTTAGCCCTAAATAAACTCAAGAGGATTCCATAATATACTCATGGAAGAAAGAATTTGATTAGATTAATAATAATAATACATAATTGAAAGTTTTAAGTTATGTGAAAAAAAAAAAAAAAACTTTTTTCCCCGCTCTTTTGTATATTGAGAGTTTTCGGTATTTCTGTCCTGAATTAATAAATATTTGGGGAATAATGTACAGAAATTCTGGTATAATGTTAGTCTTTTGATTCCTCTCCGCAGATACAGGTTATAGAATTTGTGACCTTTGTAGGGAGCCAGTGAAGGGATTTTATTACCGTTGCATCCCATGCAACTTTGATGTGCATCCTCATTGTACCAAGATACAGCAAATCGTGCGTACTGAGTTGCACCCGGAACATAATCTCTGCCTAGTCCCATCATTAAACGAATGCAGTGCATGCAAGTTATTCAATGGGCACATCTGGCTGTACAGGTAAATGGTTGCTATGCAAGGCAATCAGTTAATTATAAGAGTCATGAATTCTCTTTCATTTCAGGTTGTCCAAGCGCAAAACATAATACAAAAACTTTGTCTCAGAATAGCTATCAGAATGTCGGTTGGTGGATCAGAAACTCTATATATGTACACAGTTCGGATTTGACTAGTTATTGTCTCACACATTGTACACATTATTACCAGGTTTAAGGAACACTATATAATTAAATAGGTTGCGTAACCCAAGAATTTTGTTCTTCACTTTGTACTTTTTGGTTGCTAAAGGTTTGAGTGGCACTGATGATCTGTCAAATAGGTTTTTCTAAGGTTATCTGCTAAAAAGGAAATAGCTTAGACGTTGGTATTTTGAATAAATCAATAGAAAGCTTAAAATTAAAAAAGAGAGAGAACTTATTTTTTTGTGGGAAAAAAAACGTTTTCACATATTCAAACAGCTCAAACACAGAGTCATCACATGAAAAAAGAAAAAAAAAATATAGACATGCCAGTATACTGATAAAGAACTATATACTGGTAACTCCCCTTAGGAATTAAACTCAAACCATTGTATTAATCCTATATGAAAGAATAATTTCTGGTCTTCACCAGCATTAAGCAGTTATTACAAGTAAAAGACTATTTGAAATGGAAACTTAAGGGATAACATTCCTAAAATAAATGATTCTGTCGAAAATAATTATTCTTTTAGTTAGATAATTTAGCAATTGTGCTCTGAGATAATTAGATAAAAGATTTATTTATATGGTCTTAGGTGCGGCATGTGCAGTGTAAACCTTCATATTAGATGCGTGGGGCGCATTTTGCCCATGGAACATAACAATGACAACAGAACAAGAAGCAGCAACACCAATAGAAGCAGCACTGGAATTCCAAGTCACTTTTGGCGTGAAATTGGTACAGAAGTGGTAGTGGCAGCTACAGCCGATGTCCTAACTCAATTCGTGCTACAACTCCTTTCTTTTTTCTTTTACTTCACAGTCAAGACTTTCCAAAAAAATACACTTTTCCTTATTTTATTTCTTTTTCTTGGTAGAATGTCACAATGCTTTTGGAGTTGAGACCTAAAGAGTATGCTTACCAGTAAATTAAGTTACACTAGGTTAATTACATTCTTAATTAATTAATATTGTTACACTAAAAATTCACGATTTGAAGACTCACTGTATTGTTCTGAAGTTCCACTGTAGTGGTGTTCTATGTATATTACAACTCTTCTCATTGAAGAGTTCCGAGGAAAAAAAGCTTTTACGATCTATATATAGCCATGTAACATACTAATTAATTTTCCTTTCTGATACTGTTGTACAAGTACACGTATTATATTATGCATCATGCTATCACTGCATTTGAACTGATACATTTCTGGCTAAATATTGTTTCTCCAATTAGTATTTTCAAAAAGTAAACTGGATTTGCACATTCAACCAGTTCAACTGGAAACCAATTATGTAGCTCATACAAAAGAAGTCAAGCCCTACTTGATAATGAATCAGTGAAATTTGGCTTAGTAATAACCCTACTTGATAATGAATCAGTGAAAATTGGCTATCCAGTCTGGTTCCAGTCAAATTGGTTAGCTAGACCACCCGATTTCAAGTTTCTTTTTTTTTTTGGAGTTGACCATAGTCCAGTTCAGTGATGTTTTGGTTATTTCATAATATTGGACTTTTAATTTTTTTTTAATATTTTATACATTTACAATAATTGTATCCACAAGCTTCAGGTGTTGCAATTTCTAGATCAGAGATTGTTCAAATTAACTAAAAATAATATTGGATCGTCTTAGACCGTATTGTATATATAGAGGTAGCCTGGTAGGTACAATTGTTTTTCAGTGCAAAGTTCTGGACTTCTCGTAAAGCCGAAGAAATATTAGAGCTGAAGCCTAAATAGTAAATATGTTACATAAACTTCTTGGGCCTGAGGTGCGATATTCATCTAAGGCAAACGGGGCCTCCAATTATACTTATTAAATCTTCCTTTTTTATGCTGGGTGATCAGTTTTTTTTTTTTTTTTAAAGAAAGAGAAAGGTCTTGTCATTTAACTTTTTTTTAAAATTAAAGATGCATGCGTTGTTATTTGGTGTCTAGTTTTTTTAAAAAAAGTGAAGTGAGATAATTATTTGGTGTCTAGTTTTAGAAAAATGTACTCCTGCATTGTTATATTTGAACCTTAGAAAGCATGCGTAGGCACACGATGGTTGCCCTGCCTTTAATTTTTTTTAAAAAAAAAAGTGAGCAGATTTAATTCCTCAATAATATTGTGTCATTGTAAATACTAAGATACACGTGCGTCTTCGACACATACGGCATATACAAAAACAGTAGATGTACATATTCTGCTGTGTCATGTTCAGTTGAGATAAACTCAACACGATATGATATGACATGACACAATTGTCATATTTAGCCATACTTCGTGCATGTTGTGACATATATGTTTAGACCTTGATTAATATATATATGCCGGCCATGCCGTATCAATTTTTCAGATTCCCTACATAATTCCAACGGTCGACAAGCTAGACACATGCATCAATATATGCGGTATTTATCAGAACAGGCCATGCGGTATTAGAGTGCATCCCACTTGTATGCCGTGCATGATCCGGCACGCAGGTGCCATGGGCGGCTGTCCCGATCACATACCCAAATGCACCCCACTAGTATTATATCACGTATAACTTTTTATATGTTCTCTAACAACAAAAGGAAGCAGACAAAAAACAGACAGGTAACTAGCGTACTATGGTCGTTATAATTTCGATGTGCCATGTGAAGATTCTTTTTATAAATTTAATTTGGTGCCCTTTTCGGTGCCCACTGAATCATTGATCGATAATCTAACGCCTATATATATGTTTGACGGACTTTAAATTAATATTATTATTAACCTAAAAAAATCAATATAATTATTACCTCGAACGAGACTAACACCATGTATCGATGTGAGGAGTAGAATAGAAAGGATAGCAATGTTGAAGGAATCGAGAGCAGAGGATTTTGGCATCGAGAGTAGGCCTGTCAAACGTGGCCCAATAGCACGGAATGGGCCCAAATCGTTTCCGTTCCGTTTAAAGAAACGAAATACCAACCTGTTTCGTTAACCGTTTCGTTAACGAAACGGCACAGAAATCTGTTTCGTTTACCGTTCCACTTCATAAATAACACATGAAACGGTTTGAAACTAGACTGAAACGGTCGAAACGGTAAGAATTGGTATTTCGTTTGCCGTTTCGTTTATTAAACGGTCGAAATTGGGCTGTCGTTAATCGTTTCGTTTCGTATAAACGAAACGGCACCACGTGGTGGTTTGTTTCGTTGACAGGCCTAATCGAGAGCAATCGTGCCATCACCAAGTTAAGGGTATCGCTGTCAAAAAATAAATAAATAAATGGCACCATTTTCTTTCCCTCTGATTTGGAGGAGAACTTTCCTATGTAGGAAGGAAATTGATGGAGAATAAAAATATTCCCTAGTAAGAAATTTCCCCTCCAAAATGTATTACCCAACAAAAGTTTGTAAATTTCCTTCCCCTTCCATTTTTTCCTTCCATTCTCCCTAATCCAAACAACTGACTCCAAATTACACAGATCAAGCGTAATGATTGTGGACACAAAAAGGAATATTAATTGCTCCGGAAAAAATATTTAGATCTCAAAATAAAACTTTTAAATGATCTATTGGGACTGTCAATATAATTTCTGTATTGAAATCTTATTGAAGAACAACATTTATTTTTTTTAAAACAGATTATTCAAATATTGTTTTTTGGAGGCCGGTCTATAACTGATTATATCGAGAAAATCTCCAAGAATACTTCAGTCAAATTAAACGGTTCAGATCAGTCATGCGATGATCCCATGTTGAAATATAATTGGGTTTGATAGAACCCTCTGTCAAGTATGATTTGATCGTAATATTTTTCACATTAATTCAAGTTGTCTTTAATTCATGCCTGAATATTATAAAAATTTATATTGAAATTGCTTAGATTCTAACAGAATTACCATTTTTGCTTCCGAAATAGACAATAAAATTAAATACACCTTTTGTCGAAAGCAAGCTAAATGAACTCATAACAATTACCAAATATTAACACTTTCATTTGTCATATAGTAACATGCACCATCAATTGTCTACCCAAAATTTTCTTTATGTCTTTCTGCGCGCATGAACCGCAATCAATTATTGACAGTCACATGATGCATTGATAAGCATGTGAAGAAATCTTTTTTATTGACTAACCTTTTTCATTACCGATATAGTATTAGTATATTATATCTTTCTAATTGGAAATTATTAGAATAAAACATGCATCAGTTAATTTCAAGTTAGAATCATACCAAATTACCGATTATATATTCTAATTTGTCTGGGCAATATGTTTATCTAGCTTATTGTTTAATTAAATAAATTCGATAAGTCATAAGAACAATTAAAAAAAAAAGGGATAAATCTAGCTATAAGTAAATCATCATTCTGTATAAATTAATTCAGGATCGTGTCAAGCACGAGCCAACCTGATCTCCTACATACAAAAACATACAAAGCCACCTGATCTCCTACATGTAACGATAAAAGCGATTGTAAGATGCACAAGCCATAACACCATTCAGTTCATGGCACTCCATTTCCCTGCCCCGTCACTAAAAAACTAAACCAAACAGTTGGTTATCTCTCCCATACAATTAGCCATGAGACAGAGCAGCTCTGCCTTAATATTAAAATCTCTTTTTGTGGCACTTGCGTGGGCCTTTGATGCACAACAAATCTTCATTACTATCTTCACCGAAGCTGACCCAGCATGGCATTGTCTTAAATCCACGGACCGAACATGCAACACAGCTTCCAGCCCTTGCAGCCTTCACCCCGGTTCGTGGGTTTGGACCTCGCCATCTGACACATCAACCATTTCTGAATGGGACCTCAACTGCTCTGGAAAGGCGCTTTCCTCTCTCCCTACTTCAGCCTTCTTCATTGGTTGTTTGATAGGTGGTTTCATGTTATCGACACTCGCTGACTCAGTACTGGGTCGAAAGAAAGTCCTAGTCCTTTCATGCCTTATAATGTCAGTTGCCGGTTCATTGACAGCATTATCTCCGAACATTTGGGTCTATTCTGCACTAAGATTTCTGTCTGGTTTTGGTCGCTCAGCTGTTACGACATGTTCTCTTGTCCTCTGCACCGAGGCCGTGGATGACAAGTGGAGACACAGGCTGAGCATGTCAGCCTTCCTCTTCTTTACACTTGGATTTTTGTCTCTGCCTTCTCTAGCCTACATATGTAGGAGGTCCTCTTGGAGGTTACTTTACCTCTTTACCTGCATCCCGGCATTGTGTTACACAATTTTGCTCAACTTCATCGCCGAGGAGTCACCAAGATGGCTCTTGGTAAACGAGAACACCGACAAGACAAAACAGTTTTGTCGAGTCTTCTCCTCGATGAAGAAGTTAGTGACCACAAGATCGACCTTGTGGAAGCTAGTATCAATCATGATAGCCGGTTCCGGGACCGGGATGGTATATTATGGTATGCCGCTTTCGGTTGGGAGCCTTGGGCCGAATCTTTATCTTAGCGTGGCATACAATGCACTTTCTGAGTTGCCTACTTCTCTAGCAAGTTTCTTTCTAGTTGAGAAAGTAAACCGAAGGAGCTCCCTTGTTGTTCTTACTGTTTCTAGTGGCATTTTTAGCCTATTTTGTTCCATAAAGGGGATGATAAGAGCCGTCAACTTGTTTGCTGAGGTGAGAAATTCATATTAACTCCAACATTGTAAGTTTGTGTGGTCCTTCAAATCTAACTACCCTAACTACCCAAGCAACCTAGTACCCCTTGAGAGAAAAGTAAAACAACTAGATTTTTCAAAGGTTCTTTATAACTAAAATGAATTTGTTACCTTAATTAACTTGAGATTATATCGCTGGTGTAATATACTAACAGATAATTAATGATTACAGGTGATTGCCTTCTTTAGCGCTTGCATGGCACTGAATGTGACCCTGATATACAGCACGGAGCTCTTCCCGACTTGTGTAAGGAACTCGGCTCTCGCATTGGTGCGACAAGCAATTCTTCTTGGTAGCTCCATGGCACCATTCCTAGTAGCCGAAGGGAGAAGAACCAGCAGACTTTGGTCATTTGGGATATTCGGCATTGCAGGTTGCTGCTGCGGGTTGTTTGTTTTGTTTTTGCCTGAAACAAAAGGCAAAACATTGACTGACAATATGGACGAAGAAATGCCAAAAGAGGACTCGAGAATATAAATTATATTTGGTTATGACTATTTGGTTATTATTTGTCATTAAGCTTTAGAATTTTCACTTGTTAGATCTATGTTTTGTCAATTGCGAAGAAAAAAAAAAGTCTCAATTTAGTGAAGTTAGCTGACCAAAGCTTGCTGTTTAGTTTTCCATAAATTTTGATTAAATTATTGGTCTTTATTAATTAAAAACTTGTATTCATTAATTTCTCGATAAGAAGTAATATGATAACGATCGGAATCTCTCATACTCATTAACATAAATAGATTATAACCACATGTTCAAACGGAAACTTAATCATAGATAATAAAAATTCAATTGAAAGGATGGATTGGTCAAGATATATATTATCTCTTCTCCAGCCCAAATAATTAGAAGTTATCACTGTGCAATTTACTGCCCAGCAGGATCCCCGGATGCTTGAATAGAGTAGTCTCAAAAGTATGATCCTCAATGGAAAAGAAGTTTGTACTAGATAGGTCTGAAAATTGTGATTCAAAAAGGTAGCTAGGTGTGATATGAAACAATCATGTAAAAGTTTACTAATTATACGCATACATATATTTTCGGCGCAAAGAAAAAGACAACTAAAGATAAAAGCTCAATATTATTTTCACAAGCAATTAAACAATGATTTATATAAAAGCTTTTCTAATAAAAATTTAAAATATTAGAGGAAATTGAAGTTGTTGTCATTCTTTCTATATAGTCGCCGACCAAAATCAAACAATATCTTCATATAAGTAATAATATATAATCAGTTTTTTGTTTATATAAATAAATGGAATGTTTATTTTAATTTAATTCAATTATTTTTTCATTTATTTATTCAATAAACATGATGAATACTTAATCAACGTAAAACAAGAGGTTCAAAAGAAATTTTTGACATCTAAACGTCCTTATGCTGCTTAATTTGTTAATTATGATTGTTTTTACGTGGAATGCATACAACAAAACCCAATAGTAGTATAAGTTTAATGAAATGAAATAAAAAATATAATAAAAAAAAGATGACAGGATACATTTGCTCTGAGAAAAAATTCATTGTGAGTACGTAGGTACATGGACCATTCTACTTATATTTGTTCTGAAGATTTTCTAGAGTGTGTCGATTCAGAAGAATCCAGATCGAATAAAAGTACCGTGTGATCGATTGTACTAATTTAATTTAATATACATATTTATGATAATTTTATGATAAGTTGGAAATTAATATACATTTTATCTAATTAATATTCTTTATAATAAATTTTATGATGGTCATTATTTCAATTTATTTATGTTATATGTTACGATTATTTTTTAATGAACAATTTGTGTATTATCTTGTTGTATTGAATGAGAGGAAACAACAATCATATTAAGTTTTCTTCCAAATTAATTTCATAGAAACTTATATGCCTAGCTAAATATGCTGCGTTCATGCAATGAAATATTAGTAAGATAATTTATTTACATCAGTATAATATTATCTGCAAAATTATTTTGATAAATATTACATTATTCAAATTTTTCTTAGATTACGTGTTGCATTTTTTAGGATTTTGATCACTGAAAAAAGTACTTTATTTTAGATGTCCTCCATTCCTTGCATGAGTCAATAAAACAAAAAAAAAAAGAGTTCATTCCCATTAAAAAATAATAATTTTAAAATTTTCCTATAGAAGAATTTATTTAATAAAACAATATTTTATATTGAATTTTTATTGAAAAATTTATATTAGATCTTTCAAATAATTCAAGCAGGGAACTTCTACTACCTTAATTGGCTAATTTAATGAAACTCATTAATTACATGGATAAAACTTTATCTGAAAGGTATTTCAGGGGAAATGTTGTTGTCAAGTAGATACTTGATAGTGTACTATGAGCACAAATATTTGGAAATTTCGTCAAACATCATAGTAATGTGCGACCAACATCACAGACTTCCTATGTCGACTAGTTTAATTCGGTATGTTGTTATTCCAAAATACGAAACAAGAAAAAAAAAATTCTTTGTCCGAACTGTTTGCTCCAAACGCGTTAGATTAAATAGATAATATTATTTTATTTTGATGATTTGAGGAAAATCAATAATTGGATTCATTCATGTCATCGAATGGCATGGACCGAAAAAGTAGTCTTCTGAATTGAGATTTGATAATACCGGTGTATAAAAACACCATGTCCGTTAACCAACCAAGCACCACTTTGCACAAGAGTAATTAGAGATTTTGATAAAGCAACATGAGAACACCAAATTAGGCTGTCAGAAATCAGTTTCTAATTAAACAATAATCAGGACATAAATTTAATTCAGTAACCTATACATGCTATCCGGCCTCAAAAAAATGACAGCGCACCAACATAAGTTACAACAATTGCATAACTTTGTTGCATTTATGACATACAATGATACAACACAGTGTTATTCCCGATCGAGTTGCATTTTTTTTTTTTTTTTTTTTTTTTTGAAACATGCTTAAAGAACTCCGGCTTATTGGTGAGACAACCGATTCTTCTTGGTGTATTAATGCTCTATGGCACCGGAATTTGGTGATTTGTGATATTCTGTATCGCGGATTGCTGCTGCGTTGTTATTTGTATATATTGTTCTTGCCTGAAACGAAAGACAAAAAATTGAGTGACAATTATGGATGATGAAAAATGCCGAAATAGGACTCGAGAATATAGAATATCAATTAATTATAACTATTTGGATCTTATTTGTCATCTTTTTAAAATAAAAGCATGAGAGCTTTCTTATTACTCTACCCACTTCAATCGACGAAAGCAAATAAAGACAAAATAATGTTGTACATTTTCAGAATTGATTTTAAAAAAAAAAAAAAAAGATAAAGCCCTGTCTCTAAAGTTATTCCAAGAAACTCTTTAATCCCAACATAAACAACAAATCCTCATAAAAGACAATAAAATGAGTTCATAAATACTGAAGCAACAACGTAAGTAAAATGTACGAAATTTCAAGTTCAATGCAACGATTCTCCAATGTATTGGTATTGCATCCTCACGTTCTTCAATCACCTAACCATTATGCTTACTATTTTTCATTAAGCTTTAAGGAAATAATTTACTAGATTCATGACAACAGCAAGATAAAGGAATTATAGTTAAGTTAATTAGCGGAAGATAAGCATCAGAAAAATTTATTTGCTGTGTATGTAATTAGGCTACTTTTTTTCATTAACTTCACCATTTGGGTTGTCGTGACGACTTTGTCGACTTGTATACGTCAGTTTGGAGTTCGGTATATCTCGAACTCATTAAACTAAATAGATCAACTAATTAATGTTCAAACGTACGTAATTTTTTTTTAAATATCTCAAACGCAAATTTTTTAAAAAAAAATATCTCAAAGGAAAATTTAATAATACAACAGAAAACATTATCAGAAAAAGATAAAATTGGTCGAGTTAATATATCCTCTTGATGTTTGGGCTGTTATGAAAAATCCATGAAGCAAAAGAAGGCAAATAGTGACACGACATTTGGGCCTCCAGGCCGAATAACTAACAGTTATTGTAGTCCAATTTTGATCCATATATATAGAGAGAGTGTTTTGCTATGGTGAGTTGCAACTCACGGAGCCTTCCGTGAGTTGCGATCAAAACTGTTAGATCTGATTCGAAATGACCAATCCAAACCGTCCAATATGATCTTCATATTGAAATCTCCTTACAAACCAAATTATATATTTTTTTCAAAATTTTTAAGTATTTTTTTGGAATTTTTCAAAATCGCTAATCTAATTAATTATGTACCGTTCAAAAACATCAATTTTTAAAAATTCAAAAAAAATACTAAAAAATTTCAAAAAATTATAAAATTTGGTCTACAAGGAGATTTCAATATGGAGATCATATTGGACTGTTTGGGTCGGTCATTTTGAATCAGATCTAACAGTTTTGATCGCAAATCACGGAAGGCTCTGTGAGTTGCAACTCACCATAACAAAACTCTATATATATATATATATATATATATATATATAGTCCATTCGCAACTTCAACCAATAAGTTGAGCTCCTCGTGTTCCACAAATTTCCGGTGCAGCTTATATGAAGCATATGCTAAACATATAATTTTTAATTGTGCCAAACTTAGATTTCTTATCGTCTAAAAATATTTCCTTCATGGAAAGAAAAAATGTTATGATATAATTATGGAGTAATGCTAGAGCCAAACGCGTTTGACACATAAGCCCGTCAAACACGATCAAATCTCAATTTTTGATATTACAATGGAAAATTCGAACCGTTCAATTTATTCTCCATAATGAAATCTCCTTAGAGATCAAATTTTATAATTTTTAAATTTTTTTACTATTTATTTTGAATTTTAGAAAATCTTCAATCTAATTAATTCTGGACCCTCCAATTTTAAAAAAATTGAAATAAATAGTTAAAAATTTTGAAAAATTGTAAAATTTGGTCTACAAGATAATTTCAATATGAAGATCATATTGAGCGGTTTGGATCGGTCATTTGAAATTTTGATAATTGAGATTAGAATCGTGTTTGACGTCAAACGCGTTTGACTCTAGCATTACTCATAATTATGTAGCATGGCACCTTTCGATATCACATATATCATATAATAAATCATCTTATTCACTACACAGTCGTCTCCTCAGATGCCTGCACAGAGAACGCTCAAAAGGATGATTCTAAATGGAAAAGACGTTTCTGCAACTCCACTCGAGTATTGAAATGTGCTGACCCGCGACAAAGGTGTCGCGCACGATCCCAACTGTCCGATGGATGATGGGTGCCCCGTGAATTATACTGATTGATAGGCCCGTAAAAAAAAAAATAATCGTCGAGATCAGATCGAACGACTCGGACGGTGCGCGACACCCTTGCCTCGTGGCAGCATATAAGGATTCCTGGATGTGTAGTATGTGTAGTTGGTGTTGTCAAACGTGCAGAACAGATACGAAACAGTGATGTTCTGTTTTCGTTTTGGTCCGTTTCGTATCAGTTATGTTTTCATTTTACATTGAAATTTTCCATTTCGGCATTTTGCGGACCAAAAACATAGTTCTATTTCAGGAAAAACAAAAACATATGTCGTTTCGCTTTTGTTCCGTTTGAACGGAACAGAAAACGTGCAAAACGACACGGTATCGACAGCCCTATAAAACCATCACTAAGTCATCTCATCTCCATCTTTTTTTTAACACGCACTACAAGTCTTTCATATCTAAGCTTCCGATCAATGATGGATGAGCCATCGATATTCGTGCGGGTCATAAAAATCTGTTCGTCGAAAATAGATCATGCGATTGATTGTAAAAACCCAACGGTGCGTGTTTTTTTTTTAAAAAAAAAAATACGCAGAGAACCTTGCCATCTTGGTCCCCACTAGATGGCTTCGGAAATTATGATTTTAATGGGAGAAAAAGTGTTACACACAACAATAGTGTGAAAATCTTTTGAATATATTTCGAGGTCCCAGCTCTACGGTCATTTAAGTGTAGTAAAAATGTAAGTTACACATACATGAAATTCTCTTCAAAAAGTTAAAAGAAGAAAATAGAGCTAAATATTATTTGACAATCAGTTGAATAAAGATGAAAATAAATTCTTACAATAAAATAATGGAGGAAATCAAAATTAGCAATTTCTCACTATATAATATTAAACCTATAATAAAAAATTTGCTTAATAATCTAATAATAATCCCTCTAATAGCTATGAATAGTGTGATCATCGGATTTTATATATAGACATTTGTAACTCAACTTTGATAGTCATTGTGGGACCAAAGAAACTATAAAATCTGAATAAAAAAAGCCTCACTCTTACATACACTCTCTTTATTTTATCGCTCAACATATATCATTCTTGCTAGTCTAAAAAATATACTTTAGCTTTTTAAAAAATACAAAATTTCATTAAATAAGTATTTGTAAGTACGAAATTTTACATGCATGCTCAGTTCAAGTACATCTCACTTTTCAAGGACTCCACCCCGAAAAGGTAACACCTAGTTACTTAAACAAAATGTTGATAGATCATTTGAACTAAGTATTTCAAAGAAAGGGTGAAATCGGCTGATTTCAAGGTGGGGATGTGGGAACAGTGACACATAGTGCAGGTGTGTTGTTACGTGCTCGTGAACACATGCGAAGAAGTAGAGAAAATTCTCCCCAAAAAACTATGAAGAATTCAATTATTTGTATGCTAACAAAATTTTTTTCTATAATTTGAAGTTTTTTGAGATTTTTATTTGATTTAGGGCCTTCTTAAATTTATTTCTGCAAGAAATTTATGTATATCCTGAAAAAATTATAAAAAAAAATTCAATAATATCAATTTTTTCATTTTGTCAAATGTTTTATAATTTTTTAATTTCACAAAAAAATATAATTTAGATATTTGATTGTTTGAGGCCTTCATAAATTTTCATCAAATTTTATATACATGCTCATAAAGTACTTTAGTGATGTCAATTTTTTATTTTTCCACATTTAAGATATTTTTCATTATTTAAACATTTAAATTTGACAAAATTTGCATTTTAGTTTTCTTAATTGTTGGAGGCTTTTCTACATTTATTTTTGCATCAAATTTTATATTGATGCTCAAAATATCATAAAGAATTAAATGATACCAAATTGTTATAATTAGATGTTCAAAATATTTTATAAATTTATTAAAACCATATTTTATTTTATTTGTAAAAATCATGAATTATAGTGATGTCAAACTTTTTATTTGTTCGGTACATTAGCGAAATATATGGGGGTGTTAGGTATTCAAGTGTCATTTTGCACAGAAAATCGAGATTATTAACTAATATGAGAACTCCATTTTAGCCGGTTAGAAAACTAATTTTTAATTAAACTATAATCATGGCATAAATTCAATCACAAACACTAAAATTTTTAATTAAACTATCCGACCAAAGAAAATCAACAAAAAAAGGACATAACACCAAAATAATGACAAAAAGGGAGAAGATTTTAACGCAATAAAGCTCGCAATAAGATAGTACACATAATTTTCCAAATTGCTGCATTTGGTCTTGTAAGGCATAGGGTGAGATAAACTTTCATTTCATGCCAAACATGACAAGATAATGCAACATAAAAGCTGCATAAAAGAGATGCCTCGTCCAATCCAACCCACAAATAAACGTCAGTATCAGTGAAGTACCGCAGTAGGTCAAGCAGATAAAGCTTGAATTAGATTAGATGTGAACTACGATGCCATTTATATACATGACCCCATTAAAATTTCCCGCCATAAATCATCATCCATGCTGGTCCCTCCCATGATCCCATCCCGTATATGATTAGAAAAATAGAAAGAGATTTGTCATTTAAGAGCCCAATAATCAAATCCTATTTGCGGTGCGTGCCAGATAATACGACACAGCGGCACTCAGACTCAAGCACAGGCCGATATATGTGCCATTATACCGACGCGCTTTGTTCCTGTACCATGTGCTTTTGTCGCTTTCGCGTATTTTTTTTTCTGTGCAACAGCGTAAGGCTATTGGATGATTTCGGATGATCTAGGTCGTTGATTTTAGATCAGATGAATGTGTAATTTACAATTTGATGCGATGTATTTTTTTAAAAATTTAAATACGAAATCAGACGGTATGAACAGATTTTTAATTAAATGGTTCTCTGGATCATTTTGGAACCATCACGGAAATTCCGTTAAGGAAAAATACATGTAAATCAATTTTATTTTACAACATATAATAAATATTCGGGAAATGGCCATAAAAAACTATATTGGTAAATTATAAAATGTTAACTTAATTTTTATAATAGTGCATTAATTACGTTATAGTTTTTAGATTGGAAATTGTAACGCGTTAATCGTGAAAGCAATTATAAAGATAAGAACTGTTACTGATTAGTAAATTTATTTAGTTAGAAATTGTTTGCAATTGTCCATTATCATTTGCACTTGTCAATTGTAAGAATATAAGAAAAATATTAAACAATGGATGAATCTCACAATTTCGAATTTAAAACAAATTGAGGAAATAAAGACGATTTAACATTATTTTAGGATATCTGCACAAGTTGCTAAAGTATAAAACATACAACATTTTGCAATTAGAAAGATACGCCCTTTTTAAAAATTATTTCATACTGATTGAAACAATTACCGAATAAATTTTTATCAGTATATTATAATTTATATCCCATAAGTACATAAAACACCATTTTTTTTACGGATACATTTTTTGAAAATTAATTTTATTAGGTCATAAATTTAAACCCTATATCAATTTATCAATTCCTTTAATTTATTAATAAGATAAAAATATGTTGGGTGCTATTGTGTATATTGTAATAATATAATACTATTTACTATTTACTATTACTATATACTTATAAAAATAAAAGCACCTAAAAAAAGAGTAAACATTTCATATAAAAGGAGTAAACATGTCATATAAAAGGGTGTAAACAATTCTTATATCAATTATGGACCATTGATTTGTGTAATTTGATATGATTTGTGGTCTAGATCTTAATTTCAGATTAAACGATCAAGATTTTTATTACAAAAGATTAAGTTACTACCAAATTAACTATTTATTTAAAAGGAAAGATAATAAATTATTGATTTTACCATATCTTTATTGCTTATAACATGTTAAGTTCTAATATTCTCTATGAAACAGAAATAATATCAATATTTTATTTTCTTATTTCCCCACATATTGAGTACAGCTAGTTTTGTAATAATTAGTTGCAAAAGTATCACTTAAATGAATCATAACCTGCTATGTTCCTTGCTTCAAACATAAGATTGAAACCGAAAAAGAAAAATTCCTTTGGACACTTTAAAGTCAAAAGACCATCAGATAACTATGAATGGAACTATAATTCTGACCTATCATTATCTAAAATGAGCCCTATGCCCATTGCTAGAATAAAAATATTACCTTTTTGTTTCCCGGTTATAATGTTATAATGTTATCCTGGGTAGCATTTAGTGGCATCCGTTAAGCACCTTCTTGACAGTTATAAGCTGCTGTTAGTGTACTATTGTTTTTATAAATTGAAAAAAAAACTGAAAAATATACTATAATTGGCAGAGAATCTAGCGCCGAAGGAGATCTAGAAATCAACTAAAAGACTTAAATCGGCAAGAAATTGCGTGCACAATTTGGCATGTGGGTTTGTTCTCACCAAAAATGTAAATGATGACCATACAGTTTGCCTGTAAGCCACTACAGGGATTATAGCACGAGAGATTTAACCCCACGCCATGGTCACCATTCTCTGTTTCCCTCCATATGAGCATTTTTTTTAAAATCAAATTAGCATCAATTTATCTTGGTAGCCTCTACCAAGCATATCTAAAAAAAAATAGCAACAAATTGCATCCACGTTTGTCAAGTTCAATTTTCAACAATAGTTTTTCCTCATAAAATTTGTATTGGACTTACTACAGATAACAGAAATATTAATCCATTGTCACAATAGTAACCCAATATTTATTATGTTTGTATCACTAATCAATTATTTACGGTTCTTATTGTTCACAACGACACGTAGGCAGTCAATTTTATTTGAGTTCATTTTTATATATTATCAGATCAAATTATCAACACAATTCCATCGCTCCAAATTTAGTTTTCAATTTTCAATTTTTTTTTCCTATAAAAATTTGTTTTGAACTTGACTACACATTACAGGAAATATTATTTTCTTCAAATGCTAGTAAAAGTAAACTGTACTACAATGGTACAATTGCAACTCAAGTTTTCTTTAACTTTTAAAATTTGTAATAATTATTCACTGTTTTTCATAATGTTCCAATTCCATAGGCACTGAATTTTTATTTGATACGCACAAACCGAAATTCATCGAATTCACAAAACCGAATTCAACTCCGCGTCAACCAGTGGCCGAATCCAAAATCCTCAGATCAGATACAATATAACCTATCAACTAAGATCCCCTATGCACAATTCCTCATAGCCCAACCTACAACCATCACATCACAAAACCCAAATCCCTCTCTCACAACCTCTCAAACCAAAACTCCGACACAGACGATCCAATCCAACACCTCTCTTCGGCTTCGCACATGTCAAGAGAAAATCTGAAAAATGAAAAATCCCCTTTTCTATAATCTCCTCCAAATAAATCCTCTTTTTATTCGTTTCCTCCATCATCCCGTGACAGCTCACTCTTCACTCTCTCTCTCTCTCTCTAAACACCTCCTCTCCACTCTCTCTCTCTCTAAAACCCCAACAAATGTATCCATAGATCAGATCTCTCTTCTACTTCTACTTCTACTTCTTCTCCAACTACCCACGTTTCCTTTTACCATATACAGCTCTAAAAGCAACTCAAAGTACACATACGAAATCGACCAAAACAAACCATACATACACTTCCCATAAAGCCAGAATGAGAATGCGAAATACCAACAACCCCATTTCTCTTCTCGCTTCTTCTATTCTTCTCGCCATTGTTGCAACCACATTCATCTCTGTTTCGGTACGCGCCGACGACCCGTACCGGTTCTTTACGTGGAATGTTACATACGGCGACATCTGGCCTCTTGGCGTAAAACAACAGGTATTGTACTATACTATTATGAGAATTTACCTATGTATGCAAAGAGTAATTGATTCTTGGTTTGGAAATTAATCTTGAACTGTTCTTTATTCGACATTTTGTGAAAAGTGCAGGGTATTTTGATAAATGGGCAGTTTCCTGGACCGCAAATCGAGGCAGTAACAAACGATAATCTGATTATCAATGTCTACAACAGCCTCAATGAACCCTTCCTTATTTCCTGGTAATTTTCTCTATTCAATTTACCCCCTGCATTTTTCTTAAATTGAACGGGAAGTTATAAAGATTCTGCCTTTTATAATTTTAAATTTTAAGTTAAGTGTTGTTTCACTTAGTGGCTTTATCGCTTTTGAGTTTTAAGGAGAGTGATAGTTACATATACGAGATAACTGAAAGCTATGCGTTCAATAAATTGATGGTTTAGAATTGCTCGTGTCTCAGTTTTGAGAGATTATTTAATTATGGATCTATGTTTTAGATATGTTAATTAATTGGTTTTGGTGGTACAGAGTACAGACATTCTAGTAATGGTTGTAGGGATCAAGATCTAGTGTCATTAAGGCCTTTTAAGTACATCCGTGATCCACGGTGAAGTATTTAATTCTTAGTTCTAGTTTTCTTTTCTTACGTGTACCCTACTTGTACCCTTATTAGTGTTAATAAAATATTTTATTAGCTATGTAGTAAGCTATAAAACTAATGAATCTAATAAAGTATCAGCCCGTTTATGAATAATAATATATATTTTTGGAGTAAAATCTCATTGTTTAATTGTGTTAGCAAGTTCTACATCACTAAACTTCAAAACATTATAATGTAATAAAAAAACCTTGAAATTTTATTAGAATTGGTAATGTTAACTCATACTATGCGTAGTAGAAGATATTATATAGGGATATAGATAATATTGAAGAATACAAATTTTTATTTTTAAATCAACTGCTTATCGATTAATTGGTACTTAGGTTTGAATAAACTGGAGTTGTGTAGCATTGGTATTAGACTAATAGATAGGTCCCATGTGATGAATGGGGATTGGTGGAGAAAGGAATACAATCCATGACATGGTTCTGATTTTGTGAAAGCTGGCACTGTGCTCTTGCCTTTTGGGTTCCAGGGTTTGAACCGAAACTCGAGATAAATTCTTGTCCTTTTCTGAAATTTATAATATTTTTAAACTTGTCGGTTCAGCACGCAGAAATGCAGCTGTTCACGGACCATCGGATGGATAGGGGTTGAATCTGAATTAAATTCGCTTTTAGTTTGGATCCGAAAACAGTGCATTTAATTATTGAAATATTAAAATATTGATAAACTGTGTCGGTGGAGGAAATCTGGTCCTTTTTCCAAATTTTTACCAACAAGTTTTTACTGACTACTAATTTACGTACTTAGTGAAAGAATCTAGGCCTTCATGATACATAAGGGGTCATACCAAAACTGGTGAAAGCGACAAGTAATAGGTTCTGTGATCCTATTTGACCAGACTTTTGGCATGACTATAGTTTTTCTATTTTGACACCATATATTAAGATTGTAGAACATAAAAAGATTAGTTATTTTTAAAAAATTGTCTTTTTTAAAACTGAATCTCTCTAAAATAAAAAAGAGCATAGTGTAGGCAAGTAATATTTTAGTAGTCAGCTATCTTCTAATAATTTGTCACCTACTATACCAAATGTAGCAATTGACTTCTATCACACGTTTGACCTTTGTACCTAGTTTCTTAGCATCCTTGCAAATCTTAAGCTATCTATTTCTTAATAGACAGTTTTTATTTCACTCTTAATACATCACATATAAGTGAAAGTAAAGATATTTTCTCAAGTAAAGTTAAAACATCAAATGTTTTAACTTTGATAAACAGTTGCATTTAGTTAATTCTAATGTAGGATCCCATTCTCGGGGGTCTGTTCTTCAAAAAAATAATAATTAATATTTATGTTCTAGCATACTCTAATTTTTAGAAATGATTACTTTATTTTACTTCACTTGTCAAATGCTTCTTATTAAGTATGCCTAACTAGTAACTACTAACTAGCATACTATATTTTATAACTCAAGCATCTATTTTTTGTCAAAAGCAAAGTAAACCAATAGCATATCTGCATCACACATTTACGCCGAAAGGGAAATATACTCCTTTCTGGATTAATAGATGTTGGTATTTTTCATCAAACTTCCTTTGGGACTAAGGAAGCATATATACTGTTCTTCCAAAGTTGCATCTTTCCATCTCGAATCATGAGATGATGAGAAGGATTCACGTGACATGCAGCTGAATTAGTCAACTGATGTACTACTCTTGTAGTCTTGTCAGTATTACAGGCTGTCTTTGTTTTCATAACTAGCCCATGGCCGTTTGGCCCACATATGCACAATCAAGTTCTTGGAATGACTTCTGTTTGTATTTGTTTTTTAGTTTTTTTCTTCTTGTCGATATGTGTACCTATTCAATTCTATTTAACAAAATAAGTACGCTTAAAAAAAATTTTACATCACCATTACAGGAATGGCATCCAACAAAGGAGGAATTCATTTGAAGATGGTGTATATGGCACAACATGCCCCATACCTCCAGGTGGAAACTTCACCTACATACTTCAAGTCAAGGATCAGATTGGCACCTACTATTATTTCCCTTCTCTAGGCTTCCACAAGGCAGCTGGTGGATTTGGTGGAATTCGGGTCCTGAGCCGGCCCATGATACCCGTTCCATTCCCACCTCCAGCAGCTGATTACACTCTTTTGATCGGTGATTGGTTCAAGGCTAACCACACAGTATGATCCACTGAACGCACCTAGTTGAAGCTTCTTTTTTTTTTTTTTTTTTCCAATAATGTTTTGTAACAATGAATTGAATTTATACTTTTCTGTTTATAGGATCTTAGGTACATACTAGACAGTGGCCGAACTCTTGGCTTCCCAGATGGACTGTTAATAAATGGACGTGGATGGAATGGCAACACCTTCACAGTTGATCCTGGTATGTGGCACAAAAGAATATTGTATCTGCATTATACAAAATTTTGAATTCATCAAATTGTCTTTGATAATTCGAACTGACATCAGAATTTCGCTACTGTATCTGCACAGGGAGGACATACCGGTTCCGTATATCAAATGTTGGTCTGACGACCTCACTAAACATAAGGTTTCAAGGTCACACAATGAAGCTGGTGGAGGTCGAGGGGTCCCACACCATGCAAAGTGTGTATTCATCCCTTGATGTACATTTGGGGCAATCGTATTCAGTTTTGGTCACAGCCGACCAACCAGCCTTTGATTATAGCATTGTCGTCTCGACCCGCTTCACTAACACTATTCTTTCAACTTCGGCTGTGCTACATTACAGCAACTCTGGTGGGAAAGCTCCTGGTGGACTACCTGGTGGACCCACAATTCAGATTGATTGGTCCCTAAATCAAGCCCGGTCAATTAGGTGAGAAGTGTGCACTTTGGATTTAATATTGGCCTTTATAATTTGTACAGGAGATAAAGCTTGGAGGAAAAAACTTTCTTAATATTAGCACGAGGAAGGCTCCATTCATACAAATTTAAGAGGTGCTGTACTGCAGAACACTAACTTGTACAGCCCCTAAAGAGGCTCAATAGTCAAACACCAAATGTTATTTTTAAAAAAAAAATGGGGAGAGATTTGCAAAAAAAAAAAAAAAAAACTCTCTTATTTATGGACATTCTTTTGTTGTTTTTGCATTCTTTCTGTCCAATATATAAAAGCAAGCCCCTTAAACAAGCCTTAGTTATGATTCATAAAATCTTACAGGTACTTTCTCTTTCTTAATTAAATTTACAGATGGAATCTGACAGCAAGTGGCCCAAGACCCAACCCTCAAGGTTCATACCACTATGGGTTGGTACCTACTGCCAAAACTATCAGACTTGCCAACTCAGCACCAGTAATTAATGGAAAACAGAGATATGCAGTGAACAGTGTATCCTTCACCCCTGCTGATACGCCTCTAAAGTTGGCTGATTATTTCAAGATAGGCGGTGTGTTTTCAGTTGGAAGCATATCTGACAACCCAACATTTGGTGGTGGTTATTTGGCAACTTCGGTTATGAGAGTGAATTATAGGGACTATATTGAGATAGTGTTTGAAAATTACGAAGATACAGTTCAATCTTGGCATATCGATGGATATCAGTTCTGGGTTGTCGGGTACATCTCTCTTTCAAAATTGAATCTTACTGCAGCTCTCTCTTTTAAAATGATTGTACCATTTCATTTATGTACCATTTTATCTTTGACAGAATGGATGGGGGGCAGTGGTCATCAGCTAGCCGAAACAACTACAACTTGAGAGATGCGGTTGCTCGATACACTGTTCAGGTACAAAAATATACCTAAGAAACAAAAACAACACTAGTAATAAATTACAATTAGTAGGAAGGTTTAAACAAAAGTTTAAGCCGAAATGCTTAAAAATACTTCAAATTTTATTAATTCTCTATTATTTCAGGTCTATCCCAAATCATGGAGCGCCATATACATGCCACTAGACAATGTTGGAATGTGGAATGTTAGATCAGAGGATTGGGTCAGACAATACCTTGGCCAGCAGTTCTACCTCCAGGTTTACACCACCTCCACTTCATGGCGGGATGAATACCCGATTCCCCGCAATGCTCTCCTATGTGGCCGTGCATCTGGCCGTCACACCAGACCACTCAGAGTATAGAAAGGCATGGAAAGTTATGCCACCATTACCATTAGATTGTTTTGTCACGAGAGGGTGACAACTTTAGTTATAATTCACGTTGATTTGTGCCAGAAATTATATCTAGTTAATTATTGCTTATTTTTGTGTCATATTTTGGGATTAGTATTGATGTAGAATTGTTGTAACGAGTACATTCTTCATTAATAAAAATATTTAAGTCTCTGCAGAGAGAATAAATTGTGTTGTCCCAAACTGTAGATGTAGTGGGCTTCTTTTTTTTTTTTTTTTTTTTTTCTGGCAAAGGGCCCTTAGGCATTCATTAAAACAGAGTTGAAGTACAGTCAACAAAAGCTAACAAAGCTAAAAAAAAAAAAAAAAAAACAATTCCTGAAAATAATAGAAAAGAATAAACAACATTACTCATAAATTTAGTGCTAGCCAAATTATCTAATCGTTCTCTTTGTGATACCATGAGTTTCAGCCAGGACTCTAGCAAAAATTTAAGATTGCAACAGTAGTTTCATGCTGAAGCAAGCTAGACAAAGATCATTTGACGTGCTTAATGTTTTCTGTATCAAATATCAAGCATATACAAAAAGATGTCCTAACCTATGTGTGCATTATTGCTGAATACTTATCTTCTTTTTGTATTATTATGTTGCAGTAATATCGTCCCTCTAAAAATAAGCATAAAATAGTTTCATTTTGCTCAAAGTATGTTGCAGGATATATTAAAAAACAAAAGCTCAACTTACGTACGCTAGAGTTTAATATCATAATATTCTAGCATTATGACAAGATGTGGAAGATCGCTATGGTTCAACACAGCAGCTCTGTGAAATTTATTTATGCAAAATAAAATAATAAAATAGTTAACACTTAATACACACTTCTTTTGGTTACAAAACTAACAAGAACCTTCAAACATGAATATTAAAAAATTTAAACATCTCTGGTAACCTGATAGACAACTCCGGCACATCATACAGCATTTTGTTTTTGTGATCAGTTTAATTGATATACATCAATGCTCCATGTCACAATCAGAAAATCTAGTTTCCACCTCCAGCACCACCACCGGCACCACCACCACCACCACCTGCTCCGGCACCTGCACCAAACCCAACACCTACACCAACTCCAATTCCTACTCCAACACCGCCGCCTCCACCAAGGCCTCCACCATGACCAAGACCACTTCCACCACCTGCACCACCACCTACACCACCCCCGGCTCCGAAACCACCCCCGTGCCCGCCACCAAGTCCTCCACCGCCACCGCCACCAAAACCACCACCACCACCAACACCGCCTCCTGCACCACCACCTACGCCACCTCCTGCACCAAACCCACTTCCGTGGCCACCACCAACACCGCCACCACCACCTCCTCCAAAGCCACCGCCACCACCGACTCCTCCTGCACCACCACCACCTACGCCACCTCCAGCTCCAAACCCTCCACCATGACCACCACCAGCACCACCACCGCCACCGCCGCCGCCTCCCCCTCCGCCTCCACCACCAACACCTCCACCGGCACCACCTCCTACTCCTCCCCCAGCTCCAAAGCCTCCACCTTGACCACCCCCAACACCACCACCACCTCCACCACCAAAACCGCCACCACCACCAACACCGCCACCAGCACCACCTCCTACACCACCACCAGCTCCAAATCCACCACCATGGCCACCACCAAGTCCTCCACCACCTCCACCACCTCCACCACCACCACCACCAACACCGCCACCTGCACCACCTCCTACACCACCTCCAGCTCCAAAGCCACCACCATGACCTCCACCAAGTCCTCCACCACCTCCTCCACCAAACCCTCCGCCTCCACCAAGTCCACCACCTGCACCACCACCAGCTCCACCTCCAAAACCTCCACCATGGCCAGCACCACCTCCTAACCCTCCACCACCACCACCTCCAAAACCGCCACCTCCTCCAAACCCACCACCTCCTCCAGGCCCACCACCAAACCCACCTCTACACCTTCCAAACCGGCAATCCCGTCCGAATGGTCCCCGACCAAACCCTGGTCCACGACCAAAACCACCTCGACCAAAATCAGCCCTTGCAACTGCACTCAACTGGAGTGCAACTCCCACGAAAAGAAGAAACAACAAAAAAGAACTCTTCATCTTTGGAGGACCCATATCTTACTTCCTCACTCACTTCACTGTGTGTGTTCAAGCCAATGCAAATGGCCTCTTTATATAGGCAACCAAGGTTACCCATGGAGACTGTGCAAACCTCTGAGTCGTCTCCACTTGTGTGAGAGTTGAATGGATATGCATTAAATGAGAGATCTTGCCCTCCGCGTTTAAGCAGTTGAGTGGTTGGAGAAAGCATTGAATGATATCCAATCAGCTTACAGTATAGAGTATGGGAATAAAGCACGTTTGTACATAAGATGAGAGCTTGAGTTGCACTTAAGTCATAAAAAGAAAAATTTGAACAGATTAGCATGGATTAACTGCAACAGTGATTTAAATAGCGGCGCTATGAACCGTAATAGCCCCGCTATAGCTGTACGACCTAGTAGACCGCTATGGTGCTAAACTAAAAATGTCGCTATAGCGGTGTTCATTGATATACCATAATATTATTTAAAAAAGTATCTATTTTTGGTGTTTTATTTCTTATGGTGGCTAAAATAGTGAAAATTAGCAACATATATATGCATTATAGTTGTATTTTAACGAAATATAGCGACACAATTTGTTACCTGCTAATATATAATCAGTATTCCGAACATTTGCTTTAGCACTAACTTGATTCAATATTAAATACAATGAGATTTGTCTATTAAAATAATATATTTTAAAGTGTAAGTATTAAATTTAACTATTAAAATATGCATATGTTGTGATATAATATTTAATTTTTAATTAAAATATGTATATGATATAATAAACAAGTACATTTATACATGCCCGCTATGATCCAATAGCGGCCGCTAAATGACCGCTATCCGCTATCCGCTATGACTTGAGATTGTCCGCTATGAACCCGCTATCTGCTATTTAAACCTTTGACTGCAATGAAGCAAAAAGTATATAATCTCCATAATTTATTCACTCCATTTAGTTATTTCAATTAATAGTAAATTACATGCGTGTCATGATATCAAGTTCTGAACAGAAATTAAACAACATGTATTATCAGTTTATCACTATGAAAGATCATAACTGATCATGAAGATATGCATAATTGTTTAACAAAAAACAAAAAAAACAATGGTGCAGAATGGTGCAAAAGTATACTATAGTCTACATAAATTTATTCAAACCATTTTAGTTATTTGAAATTTGTATGTGTGATATGTTGCGCTAACATTACATATATTATATATTGATGTGGTGTATCACTATAAATAGTTATTTAGATGTGTGCCATGAAACTATGATCTTAACAGATATAAACTGCTGAATGTGAAGGATCATGGATCAAACGATATTAAATCTGCTGAATATATGTGAAGCTATATTTTGTTAGTCGTCGTAAACGTTACTTGTAATTAAAAACAACACCAGTCTTTTTGAGATAGTAATACTCAATTTTTAAACAACTCCACCTAAGAATCAGGAATAGAAGAAAAGTGTAAAGTTCTGTGTAATACAATTAATTGTACATTTGTACTTAATATTTTTGGGTAGTTCATCTTAATTATCAGTACAAAAAGTTGAAACAATTAATTAATTATGCAATGTTTAGGAAGAATATTAATTTATTGCAACAAATTGAATTTTATTATATGAAAATTTTCTTAAAATTTTAATATTTAATTATCATTTGCAATGATTATTTTAAAAATTATTATTATGTAGTTAGATTATATGATATTTATATCAATTGTACTGATTATAAAGTTTATTACATAGGAATCAAAAGTAACGGTTGAAGAGGTCAAATAACAATTAGGCATGAACTACTCTAGGTTTTTAAATATATTTAATTCTTAAATGAAATTAAAAAATAATAATTGATACGACTTTTATGATCTCCTTCTTTATTAAATATTTTCTACATTGGATTCTTACATAAATATAGCATGTTGCCTAGATAAAGATAAAAAATAAATATAAGTTATAAAACCTACCTTTTATATGAAGCTTATATGGTCTCATTGTTTGCCATTTTTCAAGCAGCTTCAATTATGTTAAAAATTAGTTAGTATTTAAACAAAAAAAGAGAAAAATATTTTTACAATGTACTATGTTCATACTTTCGATACCTTATTTTATCAAATTAAATAAGAATAAAAAATATAAAAGAAAATTTTAAAAATAAATATTACCATAATTTCTATTTTTAAAAATAATAATAGATAGGAAGAGACAAAATAAAGAAGTAATTGATGACGTGTCGAAAGGCTCGACACGCGAAGAACAATAATACAAATGAAGAGGTAAAAAATAATAATAAATGGTGTTGCCGAAAGGCTTGACACGTAGGAAAAAAAAAAAATCTCGACACCTAGACTTTTAATGAATACTATAGATTATGAATTTTATAATATATATGTAGTGGATAAATTTGATCGGTTTTTTTATTAATAACTCAAAAAAATCTGAAATTTAGAAATATGCCTGATGTTACGAGATTTTTTTTATAAGAAAAAAAATATTTATAAAGTGTTACTGTTTCGTTACATGAATTAAGAAACATTTGTTTATACAGTCAAGAAAACAGAAAGATGTTATGAGATTGTAATTGTAAATAATTAATGTGCTCATGCTCAAGAGGTCCATCGTATAGACGCTAGTGTACCAATCAATTTACTAATACATGACATCTTGCTAAAACGCTCGCAACATGCTATTTCAATATTGTACTTTTTGCAAAACAAAATCAACATAATAAGTTCCTATAGTTTTTTATTTCACCGCAATTGTATATCACGAAAAGACAAAAATTTGTAGAACTTCTAAATTTCCATTAATCGAGCACATGCATGCATTTTTTTTTTTCATACAATTTCTAAATAGCACCTCATGTAGAGTAAGATTCTCACAAAAATGTACATTACACCTAACTAGACCTGTAATTTCTACAAATCACAAACAACTACAAATTTCTATTAGAAAATAATGTCATAAATGATCCAAAAAGCATCATTCATCTATCATTTTGGTCCTTAAAGTTCCTAAATCGTATCGAATTAATGCCACAAAAAAGTTTAAATTTCGTTCATGTTACCATCAATTTAGCATTGAAATTGGCATGAGGGTTATGAAAAATAATAGAATGTTATGAGTACCAATGTTATCGCTTCTTAAATTGTCTGAAGCCTTCTCCAGACATGCCCACTGATTTCTTTTTTCTCTCTTAAATATTGGTATTTTGATACATTATTAATTTGTGGGTCGATATAATTAATGTATTCAGCAAAATTTCCTTATATGTCATTTAATACCTTTCTAACTTCCATCTACTCACATGATATCTTTCCGCAATGCTTCTTGTTATAAGACTGAACGCGTCTCTGGTACATAGACTTTTGTTTTGTTGCTTCCCAATGGTTTGTATTTTTAAAATGGTGGAAAAGATCCATCTTTACATGGAATTTTGCTGGTTTTAGTACACTATAGAACTTTCTGATAGGATCCACAAACGATAATTTAATTCCCATATTTTGATCGATTAAAAGTCAGCTTCAGTCCGAAGAGAATGTTTAAATGAAATTAATATATTTCATAATTAATTTAAAAAAGAAAAAGAAAAATGCACTCCATATATTGCATGGTCTATAATAAAATATAAAATGGGTATTTTTACCTATCTCCTATATTGGTTTTCAATACCACACCATTCTAACTGGAAAACCAATAAATCAAATACCAGAACAGTGACAGACATGGCGATATCAAAAAATAAAAATAAAAGAAAAAAGAAATTTACTAGATTTCGAGTGCTAGCTGGCATGCATTGGTTGGTACGGTATTCAATACTGGTATGGATTGTGGTATTGGGTACTTAAAACGAACGGTAATATAATGTTGAAAGTTAAAACTCTTTCAAAACAACGCACCTAAATTTATAGGTACCAGCAGAATCCCTGTTATAACTTTTGTCACTGCTGCAATTTTAGAACTGCTCCAGATAATGGTGGATTGTCGTAATAGATATAAATCCGAGGGACATGAAGGGGGAAAAATATAAATATGAAAATACTATAATAACTGAAAATGATACTGGAGTCTGTAACAAAAATATAGACAATCATGTTTGGCAACAAAATGAAAATAAATATAAAAATTGAGGTAATATTTTCATCTCTGTATAAAACAAAACGTAGTTGTTGATTAATTATTTTTATAATAAATTTCACAATTTCATTGCAAAAATCTAAATATTCTATATATACTATGCATGAATGTAGATATCGATATTTAAAACTCACTTGTGGAGCAAATTACTCATACCTAAGCTATAAATTAATTATGGCGCAAAACTCTTTTTTCTCATTCTTGAAAAAAAAAATATATATATATAGAAACATGTACTTCCAGTTTTCGGTCAGATAAGTCTTTTGATCGACAGAATATTTATATATGGTGCCGTTGGGCAACAGTTAATAAAATACTTTCCACTTTGTAAAAGAACTCGTATATGATGCTATTGTGAGACTAAGAATGTAGGGTTAAGTATGAGCTCCGCAATAAGATTAGCTATAATTAAGGACTCATAAGCGCTTTGTTTAATTATTAAGTTAATGATACCGACCTTAGTATAGGTTTTAAATTATGCTAATTAAGTTGTAGCAGAGAAAATGTAGCTAAGATAATATAATAATTTCATATATACCTTAGTATAGATCACTTTTAGAGATGCATTGGCTTTAATTTGATAAGAATTTAAGATTTCAAATTGAAAGAAAAATTAACGGTGGCATTTTAGTCTAAATGAGGCTAATAGGGATTAATTTAATTTATCAAGATCATAATGTTCTTTTCGGATGTCTTTGACAGAATAAAGGCAATAGTGGAAAGTTGTAAGGAGCCCCTAAACCGGTTTCATTTCATCATACGTACTGTGCATTTGCAGATTACAGATCGGCCAATTGTGATGTGTAATAGTGGTCAATGGATATGATCGGCCATTGGCCACCAGTCTCATGGGCCACAGAATTTATTGCATGAAGCTTCACTAACGGAAGCAACTTCATATGGGTCCAATGGATTACTTCGTAATAAATTAATAAAAAGTATCCATTAAATTTAAAATTATAATCCAACGGTATGACAGCTAACAAATTGTACCCTTAATAATGAAAACTAGTCAGCGCTGACTTCCCTTTTTGACTTTTTTCAAAATTGACAAGTTAACAGATCCTCTCTTTTTCAAACCTTCAGCTCTTCCCGCTATCCCCCAACTACTCATATTTATTTCTTCCACTCAATGGATCATGCCAGTTCGATGTAGACTATATAATATCAACGGTGTGTGTGTTCGTAGCATCGATCAAACACAAGCATTTCTCTCAGAAACTAAAAAGGGATTAGTCAATATGGATTTTTCTGTGAAGGGGCAAGTAGTATTGCTTTTAGTTCTCATTGGTATAGCAACTACAGTAATTGCAGATTTTGATGGTGGCCGTCAGTATGGCGGTGACTGTCGTTTTGGTTACCGAGGATGCAGACGAGGAGGCTTTGGTGGATATCCAGGAGGTCGGTTTGGCGGTGGTAGAGGTTACGGAGGCGGCGGAGGATTCGGTGGCGGTGCTGGTGGTGGAGTAGGTGGAGGAGTTGGAGGTGGTGGTGGTTTCGGAGGAGGTGGAGGTGGTGGCATTGGTGGAGGGGCTGGATCAGGTGGTGGATTTGGGGCAGGTGGAGGAGTCGGTGGTGTCGGTGGCGGCGGCGGCTTTGGTGGTGGTGGAGGTGGTGGCGTTGGTGGTGGAAGTGGCAGTGGGTTTGGAGTCGGTGTTGGTGTAGGTGTTGGCGGTGGTGTAGGTGGAGGCGGTGGCTTTGGTGGTGGCGGTGGAGGAGGCATTGGTGGAGGCAGTGGAAGTGGTGGAGGTTTTGGTGCTGGGGGTGGTGTAGGCGCTGGTGGTGGTGTTGGTGGAGGTGGTGGTTTTGGTGGTGGGGGAGGCGGTGGTGTTGGTGGAGGAAGTGGAAGTGGTGGTGGTTTTGGTGCTGGTGGTGGTGTCGGATCTGGTGGGGGAGTAGGAGGAGGTGGCGGCTTTGGTGGTGGCGGTGGTGGAGGAGGAGGAGATGGTGGCGGGTCTGGTAGTGGATTTGGTGGTGGCGTTGGTGTGGGAGGCGGTGCTGGTGGATTTGGAGGTGGTGGCGGCGGCGGTGGTGGAGGAGGAGGTGGTGGATTTTAAAATTTGAACATATATAATTCAAGCTAGTTTATACTTTAAGTTTATACTATATAGTTTGTGCTGCTCAAGTTAAATTGGATTTTCTTCGAAATAGTATGCTGCTTACCTACGGGCTGCTGCATTTTCCGAATTTATGTACATTTAAATTAAGATATAGCTTGGGACGTCTAATGTCTTGAAATTTACATTTGAAAGCAAAGCATGTCATGTTATTGGTATAAATTATTTTTAACAATCATGTTATTGTATCTCTAACCTTGTGAAATTTCTTCGTGTTGATGTACATGAGATCATGTGTTACTTGTGCATGAGATGATGTATTGAAGGTATATCTGAGCCCACAGAATAATTAGCTCAATCTAATTTTTAAGAACCCTTATAAATTCTTTCTGCTTTGAACTACACTGAACTTATTAAATACCTGATTTCATTTTATAAGCAAACAACAATGTGAATAATTTTTATTTTGCATTTTTAAGTATTCTTAAAATTGGCTACCTTTTTCCACTAACAATTTACAGAAACACAGTTTTGTATAACACTACTAATAAACCACCTTGCTATCAATACCACCTTTCGTAATAAAGAAGGAATTGAAAAGATTTTACTCTGCAGCTCGGGCATGTCAGCACTGGAGAGAGTTTGGGATCTTTAGCATTTAAAGCATTTTAGATAGTAATAACCTTTAGCGGTTAATATTGGTTAAATATACGGGAGATCTTATTTTGATGGTTCGTAATTGTTTCTACTTTATTGTAGCAAGAAATGCAACATGTCACTTCAATATTTTTTTTTTTAGGGAAAAATGCAATCTACTTACTAGCTAACGAAATGGTTTATCAAATAAAATGTATACGTATAAGCTGCAAATAAAAAGTACACATAGAACATATGAATATAGTTACGATCTGGATAGATTGAATAATGGGAAAAAAGAAAAAGAAAAAGAAAAAGAGAGACCACGTAGATAATAATTGCGAGAAAAAAAAAATCAGGGATTTTTTAAAATTAGGTAAGCGATTTAACTGGCACATTTTGTCCAAAGTCCAAACATACAGTGGAAGATTATGTGTAGCCGTGTAGGCATAATAACAGTGGGAGATTGCCATGATGTGTGATTTCTGGACTGATTAGTATTAAAATCTTAAGACCAACTTGCATATTAATTAGATAGAAGTTCATTGGGGTTTCGCCTTGAAGCCCGGGTCGGCCCAATTTACAAAATATAAATAAGAGAAGTCTAAGCCTAATTTGGGCTCAAATGTACCAGGTCATATATTTTAATATTTTATATTAATTTTTCTTTTTCCTATATTGTCATTCATTTATTATTGCTTGTCTAATTATCTTCTTATATTATACTATCTAGCAGTGAAGAATGCCAGTGCTTGTCCTCTGACCTCTGTCGGTTGTAATCGAACCAACACGGCAAATTAATTTAATTAATGGTTGTGGACCGTATGTTTAACACTGGTTATGATCTTAGACCGACCAAATTATAAATTTGTAATCGGTTAATTTGTAATTGGAAGGGTAAGATCATTCTATTTTCGAAGAATTATAAATTTCCAATCGTTTTGACATGTAATTATGGCTTAATGAGACATAATTTTTTTATAAGCAAAAATTAGGCCACTTGGCCTAAATATACCTCATCATCTAAGAAAATCTCCAATACATCATAATAGGGTTGTATATGAGCCGAGTTCGAGTGAGTTGTGACAATACAACTCAGCTCGGCTATAACTCGAGTTGAATTGAGCTGAGTTAGAAATACTTTTGACCTTTTTAAGCTAGCTCAAACCCGGCTCGTCCCCAACTCGAGTTAGCTTGTGGGCTCACAAGCTAGCCTAAACTAAAAATATATCCTTCAAATTTTTATTTATTTAATTCATATGTTATTCTAGTATTAAATTTTTTGACATATACAATATTGTTAATAATAAAATTGTTATTTTTTTTTTATATTCTTTCTATTGATTTGAAACAAAATATAACTTGAAACTCAATCTATCATATGTAATATTATTTAAAATATAAATATATAAAAAAATTCTTATTATTATTTTTTTAAATTTTTAATTCTCATAAATTATGTTGATAATACATATCTGAAATATAAATTTATTATGTCATGAGCCAACTCATGAGTTGCGAGCTGAGTTGACCTCAACTCAAACTCGACTTGTCAACCAACCGAGTTAGTTTAGCTCAAGTTCTGTTGGCTCGAGTTACAATCGAGTTTTTTCTAAGTCGAGTTCGAGTTAACTCACGAGTTATTAATTTTTTGCTCACCCCTGCATCATAATCATAAGAGTGTTTCATGTTTAATGCTATTATCAAACGAAAAAAAATTATGAAGAGATTCAATTTACAAATTTTCAAAGAAAACGAGAAGTCAATTTTTTAAACTCACTGACTTTATTTTGTTTCCAATACCATGTTACATTATTCTGGACAACGTACACACATATATTTATACCCAAAACATTAGTATTTTTAACTCGATTCACAATATACTATATAGCTTCAGATTATTTCCAGCTCACTGATCGTATCACAACAAATAAAAGTGCTCTCCTATATATTGCAGTGAGAATGTTACATAACACTCTGTGAAATAATCGCCCTTGATAACTAATTTAAGGATATCCACCTCCATACCCGCTTCCATAACCACCACCGCCGCCACCGCCACCGCCTCCGCCTCCTCCACCGCCGCCGCCGCCACCGCCACCAGAACCTCCTCCATAACTGCCTCCACTTCCAGAACCATATCCGCCTCCACGGCCATACCCTTCTCCTGATCCACTGCCATATCCACTGCCACCACCATAGCCACCTCCATAACCTCCACCAGACCCGCCTCCATAGTCATCACCATAACTACCACCACCATGTTTGCCGCCGTATGTACCATCATGATCATGGTATCCACCATCCCTATCGCTAACATAACCATCCTTGTCATATTTGCCGTCATGACTGCCATCGGTATTATAATGCTTTTGGCCTAGCATTCTTGCATTCGTGATGCAAACAAGTGCACCAAGGAAAGCAAGAAGGATCAGTTTCTTAAGAGCCATGTTTGTTTCACAATTGGTTAAAGACTTGTAGTGCAAAAGGATAGGGGTAGTCCTTGGGGTATATATATATAGGAAGTGCATGAGGCTGGAAAAGAGCAATTGGAGCTTTATTAATGGCCAGAGATTTGTCAAATCTCAAGTAAATGGGGCTGCTAACTGTCCCTAAAATGACCTGAAATAACAAAAGCACCATACATGCTGATTAGTGGACTACAAATTTGTGCATAATTTCTGATTCTGAATTTTCTATTTTCTTTTCTTTCCATTATTGATTATGCTTCGGTGTATGAAGTACAATGTATGAATTGGCCACATGTTCACATAAAGTAGTATATATAGGAAACAAAGACAAATTTTAATTATCGCATTTATAACTATACAAAAAATATGAAAAATACTAAAGTCCAACATATGGATGGTTGTGGTCCGTCCAACGTGAACATATTCGCGTTTTAAATTTTAAACAGCTGACCCATTAGATTGAATCTCATACCGAGAACTGTTGTAAAACAAAATTTTGAATTTTGTCTCATAACAATTCTGAATATGAAGATTTAATCAAACAGTTTGAACTGGTCGTTTGAAATTTAAATTGTGAAAACGATCATGTTAGATGGACTGAATCCGTCATATATGTTGGACTTTAGCATTTCTCAAGAAATAAACATTTTTGTTACTTTGTCATTCCTTTACCTTAAGGAACAGGAAAGCTGAAATATTTATAGGGCAAAATGCTAATAGCATTCATCAGTTAATTCATAAACTCATCTAAGTCAATTGACATTAATTATGTTGACATTACAAACTGGACATTATTTTTGTCTTTGTCAAGGATCATGTAGGTTGCATAGGGTCACATGTGTGAACTACTAACCACGTACTGAAATTTGCTATTTAGTGGCTACTATTGCATCATTCATTGAATGGTGACTTAGAATACCTATCGGTGATATTATGCATAGGTTCATGTGGATCACTTAATGAGGACTAAGTTTGTGGTTTTGTCTAGCTTGGCAAGGCTGATGAATCATATTTATGGGATCGGTCGCTATTTGCTGTTCTTTGAAGGACCCTAATGTAGGCTTGTACACTTCTATGTTAAAATTTAATAAAAAAAAAGAAGAGATGACAAAAAACAAAAATCTAACCGTTTAACATATGGATTTCTCATAATCTAATGTTGGATTATGACCAAGCCTTGTTGGGGTATCCTATGGTGAACAAACCTCAGCCGACCTAATTCCAAGTGGGCTTTTACTCGATCCAGTTAAGTTTTTTTTTTTTGTCGATGATTGATAAATACAATGGTCCATTTTGGAGGCCCTAAATATATAAATAACTGTTTTTTGTTTTTGTATATGAGCGAGTTTTTATTAACAGTTTTAATTTCAGTGCCGATACCATCCGTATATAAAGTCATAAATTCAGAAAAAAAAAAGAGGGTATTTTAAATCCTAATTAGCAGATATTTGTTTTTTATCAGTTTTTGAAGAGGTAGTCTAATTGTACGTAGATGTGACAACTATGAAAACTTCGAGACCAGCGGCTGCCTGCTAGAAATAAAATTTCTGTTGGAATAAGTTCACTGCGTGTTCCGAAAATACAATTTGTTTTATGTTACAATTTTGAATAATTATTCCTTTATGTTCTTAAAGGAACTTGTCACAATAATATTGTGATAAATTTATAATTGACTCCGCAAAGGTTGTTTGCATGAAGGAAAAAAAGAAATAACATGTAAGCCCTCCTATCAAACTTGCTCCGGTTAATTATCTTTGACAGTCTGAACTCGATTTTTTTCTTAACAAATATGTCTAATGAGTTTTTCATTTAAACTAATGCGATAGATTAATTATATAGACAACAAAATTATTTGACTGAAACAACAAATTGATCGAACGAGTTAAAAACGTAATATTGTGGATATATTTTTCCTACATTTTAGATTGATATATCAACTTTGTTGCGAATTGAAAATCAATTCATTCATCTGCATCAAGCATTTTGAAAAATTAACAGTTCAATTTTTGCAACCTCGATCAATGGTCCATGTGTCAAACAATTCCTAAAATATATTTCATGTCTAAAAAAATTATCACAGATAGCTAGGGTCGATTTAGTTAAACCCGGACTGACTATCATAATTCGATCCGCTATGGTGTCCAATCAGACCCAATACTAAACCCAAATTCTGGATTACAAATAGCAAATATATGAATCTGTGTTGGTAATTCGATCAAGGACTATATATGTTTTATACTTGCTTGGTTGATATGTAAATCTTTTCGTGTTTAATCCCTTAAAGCAATTTGAGGTTATAACGAAAAAAAAAAGTCGCAAAAATAGTAACATCACATTCAGCATGTCATTTGACCCAACAAACAGTGTTATAGATGCGTTGTTGACTCGGTTGATGAGCGATCAATGATAATAAATTAATTTCTGACTTCACACTGACTTGTTGCTGCCCTGATTTCGATTGTTCTGTATTCGTCATATCATAATGCCTTGCAATCATCCGGGCTAACACATTTCAAGATCGGACTGGACAATGTCTTGAGTTTTGTCAGACAATATAAATAAGAAAAAAAAAAACATTTTTCAGTCAACAGTATGCACAACAAAGCAACTGCTCGGATCTTTATTTAATTTAATTAGATAAAACTATGTACGTACCCCGTACAACAATTCTGCAACGTATTGCATATATCTCACCCATTAGGCCATTACATATATAACATCACAAGTTCACAACTCATAACGTCAATAAACGGCCGTTCGAGAACTCAAAGTATACATATATATGCGTATGATCTGCTTGAAGAAATTTTTGTTTACTCCATATTTAAAAGCCACCGCCACCTTCACGTCCTCCAAAACGGCCACCTCCGCCGCCTCCTCCCCCACCACCTCCACCTCCCCTAGAACTGTTGGGTCCCTCCTCATTTAGCTTTCTTTTATGTCATTGTTGTAATAACCAAACTTGATAGGGTTATGTTTGTAAATGTTGTAAACATTAATAAAGGCATAATGGAAAAATCGGGTATGTAGATGCCCACCAAAAATTAGTGCGCCCCCTTTGTTTTTTTCTTTCTGGTTTGCTCTCTGTGCGCGCAAGTCTTGCGCGAAACAAAACTCCCATTTTTTTCACCTCTTTCAAATCTGTTTGTACCGATCGGTACTGCTCTCTCTCTCCTCTCTAACAGCAACAACTGGTATCAGAGCGCAAGGTTGTCGCCGCCGCTGCTGCGCCGAAACCCTAGCCGTTGAGTCACCACCGTCAAAACCCTAGCTGTCGCCGAGCCGCAGCCGTTGATCACCTCCGTCTTCGACATCGATCGGGTCATTGCCGTCGAGTCGCAAGTGGCCGTTTGCTCCGCCGTATTGAGGTGAGGTTCTCTTGATTGGTGTTAGTACTTAAGACCTAGGGTTTGTGTTTAAGATGGAAGAGAGTAATAGCGGAACCATGATCAAATTAACCTCATCTAATTATGGTATTTGGAAGTCTCGAATGGAGGATTTGTTGTATTGTAAAGATGCCTATGAACCCGTTTTCGGTGTTAAACCCACTCTTACCTCCGATGAGGCTTGGAAAGTGTCTAACCGAAAGACCATAGCCATAATTAGACAATGGGTTGATGATTCCGTTTTCCACCATATTTCAACCGAAACCGATGCCAAAGTTTTATGGGAAAAACTTGAGAGTTTGTATGAGCGCAAGACCGCTCAAAACAAGGCCTTCCTTATTAGAAAATTGGTTAACATGAAATACCAAGAGGGAACATCCGTTTCGGATCATTTGAATCAATTTCAAGATTGTATAAACCGCTTGTCAACTATGAAAATGGCATTGGATGAGGAGTTGCAAGCCTTAATTTTGTTGAGTTCTTTACCCGAGAGTTGGGAAACTTTGGTGGTGACTTTGAGCAACTCGGCACCTAACGGTGTTGTGACCTTAGCCATGGTGAAGGATAGTATGCTCAATGAAGAGTTAAGGCGTAAAGAGTTGGGGATCACTAGTGAGTCCTCGGCTCTTGTCACCGAAAATCGGGGAAGAGGCACTCAAAGAAACTCCCATAATGATGACAAGCGTGACAAGTCAAAGAGAAGATCCAAATCAAGAAAGGGAATTATTTGTCATTATTGCAATAAGCCCGGTCATATGAAATATGAGTGCCGGAAGTTAAAGGCAAAGAATGATAGTCTCAAGAGAGATAAATCCAAGGGTAAAAATGGTGATGGTGAGAATGAAAGTACCACCGCTATTGCTTCCGATAGTGAAGTGTTCATTGCTTGTGATGAAGGTTTTGTAAACCTTACTTGTCATGATTCCTCATGGGTTGTAGACTCCGGGGCCTCATTCCATGTCGCGCCTAGACGTGACTTGTTCACTTCCTACAAGGAAGGTGATCGTGGTGTTGTTAGAATGGGCAATAATGGAGCATGCAAAATTGTTGGAATTGGTGACATAAATATTGTGACAAGTCTAGGTTGCAATCTTACCCTTAAGAATGTGCGGCATGTGCCGGATATGAGACATCATCTTATCTCGGTTGGTGCCCTTGATGATGACGGGTACCATAGTGACTTTTTTGGTGGTAGATGGAAGTTAGTGAAAGGACATTTGGTTGTTGCTCGTGGGTATAAATCCGGGTCACTTTATGTGACTCAAGTGAAGATGTGTGGAGAGGTGAATGTATCGGAAGACAACTCAACCGACTTGTGGCATTTGCGGTTGGGTCATATGAGTGAGAAGGGCATAGAAATTCTCTCCAAGAAGAAATATGTCTCTTGTGAAGGTACATCTCTCTCCTCTTGTACACATTGTTTGGCCGGAAAGCAACACCGTGTAGCCTTTAAAAGAAATCACACTACCAAGAAACCGGGTGCTTTGGATTTGGTACATACCGACCTTTGTTCTATGGGTGATAGGAGCATTGGTGGTGCTCTTTATTTTGTGACTTTTGTAGATGACCATACAAGAAAATTGTGGGCATATTCTCTAAAAACCAAAGATCAAGTGTTGAATGTGTTTAAGTCTTGGGTTATGGAGGTTGAAAGAGAAACCGGAAAGAAGGTCAAGTGTGTTCGGTCCGATAATGGAGGAGAATACCGTGGCCCCTTTGAGGAATATTGCAAGGCCAATGGTATCAAATTAGAAAAGACCGTACCCAAGACCCCACAACAAAATGGTGTGGCCGAGCGCATGAACCGCACCATTTGTGAGAGAATTCGTTGCTTACTCTCTCATTCAAAGCTCTCAAAAGGATTTTGGGGAGAAGCTTTGAACACATCGGTTCACTTGATCAATCGTTCTCCTTCACATGCTTTGGACGGTGATATACCGGAAAGGATTTGGAAAGGAAAGGATGTCACATATGACCATCTTAGAGTGTTCGGTTGTAGGGCCTTTGTGCACATACCCAAAGATGAAAGGTCAAAACTTGATAGCAAGACCAAGGAGTGTATCTTTTTGGGTTATGGAAATGGTGAATTCGGTTATAGGTTGTGGGATCCAATTGAGAAGAAGTTGGTGAGAAGTCGAGATGTGGTGTTCTTTGAAAAAGAAACCATTGGAAATATTGGCAACCTTGACAAGGCGAAAACCTCTACAAGTAGCTATGTTGACCTAACTCCTCTCTCTTCCAACAACCCAAGAACCGAAATAAATGATGAAAACCCTAGCCATACAACCGAAACTAGTGTCCCACAAACTCAAGAGAGCGATCCTCAATCCGAAACCTCTTCAAGTGATAGCTCACAAGTGGAAGAATTGAGGAGGTCGACTCGTGAAAGGCGAGCTAACACAAGGTATCCCACAAATGAATTTGCTTTGCTTGGTGATAGTGGTGAGCCCGAATGCTTTATGGAGGCTATTGAGTCGGAGCACAAGAATAAGTGGTTGGATGCCATGCAAGATGAGATGAAATCCTTGCATGAGAACAACACTTTTGAGTTGGTGAATTTGCCAAAAGGCAAAAATGTGCTCAAGAACAAGTGGGTTTACCGTGTCAAATTGGAGGGTCAAGAAGCAAAACCGAGATACAAAGCTCGGTTGGTAGTGAAGGGATTTGGTCAAAAGAAGGGTGTTGATTTTGAAGAAATTTTCTCACCCGTTGTGAAGATGTCATCAATTCGGGTTGTGCTTGGCTTGGCCGCTAGTTTGGATTTGGAGATTGAGCAACTAGATGTCAAGACCGCATTCCTCCATGGTGATTTGGAGGAGGAGCTCTATATGGAGCAACCCGAAGGATTTGTGGTGCAAGGACAAGAGCACATGGTGTGCAAGTTGAGGAGGAGCCTCTATGGCTTGAAGCAAGCACCACGAAATTGGTACAAAAGGTTTGAATCTTTCATGTGTGACAACAAATTTACTAAAACCATTTCCGATAATTGTGTCTTTGTTAAGAGGTATTCTAGTGGTGATTTTCTTATTCTCTTGCTTTATGTTGATGACATGTTGGTCATTGGAAATGATTTAAGAAAAATCAAAGCATTGAAAGAGAGACTTGGAAGTGAATTTGCCATGAAAGATTTAGGGGCAGCTAGGCAAATTCTTGGAATGAGCATCACTAGAGACCGCAAGAATCGGAAGCTTTGGTTGTCACAAGAGAAGTACATTGAGAAGGTACTTCAAAGGTTCAATATGCAAAATTGCAAACCGGTAACATCTCCTCTTGCTAGTCATTTTAAATTATCTTTGGATGGTTGTCCTAAGGAGGACAAAGAGAAGGAGGAGATGAGAAAGGTGCCATATGCCTCGGTTGTAGGCTCTTTGATGTATGCAATGGTATGCACTAGACCGGACATTGCTCATGCCGTTGGTGTAGTGAGTCGTTTTCTTTCTAATCCGGGTAAAGTGCATTGGAATGCCGTTAAGTGGATACTTAGATATTTGAGGGGTACATCCACTCATTGCATTTGTTTTGGTGGCACAAGAGATCCGGTGTTGGAGGCATATACGGATGCCGATTGGGCCGGTGACATAGACTCTAGAAAGTCTACATCCGGTTATTTGGTTTGTTTTGGAAACGGGGCCGTGTCATGGCAATCCAAGCTACAAAAATGTGTTGCACTTTCAACTACCGAAGCCGAGTACATAGCTATTACGGAGGCATGTAAGGAGCTAATTTGGATGAAGAAGTTCTTGCATGAGTTGGGTATTCGGCAAGAGAGGTATGTTTTGTTATGTGATAGTCAAAGTGCAATTCATTTGAGTAAAAATCCTATGTTTCACTCTAGGTCCAAGCACATTGATTTGAGATATCATTGGATTCGTGATGTGCTTGAGAGGAAAGAATTGTTGTTGGAGAAAGTCCACACGAGTGATAATGGATCGGATATGTTGACCAAGTCGATACCGCCATTGAAGCTTGAAGTTTGTTGTGAGAAGGCGGGTTTATTGGGTAGACACGCTCCATGAGTCGGGAGGAGGACTTTGTTGGGTCCCTCCTCATTTAGCTTTCTTTTATGTCATTGTTGTAATAACCAAACTTGATAGGGTTATGTTTGTAAATGTTGTAAACATTAATAAAGGCATAATGGAAAAATCGGGTATGTAGATGCCCACCAAAAATTAGTGCGCCCCCTTTGTTTTTTTCTTTCTGGTTTGCTCTCTGTGCGCGCAAGTCTTGCGCGAAACAAAACTCCCATTTTTTTCACCTCTTTCAAATCTGTTTGTACCGATCGGTACTGCTCTCTCTCTCCTCTCTAACAGCAACAAGAACCACCACCGCCTCCACCTCCACCTCCGCCTCCTCTGGATCCACCACCTCCCCCTCCTCCACCTCCACCACCAGCACCGCCACCGCCTCCTCCATTGCGTCCACCACCTCCCCCACCACCACCACCACCACCTCCATTGGCACCTCCACCGCCACCTCCACCCCCACCGCCTCCACCTCCTCCTCCACCACCACCTCCTCCCCCTCCTCCACTTCCTCCGCCCCTAGTAAGCAGCATTCGCTTGGACTCGTTGGTCTCTTTTTCTTCGGTATCTAAAAGCATTCTCGCAGTTGTGGTGCAAACAAGAACACTGAGAAGAGCAAACAAGAAAAGCTTAGAGGCCATTTTGCTAACTATGTGTGTTACTTTGTTATTTCTTTTGAAAGAGCTCTTCTTTAGTTGTGAATTGTGATTTTGAGGAGTGTATTGAGGGGTTTATATAGGGCTTTGCATTGGCAGGTGGCAACGAAACGAGTGGCAGTATTAGACGAAGAAAAAATTGAGAGAAATTAAAGAGGGTAGACTTCAGAGTTCAGATCGAGGAGAGGTTTGTCAAAGGTCAACTTATAAGAAATTTAATGTATAACTGTACCGAAAATGATATCAGGAGAAATGTATATATGAACAACGCATCTATTTTAGATTTAATAAAATTATATTTATTGTAATTCCAAATTTTAAAATACCTATCATGATATTGTCGGCATCTTCCTCGTGCAATGTGTTAAATCAATTTAAGCTCCTAATTAACATTCCTTGAAGGAATTCTAGCTCCTTATAAGGCTAGCTGGCTTACAAACCCACTGTAATACTCCAGTCAGTTATATCAATTAGTTGCGAAATTACTAATAAATTTTGCAACAGAATCATATACTCTGTATTGAACCTTGTCCTAATTATTTTTTTACAATTAGATTAATTAATTAAGTGGTACGGTTACACGCTAGATAACTAGCTAAGAGATAATCCAATTTACTTTTTATGGAGCCTTTTTGGTCTGCACTGCTGCGCAGCGTTGGATTGACAGGCTAAACAATAATCCATTGATTAGAAGAATCAACTTTTTAGTCTAGTGAAAAAGAGCAATGCACCTTAAGTTAAATGTTGCAGGTTCGAAACCTGGTTGGAGGATCTTTCATAAATATTTAATTTAAAAATAAATTGGGAGGCTAACCCAATTAATTTATCTTTAAAAAAAATTAATCCATTGATCAGCAAACGTTTATAACAAACTTTTGTTTATCCAAAAAGGTTCGAAAGTCGTTTTATTCAAAAAGGTTTGTCTATAAATTTAAACTTGTGCAAGCAATAAATTTTTGTGCGTTATATTTGAATGCTTTTGACATTTGTTAACAGTGAACCAAGTGCGTACATGTTGATAAAAAATAGGAAAAAAGTTATGCATAGTCTAGATCTCTAGCTATTTAGCAAGCATCAACCATATTTACACCTTTTTGATACAAATATTTAATCCTGCACAAATTCAAGTTTACACAATATTCATAATAAAAGAAGAGCAAGATTAAAATCCAAAACATTGGACTGAGGAGGTTTGTCTAATGTGTTCGTTCTTGAATTTGAATCTCAAATGTGAAATATAGTACAGAACTGAATTTTATATTTTCTTAAATTTTTTTACTATTTAAAAAAATTAGAAAATTATCAATACAAAAAATTATGAACAATTTAAAATAATGATTTTCTAGAAATCTAAATAATAGTAAAAAATTCAAAATAAAAAATCTGTTTTCGTACTATATTTCAATATATATATGGAGATCACAATGAATGATTTAAAATCTATAGTTTGAGATTCCAAATCCAGAAACAAACACAATGAACATACCGATTTCAGTCCAATGCATTGAATGTTAACCTAAGCTCATAAAAAAAAATTCGTTTAAAACAAAAAATTACTTAATAATTTTTTATAGTTCATGCTTCTCACTATTCCATGCGTCAAAATATATGGGCTTATTAAAATTTATAAAAGCATCAAAATATATGGTAACAATAGATAAATGTTTAGAATGATTGTTAATTATATCTTGTCGACGCTGGTTATGAATAATTTATTTAATGCAAAGTACAATTTTTCAACTCTTCGATATGTTTCTCTTATCAATCAATTTTCATCCCTCCTAATTGCATCTCTCAACCACCTCCTCCCTCTAATATATCTGTATATAATTTTATTAAGTACAGAAAATTCTCCCTCTAATAAATCTCTAATTATGAGCCACATTATATAGGTTTCATTTCACTCAAACAGCGCATTGACCCTCTCAAACATGATAAGCACATAATGTTCAAAATTGGCAGTCAAGCCACTGACTCGGATAACATTATTGGTGCGCGATGGCAACATGTTTTGAGTAATTATGTGATAATGCATAAATTTCCCACATGGTATAATCATACTGATTATTTTCAAATTAATTTGGTCAACATTGACGTAATTAGATGCAATTTGCGCTCAAATTTATTTTCTTATTGTTCCTGGTTCTCGTGTAATCCTAGAAGTGCATTTGATCCAGATAAAAAAAAAAAGAAAAGAAAAGAAAAGAAAACATTAATAGTACTTATTGTTTATCCAATTGCTTGAAGATGTCCGTGGTGGTAATTAGATCACCTATGTTTTCTACTTGCTTGGTTTGATATGTTTTGAAGCAACTGAAAAAAAATTAAATCTTTAATTTCCAGTTTTATTAAGAACTACTATTTGAGGACAACTGAATAAAATGTCGCAAAAACGTAACATCGCATTCACTGGTGCTTGTCATTTGACCCAACAAACAGACGTTGATACGTTATAAATACTAGATGGAAATATCGAGCTTCGCTCGATATAGATACCTATAATAAGAATATTTTTATTATGTTTCTATAGCTTAATTATTTTCATTTTTGGATATATGGTTAAGATATATTTATCTTTAAAAATATAGTTTAGTTATTTAGGTAATTTGATTTGATTAAAGTTAAAGAGTTTGATCAATTTAAAGAAAAAATTATATGTGTGTAAATATAGTTATAGTTATCTGAAATAATATGATTTATATTATGTTGATATTATTCATGAAATATAATATTTTTTAAATGATTTAAATAAAAAATATATATCATAAAAGATCTGATGTTTTTTCTATTTTCAATTGAATGAATTAATTTATATTTTGTAAACCGAAATTAAGAATGGTGATGAAGAGAAATTAAGGTGGAAAGAGACTCTAAGCAACACAAAAGAGATGGAGACATGGTGAAAATGAAAATAGAAAGGGATCACAAAAATCAGAAACAAAATAATGTGTTGTCAAATTATTATCCGATGTTGAACCGAGTCAGTTTTATGAGCAATAACACCCGACACATAATTAGTTACAAAGTATCACATTACAGAAATCAGAAAAAATGCTATTGCACAACTTCACAATGTTTGGAGTGTCGGATGATATTTAACTAAAAGATCCCGACACCTAGGGGTGGGCAAAAAAATCGTAACTCATGAATTATTCGAACTCGCATCGAAAAAAATTCGGATATAACTCGATTTAACAGAAATCGAGTTGCCACAATTCGAGTTAGGAGCAACTCGAAATGAAACGAGACGATTTCGAGTTGGGTCCAACTCGATCGGCACTAACTCGAGTAATTGGTACAACCCAAAAAAATAATTCTGACTCAGATACATCGAAGTGTAGCAACCCAAAAATTACTCCCAAAACATTTCCACTTATATACCAGTATACTATACAGTAATATCTCAAGCTAAATTTTGACTTTGGTATCTTTTATGATGAATAACAAGCACCGTACTAGTGTACTACACAGTAATATATTAGTTTTGCATAATAGCTAAATCTAATTTCGAGTAGAAATGTAGAGTCACGAGTTACTCAAGTTGTCACGAGTTGATTTCGAGTAAGTCAAGTGAACTCGAAAGTGTGTCACGATCAACTTGCGAGTTAACTCGAAATGTAGCGACTTGATTTTGAGTTTATACTAACTCGATCATAACTCGACTCGAAACCACTCCTACCGACACCCACACATCTTTATTTATAATATTGATTACGTTGCCTTGTTGACTCAGTTGACTAACGATTAATCATAATTAATTAATGTTTGACTTCAACTTTTTTTTCCTTTTTTAATTAAGCATATCTGACTTCACACTTACTCGCTACGTACTGCCCTGATTTTGATTGTTCTGTATCCATCATATCATATTGCCTTGCAATCCATCCGACTAACACATTTCAGAATCGGACTGAATAATATACTGACAGACAATACAAAAGACCCGTTTTAATTTAAGTCAACAGTATATATATCAAAAAAAAAAAAAATCCCATATTAATTATCGTATATCAAAGTAACTGTTCCAATCTTTATTTATAACTATAGGTACATGCCCCGTAGGTATGTACAACAATTCTGCAAACGTATTGCATATTTCTCACACACATTACAAATATATCACATCACAACTCACAAGTTCGCTGTCAATCAACGGCCGATCGAGAACTCAAAAAGCACATATATGATCTGTTTGAAGATTTTTATGTTTACTCCCTATATATAGTTAACGAAATCCCTCTCCAAAGCCACCACGGCCACCGCCACCACGTCCTCCAAAACGGCTACCTCCACCGCCTCCTCCACCACCACCTCCACCTCCCCTTGAACCACCACCACCTCCTCCGCCTCCTCTAGATCCACCACCTCCCCCTCCTCCTCCACCTCCTCCACCAGCACCGCCCCCGCCTCCACCTCCACCACCGCCTCCTCCATTACGTCCACCACCTCCACCACCACCACCACCACCACCACCACCTCCATTGGCACCTCCACCACCACCTCCACCCCCGCCTCCTCCGCCACTTCCACCACCTCCACCCCCACCGCCTCCACCACCTCCAGCACCGCCACCACCGCCTCCTCCTCCACCACCCCCAGCACCACCACCACCTCCCCCTCCACCACCTCCTCCACTTCCTCCACCCCTAGTAAGCAGCATTCGCTTCGACTCGTATGTCTCTTTGTCTTCAGTATCTAAAAGCATTCTTGCAGTTGTGGTGCAAACAAGAACACTGAGCAGAGCAATCAAGAATAGCTTAGAAGCCATTTTGCTAATTAATATATGTTACTTTGTTATTTCTTTCCAAAGAGCTCTTGTTTTTAGTTGTGATTTTGAGGAGTGTATCGAAGAGTTTATATAGGGCTTTGCATTGGCAGAATGGCAGGTGCAACGAAACGAGTGGCAGTATAAGACGAAGAAAATAGAGAGAAATTAAAGAGGGTGGACGTCAGAGGAGAGAATTGTCAAAGGTCAACTATATGTTATAAGCAATTTAATATATAACTGTACCGAAAATGATACAAGGAGAAATGTATAATATGTATGCATTAATTTATTTTAGATCTAATTAAATTATTATTAATTGTCACTCCAAATTTTGAAATACTTATTTAATATTATCGGCGTCATATATCCTCGAGCAATGTTAGGGTAAACAGTAATAAATTGAGAAAATATTTATAACAAACTTTTGTTTATCAACGTGCGTGAATTTCGATGCTTTAACTATATATATATTTTTTTACGTGCAGAATTAAGTTGTAGAAATTGACAAAGTAACTAAAATTTAAAAGTCGTTTTGATTTTAAAATTTTCTGTATAAAATTAAACTTGTGCAAGCAATAAAATGCTGTGCGTAATATTTGAATGCCTTTGACATATATTTTTTAAGAACGATCCACGTGCAATTTTGTTTATGCGCAGGTTCTAGCTAGCCTCAATCATTTTCACACCTTTTGATACAAATCTTTGAGTTTACACAGAATTCATACTAAAAGAAATACCTTTTAGACAAAAATTAATAAATTTGTTTATATATGGTACATATTGTTATATCTTGTCGACGCTGGTGATAGGAAAAAAAAATTAATTCAAAATACAATTTGTCAACTCTTCTATGTACCCCTAAAACCCCATTCATGAATCCGTCCCCCTTTGCTCAATTTCCATCCCTCTTAATTGCCTCCCAACCACCTCTTCCCTCTAATATCTCTCATATTTTTATGTAAGTATAGAAAATTCTCCCTGTAATAACTCTCTAATTAATTATGCATGAGCCATATGGGATATGAGATAACCTTTATTTCACTCTCAAACAACTCATTTAAATTAGGGCTGCAAGTTTTTCGTTTCGCACCGTTTTTTTGTTTCGTTTCATCCTGGCGAAACGGGTAACGAAACAAAATTATATTTCGTCTGGTTTAGCGAAACGATTAACGGAATTAAAACATATTTCTTCCCTGTGTAAATTACGTAATTTTCGTTCGTTTTGACCGTTTCAACATTGCGAAACGATTAACGAAAGATCAAATCAGTTTCGTCAATGAAACGAAACGGTTAGCGAAACACTCCATTTTCGTGTCGTTTCTAACATCTTGTATTCCTAATTTAAATATTCAAAATAGGCAACAGGCAATCAAGCCACTGACTCGGATAGTATTAATTGGTGCTATGTAAAGTTGTCAACATGTTTTCAGTAACTAGCAAACGTATCCACTCAAATGGGTGTGGGTGGATAAATAACAGACGCAAAATTTTTATATATGTGTTTTATTTTCAAAATAAAAAATAATTATTATTTTAATAATATTTTTCATATGTGTTGTGCTCTCTTTTCAAAAAAAAAATGCACAATTAATTAATCCAGCAATAAATTTCTTTCTATTTTGATGAGTGCACAACCAATCTAAAAAAAATATATATCTATTAAAAGTGAAGGAATGTTAAACTTATATCAATCGTTAACATCCAGTCATTGATTTACATGATCAATGGCTAATATTGCATAGAGTAAACAATTGTTTACCCCTTCGTTTCACTTTTTTAGCCTGTCTCTATGTGTATTTATAAGTAGTAGCGATTATGGGGTAATGCATAATTTTCTAAACATGATAATCATCCTGATTTGTTTCAAACTTTAATTTGGTCAATATTGATGTAAATAACAATTGTCGCTCAACTTTATTTTCTTAGTCATGTCCAAGGTATTCGTTTAATCTCAGAAGTACATTTGATCCAAAAAAAAAAAAAAAAAACCATTAGTACTAATATTGTTTATTCAATTAGTTGAAGAAGTCACAATTTTATATAATAGTCTTCATATATTTATGATATAACTTTCATTTTTCATCAACCACATTTATCTGTCCACCACCTCAACTTCTTAATTTATAACTTGCCTCTTATTATTTCTTACTCTCTCTCTCTCTTTTCTTGGGTTAATTAAACATATCGGTCCGTTTAAATTTAACCCGGAGATCTTCCTAGTTTAATAGTAGGCTAGTAAAATCATCAGACCCAACAGTAAAATAACAGAGGGCGTTTTCTCCTTCCGAATCCTTCAATGGCATGCAGTAACTTGTGTGAATAATTTACATATATAAAAATCATATATACGAATGCTTTGTGGTTGGTGCAACTTGTTTGTTGTCAAGGATGAAATTTGATCAAGGTCAACAGAATCATATTTCCCTGTAGTTAAACAAGTTCTACGCCTGAATAAATTAACTTTTGCACTATGCGGAATAGATACATGGGTTTTGAGATGGTCAACTGGTCATTACAAATCATTATATCAATACCACAGTATGTAGGCAACATTTGATCCATATTGATTGCTGTTTGCTACTTTGAGTTAATTAATAATTAATACTTGCAGGGTTTATTAAAATTGAAATATTAGCAGAGTTGGATCAAAGATATCATTGTAAAATGTAAATAGAACTCACAACTGAGGTTTAAAAAAATATAATAAAATATCGCAAATTAAATTAAGTAGTAACATCACAGGAGCTTATAATTTGACCCAACAAATACAGGTCCGTAGTTAACGACAATATTAATGTTTGACTTCACACTCACTCACTCGCTATGGTACTGTCCTTATTTTGATTGTTTTGTTACTTCTGTATCAGTCAATCCAACTAGAGCTGTCAAGAGTGTACCGTTTCGCACGTTTCCGTTCTGTTCCGTCCGAAACGGAACAAAAACGGAAGGTTTTCTGGTTTTGTTTTTTGAGAACGGAACGAAAACGAAACGGGGAGCGGTACACGTTATTGTTTCATTTTATCGAAAACTGACTGAAATCAATGGAAAATAAAAAAACAGAACGGAAACGGAATGGAAAAATTATTTCGTTTAACGAAACAGAACGGAAATGAAACGGCTGCTGATTTTATTTGCTGGAACGGAACGAAAACGTAAATTAACTCTTCGGTGCCGTTTGTGCACATTTGACACCGCTGAATCCAACCCACGAAAACACATTTTAGAAGCGGATTGAATAACATCATCACGAGAGAGTACAAAATTTCCTTCAAATATTTTTTTAAACAGCAAAGATGAACCCAAGATTATTAATACTGGCATAGCTTCTTATTTTTTTTTAAGAGTGGCATAGTTCGTACGTCCTTTAAAACGGCGTACAAGTTCAGAGACTGTACGCCCTTTTAAAGGGCGTACAAGAGGGAAAATGACAGAGAAAAGGAAGAGAGAGATCTAGAGAGAGAAAGAGAAAGAGGGCGTACGAAACCCAAGTGACCCACATGCTTATTTTGTCCATTTCTGTAATTACTTTTGCTACCTATATGGCTATATTTTGATTCATAGGGTAAAAGTACAATTTTTCTACAAGTATATACCAAAATTTCTATCATTTTCTTATTCTCAGTATTGAAATATTTTTCTTTCCTCGGGATCTACGTTAGCTCATCAGCACTTTTTTTTTTTTAATCAGCACTCGGTGTACTGTACTCGTGAAGAACGTCGCCACGTTTGGGTTTTATATTCAAGAGCATTTTGATTTATGCCATTAATGAAAAATTTTAAAATTCGAAATATGTCATCACAAAATAACTAATTTATTTTATGTCACTATAAAACGTTTAAATTCTTTTTATGTCATAATTAGTTAATTACATGACTATATTGTCCATTTAAATTTTCTATTTTAAATATTAAAATTAACAATGTTACACTTGGTTTTTAAGTTGTTTATAAATTTTGAAATTTATGACCATGATATTTGAATTTATGAATTTTTGAAATTTTGTCAGATTTAACTTCTAAAAAAAATTTCATCAAAATTATTTTAAGTTCTAAAAAAAAAACGTTCTTGCACCGTTCCTTGATTTCTATGCCCTCAGAAATATTTCATTAGAATTATAAAGTAGCAAATCAATTATGGATACAAAGTAAATCTAGTTTGCAAATTAAGGCCGGTTTTTGTATTTTCAATAAATTGAAACTTTTTCAAGTAATTTCTTGCATTTGATACTTAAAAAAGAATGTTAGTATATATGTTAAATGGGACCTAGTGTCTGGATTTTTGTTTGGTACAAACAATTATGACCCACGTGCACCCAAGTGAGAGAGAAAGAGGGATAAGAGAGAAGAGAAAAAGAAAAAAAAAAAAAAGAGAGCCCGTGGACTCTAGATCTCTCTCTTCCTTTTCTCTGTCATTTTCCCTCTTGTACGCCCTTTTAAAGGGCGTACAGTCTCTGAACTTGTACGCCGTTTTAAAGGGCGTACGAACTATGCCACTCTTAAAAAAAAATAAGAAGCTATGCCAGTATTAATAATCTTGGGTTCATTTTTGCTGTTTAAAAAAATATTTGAATTTCCTTTGTAGCTCCAACCTAAACTTATATATTAAACTACTGTTTGAATCTTTATTTCATATAATTATAGGTAATACTCGTACAACAACTCTACAACTTATTGCACATATATATATCTGATATCTCACGTATAACTACGAATATATATATATCACATCACAAGTTTGCATGAAAATAACCGGCCGATTAAGAACAAGTGCTTGCAAATTATACTACATATGTTTACTCCCCCTCTAATTAAAGCCACCATGTCCACCTCGGCCACCGCCACCACCTCCTCCACGACCGCCACCTCCTCCAAAACCACCACCTCTGCCACCACCTCGACCACCACCTCCTCCAAAACCGCCACCTCTGCCACCACCTCGGCCGTCACCTCCTCCAAAACCACCACCTCTGCCACCGCCGCCTCCACGTCCACCTCCTCCAAAACTGCCACCTCCCCTAGATCCGCCGCCGCCTCCACCACCACCTCCGCCTCCACCTCCTCCATTGCGTCCACCGCCTCCTCCACCTCCTCCTCCGCCTCCACCACCAGCACCACCACCTCCTCCGCCTCCGCCGCCGCCGCCTCCATTTTTTCCTCCCCCACCTCCTCCACCACCACCGCCACCTCCACCGGCACCTCCGCCGCCGCCTCCACCCCCACCTCCCCCACCGCCTCCACCACCCCCAGCACCACCACCACCTCCCCCTCCGCCACCGCCACCTCCGCCACTTCCTCCACCCCTTGTAAGCAGCATTCGCTTCGACTCATCTGTCTCTTTGTCGTCAATATCTAAAAGCATTCTCGCAGTTGTGGTGCAAACAAGCACACCAAGCAGAGCAAGCAAGAATAGTTTAGAACCCATTTTGCTAACTATGACTCTTGATTTTGTTCTGACTTTGAGGAGTGTATGTTGAGGGGTTTATATAGAGCTTTGCATGGCAGGTGGCAAGGAAACGAGTGGCAGTAGTAGACGAAGAAAATAGAGAAAATTAAAGAAGGTACGTAGGCTTCAGAGGAAAGACTTGTCAAAGGTCAACTTATAAGCAATTTAATGGATAACTGTACCGAAAATGATACAAGAAGGAAGGTAGATATCTATTACACATTTTCGTGAGATCTAATTAAATTATTATCATTCCAAATTTGGATGTATTTATTCGGCATCTTCCCCGATCGTGCCATATCTTAAACCAACATTATATTAGCTCCTAACTTCCTAACACTCCGTGAGGAGTTAAGTATGATAACTTAATATAAAAGAATTTTGCTCTTGGCTATATACCAACTGTAATATTTACCAATTTGTTGTGTGAATTTCTTATATACATGAATTTTGTAAGTGATTCGTCCATGTCATTAATTATATTCTTTATAGTTAGATAAATCAAGTGGCAGTCAGGAGTTTAGCTAGGAGCGCCAAAACTTTGGTCTCAGCTAATATCAGTACTTTAGTTGGTCTTCTTTTATTATGGATATGCTTGATCAAATACTAGCTTTTGATACGTGCTTCGCGCGTGAAGCATTGTTCTTGTAGTTAAACAGTAAATGTTGGGTCATTTAAAGTCGGGGGTAGGGTATCAATGGTAATTATTTTAAGACCGACATACAATTATAATAAATGCTAGAATTACAATTGTAGTTATTTGAATAAATGCCAAACTAATCTCTTGTTATAATTAATTGAATATTTTGGTACGTGTGTCATTTTTCCTATATTTGCCATTCATGTCATTACTATTTTTTTGACGTTAATTTTTTTTTAGGAGATCTTAATTGTTTCTGAAATTTTTAGTATATGGAAAGTGAAGGACCGTCTTAAGGTTAGGATGTAATCATTAAGATATTTTATAAAAGAATATTAGAATTATGAGAACAAAACAAACTATGTGCATCTTGGACAAAACCAATTGCCTTAAGATTTTCTAAGTTTTAAGAATTTGATCAACTTTTAATTTTCTCAATTGCCAATAATCTATAATTGAATACCAATAAAACTGAATATAATCTAACAAATAATATAAATACTTGGCATTAATGGATTTCTCATAATATGCTACCATTCATATAAAATTTGATAAAAAAGTAATTTAACAAACTGTTAAATAATTTAAAAATTATAACGCAATGATACAGAATTCGTAAAAATCTAAAAAACATGAAAATTATTGTAAACATTGGAAAAAAATTAATATCATTGGATAATGTATAATTTGAAAGCATACAAATAAAATTAAATAAAAAAATTAAATCTAGGAAGCTTTGTCAAAACCCTGATATTTAAAATAATGCTCGAAAAATTTGTAGAAGTAAGAAATTATGTATAATGTTTTGAAAGCATAAAATAAAAAAGTTTGTATCATTAGTTTTTTATAATTTTGTTATTACTTATATAAATTTTATACATTATCAAATTCTGAAAAGATGTGGAAACAATTAAAAATAGAATTATATATCTGAAATAATAGAATTAAACCATCAGATTTAAAAATTCAAAAATAATATTTTAAAACTCTATAATTATTAAAATTTATATTGCTGGGTATTTCATATTTTTTAAAATAAAAATATAAAATATTTATACCTAATTGAATTAATAAATATACTCAAATAATTTCTAAAGAACCACATATTTTGTATTTCACAAAATTATATGGTTAGATCGAAAAAAATTGTGTAGCATGATTAGATTTGTTATAATTTTGGAAGAATTTATATAATATTTCATGCAGAAAAAAATTGTAAAGTACTTTGCAGAAATAAAAATCTAATGACATTTATGAAATTATAGATATTCAATTTTATGAGTTCAGAAAATTATTGCAAATATATTATAAGTCTATAATTATAAAATTTTATATCACTAAATTCTTCATATATCTTTGAGTATGCACGTAAATTTTATAACTCTCATGTAAATTAAAATTTATGAGATTTAGAAAATTATATAAAATATTTTATAAGTCTATAATTTAAAAAAAAATACATCACTAAATCCTAAGAATTTTTATGAGCATGCACATAATTTTTCATAGCCAAATGAATTTTCTAAAGCATATTAACATTTTAAAAATAAAACTATATTTATTTGAAATATAGAAATATAGGGTCCATTAATCTAGAAAACGGTAATTGTTATTTTCAAGTCTTTAAGATGATTTATTATAGTGCTAATTTTTTTTACAAAAAAAAGTAGGCTAAAAGTTAGAAGTTACCATTCCATTATATGAAACTTAGTTAATACAAAACAACAAAAAAGAAAAAAAAATTGTCAACTCGTGCAAAAAAAAATAGAAAGCCACCAAATATCTTAAAATTAATAAATTTTTTAAATTATAGAAATGAAATATATTTCTTAAAATATTCTCAAAGCTTGTTTTTTTTTAAAAAAAAGCTTTCTGGTTGATGGTGTCATGGATGCTTATACAATTTTATCAAATTAATTTAATTTATAATTTTAGGCAATGAATTATTATTTTAAAAAATAAAGCAATATATTTGTTCACATTTTCTTGTCTATATTCGAAGTCTAAGTCATCAATGAAAAAATTTTTGAATGATATTTTGCATTTTAATGGTTTTGTAACATCCCTGAATTTTAGGACCTATTTGCAACACTTCAAATCCTAAGGTCCTATTTGAAAAAATGTTCGTTCTTATCCATTTGATATTATATAATATCTATTTGATCTTATCCACATTTTTAGTAGCTAAGTAATGGATATTTATATAAATAGTTTTCAATAATTAATATCTTTATAAATAGGCTCAAAATATTTTTCAGAAATAGTTATAAGAAATATATTTCTACTTTCTTAGCCATTAAGTAACTTTATATTTACATTCTTAGTCACTAAGAAACCTCCACTATAAATATAACCTAGCCTCATTCCATTTCAATTCAGATTTCTCTCTCCCACTATTTCTCTCTCTCCAGCTACCATTGAATACCGTCTTGGCTTTGCTTAGTCGGCCGTTTGGGATTCGAGTACTACGTCGCAGTCCTGTTGGGTAGTCGTTCCGATTTGCTTGGTCTTGTGGATCGCTCAGTCAGGTAACCGGACTTCTCTATATTTAGTTTCGTATTGCTTGATTTGATTATTGCTTGGCTTTGATTGCATGTGTATGATCGTTTGTGGTATGTTTTGCGGGATATCGGGTTTAGAAACTGGATTACTGAATTTGTATGTGCATGTGGATTTTGTGCCCTGATCCCCGAGACAGGGGAGGGGAAATTGCATGTGAATTTGAGCCCTGATCCCCGAAACAGGGGAGGGGAAACTGGTTCTGATCCCTCAGGGACCGGGGAGGAACCTTATGCCTGACTGATATGACTGATCTAGACCCGTTTATCTCCGTAGAATATATGTTTGTTATGTGGATTAATCCGATCATGATTGATTTTGTTATCTTAACTAATATAGAGAAGCTGCGTCGTTAAATAACCGGTTACTGAGCTTTGTAGCTGACATCCGTTTGTTTTCTTGTGTTTGCGACGTAGGTTGACGGGCCGACGGATGGATGCAGATGATACCACCCCACCCTCGCGCGCCCGCGACCTGTCGGTGCGGGACGTGACAGATGGTATCAGAGCATTCGTTCCTCGGACTGTGTGTTTGGGTTCAATATCGTTTCGTTTGGATTTTGGTTCTAATATATTCGTATTGATTTGTTATCGTCCTTTTGAAATTTCGTGGAAGAAATTTCCTTTTTAAGGGGGGTGGAATGTAACATCCTTGAATTTTAGGACCTATTTGCAACACTTCAAATCCTAAGGTCCTATTTGAAAAAATGTTCGTTCTTATCCATTTGATATTATATAATATCTATTTGATCTTATCCACATTTTTAGTAGCTAAGTAATGGATATTTATATAAATAGTTTTCAATAATTAATATCTTTATAAATAGGCTCAAAATATTTTTCAGAAATAGTTATAAGAAATATATTTCTACTTTCTTAGCCATTAAGTAACTTTATATTTACATTCTTAGTCACTAAGAAACCTCCACTATAAATATAACCTAGCCTCATTCCATTTCAATTCAGATTTCTCTCTCCCACTATTTCTCTCTCTCCAGCTACCATTGAATACCGTCTTGGCTTTGCTTAGTCGGCCGTTTGGGATTCGAGTACTACGTCGCAGTCCTGTTGGGTAGTCGTTCCGATTTGCTTGGTCTTGTGGATCGCTCAGTCAGGTAACCGGACTTCTCTATATCTAGTTTCGTATTGCTTGATTTGATTACTGCTTGGATTTGCTTGCACGTGTATGATCGTTTGTGGTTTGTTTTGCGGGATATCGGGTTTAGAAACTGGATTACTGAATTTGTATGAGCATGTGGATTTTGTGCCCTGATCCCCGAGACAGGGGAGGGGAAATCGCATGTAGATTTTGTGCCCTGATCCCCGAGACAGGGGAGGGGAAATCTGGTTCTGATCCCTCAGGGACCGGGGAGGAACCTCATGCCTGACTGATATGACTGATCTAGACCCGTTTATCTCCGTAGAATATATGTTTGTTATGTGGATTAATCCGATCATGATTGATTTTGTTATCTTAACTAATATAGAGAAGCTGCGTCGTTAAATAACCGGTTACTGAGCTTTGTAGCTGACATCCGTTTGTTTTCTTGTGTTTGCGACGTAGGTTGACGGGCCGACGGATGGATGCAGATGATACCGCCCCACCCTCGCGCGCCCGCGACCTGTCGGTGCGGGGCGTGACAGGTTTGAATTTATAAAAACAATTTAAATCGATCTTAAAAATTGTACAAAATTTTTTTAACACTCAAAATATAAAAAATTGAATCATTGGAGCATTCATAAAATTTTATGCAAAAAATAAATATAGAAAAAATTCTCACAAAATGAGTTAAATTTGCAAATTTGTGAAAGTTTTAATACGTCAAACAATGTAAAATATTTTAAACGCTGAAAAATAAAAAAATTGATTTCATTGAATTTATTACAATCTGAGAGCATACATATACAGTTTCATGAAAAGTTGAATTTATGAAATTTCACAAACAACCAAATATCTAACAAATATTTTTCTAAAATTTATTCCAAAATAAATTTAGAGAGGGCTTAAAATAGTTAAGATGTTTTTTTTTTGCTAGAATTGGATAAATGGTATAAATAAAAAAATTATGTACGTTGTGGTTAATTCGTCCCAAGTGGACCATATATAACTATATGGAGGTTATGCAAAATATGTCTCTGACGGTTATTGCATATAATAAATAAAATTGAAAAATTATAGGTGTATTTTTTTAAAAAAAAATTTAAGAACATCCATAAATTTTCATAAAAAATGATTTCAAAAGCTTGTAAAAATTAAATAAAAGACTAAAATTCTGAATGAGTTGGTTAAAAATGTAAAATTTTATTTTTTATGAGTTTTAATATATTTTAGTAATGCTCTCAAAATATAGAACATAATGAAATGATTCATTTTAAAAATTATGATAAATATGAGTTTGAATTCATTTATTTATGTTGCCATTATTTCAAAATATTTTTTTAAATTATGTAGTTTTTTTTGTGTTTTAGCTGGACAAATATATTTTAAAATTATTTTCTATGTAAAAAATGTTTAATCATGTTATAATTTACATTAGTGTTATAGCTTATTGAGTTATTGTTAATGACTCATGAACATATTTATGTCCACAACTATTTCTGTTTGAATGATTTATTCTCTAATAAGATATAATAACAATGATTTTTATCTCGTTAATATGATATTGTTTTTTAATATAATATAAATTTAAATTAATTTGACCAAATTTACGTATTATCTCATTAAATATACATATATTTTGATTCAAAATATATGAAATTTGTTAAAAAAAAAATAAACTTGGTGAGCACTTAATCAAGTATAAAATCAACTCCAAATTTTATAAAACTTATATGAAAACGCATCGCCCGTTAAATTAAATAAGATCAGTGGTTTGGATTCGACATTTAAATTTTAAAATTTTTAAATATTAAAAAAAATGTATGGAGGACTGCTCCAAGCAGTCAAAAATATGACTGCCGAGGATGCGAGCGCATGCCCATAGACCTATAGTATGATTAGAAAATTATATATATATATATAGAGAGAGAGAGAGAGCATTGCTAACGCGCCATCGATGGCACAGAGGGTCCCGTGCCATCGAGTCGTTTTTCGAGATCTAAAATTCAAACGTTCAATCCGAACCGTTCAAGTTGATCACCGTATTGAAATACCCTTGGAGACCAAATTTTACATTTTTTCCAATTTTTTTGCTATTTATTATGATATTTTCAAAAATATTATAATCGGAGTATTCCAGGCCCTCCAATTTGAAAATATCATAATAAATAGCAAAAAAATCTAAAAAATGTAAAATTTGGTCTCCAAGGATATTTCAATATGATGATCAATTTGAATGATTTGGATTGGCCGTTTGAATTTTGGATCTTGAAAAACGAGTGAATGAAAAATCGATGGCACGGAGGGTCCCGTACCATCGAGCCGTTTTTTGAGATCTAATTGGAGTATTTCAGGCCCTCCAATTAGAAAATATCATAATAAATAGCAAACAAAATTTGAAAAAAAAAGAGTAAAATTTGGTCTCCGAGGATATTTCAATATGGTGATCAATTTAAACGGTTCGGATTGACCGTTTGAATTTTGGATCTTAAAAAATGACTATATGAAAAATCGATGGCACGTGCCATCGATGGAGTGTTAGCAATCCTCATATGTGTGTGTACGACAAAGGTTTGTCAATTTATACCTGGTACACACTTCTAGTTATTTTATACATCGAAGATATTAGCACGTCACAATTAATGAACATGCATCAAAATGCATGGTAACAATGGATAAATGTATAAACTATATAATATTGTTAAATGTTGGAGACGCTAATGATAAAAAAAAAAATTCTAAATTAAATTACAATTTGTCAACTACCCTAAAAACCATGCAATCCTCAATTTTCTTCTCTCTTAATTAAATCTCTCAACCACCTCCTCCCTCTAATATCCATGTTTCTTAAAAGAGGGAAAAAAGGAGAAAGAGAGAGAGAGAAAACTCCCCCTGAATAGCTGTCTAATTATAAACCATAAGATAACTAAGAGAGAATTTTTCTTTCGCTCTCATAAACGCATCCTTCTAACTCACGTACATCTCCCTGATCATATACTTGTTTTTGTTTTTGTAGGTCAAATTGCCCCCCCCCCCCCCCCCCCCCCCCCCTTTTTTTTTTTTTGACTCGGTAGTATTGGAGCATGATGTGTCTCGAAGAGTCGATCGGTATAACAAAACAGTGTACTGACATGAAGTTTCAAAATAGTGGTAATCAAAATTTTGGTAAGAATAGGAATTAGAAACATCAACTACTTAATTAGTATATATTCTGAATAACTAATGATCACTCATCTTAAACGAGAAATAGCATTTCGAAATAGTTTCTAACCCTGACTATCCCTACTGTTTGTCAATCCAATCATAGTAAATTTATGTCCATAAACCATAATTCTTAACGGTGTCATTTGGAATGGCCGGGAATAGACCTATTTCCAGAATAGGCAATTCCATTCTTAACCCAATTTCCAATAACACTCTTCCCAATAACACTTTTCTCACTACTTTTCATCTCAATAACACTCTTCCCAACGCTATTCCTAAACTCATCATCTAAACAACATTTCCTATTCCCGGAATAGTATTTTTCCACATTTTTTGTGAATAGTGTTTTTCCCTAAATTTATGCTATTCCTACCATATTCCTAACCCATCCAAACGACACCAACATGATAACCATGCTAATTATTTTTTTTTCAATTAGTTTGATCAATGTTTGTTTCTTGGTTATATTTTCTTATTCAAGATAATGCTTCACATGTACAAGTTTCCATTTAATCTATAGTATAGTACTTAATGTTTCTCCAATTGTTCGAAGCAGCTCTTTCAAGTTGTTTATATTGGGAAAAGCAATTTTCATTTTCCATCATGAACATTTCTCAATTTATCATCGCCTTCTCCCCCACTTACACATCCACCTCCACCATCTCTGCCAACTCTATTAACTTGCATTTCTTTTCTTTTTTTTTTTTTTCACAGAGCACTTGTTCTCAAGCTGTTTACACCGGGGATTATGTATTTATGTTGAAGTTTCTATAGTGCTTTGCATGCATGGAAGGGGCACAAAGAAATGTATCATGCACGACAAAACAAGAAGCTTGTAAACGCACACGTTGCAGAGAGATTTGCCAAAGGTCAACTAATAAGTAATTAAATGGATAACTGTACAGAAAATGACACGATGGGAATGTGAACCAAACATATCTAGTGCAAATCTATTGAGATGTACTTAAATTACTATATTCTATATCTGAAAAGCTATATTACATTGTCGGCATCTCCCTTAAGCTAAGACTTATCATGTCATTTAGCTGGCCACATTAATTTCTTTTGAATCTATGTCAACCATTTCGGCTTATTAATTAGTGTATTTGAATTTGCAAACTCTCTGTGCGCGAGCAATCCATTCCTAACTAATTCATTAATTACAGTCAGATAGTCAAAGGGTACTCAGATAGAGGACTGTAGATTACCAAAATTAGGTGCCACTGTGCCAGTTGATTGCCAGTTGATTGCTGCTTACTGAGTCTTCTTTAATTTGTCGAACTCATCTTTGTTGTTGTATTGTCTACGTAGGTTATTAGGTGCATGATTCAGTCCAATGTCAAGCCCAAGGATCCAATAAGGATACATCTATGAGGGACGAGAGGATCCACACGTCAGTGGCTTGTAACAGTATATGTAGGGAGTTTTTAAAAAAATATCCGGATTGCAAACCAGAATCCTGGAATGGCAAATACAAAAGAGGCATCTAACCTGTGACCATAGCCAACCTCAATGGTAGCAGAAAACTATGACAACTTGATAAGGTTCTGGAACTGTTGACAAGAAGATTACATTGGACATTTAAATTTTTTATTTCTATTGAGCGACTAAAAGAATGGGATTGAGTATTTACAAGTTAATCCCCAAACATTCTACAATTTACAGAGTAAGAAAAAAAAAGGAAAAAAATTGTTTTGACACCACACAAAATTGTAGGGACGATCATCTAGGACAACTCCTTGGCCCAGCCGCTACCCCCCTCTAGCACCCAATCATAGAAAAATAAATAAAATAAATAGAAATTGTTGAGAAAGAATGAGCCAGGATATTATTGGGTTGTTCTTGATTGGTGCCTAGGCCAGTATAATATTAGTTTTAACTCAAACTCCGCCATTGCAGAACTGTCCACTCTCCATCCACCAATGAATCTTCAGCTGAGGCCTCTGATTTCTCAGACTTTGAGGGCTTCCTTGCAAAAATGGAGTTCTTCTTTTCTAGTAGACTAGATAATACATTGGAATTCTGCTTCTGATCTGGTCTCTTCTCATCCTTTTCTTTCTTGTCTTCTTTCGCACCTTTTTTCCACAAAGACCCCCTATCTTTTGTAATGAAGTTTAAACTCATTGATTTAAAACTGCGTTTTGATTCCTCATTTTTTCTGTCAGGTGACGACACAACTGTTACAGCTTCTTGAGGGTTCATGGCAATGGCTTCCAAAGTTTCATATACCTAATACAAGACAGATAATATTATTCACCAAGTTTTAATTTCAGGTCCATACCTATTGGCTATTGCCTTGTTTTTCACCAAAATTTCCATCCCTTAAGTTATTATTATTAATACTTTGCTTTTGGGGAACAGAGAAACATCCTACTTTATTGGCATTTATTTTCTGTCCATTCCATTTCATAACATACTTCTCATGTTGGCCTGACAGATGGTGTTGCAAGCCAACCAGTACTAAACTACTAATTACTAACAAATACTAGCCAGTATGCTAATCTTAGTCAGGTCTAGCCCCAATGTTCAAACAAGGCAGAAAGTAAAAATGTACCCGTGCGTGTTAATGCTAAAATGCAAAATTACCTGGAAAATATCATTCAAGTTCTCCTTTGAGAGATTTCTTCGGTACATTGCAATTATGTAGTCTTTGCACTCTTGATACAACTTTGCCAAAGTTTTGTTCTCCAAATTTATGGTTGCCTCTGCTGCCACAAAGCTGACCGAAAGCTGGTTTTCTCCAAAATAATTGTCTCTATATAAGTTCAAACGCAGAACATATGCATAGACTATATAACTTTGAAAAAAGAGACGGATCATAGAATGTAAATTATAACTTACCATTGTTGCAAGTAGTTCTTCAAACAGTTTTGATGGTTGCATTTCTTCAAAAGAGGTGAATATGCCTTCCCTGCGTACAAAATAATTATTTAATAATGTAGCTCCATTAAGCAATGACCATCTTCAGTTTAAAGCCCTGGCAAGCAACGTATTTGCAAGTTAATGCGGTAACAGTTATTTATTTGAATAGTAGGTAAGGGCACTTTGTAAAACTCTTTTCTTGAATTGTTCACAAATACACAATACTTGTAGGTTAAGACACGAAATCTGGTATCTCAAATGGCAATTTATACAGCAGATACTTCATTTAACTATTTAAAAAGGGCAATATATTGCAACAGTTACTTTTAAAAATGTTTAAAAGTTCAAAAGAAAAAAAAAAATTTCTTACACAGCTAGATCCTCATCGAAGAGTGGAGCTTGCTCAACAGCCGGCAGAGGTTTTGCAGTTTCCCACAACTCATGCCACAAATTACCTATGGTTATCCATAAAGCACAAAAAATAAGAAAGAGAAAGTATAATACAGTCACCACTTTAATTAAAGCAACCTAAAAGCAGGTATTACAGTAACACACTCATAGGTTTTGCATTTGCATGCAGGAATTGCAATCTTAATATATAGTCATCACCTCCATAAAAGTGAAACATTTGGAGTCTAAGACACTACATCAGCTAAGTACCACATATTACAACTTATATTTTAAAAGGCTTATGCAAATTGAGAACTTATAAATAATTAAAAATTTTATTTGCCATCTTTTGCAGGAAAAAAAAAAATATATCATCATCCTTAGGGCAAGGTATTTAAAAAGCATTAATTATTTTACATGCAGAAATCAATCAAAAGGACATTTGTTGGAAAGCAACAGTTATGAAGTCTAGAGTAAATGAGAACATTCCTTCTTCCATTTGCAAATAGATGTAAATTTAAATATTTCAGAGTCATACTTAATTAGTAAAGGGTAAAAATTAGTACTTTTCCAAACTATACTATTTTATAAAATTAAAGGCCCTCTCACATTCAAAGGTTTGTGAATACACTCATCACATGGAAAAATATTGATAACAAGGGGCTGGTGGGACAATACCATGTGAACATTCAGATGCATTAAAAGCTTGAGTAGGTTGGTAAATGCTAATATTGTTACTTCATATTTTTACCAAGTAGAACTGTTACCTTTCTTTTGCATTCGGTCACTGAGTCGACCACGCCTAGATGAGCCTTCTTTATCAACATTCGTCCTCTCCTGACAATACTCACTCCAATCTGGTGGTGAGTGCCATCTAATGAAATCCTCTAGCACACAACCAGGATTGGCAGCCTGTTAAACAAAAGCTTTGTGATGTTACTTCAATATAAACCGACAAAATATTCCTAATCTACAAATAATAAGGTCTAACTGCCAATTTGCAAAGGACTTGCCTTGAAAGCTTGCATGTCAGATAGGAGTTGAGAACACCCTGCACCGACACTGTTAGAGATTATAATACGAATTAAATAAAAAAATGCTGATATGTCAGAAAGATAAAATATGATGTTTCCAGAGAAGAAAGTATAAACAACATTTCTCTGCCCTTTAAAAGGAAAAGATAAAACCAATAGAGGCATACCATCTAGTGAGCCTACCAGTGAGGGAACCTCTTCTTCAATAGTATACAAATACAAATTTAAAAATATTACATGAGCATCTTGATTACCTTCCTGTTCGTAGCACAAATTCTTCTGTTTCTCTTATAAGATCTTCTGTTAAAATGGGCCCCTCCTACAGTAACAAAATGCATGCAGAAATCAACTTAAGAACTACCGGCAAAGCAAAGGTCCCTTTGTGCCCATGGCAAAGAATAAAGTGCTCTTAAACGGCACAATAAACGTCTAATAATTCTCCAAGAACAAAAACCAATTTGGAGATTTAATACAACGAAGTTTTTGTTTTAAAACCTAAAGTTGAACTAAATTTATTTCTGCAGATTTACATGTTAATTGCAAGTTTTTTGTGAACTGGACGATTAAGCTGCTACAATCTTAGGGACATTGCAAGATTTTATTAGTAAGTTTGTATTTCCATATATTAGTTTATAGTTGCAAATAAAAATACCAGGCATCACTTAGCTTGAACTGACAGTACAATAATCAATAGTTTGTAGCATTTTTAAAGACTTTTGAGAAACAATTTGCATGAAGAAGACAGAAATCAGACAGTCCAAACAATTTTATTTAAACAATGACCAAATCACAACTATCTCCTGCTTTATTAACGAAAAAATCCATCCCAATCTCCTCTCTCTGTGCAAGTGTACAATTTTGACATTCTTACAGGATCAATAAAGCAGGATGGGTGCAAGGTGTAGAGACATCTCAGGAAAAAAATAAATAAATAGGAGGAAAAAAAAAGCCTAAATAGAAAAGAAATCACCACCTACCTGCATCACAGGGGAATATACAGGCTCGCCAGTCTCTAACATGGTTAGGTCTTGTGAGATTGAACTTGCACCCAGCCTCAAAAAATACTCTCCATCTGCACTCTTAGCATAAAGCTTACTATTCAACAGCTTCCCTTCCTTATCAAGGCTTTCACTCTCCTTTAGCACCTCTTCAAGAGATTGTCTAGCAATTTCTCTCCTCTTTTTTCTTGCAATGCAGCAGTTTATCGCTTGGAGTTGTTGGTATAATAGACAACAATTTAAATCTGGCTGCTCATCTAGTGGGATTCCAGGAATAGGTTCTCCTTTAGACCACAAGTTTCTCATCTGTAGATTGAATAAGAGACAAACTTAAGAAGAAAAAAAATAAAAGAAAAAAGAGCGAACAGTCTTTGCAAATGCCCAATTAAAATTTATTTCATTTGTAGATGACAGACAATATTCCTCATGTTGACATTAGGAATTTCAGTTGAACATGCTTGTGTATTAGATCCAAACTTATGGTTAAGTCAAAGCAAAGTGAAAATATCTGTTCAATGTAGATAGTTTAGCCAACCATTCCACTTAATGGTATTTAAGCTAAATTCTGATCAACCTTAGTCAATATCTATGTTACTAGTTTGGATAAGCAAAGTTAGGAAATATGTTTGTTAAGATGAAAAAAAATAAATAAGGGCAATTCAGCCAGTTCTGTTTGACTACAAAACTTTATTAGTTCTTGAATATTGTATAGCAGTTGCAGACAAAACAATATCCAGAGTCATTTCAGAAAATGTTATAAGGGCCAAGGGACTGTATGTAAGTTGAAAAAAGCACTAATAAATAAAGAGTTTTTACAACCATCACTGCTTATTTACGGATTTTGCGATGAGAGGCATCATATCTCGCAGTTCCCAATCATAAGTGATTCCCAAAATATCTTTCAGCTATTTGCAAAGACTAACCAAAGAACATGTGTACTTTGAAACTAATTGGGACCAACAATTCCTCAGGATAGTCATTTGTAAATTTTCTTGATCAGCCTTAAATCTCAAATTACATAATATATGCTGCAAAAAGAATTGAGGCAGGTACAGCATAAACCTAGATAAAGTTGGAAACCAAATTGGATCGTTTTCCATAAAAATAAAAAGACAACAAAAAGCCCAAAGTACCATTAAAATTCTGTGCACTCATCAAAGGATGGAGTGAAGTAGCACACTTGTTCAGTAATTTGTCATTTCTTGAAGACAACAGATCACAAAGCCTTCTTTTAGTGGCATATTCATTTATGGCTTGGATCCAAAGATCTCAATCAATAGCTTATTTAGGTACTCGACTTTTAGATTGGATAAGGCATTGTCTTAAAATTGTAATAAGGTGAACATCAAGGGTACCACATCCATTTGAGCTTTATCCAGTATTCCTTGCAGAGAAAATCTACTTTACAGATATTTCCTTATTTAACAAATTACCTCAGAAACAATGAAGTGCCAAAGCAAGCCCATCTTTTGCAATGAACTGATTGTTCCTATAATCTCAGACAATTGATGTACAAAGCTTTCTGTGGGGGCACTGTGTAGGTATGGCACCATTGGTATGCCTGCACTGCCTTCATTTTTTCTAGAGGATGGGTAATTATCTGTTAACATGATGGAGGACTACATTAGTACAGCACTACTTATACTTCCTATTGAAGCGTGCCATATGCCAACCTTATTATTTCGATTTTCTGTTTGCTTTCTTCTCTGCTATGTACAGAAATAAATACATATTTAGGATCATACCAATTTGGTACCGAAGAAGTCAGATTTGGAGGAAAGATAACATTTGAAGCAACATTTTGGTACAGAAAATTAGTAGCATTTTTAACCCTAAAGAGTGCTGTCCAGTGGGTACTGTATTGATCCTGTACAAAACAGCTGGTTGAGAAATCTTGAGTCCTCATATATCAATACTATTTAAAAAGCAATACCTGATTTAAAAAGTAACATAGCAAGTGATTGAATCTCCTCTTCTCCCTCAGGAATCAAGAGCTTGTCATCTTTTTCTCGAAGGACAAGTGATTTTACAACAGAGAGGGTCAAACTGGTCTTTTCCTTCAGTGATGAAGTGTCGCCTTTAGATTTCAGCTCACTCATTGATTTATAAACATTTCCGGCTCTGAGAATCAGATCAAAGTTAGCAATTGCAACTTTACTTGGATATCATATGTATAATGAACTAATCTAAGTTTGAAAGAACTTGCATGATTGATGGTATATTTTGCAGTGGCGGAGCTGGGAATTAATATTTGGGGGTCAAAATTGCAATTTTTAATATTTAGGGGGCAAATTGGTTAATATATATATAATATTATCAAAATTAGTACTAATAATAAAGGGAAAATTGAAATCATAGGGGGTGCAACAGCCCACCCCTCCACCCCTGGTGCCTCCGCCACTGATATTTTGGGGACAAATTGGTTCAAACAACACTGTATTGGTTACTTTATGCACAGCTGGGTTTAAGCTGAAATTTGACAGTTTTCACAACATTTGAGCATAATAATAGAGAATAAAAATAATTGAAGCATATGTTGTGCCTAAGTTTTTATAACCATTTTAGGTGTACATTGCCATAGCATAATAAGAAGTTTTACAACTAAAAGAGAAGAGTAGTAAATTGTGCAAATAAAAACTCACTCAAGAGCCATGGCCAATTGTTTAACTAAAGATAGTGGAGGAAATGTAACTTTCCCTGACAACTTTGTGTCATCACCTTCTTGGCCTGTTGTTTCATTGGCCTGAAAAGTGTAGAGAACAAAGTTACTCAGATTAAAATTGCATGCGGGACAAACTACTGAAAAAGCTGGAAATTCAAGAGAAATTAAGTTTTTAATTTTTTTTTTTTATTGAACATTACTTCCTTGGTTATATTTAGTTTATCTATATATTTTTGCCTTTCTGTTGACTTTGAGGGAAAAATATCATTGGATATGTAAAAATTAGTCTAAATTGACTATAAAGGGCACTATCTTTTCTAGATAATTTTGCTTTGTCATTCTTTTGACCAGAGTTCATTTCACTTGCCTGTAAGGTACCATTACCAAAAGTATATTTAAAAAGAGAAAAGTTTATTTGAAAGAGACTGAAAGTTCTTTTGTTGTTTCGACTAAATCATTTTTTTTGGTACTTCTTTTCTCAGTAATTTAGGGGTCTTGAAAAATAAGCACATTACGCAATAGACATACTGAAATAAGTTGGTTTGCCTCTAGAAATGAATACCAGCAGTAGTTAAAGGAAGCAAAATTAATACAAAATAAGCAAATAACATGTTTACATAAAACGAAAATGATAATTGAAGCAAACCTCATCTTCATTTTTGTTGGTCAAGTTAGGTTGAGCTTCCTCTTGATCTATTGACTTTGAGGAGGTCTTGAGACCAGTCCCGTCGATCTCTTCAAAAACATAAAGCAACATAAATTTTGTTTCATAGCAGAGACTAGTTTAGAAAAGCATAGTTGCAAAATTCAATTTCAATTAGAGGTCATTTAGCCACCTCTTGTATAATCTAAAATTAAGAACTAAACAACATGAGAAAACGAATTAGTAACTGTATCAAAGCTCAATTGCAATGATTCCTTGGCTCAGCAATTACCCATGGATTACTTTGACACACTCTTAGCAAATCAATTTCACTTATTTTCCATCAAAATCAAAAAAGTTACTACAGATTACAATCTAAATTGATCGATTCCTAATATAATTCAATTACCAACAAAAATCATACAACATTTCGACCAATTAGAAATCAAAAGATACCTCTTTCCGACTTGAGATCGATCGCTCTGATATCAGTGAAAACCTTCTCCGCTTTGGCAGCAGCTGAGTGCAATGCCGTTTTTGCCCTCGAAACAATTGAAAACGACGACGACGATGAAGAAGAAGACTCCATTAAAATACCTCGATTACGAAACAATCAAACCATTCATGGAGAAAATAAAATACCCTTTTTACGCAATTTCGAGATAACAACAAAAGGGATTGAAATTGAATTTAATTAACTGTCTGAGGAAGCGTGAGAGGAGAAGAAGCTTTGGGATGAAATAAAATGAAATGAAACAACGGTAGGATACCGTAGATTAGATTGAGTTGGGTTGGAGAGAAAGAGGAAATTATTTATTTGTTTGTATATTTAAAAGTGTGCCATGGATATAAATGGATTATTTTATTAGTGGATTTAGATCTCAGATAATTGACTTGAACAATTCTGGAAGTACATTATTGATTGATGAAGATTGAAGAGGTGGGACGAGGTAAGGTACCTTGTTTTAAGGGATCCGTTTACCATTTCTCTATCTTTATCTTTATCTGGAATAGGCCTGGTTTCGAGTCGAGTAGCGAGCGAGTTGTGCTCTACTCGAAATCAAGTCATGAGATTTCGAGTTGACTCGTAACTCGATCATAGACACTCCCGAGTTCCCATGAGTCACTCGAAATCAACTCATGAATTACTCGAGTAACTCATAACTCGATAATTTTACTCGATATTGTTTTTTTTCCACTCTTGGGCGGCTGGGCAGCCTGGGCTAGTCTAAATTGATTTCTGATTTAACTATTATACAAGGCCCCTATAAAACATGCATTATTTATCAATTAAAAGCATTATAAAATGCGCTGATAACATAATCAAAATAGCTGAATAGCTAAATAGCATAACACGTCAACACAAAATATGAAGTTTAGCACAGAAAAGCAAACATATACATCCATTAGCAAAGTATTATTAGCAACTAAAATTTAAAACGTTACAAGATATGAACCAAAGTTTTACGACATCAAAGTATCACTAGCAAAGTATTATATCTAATGATCTTATAAAATAAAAGCATCAGCTTTCTTTTCCACTTTCTTTCCCAGCCTCAGTTCCTGTGAGAAAACAAGGAAAACAAACTTAAGCTGTTAAGCATAGATTATCGCTTCCTATATCAATCTGCACCAAAAAAAAACTATATATTTCAAATAAGTCACTAGTTCATTATATATATGGATAATTATCTACATGTCTCAAATAAGTAATGCAATTACAAATAAGACTTAGAAATTAATTGGGATTAAGTTTTACCACACCAGAAGAAACACGACACCAGTTTGACTTGCTTACCAACAGTACAGAACCGCATAGTAAAATTACAAGACATAAAACACTTAAATAAAGTGCAGTACCAAAAGAAAATTGCAAAACTGCTCTGGTGATTTAGACTAGCTATGTAGTTATTTGTTCTGACAGGTGGATTTACAATAACCATCCATTGACCTTTTAGTTCTAAGCAATAATTCGTTTCTTTATTTTTTTTCATGTACAATGGATTTACAGTAAGCAAACTAGAATGCATTTATAAGCCTAAACAAACTAATAACTAATAAAGAATATAGAAATGATAATTGAAGTTATGAGATTATTCAAAATCAAATTTTAAGGAAGAATTAATACCTCTTTCTACTTCTCTTCCTATTAGTGCCTAGGTCATCGTTTGACTTGTTTATAATAGTTCATCAATGACAAAGAAACAACATCTGGACTTCTAAACATGGTTAATGCTTGATAGGTTCCAAAAATAAAAGAAAATTAGTTTCCTCTTCAGTTCCAGTAAGAATAATCTTTTTATTTGACAACAAATAGCGATTATTTGACTAGAAATAGCGATTCTGGAAACTCGTTCCTATTGGAAACTCATCTCAACAAATAGCGATTATTAACAGAACCCAATAAAACAAGAACCAAAACAATCAAGAAATTTGCAAAACACAGAACCAGTTTTCTTTCCTAAAAATTAGCATTAAATCAATCTCGATCTCGGCTCTTAACGAAACAGATTTCTAATCAAAATAGAAACAAAATCAAGCGATACCTGATGTCCATAGACGGGAGTCAAGGGATCGGAGGCGATGAACTCGTAACCGCTAGCATCATTGGTGAGCGGATAGCGAGGAGAGATTGAGCGAGTGAGAAAGAATTGAGCGGCTGTCGGTTCTTGGCTGAGCGAGTGAGAGTCTGAGAGAAACTGAGAGAGAGAGAGAGAGAACGATAGTGAGGACCGAGGAGCGGCGGAGAGAAACTGTAGGGTTAGCCGGTTAGGTAGGGAGTAGGGACCGTAAGGTTAGGTCTCCTGGCGTCAGACGATAAAAACAAAATAAACTTTACACAGTTAAACTTTGGGCTGCGGAGGAATTAATCTTTTTGGGCCGTATATGGATTACTCGAGTTAAGTTTCGATCGAGTTGGGCCTTACTCGAAATCACGTCATTTAATTTCGAGTTGGGCCTAACTCGACTTGTAGCAACTCGATTTTTTTTAACTCGATTCGTATCCGAGTTTTTTTCGAGGCGAGTTCGATTAATTCACGAGTTACGAATTTTTTACCCACCCCTAATCTGGAATAAAGTAAAAAAGGTAAAAGTAAAAAGGAGAAAATTTTAAAATAATCTTTTATTCTATTTATTTTTATATAATTTTGTTAGAGTACCTTTAATAATAAAAAAATGTTTGGGAAAATATTTATTGTTGTTGTTGTCACCGCTGCCATTACTATTATTGTAATTACTATAATTATTTATCGAATAAAGAGTGCAGCTATTAGAAAAATAACTACAAAATAAAATGTAAAGGAAATGAATGATTGTTTTGATAAAGTTTGATAAAACTTTGGTTTCTTTCATAAGAGAAGATGTCATGTTTGAAAATATAGTAACTTCTTCTTATGTATGAATTCCAACTATTCGTGAACAATTTTCAAATCCTTAAACAATTATTTGGCACGTCTTTTTACCATGGAGCTGTCGAACATGATGGGCGAAATTTAAATAAGAATTAGAAGTAATATAGTACTTGATCATGGTAATATATCCGTCAATGTTGATTTTTAAAAATTACATAGAGTTATAGAGGTATACACTGGCTAACATGCTTTCATCTTAATAAAGAAAATGAATATGATGACGACCAACTTCACTTGATGATGGAACAACATCAGAATTTCCCAAAACAATCAACAAAATATTTGTTTAGATATGCCTGACAGGGGTGTCAAAATATTCAACAACATATGTTGCGACTCTTCAACACTTCGTGGAGTTGAATACAATTTGAAAACCGTTTGATGACTTGCCGTGCTTATAATAAATCTTTTTTTTTATTTTAAAAATTGCTTAACTGATCACTAATCGGTTTTCGTGTTGTACATGTTTTCCATATAATTTAACTATATGATAAAGAACAGGCCGACGATTTAATTTTTTAAATGTTTATAAACTGCCTAATATATTACCATGATGATCAACCAAATTTATTATTCATATAATCTGTTAGTTACTAGTATAAAACCAAGTTTTAATTTTGATAAAGTACCTATTAGCCGAAATCCAAAGATTTTACTTATCTGACATTAACATTTACCAATTTCCTTCCTTTTGGACAACTATAAGAATAATATGGTACAATTTTTAAAAACTAGAAGGACAAAAACAGAATTTTTTGTGACGTTCAAGGGAAAGCGGAAATCGATAAAAGGTGAGATATATATATTAATTAGGCACCAATTGCATAATTTATTCTTAAAAAAGTAAGGTTCAAATTCGGATAAGCATGTGAAACTTCCTGAATGGGGAGCGTATTGGATTGGCAAATAGAGCAATGAGAAGTTTACCCAACAGGATGAAATCTGTTTAGGTTTTCTGTGCTTTGTACAATGTAATGGGCATGTGATTCATCATTTATGTTTGTGCATCAATAGTACTATACATCAAATCAAACAAAACATCGTTACATCTGATCTATCAAGATGTTAGTGACCAGCCAATCATCTTGCTTCCAAGTTTGAAGAGGAAGTTTGGATCATAGTTCCTTCGTCTTAAAATTACTTTCCAAGTATGTAATGAAACAAGTATTGAAAATGTACCATTCCTAAACAAAACAGTGGAAAACTGGAAACTTTCGGTACATTTCACCCATTTTAATTCATCACAAAATGATTGGAATTTGATGTAAAACTAGAATAACTGTACATTTCGTTCTTTTTTTTCATAGAAAAAAGTGAAAATTTTGTAGCTAACTATGTAGCGAGTCTTTTCGTCTAAATAGACTCAGAAAGCCAGTGTGGAAAATCTAATGGACTTAATGCATCATGCATTAGCGAACACCGAAAAAATTCCATAATTGATATAAGAATTGTTTAACACATTTTTATATGACATGTTTACTCCTTTTATATGAATTGTTTACACCCTTCGTATGCGTGCATTCATAAGTAGTAGAGATAGAGATGATACTTGCTAAGATCGTCATTTCAAAGAATTATCTTAGCGTATACCCGCCAAATGATAATTTATTAGTGTTAATTTAATTTCTATGTTATTTTATTTTGTCTTCCTGCGCAAATTATAGATTTGTATGTATATTTTTATATTTTTTTATATAATTCAATTTTAATCGTTGAAAATAATTTATAGTTTCATTTTTTCACTCATTTCTTTACTTTTATTATATTTAATACGATATGTGTAGGGCTAGTATCGTTATTTCAAAATTTGATACTAGCTGGTATCATTCTTTGAAAGCCCGATATTAATATCGAACTTTCAAAGTCCGATATTGCGAACTTATTCTTAATTTTTTTATTATTTTAATAATATTTTTATTTTTTTCGGATAGCAAACATGCCACTCAAAGTTATGTCGCGTCACTAGCGTGGCCCGACAGGGGTGGAGTTTTTGTTGATTGATCTAGTCGGTAACCATTTGATTAAACTTTTAATTACGATCGTCTGATCTCGACCAGATGATTTAGAGTGCGAACATGGTACTAATTCGTTTTAAAATAAATGTCCATGCATCTTACTATTTTAGCAAACCTTTCTGTTCCGACCATAAAAAAAAAAATCATTTTATTTTGAGAATCAAAGATTTTGCTCCTGGTTTTGATGTAATGTCAATATGTCATAAGAAAAACTACACTCATTCTTTTTCTTTTGCTCGAAGTGTAGACTGCGAACATTTTAGTTACTGTAATACTGTTGAAATATAGTTAAGTTTTAGCTCTTCTTTTTTTTTCTCGAAGGAGAAAAAAATGCTTAAGCTCTTTTTTTTTTTTCAGAATTAACGATATTTATCTGTGGATAGGTTATTTAGTTTTGGCTTCTTTACTTTTATTATATAAAATAGAAAATAAGTTTCACTTATCTTGCATTATTATATTTTTTATTTTAAATGATCAAACAGGAAATTCGTTATGAGGAGCGGTTCAAAATATAGTTCAACTATAATTGGGGGAAAAAATGTCATCTCGAAAATGAGATAAATCAAAGGTAAATAGTAAATAGCAAATAGAGGTCAAAGTATGTAACCTTTTCGTACATAATGAAAGACAACGGTTAAACGTGGGATAAGGAGAAAAATGGTAAATATTCAATCCCTTTATGTATTGGAGCAACTCGTTTGAATACAAAATGAAAATGTAACATTCTTAAAAAAAAAAAAAAAAAAGGATTTATGGATTGACCAAGTACATCATCAAACACAAAAAATAACTTCCATCACTCGCGATATATATTCCAGCAATTAGGACCATATTAAGCGTTTCGTTCTTATCTTTCACAAAACAAAACAAAATTTTTCGTTCATCTAGATACTCGATTTCAACATTTTTTTTTTATTAATGCCATTAATTTAGTCATCAGCTAGCGATAACTAACGGTTGGCCAGCATTATCTTTACCGTCACTAACCATTATTTTTACATGTTATTTTACTGTCGTTCTTTCTTTATTATATTAATTTATTTACAATATATTTAATGAGATGTGCGAGATTTTGGACCGTTATAGATCAATTTAATTGACACTGGACCATGAATTTTTCCTTTAATTACCAAGTGATGGTCCATTTGCTATTTGGAACGTCGAAATCAATGGTCATGGGACCTCTGAATAGTTTCGACTCCATGTAAGATATATTTGACGCGATATCAAAAACATATTTCTACTTATTATTATTTTTTTTTGTTTACATGCTTGTCGAAAAATGGAAATTGTTTTCTAAGATTAATAATATTAATCATTACTGTTATAATAATTATTAATTAATGAAAATTAGAAGCTATAATAATAATTATTACTATTTTATAATTTTAATGATAATTATTATTAGTTGTTATTGTAATAATAATTATTTAGCAGAATGAATTAATGATAAGCATATCATTGAAACCCCGCGATTGATCAGTGCTGAAATTAGGCTGAACAATTAGTCCATCGTAAAATGTTCAATTATTATTATTATTATCATTATTATTATATTGTTATTATAGAGGGGCCACTGGGCCAGTTTTCTCAAGTTTTTTTTTTTTTTTTTTTGTGGTTATTTTACTCCGTCTTGTGGCCTAATTTTGACGATTTAATCTGCCTTATTCCACATTACTCCGCCAAAGTAACTCCACATCCGATGCAAACGTAAAGTCACTCACTTAAATCCCTTTTGCTCATCTCCTAAATATGGCTTCAGTTCTTATAAAATATTAATCCTCCATAGTTCGAGACGCAACCTGCTTACCTGCAAGGCTGCAACACATATTTAGTAAATTATAATTATTACCTGCTATACAATAGAAATATTCATCGGATAAGGCAGTATAACGGAAAATCATGGTCCATCATGATTTGCTTTTGCGACGAGACGACCCATGTTGTATATATATATTTTTTTTAAGAAAAATAGAGGTCAAGCCTCTATCTTAAATATATTGAAAATTAAAGAGTTTACAAAATTAGCAAGGAGCTAATTATAAATAAAGTAAGAAACAAAATACTAAAGTAAAGAAACAAAATCTTAAATGACAGAATCACCCTTTCCTGAAAAATTTCCACTCAAGTAGCACCACCTCTTGCAACAAATCAGAAGGTTGTTTTTGAACATCTCTAAAAGTTCTTGAGCATCTTTCTCTCTAGGTGACAAAATATGCAATTGCAAAGAGGTCCCTGACAGTGTGCAGAATTGCATGATTGCTCAGAATTGCTGAAGGTGAAGTAGGAAAAGCGAGAAAAGCATTAGCTGTTGCTGAAATTACATCAGATGATCCAATCATCAATTCCTTGAGATGTCTGAAAAACTGGCACGAACCAAAAAGATGTGAAACTGTCTCACTGTCAGAGGTGCAGAGAATGCATCTATTAGGCAGATTCCAGCCTCTCTTTTGCAAGTTATCAAGAGTAGCAATCTTGTTTTGGAACATTAACCAATGAAAAACTTTAAACCTTGGAGGTATCTTGAATTTCCAAAGCTTAAACAGGTCTGAATCATGGCATGGATGAGAAGTTAGAAGAAAGTAGAATGAGTTGGTAGAATAAACATCAGACTTATGCAGCTTCCAAACTGCCGTATCAATGTCAAAGTTAGGCCAAGAAGAGATCACTGGCAGCACTGATTGCAAGAGGTAGTTTAATTGGAGTTGAGCATCCACAGAAGTGAATAAAAGAGGTGAAAAAAGTGAATAAACATTGTATATTGTGGTAACAAGCAAAAGTTTCAAAAGTTTCATGGACAAAACTCGATCCATTTGAAGTAAAAAAGGTTTACACAGCAGAAATAACAACCCTTACTTGATACATCATAAATAATTTTAATTTTTTTACGTATAGATTCCGATTGAAGTGATCGCAAATTTTCCGAAAATTTTAGAAATAAGCATGTGAAAGAAATTAATGTGGTCTGACTGGAATTAATTGGTTAGTTTAGGAAACAAATATTTTAAGTTTTTAACAGTTATGTAATCTTTATTTTTTATTTTTTGACCGAGCCTGAGCCAGCCCTTTAAGGCAGTGAGGATGTATCTTTTGAAAAATTAGTAAATTTGACATTTTAATATTATTTAATATAATGTTATGTTTTAACTTGTTTTTTTATGTATATTCTATTAAAATTTTAAAAGTTATATAGTGGAAAGACGATAACTTGTGTTGATGTTATATGTTTTGGTCCGATAGTGGTCAGAAAATGTCTGCTATATATTATGACAGGTGCATATCGAACTGAACATGCTATTTTTTACTTATGCCTTTAAGTTGACGTATTTATATAAACTTTTTATCATCTAATCAACAAATTTTGGAGTAATGTTGCGAAACATACTTTTAGTAAAAACTCGAAATGATTGAAAGAGGAGAAAGATGCTCAACCGTTTAGACAATATAAGTTTTTCTAAGTGCAAGTCTCTAATTATTAATTCCTTTCCAATTAACAAGTTGATTTAAAAGTTAATAACACAAATAAAATGATTAGAAATTCATGAATAAGCAAAAGAAAAATCAATAATTAAAATTCTATAGACCTCACATTTTACTGTATTCAAATGGAAAGTGGTTTATATTCTATCAAATTCGGCATAATCAAACTTAAGCGCGATGTTGCTCTGCGAATAAAAAAAAAAAAATGATTGGAATAAATCGGTCGCTGCTTCTATAAAAATATCGGTTGAAACGCTATAAACAATTTGAAACAAAGACTGTGTTCAACTCTTTTATATCAAATATGAACCATTAATTTTTAAAATCTAATTTAATATGTGGTGTATATGATAATATAACATGAAAGGTTATTAACGGTTAATTTTTTTTTATGTACTAAAATTAAAATAGAAAGAACCCTGGACATTTGTAGCAGCATATAGAGTAATTAATTGTTATATATTACATGCAAGAAAAGAATATATGTTTGATAATTTATCTGCCCAATCATTGGGTGTGAACTGTGAACGTTTTCTAATACAGATTACCTTGTTAATTTTAAATTATAAATTTTAAATAAAATAAACGCATGTTCATGTTAGATTTATTTAAATTTTTATTCAACTAGAATTTTATATGATTTTTTTAAAAAAAATTCTGAAGATAAACTAATTCAAAATCATTTTATATTAAAAAAAATTATATCACTATTTTATGTATGATATCAATGCAAATCATTTTTTGAATGTCAAATTTTAAATTCGAAAATATTTTTAACATTTTCATCTTTTTTAGAATTTAACAGTATCAATTTCAAAATAAACTAATTCATTGTTGATGAATTCTGATTCATTCATAGAAAGAATCAATTAAAATTAATAATTAGTGTTGACCCGATCGGTTCGCCTCATTTGCTAATTGGAATCCGCATAACGTCCTTACGAGCGCAAATAGGTAAAACGAATATCTGTAACACTTCATAACCACCCGCCACGAAAATCGCTACACAATTTTGACAACAACGAAACCCCACCAACTCAGAAGCGAGTCTTCCCTGACACGCTTCTCCGACCATGGTACTTTCCCGCCATATGGCATGCTTGTGCCTCTTCATGACAACCATTCCCTACACCCGGTGTTCCAAACACCATTCCACTGACAACTAACCAAGTCTGTCCAACCATCTCCACTCCCCACACTTCGTTTGCGCAACGACACCTTCTTTATTCTTCCCAAGAATTGCTTCCTCTATTAAAACCCTTTCGTCTCTCACCTCCGTCTATTCCTCTCTCTTTCCCTTCTCTTCTCTTATCTTTCGGAAGTCGAAAGGATAAAACCCTAACCCTCTTACCTTCGATCAACCTTTCTCTAAGCCATGGCCGTGAGACGCGGCGCAAAGAGGTCGCGCAAGGTGACGTATGCTTCTCCTTCCGATGACGACGAGGTGTCGCTGTCCTCTTCTTCCGATTCTTACGATACCGACGAAGCTCGAGCTGGAACCCAACATCGACCTGGGAAAGAGAAGGTTAGCGTCGGAAAAGGCAATGAAGTCTCGTCTAATCGGAAAAAGAGAGGTGAAGTTGAGAACCAGCACACATTGGAGCGCCAGTTTTTGCCTGATTTGAATCAGACCTGGTCTCCTTTGCAAGCTCAATCAGGTGACCATGTTCCGGATTATGATTCTGATTTTGATGTTTTATATGTATCTGAATCGGATTCCTATATTGATCAATCCCAAAATTGGAGAAGACACTGGAAGAAAAAACGAGCCAGTAAAACCAAAAATGGTCGGGCTGGTAATAAAAAGAGAAAGGATCAAAATAGACCCAAATTGCAATGGGAGAGCTGGGCTGAACAAAATGAGAAGTGGATAGATGAATTTGAAGGGAACAATCATGATCGTTCAGCTCCCAATCCAAAGGCTATGGAGCCCTCACCAGCTGTCTTACTTCCTTTGTTGAGGTTTCAGAAGGAATGGCTCAGCTGGGCTTTAAGCCAGGAAGCTTCCCAGGCGAAAGGGGGCATCTTGGCTGACGAAATGGGGATGGGAAAAACCATCCAAGCAATCTCTTTGGTTCTGACAGCCAGAGATTTGCGTGTGGAATTAGATACTGGTACTAGCATTTCAGCTGATAACAACAAATCTACACTTGTGGTCTGTCCTGTGGTTGCTGTTATCCAATGGGCGGGTGAGATTGAGAAGCATACTGAGAAGGGGAAAGTTAGGGTTTTGGTTTACCATGGTGCGAAGAGGGACAAATGTGAGGTTGATTTTCGCCAGTATGATTTTGTTTTAACTACCTATTCCACAATCGAGTCAGACTACAGGAAGTACATATTGCCACCTAAAGAGAAATGTGAATATTGTGGGCGTGGGTTTGTTAGCACAAACAAGCTTTATACTCACCAGAGGTACTTATATAAAATTATATCAGCTTTTTTTACTCTTTCTTATGTTACACAACGGTATTTCTGATATGGCAATGGTGTCCAACAGGTACTATTGTGGGCCTGATGCCAGGAAAACTGAGAAACAGGCCAAACAAGAGACAAAGAAAAATAAAGGGCTTTCAAAAGCTGCGAAAAAACTGAAATTGGAGTTATCAGGTTCAGAATGTGAGAGTGATGAAAATGAAAAGGAAGGTAGAAAGAATGTGAAGAAGATAAATAAGAAGAAGAAGGCCATGGATGATAATTTTGGGGAAGATTCAGCTGGTACATCATCTTCACGTGGTAAATCGCTGCTTCATTCTGTAAAATGGGAAAGAATAATACTTGATGAGGTAATTTTCTTTTTTGTTTCCCTGACCAAGAGTTAGGATGTCAGAATCAAACATATGCATGATTTGCTTATGCCAACTGTACATGTTACTCTACCGTTGAACTTTTGATCATAGTTTTGAACTGTTGTTACTTTTTAATTTTTGTAACACATTACATTTCAATTATATGATATGGGAGAGACCATTTTTGTGGGAAGCTAGTCAGTCAAGTCACTGGCATTTCATAGTAACCCGACAATTTTCCACAAATATTACGTGTTTGCTTTATTACCATGACCTTGTTTCGGTTTCATATATAGGCCCATTTCATTAAGGATAGGAGATGTAACACTGCCAGAGCCATATTTGCACTTAAGGCTGAGTACAAGTGGGCCCTTAGTGGGACCCCTCTGCAAAACAGAGTTGGAGAGCTTTATTCACTGGTAATTTACTTGAAGAACTTTTTGGGATATTTGTTCTGTAAGGACTATTTCGTACGTACTCACAAATTTGTGCATTCTCTTGTGATGCATTACCAGGTTCGGTTTCTGGAAATTTACCCCTACTCCTACTACCTCTGCAAGGATTGCAATTGTAGGTTACAAGACTTCAGGTGATTATATATGTCCTTAATAATTAAGCTTTTCTTTTTATTTTTTCTAATTATCATTACTCTTTCTGTTTTAAATTCTGATAGAAGTTATCGGTTTACCATTTTTTAGTTCTTCCAAAGTTTGTACGGATTGCGAGCACTCTAGTGTCCGGCACTTTTGCTGGTGGAACAAGGTACTTTTTTTCTATGTGGTTTGCTTTCTAAAATACATGTCAAGCACTTTAAAATAGTAGTTTGTGTGCACCTTGTATTTCAAGGAAGTGAACATTGTGTTAGGGGAACAGGCAAACAGCCACATTTTGAGGTTACAGACTTACAGTTCTGTGTATACCTGTAAAATTTATAGCAAGACACAAGGAATTGTCTTCCACCATCTTCTTTGAAATGAATGATCATAGAACGACCTGCTTCCTTTATCTTAATTGGTATGCTGTTATTGGATATTGGTCTCTGAGTGTAGAGAAATAGTAGAAGGGTGGAATTGTATGAAATTTCTCTGAGTTTTGCAGCTTTGTGTTATTTGAAATTTTAAGGTTGTTTTGAGGTCTTTCTCATTTAGCAGAAGTTCCTGGGGCATTCGAAATTTTCTTTGGTTATATCCTATTTTTATGAGTATATTTTTCTTGAAATTTGAGGATTGTAATGATTTTTGTGTTCTTTTCAGCATATTGCTAAACCTATACAAGTTGGGTCGAGCCAAAAAGCTGGTCAAAGAGCCATGACTTTATTAAGAGAGAAGGTTCTGAAAAGTATTGTACTGAGGCGAACCAAGAAGGGGCGCGCTGCTGATATTGCACTTCCACCTAAAATTGTATAGATATGATCGAGTTGATAAATTTATCACAACTTAATTACTTGAGTAGTCTTAAATTATCAGGCAAAACTTCATAATTAAACTAAATTGTAGGTGACACTGAGGCGGGACTCAATGGATGAGCAGGAACACGAGTTTTATGAAGCATTGTATACTCAGAGTCGTACCCAGTTTGACTCGTGAGTGTCGCTTGTTAATTTAACATACTTGTTTGTATTGTCCTTTCACTTCATGCACATATTTGAAACCATGTTTTCAATATAGTATGTATCTAATATTTTTAGGTATGTGGATGCTGGCACATTGATGAACAATTATGCACACATCTTTGACCTCCTAACGAGGTTGCGTCAGGTAAGTTTTACTGTACCAATATAAAATAATTTTGATTACCAGCAGAGAACTTTTAATTTAGGTACAACAATGATGCACATTTGTACATCAAATTCTTCACAAAAGAAATATGAATAGAAAGATTCAAGAGTGGCCTTTTGCAATGATTACAACTAATTGTTGGAAAGTGGATATGGGGGCGGTTGGTTTAGAGTTTTGATTCAAGAACTGAAGATAACTTGGTTTAGAGTTTTATGGTTTTTATTTTAATCTCATGCTTGTTTGATTGCAGGCGGTTGACCATCCCTATCTAGTTCTATATTCCTCGACTGCTCAGCCTGCAGAAGGTCATCAGGATAATTCTGCATCCAAAACTGTTTGTGGGTTATGCAATTTTGAAGCTGAAGATGTGGTGGTAAGCGATGTACATTTGCTTCATACTTCTATGGATTGGGTTTCAAGCATGTACATATAGATAATGCCAAGGATGGAAAGTAACATATAAGGCTTTTGATGATATCGTCATCAGTTAACGAAATCAGAACAAATAATTGATTGTTGTACAGCCATCAAGGAAGTTTGTATTAACTGGAAATTTTACAGAAAAGAAATAAAAGGAAGAGAACAAAAAGAACAAAGTAAAACATAAGAGTATACTTATTTATTGTTTGAAACAAGTATTTATTTAAAAGATTACCGTTCTATTTGTTGTATCTTTTTCCACAGGTCACTTCTTGTGAGCATTCCTTCTGTAAATCATGTCTCATTGATTATGGTTCAAGTTTGGGAAGTCCGTCTTGTCCGACTTGTTCGACACCTCTTACAGTTGACCTCACTACCAAAAATTCTGGTGACAAGTCTCAGAAAGCCAGTAAGGTGAAAGGCTTCAGAGGTTCAAGTATACTGAACCGGATAAATTTATCTAATTTTAAGACGAGCACCAAAATTGAAGCCTTGGTGAGATAACAAAACCTTCTTTTGAGCAACTTTTTTGTGCATAACCAAACATGAAATTACTAATTTGTTTGACATGTTTTCTTAACTTGGGAACTTGAGATCATCGCATCAAGATAGATAACTTAAATAAATAAATGAATAAATAAATAGATAAATAAAACATGACATCTGCAAAAGTATTGTACTTACAATAAACCAAAAGTCAGTTCCTGTTTTCAGTTGTCTGGTACTTAGGTAATTATTTATCAAGGAAAAAATCACTGTTTTGCTTATATGTTGAATAAATCTAAGCTCATTTTTTTTTTGTGTAAATTTTTTTTTTTTTGTTGGGAAACTTTGTTATTTTATTAGTATTCTTTTTTCTTTGACAAGCTATGACATTTTAAGGTTCATTTAAATCATTTCACTTTTATATTTTGAAAATTAATAGACTGATGCACGTGTCTACATAGTTTTTTACTTAGTGCGGAGGTGAGGTCAAACACACATTTTTTTGCCGTTGCAGGCTTCACATATTCTTACAGCTTAGTAGTTTGTATTCTTGTTGGTTGCAGAAAGAAGAAATAAGGAACATGGTAGAACATGATGGCTCGGCTAAAGGAATTGTTTTTAGCCAGTTTACATCTTTCCTAGATTTGATTCATTTTTCTCTTCGTCAGGTAAAGCTACTTTTTATAAGGGAAACAAAGCATTTAATCTTTTTTTGTTTGACAACTTTCTCGTACTAAATTGAATGCCTCTTTGCAGTCTGGCATTAAATGTGTCCAGTTGGTGGGTAGTATGTCACTGAGTGAAAGGGAGAAGGCAATCAACACCTTTACCGAGGACTCTGATTGTAGGATATTTCTTATGAGTTTAAAGGCTGGAGGTGTAGCACTGAACCTGACTGTGGCTTCCCATGTAAGTTGATATATCTTTTTTTATGATTTAAAAAAAATTGTTCAACTGTTAGAGCTGTTGGATTTAGGCTGAATTCAACATATTTAAAGAAAAGTACCACCTGGGTGGACTTGGCACTTAGTATTATTACTTGAGATTTCGGAATCTGCTGATATCTTGTAGAACATCATACCGGTTGGTTCTGGAATGGTTATATTATGATGGGGTGTGGCATGGCGTTGCTATTGTTTAGTTTTGATGGACCTGTGAGATGGATTATGTTGACAAAACTGAGGGGGCGTTTTTTTAATTCTTTAACATAACATTTTTGCTTAATTGGAAAGCTGACAATCCCCAACTTGTTGGGGCAAAAGGCTTAGTTGTTGTTGTGGGAAGCTGACTGATGTTTTGGCTGCTTTCAGTGACTTGAAGGAAGTTTGCGCAATGATGTTTTTTTCTTCTTTCTTGGTTGCCATTGGCTCTTTTTGTTTAACAGTATCATGTGGTCAGATCGTGTTACATTGTGGCAGAATAGATTTCTTGGTTTATGCAGTATGCTAGTCAATTAATTTGCTGCGGCTTCTTGATTTTCAAAAAATTATCTGATTAGGTGTCCATGGAATTTGGTCAGTTAAATGATGTTGCTAATTTATTCAGCTCATTAATACGATGGCATTGTCTATGTAGGTGTTCCTGATGGACCCATGGTGGAACCCTGCTGTGGAGAAGCAAGCTCAGGATAGGATTCACCGGATTGGGCAGTATAAGCCGATCAGGTATAAATATAGTTAACAAAATTCCTTCTGGTTAACAGCTCAACATTGTTTCATTTGGTGCTAATACTAATTAATTCGGATCTTTTTCTCTGTTAAATATGTGAATTGAAGTGATCAATTAGTCTGCACAACTTGCAAAATTCAAAAGATAGCATTTTTTTTTTCTAGATGTATTTAATATGATTCATAATCAAGAAGTCATAAGTAGCTGAATATTCAGGTATTAATATTTTTTGTACCATGTCTTTTAAGGAGCACAAGGTTTGTCATACAGAACACTGTAGAGGAAAGAATCCTTAAACTGCAAGAAAAGAAGGAACTTGTGTTTGAAGGGTGAGCCTCGCTATTCTCCACTGATATTATGAGTACCCTGTTTGTTATTATTCGCTTTTATAATGCTTGAATGTGGTTGTGTACGTTAACAATAATTTAATGATTTTATCCTAAAAAAAAAATACTTTCATGATTTTGCAGAACTGTAGGTGAGTCAGCTGAAGCAATGGCAAAGTTGACTGAGGCTGATCTCCGTTTCTTGTTCCATACTTGATCCTTTCTGTGGAATTTGTAAAGCTGCTGATGGGGGATAAGATATATATATAGATATAGTCCTGTTTAATTGGCATTTTGTTTTATCTTTTTTTTTTTTTGTGATGTTGATGAAAATAGTTGGCTGATCCGATTGATCCAAATTATCCTTTTGAAATTGTAAATATAGTTAGCCTGATGTTTTCCGGTTTGAAGCTAATTATCAGCAAGTGTTGGTTAGGTTAAATGATTAAGTGCATTATAAAAGCTCTTGAAAATGTGATATTGCAGTATTTGATATTCAAGGATATGTAGAAAATTTTTCATAAAGTTAAAATATATATTGCAGCTGTTGGTGATGAGACTTGCTCGAGCTACTGGCTGTTATAACGTTAGGTTAGCAACTCCGAAACAGCAACTAGATTTGCCTATTTCCATTCACTAAAATTTTAAATTATAATAAAGACCTTGTAGTTTTGACTATATGGTCTTCTAGAACACTAGCAGAAGATAATTCTGTTTGGGTGCACAAAGTCTTTGTACAGCAATAAGAAAGCAGAGTATGAAATTTAATCTGAAATATCATCACATCGGTGATCGGTTTCAATCTAATTATCAATTATTAGTTCTAATTTACTTGGCAAACTAACTATTTGGGTTCTCAATTTTGGTTACTGTTGTGATCTCTGAGGCCTTCATTTTTTACATAGGAGGTGGATCAGTGGATGTTCTAATAAGTTAGTGAGGAAATATGCTTATCACGTGATCGTCATGTGGCATCATCATCTTTAAATTTGTGAGGGGTATGTACTTACTTTTGAGTCTTCTTTCCATTTTGGGTGTGCAATTTCTATGCGAATAACTTTTCTTTAGAGACATAATTGTTGTGACTTAACTAACAACTGTTGTTAATTGTTATGAGCTATTTTAAATATAAAAGTGTGCACCCATCCATCAATTCATACATTGTTAAGGCAACGCATTGCATTCTAAAACTTCTTTTTGATAAAATATCGTTCTCTAAAATTTTTAGGCAAGGCATTGTATTTAATCTAAATTGTTTTATTAAATACTGGAGGGAACTAAAAAACTATATTAGATGTGTTTGCATAATCTACGTATACATCAATTTGGTTCTAAGATTTTGAGTATTGAAATAACAAAAACAAGTTTATAGAAAATTCGTTACTTTTTGAATATTGCAATCCAATGAAACAGATCTCATGGTGATCAAGAACTCCATGTGAGGCTCTATATATCTCATTCCAAGATATAAATCTACTATGGAGGTCAAGAATATGTTAGCTCCCAGTGTCGAATTCATCCTCAAATTAATATGGGCGCAATATTACAATAGATCAGCAAGATCCATTGGTATAATCGAGTCCATACACCAATAGAAGTTGTACTATTGATTTTATTGGTCCTAAAATAAATTATGTTATTTTAGCAAATATTTCTAAAATTGAATGCAGGCGCAATGTCTTCGAAGGATTTTAACCATTCGACGTTATGCCAGTTTGCCAAATGCTTATTCTTTTTTTCCCAAGAATAAACCAATGGCACTGAGACTTTTTGTGTAAAATATAGATAATTTATCGAGAAATTTGGTAACAATTATTTTGGGTTAATTTAAACATGTGGACCACTGCCATGGCAACTCAATTCAGGGCGCTGCATGCTTTCAGAGATAGCTAGGCTACCAGTGCCACAGACGATGACTGAAGCTGTTTCTTATGTTTTAGTTTTTTGTTCTGGATAGTTGGTCCGTTGTTTTTTTGGTTGTGATGCTTGTTCTGAGTTTTTGTTTGTCGGCTTTGTTGGTTGTTATTCTTTAGACTGATGTAATTCTGGAATATTTTCTTTTATGGCTTAATGAAGCAGGTGCCCATTTGAGGGTCACTTTTAGTTTAAAAAAAAAAACAATTTAAACATTTGGATGAAGTTTCATATTGTAATTTGAGCCCGTTGGAAATTAATAGGTCATCAGATGGTGTGTGCGCTAACAGGATAGATGGATGTGTTAATTTCTGTCTCCCGATCTCTGTAGTGCATGCGTATGGAATGAAACATATTTTTTAGTAGGCAAAATTGGATATAACCCCTCAAATCTTATCCAATTGGATATAACCCCCTCTAATCTTTAATATTGGATATAATCCCCTCTAATCTTGTTTTTTAAGGATATAACACCCTTTGATTAATTTAAATCATATTTTAAATGAAAAAATAAGTTCTGACCAATATACCCTTGATTGTTCATGCTCTTTTCAATCTAACCCAGACCTTTCATCTTCCCCACAGGCCACAGCAACGTTTACCAAAATGGAAACAAATTTGTTTTTTAATTCTTTAAAAGTAAATTTGCTATTTGAATCCCATGCGTTGGTGTTTTGTAAAATCTCTCAATTAGGGTGCCGCCACGGCACCACCCAATAGTCCCTTTATTTTTATTTTATTTTATTTTATTTTATTGCACTTTTGTTTGTATTTCTCTTTCTTATCTTGCTGATTGAAATAAAAGGCCTTAGCACCAGAGTCAAAGATGCAAATGTTCATTTTAGACATTTATCTTGTTTGACCCTACAACAATCATCTCCTTGAATCAATACTGTCGTAACTTATAAGCTAAATAGATCCTTCGCCATGTCAAATCTTTTAATCCAGAAAAAAAATGACAAGTAAAATTAAGGACCAAATGAGTTATTAATCGAAGCATTGCCGTACTTCATTTTGCACTTCTATACAAATGATTGAACCAAGTTGAACACCTGCTGCTACATGTGCGTATATCTGGTTCAACGACAATCAAATTAACTAGCCATCTTATCTTTTTTTCTTGTTATAATATGGTCATGATTTTGTCGCCTTTATAGTACTGGTAAAAGATGAGAAGTCCGAACATCAACATGAAAAGGAAAGGAGGGACAGAGTTATATTGGTCCAATATTTCAGAAATTATTTCTTTTTAATTAAAACACGATTCAAATGAATCAAAGGGTGTTATATCCTTAAGAAACAAGATTAGAGGGGGTTATATCCAATATTAAAGATTACAGGGGTTATATCCAATTGGATAAGATTTGAGGGGGTTATATCCAATTTTGCCTTTTTAGTATTATGATAGGAAAATAACATTGAAATTAACAACAATAAACTTGTAATATCGTTAATTTTTTTTTTTGTTTACTGCTATTGTTTTGTTTATCATGAATTTATTGATATATTCAGAAGCTCTATATATCAATAAAAAGTTATCATTTTCATTTTGGTAATCTAATTAATTTACTAAATTGTTTCTAAAAGAAAAAAAAATAGAAGGTTTGACTCGTATCTTTCTTTAAAATAAAATATCTAATTAATTTATTATACAAAAGAACAAAAGGTACTAATTACTAAAATTTTGTATCATTTCAGCACTAGCAAAATGTGCCCCCTATATACGGTTAAATAAAGTAATTAATATTAGTCTTATTTTGTATATATAACTGCGCGATACTGTAATCATTCCAATGACTTTAGCCTTTCCATTTTAAAATGAAGAGTCAATAATCTTTCATCTGAATTATCATTTACATTACAGATCAAATCAGATTTTAATAATCTACAATCCATATATTTGATAAAAAGAGTTAGATACATACTGATAAATCATTTATATCCTTGGATTAATGATTTTATAAGCAGTAATGTTTTGCCTCGTTAAATTTTAATACTGAAAACTAAAAGCGTATTTTATAATTAAATAAATTTAGACAAATACAAGTTTACGATAAGTCGCTTATATAACAAAAAGTCGTCGAATGATATTTCATTACAACTTTTGGCCCATCTTAAAATAAACAGTAACGTTTTGTATTTAGGGTTTAGGGTCTACAGTCTTTTTTTTTTTATTACTGTTATTTTTTGAGCAAGAATCCTTAACAATCCGAGCCGTTCGATTTGATTTCGGCGGTTCATTTTTTTTGAACCTATCAATTTGGTATAATATGGACGGTTGGGATCGTGCGCGGCATATCAGATTTGGTTTTGTCCATACTCCATTGTAATTGCCTTTCATGAGTGTTAGTGAATTAATCTTTCTTAAAAATGAGCGGTTGAGATTAAAACCCGATTCAAAAATTTTATGAGAATTTCCCTTTAATTAATTTAAACTTTTCGTAAATTCTATAAAATTATATAGTCCGTTTGCTAAACGCTAGGTTCCACCGTTCCACTGACAGTCACAGTCTCCGTCTCTTCTATTGCATTTGCAATCTACAGAGTGGCGGCAAGGGAAGGGAAGGGGGCTGAGCCGCCGAGCCGCCGAGCCGCCGAGGTCATCCGATCCGGTTCTGAGCAGACGAGGTCAAGGCTTTCCTTCCCTCCCTTTCTCTCCCCCTTTTAAATACGACTAAAAGGTTTGTTCTGTTCCCCTTCCTAGCATTTTTTTTTTTACCAATATAATTTGCAATACGTCACGATTATTGCTTCTAGACAGATTTCTATTTAACAATGTAGGGAAGGGTGTGAATTATTAAATTGTACATGTACCCATTTCTGTCTTACCAGTTGATGCTGCTAAACTTAATTTGGCTGCAGTGCTCTTGTATTGTTCATTCTTACATGTGTATGTGTGCAACATGTCTAACTGAGCAACCAAGTCATAGAAAGATCTGTGCTTGTTATAATAATAATAAAAAAATTGTATATGTATAGGGCAGAAATTCTTCATAAATAATTCACTATTTCTAGAATTTTATTTTGCCATGGCATGGAAGGACATGCACTAGAAAATTTCCTTCTTTATTGACTTAAATTTTGAGATATGTTTAATGTTATTTTCTTTGTGGTTAGTTTACATACCGCTAATAATGTTTGCGGAATATTATTGCAGTTAATTAAAGATTTTAATTAATATTCTGAAAGTAGATTAATAATATCCAATAGAAAGAAAAGTCCTTTTAAATGAATGCAAATGTTATTTCCATTGAAAAGTATTGTTTCATGCCCTTAAATTATGTTTAACAGTCCTTCGTCTTTTTTTTTTTCATATTAATAGGATGATTGTTTTTAAAAGCCATGCAGAAATATGATTCATCTGGAATTTTTAATGTACACAGAATAACAGAAATATAAATGCTAATCTGGTTGTATTTACTGATCCAATCAAAATTATTTGGGCTTGTTAAAGTTGCCAAGAGAAGTGTATTATTTGATATAGGCAAGGAAGAATAAGTGTATACTATCGCTTCTTTTTTTTTCTACATGAAAATCTAGTGCAATGACTACTAAAATTAGAACATCGTAATTTGCACAAGAAAATTAAGTTTTTACTTTCCAAGTATACTCCATTGGTAGATGAAATTCATAGGCCAAACAGTGTATGCTATAGATGCATAATGATTGGATAGTACATTATTGTTATGTTGCTCATTCTTAACATTTGAGGCTTAGTAAGTTATTTTCCTGTTTCCATATATGGTCAAGAAAAGCAGTCTTCTTACTCACGACCAAGCACAGAAGATGATGCAAAGAGTAGCAGTATGCTTAATCTTCGGCATGGGTGGTCTGGAAAATGTGGATTTGTGGTCTCCAAATTTGGAGGAGTGCAAGGCACAGATGCATGTGGGAAAGGTACATTTTTTTTTTTCATTTTTTTCTTGCTGTTAGTGTAATGGTATGCCCCCAAATCATACAATTGGGTAAATTGGCGTTCTGAGATGTGCAGTCCATTGATGTCCTGCTGCCATAAGTACATTAACAATGTCATAATAAACTAGACCATCAGAATGTACCAAGCTTTTAAAATGCGCCGTGTTAGTGCTGTTTTAGCGGAATTATCAGTTTTGGGATGGCGTGCAATAACATCGAACCCATTCTTGCAAATGCGGTCTATCGATAATACGCAGTAAGCGGCGTTTATTCGCGAAAACTATTCAATTTGGTAGAGAAAAATCGGAAACGACATAGCCCCTAAACCCAAACCCACCTGTAATTTCTCCAGACCCCAACCCAACTCCTATCACTGCTCTTATCCTCCACATCTAATATAAATAAAATAACATGTACATTGCATGTTTGGATAAGTTCTTTTCGCCGTTGCCTAATTTCCAATTCTACACCTATAGTGCTGTTGTACACTTTCCTAGTGTGACGTGACAGTATTAACAGCTAGTTTTTCTAAATGGGAAGAAAACACAAATACATCTTTTTATTTTATTTCTCTATAATATTTGTAAATTTGTAATTCTGATCTTTATTCTCACCATTGTTGAGCTTGATATTTTTGCTTACTATATAGTACATACTCAATTATAGATTTTGCGTACAGGGAGCACATAATATCATCTAACAATATTTTTGAGCTTACGCTTACAAATTACAATGGCATGTTAGCATTGCAATCTTTACTTAGTTAATCATATGCAATTTATTTTATGCTTTAATAGTAATGATGAGTAAGGAGGACATTGTCATCTATTATACATAGCATTTACCAAAAACCCAACCGAGTCTGTATTGGTTAGATAGTAATGACGCAGTCCAACCCGGACATTAGACTGGACTTGGACTGACAGGTAAACCCGGTCCGGTCCAAACATGGGTTTGGGCCGAGGTTTTTAAAACAATCTGGACTTATCCTGCTCGTCTTCAGACCTGGATCAGACTAACCCAAATTTACCTATACAAAATTCAAACCAGAGGAGGGTAACTTATATTTGTCCATTCATTAAAAAGAATTACTAACCAAATTACATCTAAAATCAATTACTTATAAATTAGATTACAAAATTATAATTAATTATATATTGTACTTATATTTTGCAATCTAATATTTTTTAATGAATTTTAATAGATAGTTTTACACATATTTTTGGAATTATGAAAAAAAAAACAAAATAATTAAATTTCAGAAAAAAAACCCGGATCAGATCCGACTGGACTGTCCTGGTTGACTAAAGGCGGGTTTGGTACGGATTTGGGCTGAGGAAAAAAAAGAGACTAAAACCGGCCCTTGATAGCCATTGGACCAGGTTAGCCCGAATCGCCACAACCCGAAGACCCGGTTGGGTTTGGACCGGACTGGACCAAATGGTAAACACTAATTATACATTATTAACCTTATCAATCAAGAACAAAGTATTAGTAAAATTTATTGTATGTATTATTGAGTTATGTTATTTTACTATTGTTATGTTATTCTTAGAAGTCTAGGGTCCTATTTGTAGAAGAACAATTGTTGTTTAATATAAAAGGGAGCCTATGTAGCCACAATCCCTAGTTTTTTACCCTAATTCTTTCTAAGTTTGTATGTATGAACATGCAAAATACCATTACCCATTTGTTGTTTCATACTTTACTAATTGGTACTCTATACTTGGTTTTCTATATGGATATTAGCAATTCTTAAATAAAAGTAAGAACAACTGAAAAAGATTGAAAAGCAATTAACTGCATTGTCAGGTCTGCCTCAGTTTTTCTAAATCTGCTGACTGTCTGCCGCCGTTCCAAATCCTCTTATGGGTCTGCCGCAGTTTTCCGAAACCGCTGATGGGCTCTATAAATATTATGTCCATTTTGACAAGCAATGCTCTGTACTGTATCCAATATTCTACTCTCTTGTTAAGCAAAGAAATAAGGCTCAGACCGTCATCTACCATTCATTAGCAGCATAAGAAAAATGGATGCTTCGGCATGTAATTCAGATTTCTCTGGTGAATCCACTTCCTAGGAAAAACAACCAGTTTGAAGATCCAAAGGTATGAATGGCAGGAAGAAACAAAGAGGTGAGGTGGCGACTAGACCCAAGTTACATTGGGAGACCTGGTCTGAACAAAATGAGAAGTGGATGGACGAGTTCGAGGGGAACAATCCTGACTGCGCAAATCCTAATCCAATGGTTATTGAGCCATCACCTGCTGGTTTTACTTTCTCTGTTACGATTTCAGAAGGAATGGCTCAGCTGGGCTTTAAACCAAGAAGCTTCCGTGATGAAAGCAGGCATCTTAGCTGACGAAACGGGAATGGGAAAAACCATCCAGGCAATCGCTTTGGTTTTGACTGCCCGGGATCTGCGTGCAAAATCAAATGCTGGTTCTAGCAGCTCAGCTGATAGCAGCAAGTCTACACTTGTAATATGTCCTGTGGTGGCGATTATGGAATGGGCAGGAGAGATTGGAAGGCACACAGAAAAGGGGAAAGTTAGGGTTTTGGTTTATCATGGTGCAAAGAGGGCTAAAGAAGAGGTTGACTTTAGTCAGTACGATTTTATCCTCACTATCTATCCAACGATTGAGTCAGACTATAGGAAGTATGAGATGCCTCCAAAAAAGAAGTGTCAGTATTGTGGGCGCGGGTATGTTTCCACAGAGAAGCTAAACTATCACCAGAGGTACTTTAAGAAATTTAGTCATTTTGGCTTTCACGACTTTTTTTTTTTTGTCTCTGATATAAAAACATTGTTAACAGGTATTACTGTGATCGTTATGCCATTAAAGCTGAGAATTAGGCCAGACAGGAGGTGATAAAAAAGGCAATTAAAAAGAGAACATCAAAGGTTGATGACCGTGGTTATTCACTGCTGCACTCTATTAAATGGGAATGCATACTCGATGAGGTACTTTATTTATTATTACTCTTTCTTAAATATTAGTATTTCGGCAGATTAAAAGATATGTTATGTGAAGGACAGTAATAAATATTAACTCTTATATTCTATCTTGAGCATGTTGTGCTTAATTGCAAACAAGTTAACAACTCATGCTATCCAATTGTTGAAAATATTACACCACTGTCATGGTGATAATGTTTTGTTTTCTTTGTGAGCACTACCATGCAAATGATATTATTCAAACGTAATTGGAGAAAATCAATCATTTGTTTGAATTTAATTTCTAATCTGCAGCTTTCTCAGCAATCCCAAAATATTTCAGAAGCATAATGTGTTTGCTAAAATTTCTTTCAAAACTTTGTTCCTGATTCCAATGCAGGCCCATAACATAAAGGACTCAAGGAGCAACACGGCAAAGGCCATATTTTTGTTAAATTCTAAGTACAAGTGGGCCCTTAGCGGGACCCCTTTACAAAATAGAGTTGGAGAGCTTTACTCTCTGGTAATTCATTTTAAAAGGTTTTAATAAATTTTTTTACCTCAATTTTGATTGTACTTACAAATTTGTGCTTGTCCTGGTTTACTTTACCAGATCAGGTTTCTAGAAATCTACCTGTACTCCTACTTTTGCAAGGAGTGCGATTGCAAGTTGTTAGATTTCAGGTTAATATGTATTTCTTTTTTCCTTGGTAATTTTTGTAAAATTTTTCTTTAGTAATTGTAAATTGTTTTATCCTTTTGTAGTTCTAGTCCTTATACCAGCTTTTGTACTTTACAAACTCTTTGATCTACTTTATGTGATCAGTATACATATACCAGCTTTTGGATCCAAACTCTTTGATCTACTTTATGTGATCGATAAAAAATAAAAAATGCATCATTGTCATGGTTTTAGACATTTTGAGCCGATATAAGTCGGATGAAATCAAATAAAGTATGGGGATGAAGCCATATGAGTCAGATGAGCAATGAGGTTTATCTCAGAACCTATGAAATCTTCACCGTTCATTTAATGGTATTTATAAAAATTTATTTACAGGCCATCCAAGATACTATCTACGCACCTCTTATCCCGAAAACCCGTGAACTCTTCCCCTCCTGAAATAGATGTGGGAGCAGCTATTTTTTTATCACTGCTCGAGAGAAAGTCCAACATCTTTCATTGAGAGGGTGCTTTGATTGTCAATCCATAATATTAAAATCTGATATCTATAATCTTTAGAATTTATTTCAGATTTATGTATCCTTCATTGTTATGTACTGTAAATTGATTAAGTTTTTTTTTTTTTTTTCATCGCTGTTATATACTATAACAATGAAGGGAACATAAATCTGAAATAAATTCTAAAGATTCTAGATATCAGATTTTTATATGATGAATTGCAGAAATAATAAATTACTATAATTGTCTACATTATGATATTCTGCAACAGAATTGTCCTTAAACAAAAGTGAGATTCGATAATAACGAACTCCACATTGTGAGATTAATTTAATAAAAGAAAGTTTTTAGTACAAGTTACATTCCAGGCCCTTTTACAGTAACATAATTCAATTTTTTTATCTTTACACACATTTTGAAAAAAAAAATGTAATATGTTTCTGATTCAAGTCAGGCAGTTGCCCAATTTGAGATGGGTTGTCTGGTTCTGATTCTTCAGAGAACATGTTTGAGAACCAATGCTATAGCTTTGATTTTGTGATGAATTGAGTACTGGGTAATGACCAATTCCTAATTCGTATAAAATGTTTGTAATTTATAGAAGTGGAAGGTACAGTAAACCAAAATAAAAATAAAATAATAATTCAAAACTAACTGTATCCAAATTAAAGATAGAGCCCTTTAATGATATAGTTGTCAAATTATTGCCCTTTATTTTCTCTAGATGAGATATGATCTTGTTCCTTATATCACTGATTTTAGCAATCAACTTCAGTGAGCAGCCAATGTATCTGGTTATTAGATATGCTTAGAGATAACTAAGCACTGAATATGACTGTCTGTACATCCTGTGTCGTGCTCCCTGTATGCCATGGTGTGTGCACTACAGATGATCTGGAATGATTGATCTGTTGCTGTTCGTTACAAGATCACTGCAAAACATCACAAAAGACAATCTGAGGTGATCAATATTCTGTCTACAGTGCTTTAATTACTATATCTAAGGTACAAATTAGTAAACGAGGAAGAAAGATATGCATTTATTAATGGGCAGTGTATCAGGATAATACAGCAGGGAGCAGAAAATATTTGAGAAGATATGCAAAGAGAAACATCAATTAATACCTTGTTTTTGTATATATAATTGCCTCCAATCCATCTACTTCACCTCTCATTCCAACCCCAACCCCACATTCCAATTAGTCATTCTGCTTTCCTCTAAACAATGCCCCTTAGAACCACAATTTCCATTATTCTACTTCTCGGCTTGCTTCTTGTCACAGGTTAATCTCTTTTTATGAGAAATAGCTATCTTTTACATCCCACAAATTAACGAGGTATACCTTCAGCAATAAATTATAATCTTTTGAGAAACAGGCCAAACAAGAGACAGAAAAATAAAGGGCTTTCTAAAGCTGCGAAAAAACTGAAATTGGAGTTATCAGGTTCAGAATGTGAGGGTGATGAAAATGAAAAGGAAGGTAGAAGGAATGTGAAGAAAGGAAATAAGAAGAAGAAGGCCATTAATGGACGAGAGGTCAGTTGGGGCCTGCTTAATTCAGAGAACAAACCCACATATTAATATAATTCTTTTATCTAACACCATTTAAAAAAAAAATTAGAGATTTGCTTTCTTTAGAATATTAGCTCGAAAAAAATTAACCTTTCCCTCTATTCTTTAGTACCGACGACCTCATTTTTTTTTTCCTTTTTCATTTCTTATGTTCAGCAAATTTCGTTGGCATTAGTGGGGTCGGACGGATCGGTGGGCTCAAAATAACAATAGGGATGGGGCTAGCATGGACGGGAGATGCATGACCATGGACCACCGAACCATCATAAGCATGGACGGGAGATGCATGTTAGTTGACCACCGTACCACCGTAAGAACGACCACCTTTTAACCATTTTAATTTAATTTTTTTTTTCCAAATTGTTTCTTTCCTTGTTGCTCAATTTAAGTTCATGCACAATATCTGCAACCTGGATATTGTGGAAATCACACGGTGTCGTTTTTACCAGAGTCCGTTTTTAGCAGAGTCCAATTGTAGTATCTGGACCTTTCACCTTTCCTTATACAATATTTTCGGATCAGGCAATGCTCCAAAAAAAAAAAATTTTGGGAAAATTTAGGTTGATCACATAGAATGCAAATACGAAGATAAAATGCGATTAAAATGACAAAATCTTAATACAAGAGCTAGCATGCATCTACTAAGGTATTTTTGGATTCCTCTTCTACGAGCATTCTTCAATCGCCCCAAGATGCATTCATACACAATAGTGGCCCAACAATAACTCTTAAGTTCATCCAAATCCTCTACAAAAGGTATCATGCTCAATTATACTTGCTTACTTATCTTTGGAAAAAGCACCATAGTGAAGGCATAAAGAACCATTAACGAGACAAAGTTCTGTGCATTGTCCATACCAACAAGATCTTGCAATTGCTCTTGCTTATAAGTGTATGCATATTTGAACTTTGTACCGAAATAAGTTACACTCAGGTGACATCTCCTATTTCCAGTCTTTTTTTTTATCTTCATCATAAAAAATATTGATTTTGTCACCCTCATCCTGCAAACCTACAAAGAAAAACAACATTAATGGTCTAAATATACCTAAAGCAACTAATGAACAATACATAAATGCAATTGATACTACCTAAAGCAACGCCGACATCACTTGCTTCGAATTTAATTGTCTTTCCACCAATTTTGAAGTTTTTGCTTTCAACATAAAAATCAACTAAGATTTCATTGATCAAAGAAGTAGACATTACAAATTCAGGCATTTGGAAGCGATGCTCAAATGGTGTATCTTCCAACATCTTCTTTTGTTCCACTGTCATTTTGTCCACGATACTTTTGTAAAATTAAGTAAATCTTTTCAATTGACAAGTAAATTTTCGAAATGCTTCATTTTCTATTAAGAGAGGAAAAAATAAAATTTAAATTAATAACAGGTATTTTTTTGTATCAGCTTGACAAGCTTAGTGGTGATTCTGTTAAGTTTAAAATCAATTGTTCTTATGTAGTGGGGAAAGGGGATTCTGTTATCAAAACCTAACAAAATGAGTTGAGATACATTTTTTTTAGGACCAATTCATATCACTAAAAATCTATTACTAAAAATCTATCCAATTTTTAATTTGAGAAATATTCAAGTTCTGGTCTAATATTTGATTGGTATTAGATGATTATAAATATTGAAGTTCTGGTTTGATATTGTTGGTATCAGCTGATTATTGGCGATTCTAGTTTCTTTTGTGAAAGTTAGGATCTAACCTTGAGATCGATGATCCATTTGCGATGCAATTGAGAGAGAACAAGTGGAGGCAGGGAGCAACAGAGAAGCAACGCGAGCGAAAGAAGACTAATTGAAGAGGTAACTGGCTCTAGGAGGAGGTAGGTAGCGAGAGAGAGTCAAGAGAGAGGCGACGCGAGCGAGAGAAGGCTAATCGAAGAGGCGACTGGCTCTGGAAGGAGGCAAGTAGCGAGAGAATGTGAATAGATTTTGAATTTTGAAAAGTGACTCCTGACCGATCCAAGCTGTATGTTTCAACGATTGAAGTGTGCCTTGGATGGATGTTGCGCGTCTACTGTCGTAAGATGGAGATTCGGCTCAATTAAGATTATCCCTACTCCTAATACTATGAGCCGAACCTCCATCTTATGACAGTAAATGCGTAACATCCATCCAAGGCACACTACAATCGTTGAAACATACAGCTTAGATCGGTCATGAGTCTCTTTTCAAATTCAAAATCTATTCGCATTCTCTCTTACTGCTTGCCTCCTTTAAGAGCTAGTCGCCTCTTCGATTAGTCTTCTCTCGCTCGTGTCGCCTCTCTCTTCTCTCTCGCTACCTACCTCCTCTTAGAGCCAGTCACCTACTCGATTAGCCTTCTTTCGCTCGCGTTGCCTCTCTGTCGCTGCCTGCCTCCACTTGTTCTCTCTCAATTGCATCGCAAATGGATCATCGATCTTAAGGTTAGATCCTAACTTTCACAAAAGAAACTAGAATTTTCAATAATCAGTTGATACCAGCAATTATCAGACCAGAACTTGAATATATCTAATCATATATCAAATATCAGACCAGAATTTGAATATTTCTCAAATTAAGAATTGGATAGATTTTTTAGTGATATTAATTGGCCCTAAAAGAAATGTATCTCAACTCATTTTGTTAGGCTTTGGTAACAGAATCTCCTTTCCTCACCACATAAGAACAAATGATTTTAAACTTAATTGAATCACCACTAATCAAGCTAATACCAAAAAATACTAGTTAGTAGTTTCAATTTTCTTTTTTTCCCCTCTTAATAGAAAATGAAATATTTAGAAAATTTACTTGTCAAGTGAAAAGATTTACTCCATTTTACAAAAGTATTGTGGATAAAATGAAGGTGGAACAAAAGAACATGTTGAAGGATAACCATTTGGGCATCTCTTTCAAATGCCTGAATTTACCATGTCTACTTCTTTGATCAATAAGATCTTGGCTGCTTTTGATGTTGAAAGCAAAAAATTCAAAATTGGTGGGAAAACAGTTAAATTCGAGTCAAGTGATGTCGGCGTTGCTTTAGGTAGTATCAGTTGCATGTCCATTAGTTGCTTTAGGTATATTTGGACCATTAAATGTTTTTTTTTTTTTCATTTGTAGGTTTGCAGGATAAGGGTGACAAGATCAATTTTTTTGATGGTGAAGATAAAAGAATAGCAGATGTCACCTGAGTGTAACTTATTTCATGACAAAGTCCAAATATGCATACACTTATATGTATAAAGAGCAATTGCATGATCTCATTGGTACGGACATTGAACAGGATTTTGTCTCGTTGATGGTTCTTTATGCCTTCATTATGGTGCTTTTTCCAAAATCAATTAAGCAAGTAGAATTTAGCATGATACCTTTCGTAGAGGATTTGAATGAACTTAAGAGCTATTGTTGGGCCACTATTGTGTATGAATGCATCTTGGGGCGATTGAAGAATGCTCTTAGAAGAAGGATAAAAAAATATCTTAGTGGATGTATGTTGGCTCTTGTGGTAAAATTTTGTCCTTTTAATCACATTTTAACTTTGTATTTGCATTCTATGTGCTGAACCTAAATTTTTCCAATTTTTTTTTTGGAGCATTGTTCGATCCAGAAATATTGTGTGAGGAAAGGTGAGAGGCCCAGATACTATAACTAGACTCTGGTGAAAACAACATCGAGTGATTTCAACAAAATCGAGGTTACGGATATTGTGCCTGAACTTAAATTGAGCAGCAAGGAAAGAACAATTTTGGAAAAAGATTTTAAATCAAAATAGTTAAAAGGTGCTCGTGCTTATGGTGGTACGGTGGTCAACAAACATGCATCTCCCGTCCATGCATATGGTGGTACATTGGTCCACGACAGACATCTTCTGTCCATGCTAGCCCTATCCATACTGTTATTCTAAGCCCACTGATCTGTCCAAGCCCACTGATGCCAACAGAATTTGCAGGACAAAAGAAATGTAAAAGAAAAAAAATGAGGTTGTCAGTACTAAAGATTGGAAGAAAAGGTTAGTTTTTCTCGAGCTGATATCCTCAAGAAAGTAAATCTCTGATTTTTTAAATGGTGTTAGATAAAAGAATTGTATTAATATTTGGGTTTGTTCTCTGAATTAAGAAGGCCCCAAATGACCTCTCATCCTTCGATTGCATTTCTATAATTTTTTGTTTATATATTATTTAATGTATAATTTTGGTTTAGTACAAATTATTCTTAAGAATACAAATGACGTTATTTAAACAGTATCTAATAGATTATGGTGATGTAACTTGAAAAATAACGGAGGAAACACAGTCCCAAGCTAATAATTCTATTTTTTCAGGTAGTATAGATGGGAAACAACAAATAGCAAGCGTTTATTATTTATTCCAAACGACACCCTACAGCCCACCATTCAACCACACCATAAGGAAACAATGACATTGCACAAGAGGGAGTGCAGATGCAGCAGGACAAACGAGAAGGAATTGCTTATACGAAAGGAAAACACACATTGACACGATCATATATTATACTGTATGTGGTTTGTTTGATCATGAATCACATGTTATATTACATTGTTTTTGATGGAATCACGGATATGATGTTTTTTTGGACCGTTAGTTGCTGGGAAAGAAAGATTTGAAAAAATTTATGAACTTTGTTTAGTTTAATGTTTTATCTTTTTTCTTTCTATGGATGTTGTGGTACTATTCTGGGAAGTTGTTCGATTGGTTGTATTTGATGGATGTGAGGAATATTTTTGTGGATTTAAGCTGATGTATTTTCCTCAATTTATAATCTTCTTTCCATTTTCTTCTTTGATTGCTTAATATTGTTATTTTATCTTTCTATGGATAAATCACTTAAGCTCATCAGTTGGAATGTTTGGGAATTAAACGAAAAGTACAAAAGATGTGTTGTTGGTTGAATGAGAGGGGGTGCAAGACATGCTTCTTAAATTAAGTGAAGTGCAAGTTAATTAAGGGGTTGTTTGGATACACTAGGAATAGGCCAATTCCAGGAATTGCCTATTCCTGGCGTAAATTTTTCATCCAAACGTAATTGCCAATTCCAGAAATAGTCAGTTTCAGTAATAGCACTATTTTCAATAACATTCTTCCCAACAACATTTTTTCCCTACTTTTCATCACAATAACACTCTTCTCAACGCTATTCCTAACTCACCATCCAAACAACATTCCTATTTCCGGAATAGCACTCTTCCCACGCTTCCCGAAATCTCAATTTTTCCTTAAATTTAGTCCCGAAAATACTATTCCTAACCTATTCCCCACCCATCCAAACGACCCCTAATATTTATTATCATTAGGTAAATCCTGGAATTACCTTGTGTGAGGATAATAATCACCTCTGTTGTACATTTAGGAAAATTGGGCGTTTAATAAGCTGAACATGAACAATATACAAATCTTAAAATCTATTTAGCGAAAGCATGTGTCTTTATTTATTTTTTATTTTTAAAAAGTAGTCATCGGACTGGCCGTTTCATATAGAAACAAAAGAAGTTCCTAAACGTACCTGCCTGAACATTCGTCTCATACCAACTAAATAGACATCTTTATAATCATGAAAGTCCACCTAGGCTGTCAATACCGTGTCGTTTCGAACGTTTCCATTTCGTTCCGTCCGAAATGGCACGGAAATGGAAGAGTTTTTGAGTTACGTTTCAACTTGCGGAACGAAAACGAAATTGTTTGCTGTTTCATTCAGATAGATGAAACGCAAACGAAACAGCTCATTTCTGTTTCGTTTTTAACGTTACTCCGTGGCCCATATTTCAGCCCATAAATCCATCACACATCTCTCTCGCCGAAAAAATTATAACTAATCCTCGTTAATTAAAAATTTTTAAAATAAACTTGATTTAATCCAAATTATAAAACTACTCTCGCAGTATCGGATTCCTGATTTCTGATACAAATTCTTCTTAGTATCGGAATCCGATACTAAATTGGCAAATAAAATCAAAATTTGCACAGCGTAATATTACCATGGAGGACACGTGGGCCCGGACAAATTTGGCGTTTATTAAAATAAGTGAACTTAGTGTATATGAGTACTCTCATACACCATGCCAAACTCTTCTTACATGTGATGCCAAACTCTAAATGCTATTAAATTGTTAATAATGTATTGTCCGCATATATAACGCATATATATTTATTTTCTAATTATAATTTTTATTTTCGCATTATAAATATTTTTTAATATTGAATAAATAATAAAATCTAAATAAATTGAAGTGAAAAGTGAATCAATACATAAGGAACATTAATATATTAAATTTTAATTTTTATATTTTAAACAATAAAATAGTACTTTTTTTAACTATAACACAGCTCCTCATATAAACAAATTAAGAAATCGAAGTAATTATAGAATGAACAAAGCTGTATTATTTAACAATTTGTTTGACCTTGCCCTGCATGCTAAATATTAATTATAGAAATCGAAGTAATTATTTTTGCCGCCAAGAACCTCCCGCATGCTAGGTCTTACTCAAGTTAAATATTAATTTGACTCGGTACATCTCCATTGTGCTCTTCATGATATACTCTATTTGTAATTTTATTTTTCAAGTTGTTGTACCTTTTTATCAGGTTGATTATTTAAAAAAAAATTCTGTGTAGTTTTTATGTTTTCGGAAGGCTATTAGCAATCTTAACTTTTTTTTTTTTTTCACATAGACGACCACCGTAGCTCACGAGAAGAAAATGATCCCTCAAGATGCATAATTAATAGATGAAATCAATGAGCGGTGGGTAAGTTTAATACTATACATAGTAATTTGAGATTTTGTTTTACAATAATATTACCATGAAGATATATATATATATATATATATATATATATATATATATATATATATATATATATATAAAGCTTGTTATTTTATGCATCGAGGAGTTGAAAATAAATTCTTATTAGATTATGGTGTTCGTATAATTTTTTTTTTCTAGAAGCAAAAATTGGTTACTTATACACAATTATTAAATGAAATCAATAAGCGGTGAATAAATTTAATATATATGATGTCCTTTTTAATATCCTTAATATTATTCAAGATTACCATGGAAGAAATAAAGCTTATCTAGTTATTTCAAGCATCGCGCAGTTGAAAAGACATTGTTATCAATTATGATGTATGATGTTCATATTAATTTTTTATTTTGAAGAAAAATTAGTACCCCAGATACACGATTAATAAATGAAATCAATGCGCGGTGGATAAGTTTGAAGTTTATATAGTCCATTTGAATTAATATCCTAGATCATAACTGAAATCAACATAAAATATGTAAAGCTTATCTAGCTATTCTATTGATTAAGCAGTTGAAAATAAATTCTTATTAAATCATAATGTTTTTTTATTTATTAGAAGCAACAATGATTATAAGATATTTATATTTTCAACATAAAAATTGTTTCGTTGTCCGCGTGACCATACCAATAATTTGTCAATAATGTAAGTTTACCAATTATTGATACACTTCCCAATCTCTCATCTATCATTATAAATGCTATTAAATTGTTTGGCATGGTGTATGAGAGTACTCATATACACCAAGTTTACTAATTTAAATAATATGCTAATATCGGATTTTGGGATTCCGATACTAGCTAATATCGGAATCCGGATTCCGATACTAAGCATAATTTGTATTGGAATTTGTATTGTTAATTAACAAGGATTAGTTATAATTTTTTCGGTCTCTCTCGCTCATTTCCTTTCTCTCTCTCGAAAGGCAGCCGACAAAGGTGAAAACCCATCTCCTCTCTCGTTCTCTCCGCCCGCCTCCACCCTCACTCAAACCCCACCGGAACCCTCTACCTCTCTCGCTCTCTTAATGCCTCACCTCTCCCCCCAGTCCCCCGCTGCTCGTCTGCTCCCCTCTCACTCGAGACCCAACACCCATCACCACTCACCTCTCCTCCACCGTAAGCAAACCCTAGGCCCCTCACCGCCACCTCCTCTCAGACCCGAGCTCAAACCCACCTCACTACCTCTCCCTCTCACTCACTACCTCTCAGATCAAGCTCAAACCCTAGGCCCCTTTGTGTTTGATCAACAATGGAGAAGGCGGCGGACGGCCAAGTGACTGGTGGTGGTTTGGCGATGACTGGTGTTTGATCAACAATGGAGAAGGTGTCTGGTGATTGATCGACAATGGAGAAGGCGGCTGACGGCTAATCCGATGAAGAACTTCTGTCATTTTTGGTTTTACTGATAAACACTTGAGCACCTACTGGTTTTACTGGTTTTAATTTTTGATTGGGTTTTCAATTTTTTTTACTTCTTTTTTACTGGTTTTACTGGTTTTTTACTGATTTTACTGGTTTTGATTGGGTTTTTACTGGTTTTATTGGGTTTTTCTACTTTAAGATTTTCTAGTTTTCCAATTTTGCTTAAAAGGTTTTCTGATTTTCTTGTTTTAACGTTTATTTCGTTTAAATCTAACGGAACGAAAATGAAAAAAATTTTAGTTACGTTATAATAACGAAACATAAACGTAAATTAATCTTGTTACGTATTTTTAGCGGAACGAAGACGAAAATGCTCTCTTCCGTGCCGTTTGTGCATGGTTGACAACGCTAAGTGGGAAAATTTTAATAAGAAAAAAAAATACCCTCAGAATTTTAATAAGAACAGAGGTGCTACGGAATTTTTAATAAGAGCACAGCTACTGCGCCATTTACAGAGGCGTAATTTGAAAATCATAATTGCGCCAGTCAAAACGGCGCAAAAGCCCTTACTGCGCCAGTCAAATGGGCGCAATTGGGAAAATGACAAAATTGGGCGCGTGGCCTGCGTCTTTTGCCTCCGTTTCTTTTGTTTTTTGCGCTTTTATGTGTGTCTGTGCGCCTCGTGACAGGAAAAGGGAATTTAAGAGAGAGAAGAGGGAATTTATAGAAGAGAGAGAGAGGGAATTTAAGAGAGAAAGAAAGAAAGAGGGTGGTTCGGCCAGAGAAGAAGAAAAAGAGAAAAAGAGAGAAAGAAAGAAAGAGGAGGGGAGGAAAAAAAAGAGGAAGCGCGTGGTGGTTCGGCCAGAGTAGGAAGAGAGGAAAAAAGAGAAGAAGAGAAGGAAGGAGGTCGGGCATTGGAGGAGAAGAGGTGAAATCCGGCTTCGGCTTCGACGAGGAGAGGAGACGCCGTAGCGGAAAGTTTCGAATCGACTCAATCTATTCCGTCATAAATGTAAGTTTTTTTTTTTAAATATGTGTAATATTCAAAGAAAATTGATGATGAAATTTTGGTTAATATTGAATAGAAATGTTTGAATGAAAAATGTGTGAAATTAATTAGTATTAATTTCGAATTGATTCTAGGAATTAAAAATAGAAAATTGTATAAATGGTTGGAAATGTTGAAAAATATAAATTAAAAAAATGTGGGAAATAATTTTATTTTGTTGGAAATTGTTTGTAGAAAATACAAAGTTAAAAAAAGTTGCTAAATTTAAAAAATAGAACATGCAAAAATAATAGAAATTGAAAAAATGTTAAAATTGTTTGTAGTAATTAGAATGTTAAATTTTGGAGGAATTAAAAAATATGATGCTTAAATAGAAATTGTTGGAAATTAGTTTGTATGGAAAATAGATAATTGTTAAAAATGGAAATTATTATTACGTAATAGGACGTGCATGTAAAAATTAGTTAATATTCTTTAAAATTATTGTTTTATGTAAATAAATTTTTATGGATTATTTATTCTTAGATAAAATCAATTAGAATGGAAAAATTAGGCCATGTATGAATTTGAATTGAAAAAAAAAAAAGTCTTTTATTTTGGAATGTGGAGATTGAATGTGTGTAGTATTGAAACAAAGGAAGTGGAGATGGAATTTGGTTTAGTTTGCGACGAACCACATGTATATAAAACATTCATCGGCGACATAAATTGAACATGATTTGATTGATTGACAAGAGAAATATTCTGAAATGACAAAAGAAAAAAAAAATCACTCGGCTACATAGCGTCCTTTAGGATGGCGCAATGAGCTACATAGCGTCCTTTAGGATGGCGCAATGAGCCATTTCCCTTTTTTTTTTCTGAAGTGTCGGCAGATTTGAATCATGTTTTTGTTAACTAGCCTTTACTTTTTACTAGCCTTTACTTATAGCACTTGTAGGTGCTAATGAATTTGGTTTAGTTTGCGACGAACCACATGTATATAAAACATTCATCGGCGACATAAATTGAATATGATTTGATTGATTGACAAGAGAAATATTCTGAAATGACAAAAGAAAAAAAAAAAAATCACTCGGCTACATAGCGTCCTTTAGGATGGCGCAATGAGCTACATAGCGTCCTTTAGGATGGCGCAATGAGCCATTTCCCTTTTTTTTCTGAAGTGTCGGCAGATTTGAATCATGTTTTTGTTAACTAGCCTTTACTTTTGTTAACTAGCCTTGTAGGTGGTAATGAATTGTTACAACTTATAGCACTTTAGCACCATGTTGTGGTGCAGTGTTTCTGCTGTTGGTGTAATGACAAAAGCAAAGATGAATGGCGTGTAGATATTATCACATGGACACTGATTTAAAGTAACATCACATGGACACTGATTTGAAGCATTTAGACATTGCGTGGCATACTCATATGTCGCACAAAAGCAAAGAATCTCCAATTAAAATTAAGCTAAACTATTAAGTGATAACAAAATAATTAATATTAAAGTTGTATTATAAAAATTATAAAAATAATACAATACAATATATTATAAAAATATATTAAACATAATATATACAATATAATACAATATATATTGTCAGCACAGACATTCATAAAGGCGCGGAAAACAAAAGAAACGGCAGAAAATCCAGGCCACGCGCCTGTCGTTTGTCCTTTTCCTAATTGCGCCCATTTGACTGGCGCAGAAAGGCTTTTTGCGCCGTTTTGACTGGCGCTATTACTATTTCTATTTACGCCTGTCAAAAGGGCGCAGTAGCTGTGCTCTTATTAAAAATTCCGTAGCAGCTCTGTTCTTATTAAAATTCTGAGGGTATTTTTTTTTCTTATTAAAATTTTCCCACGCTAAGTCCACCTTTCTTATTCCAAACATCCTACTTTATTACCCTCATAAATAATTGAGCTGAACCTCTATCTTTCCTGTCGTAATGTACATCTTCGACACACGCAACATCCATCCAAGATACACTACACCTACACCTTCTTTGAACCAAAAATACACCTTATGATAGTCAAATATCTGTATCCATATTTTTTTTATCGAATACATATGCAGTTCGGATATGAAGCAGATATGGATACATGGATATTGTCGGATACGAAAACAAATATGGAAAAATATTTTCGAATACAACTCGCATTCTGCATATTAATATTATCACATATGGTTACACATTAACACCATATAATCTATATAAATAATTATTAGCATAATAAATACTAATAATTATTTATAATTTGTGTAAATTATTCTATATTATATATATATATATATATATATATATATATATATATATATATATATATATATATATATTATAATGTATATTACTATAAATTATGGTATAATTATTATAATCATTACTAGAAAATCTGAGAGTTTCTGGTCCAACTAGGCCAATTCCAGACAAATTGCCTGATTCTGATTCTGCAGATAATATGTTGATTTGGCAACCAGGGCTATACACTTAGATTATGCGAAACTGTAATTGAGATTAGGTTAATGGCCAGCTCATATTTCATATAAAACTTTTTTAATTTTCAAAAAGTGGTATGTACAATAAATGAAAATCATATTACAATAATAATTTTAATCTGTATCCAAAATATAGTGTATTATTTTAATAATTATGAAGTGTTCTCTTGATAAAATATCTTAATCTTTATATCTTTAATTCTAGCATTCAATTTCAGTGGGCTGTCGATATACCATGACATGATCCTTGCAGACAACCGTGTGCTGAATTACCTTCTGCACAACCAGTCTGTTGTACTGCCTGCGTGCCATGGTTTGCACCAAAGTAATATGAATGGTTGATCGATTGTCGCGTTTTAATGCACTATTCCGTGCAATGGTTTACTATATCTAAGGTGGCAAAATATTAATGACCGAGGAAGGAAGGTATCAATCGGAATGGCCAGTTTAGCTTGCATTAAATATTAGAGAAGATGTGCACAGAGAATGGTCAATAATTCCTTAATTATTGCCTGTTGGTATATATAATTGCCTTGATTCAGCCTACTATAACATCCTCTGTTCATTCCCATATTCGAATTGGTCACTCTTCTTTTTTTCCTTCCCACGTTCACCAATATTTGCTTAATGATGGATAAATTAGATATACATAAGATGGCTTTTACAAACACGATTTCTATCATTTTACTTCTCGGCCTGCTTTTTGCTACTGGTTAATGTATATATATATATTTAAATCAGTAGCTATGTCCCTCAAATGGACTTAACAGATAATAAATTCATCAATACTTTATAGTATTTTGTGTTTATGACATCACATATCTCTCCCTGAGGTTATAATTGACAACATGCACGAGCCAACAGAGATTCCAACAACAGCACTTTTCAATGTCTTTATCAATTTGTATAAATTATGTTCGTAGTCTCGATGTCAACATTTTCATTTACAGAAATTACAATTTACATCTACCTAAAAATAGTGCTTTCTATAATAATTCAGATGCAGTAAATGTGAACTTCCTCCCACCTGTGGAAGGCTAGTGCCAGTACCCGGGAACATGTGCTAACAATAATTCAAATGAATATTGCATATATAACAAATGTCCAGAATGGCTATAATTCTGCAGGAGAAGAATGTGTGCCGAGGGCATTGAGTCGTGCCTGTTGCCGCAATGGGAATGAAAAGACGGGTTTGAATTATGATTCCAATCCCCAGTAGGCAAGTGTGATGACACAGACAAGTGCATGACAATTTGTGATAACAATGGTTATAATTCTGGAGGACATCGTGTGCAGCTTGCAGCGTAACTGTTGCAGCTTGGTGGGCAAGAAGAGCAGTACATCCCTGATCTTTTTTTTTAGAGATACTAGGTAGAGGCTACCCAGTTACAAGCACAGAAAAGAAAGAAAAAAAAAAAAAAAAGGAAAGAAAAGAAAAGAAAAAGGAAAAAATAGCCTAAGTACTAGAGTTAGCTATATCTCATGAAGAGAGTAGCCTCTTGCACTATCCAGTCACGTGAGAACTGGGTGGCCTTCTTGTGTCCCTGAAAATTCTGTTATTTCTTTCAGTCCACAATCCCCAAACTGCAGCTGCTATCTTAGTCGAAATAGAGATATGATTGGATTTTATGTGGGAACAAATGGCAAAAAGGATTTGTGGACCAGCTGTTATCTTTGTACATCCCTGATCTTGTGAGGCAAGCTAGTCTCAAAATATGATATGGATTGCTAATTTCTTTTTTTTTTTGAAAGCTAGGTAGAGGCTACCTAGAATGGATTGCTAATTTCAGATGAGTTTCTGGAGACACTTTACTTTGCAGTAATCCTATGAACAATGCAATATAAAATTATAAATGATTAAAAAATTATACTCTCTTTTGATCAATGCTGATTACTTATTATTTCAAACACCAATTTTGATTACTATTATTATTATTATTTTTTTTGAATGCTAGGTGGCGAGAGTTACGTCAGCAATTCCATTGAAAGTGTTACAAATTACAGGAAAATTGGATAAATTAAATAAAATAACTAATCACTTGACAGCCACTATCAAGCATATCTATCTAAAATAAATAAATAAAAGAACTAAAATTAAGGAAGGACAGTCTAACTGGTTTGAAATACATATATAACCTACAGTATATAACAATGAAGAAAACATAAATCTGAAATAAATTCTAAAGATTCTAGATATCAGATTTTAACATAATGGATTGCAGAAATTATAAACTACTATAGTTGTCTAGATTAGGATATTCTGTAACAGAGCTGTCCTAAACAAAAGTGAGATTCGATAATAACGAACTGCCACATTGTGAGATTAATTTAATAAAAGAAAGTTTTTAGTACAAGTTACATTCCAGGCCCTTTTACAGTAACAGAATTCAATTTTTTATCTTTACACACATTATGAAAAAAAAATATAATATGTTTCTGATTCAAGTCAGCCAATTGCCCAATTTGAGATGGGTTATCTGGTTCTGATTCTGCAGAGAACATGTTTGAGAACCAATGCTATAGCTTTGATTTTGTGATGAATTGAGTACTGGGTAATGACCAACTCCTAATTCGTATAAAATGTTTGTAATTTATAGAAGTGGAAGGTACAGTAAACCAAAATAAAAATAAAATAATAATTCAAAACTAACTGTATCCAAATAAAAGATAGAGCCCTTTAATGATATAGTTGTCAAATTATTGCCCTTTATTTTCTCTAGATGAGATATGATCTTGTTCCTTATATCACTGATTTTAGCAATCAACTTCAGTGAGCAGCCAATGTATCTGGTTATTAGATATGCTTAGAGATAACTAAGCACTGAATATGACTGTCTGTACATCCTCTGTTGTGCTTCCTGTATGCCATGGTGTGTGCACTACAGATGATCCGGAATGATTGATCCATTGCTGTTCGTTACAAGATCACTAATCACTACAATACTTCATAATAGACTATCTGAGGTGATCAATATTCTGTCTACAGTTCTTCAATTACTATATCTAAGGTGACAAATTAGTAAACGAGGAAGGAAGATGTGCATTTATTAATGGGCAGTGTATCAGGAGAATACAGCAGGGCAGCAGAAAATATTCGAGAAGATATGCAAAGAGAAACATCAATTAATAGTCTGTTTTTGTACATATAATTGCCTTGAATCCATCTACTTCACCTCTCATTCAAACCCCATATTCCAATTTGTCATTCTCCTTTCCTCTAAACAATGCCCCTTAGAATCACAATTTCCGTTATTCTACTTCTCGGCTTGCTTCTTGTCACAGGTTAATCCCTTTTTTATGAAAAGTAGCTATCTTTTACATCCCACAAATTAACGAGGTACCTTCAGCAATAAATTATAGTCTTTTGTATTTGATTGCAATATTTAAGACTATTGTGAATTTCTATAAGAGAACCATCTCTCTGAGAGTCTGAGATCATAATTCACATTATGAACCAACAAACTATCAGCAATACCTCTTTTTTTTACAGTATAAATTATCTCAGCAGTTAAATAATGTGAAAATTTCATTTACAAGTTACAATTTGCATCTAACAAAAATAGGTTTTGTAATATGCAGATGCAGAAAGTATGGATTTCCTCTCACCTAAGGTTGAAGACCACTGCCACTACCTGGATACATGTTCTGACAATAGTTCATACAATTATTGCATGATAAAATGTGCCGACAATGGCTATAATTCTCCAGGAGCAAGGTGTGTTCGGAGGGAAACTAGTCGCACCTGTTGCTGCATGGAGGACAAGACCGGCTTGAATTCTGATTCCTGCCACTACGTTGGTGAATGTGATCATAACGATGAGTGCATGACAATATGCGCTGAAAATGGCTATAAACATGCATCAATTTGTGTGCAACTTGTAACTTACAATTGTTGCTGTTTTGTGGATTAAACGAATGAAACCTTTCCCTGACTGGTTAGGCTCGTTTCTAAATATGACATTTTCGTGAATATGAGTTCATTCATGAATATGCAATATTGCGAATTTCAGAGAGTTTATTCATGAAGTTCATAGTGGATTCTGCTGTAATTCAATAAATATACAATATTAAGTGGATGAATAAAAATTTATAGTCTCTTTCAATTAATGGTGATAACTTATTAATTAACATATGGTGAAGAATAAGTTCATATTGCAAAATTATAGCTATCTGGGCTGGGTATAGTCAGACCATGCCTAGTTTTCACACGTTGGAGACTTTCGGTTTTGAAATCAAACAACCTACTTCTTGTACCATATCTGAGATAAATGTATGCAATGTATCTGAAGCTTTGGTCCACTCCAACATTGACGGATGAATTATGTATTGAACTACAAGGGCTCAAAATGAACTAAGTCTGTTTACGTACAACTTTAATACTGATAAAAGTTCTATTAGCAACAAAATACATTTGTTGATCTTAATTTATGAGAAAGGAAATATATATAAAAGGTACATGCTCAATTTTGGAATATGAAATACATTTGTTCGCCCCAGGTTTGGCTGTACTCTGCCAATCAAGTGGTCCTTGGTTTGGCTGACGGAGAGAGCATTTATTTTCAAATTTCTTATAACAAAATCGTTGGCTTCAAACCAACCTTCACAAAAAAAAAAAAAAAAAAAAAAAAAAAAAAAAAATTGGAATATGAATTTTTTTAGCTTTATTCATCCTTAAAAAGTACAAAACATTATTTATACTTTTTGGGATACTCATCTTATTCATTAAACAATACATGAGATAATTCAGACTAAGTTTCCCCGACTCAAGAGTTTGGAGGACTCTTATGGTCCACCAAGCAGCAGCAAGTGTTGCCTTTATGATTTTCTGCCGGTACACAAATTGCACCAGAGGTATAGCCCTCTTTGCTACATTTTTTTACACATTCTTTGTTTTTACCGCATGTATTGGTATAGTGGCAGCGATCAGCATCTGCAGTTGTAATAGCATGTGTTATTGGTGATCAGCTGAGATTTGTATTATTATTTCAGTAGGAATACTGAAATAGTCAGTACCAACAAGGTTCCGTCTCTAATTTTATTTAGTAATGGCAACCTATCTTTTCCTGGTGAGAGGAAATAAAATACAATTCGTGGTGATGGACTAAGGCCTTTCATGCAATGTTTACATGGGCACCTCTATATATTTTCAATTGGCTCTGTCATACACTTCTACTTAGGATTCTTATTTAATTTCAATTCCTTAGGTTTTTTGACAAAAGGATTACGTCGTGAACAGAATTAAAGAGGGTTAGACCTGATTACTTCATATATACTTTAATAGAGATACAACATACCAGTGACGAGCAGCAACCCCAGCATAATAACCAAAATCATGAATCTGCTAGTCATTGTTGGAAGCTAAAGATGGGTTTAAAACACTTTCTGAGAAAGGGGTAGGGAAGCATATAACAAGAAAAATTCTTTCACTATACTAATATAATTATGTAATGTCTCTTAAAATTCTCTTACATGAAATCTGATTACAACTCTTTTTATATATATAGCCTTAAACATCCAACCTCCAGAAATGTGTACATCAATAAACATTAAAAACAGAATTCTAAACAATAAGCAGTTTTCTGGCCATATTCAATAAAAGGTAACTCCAAACAACCTGAAACCGCCTCCATTTAAACATATATGTAAAGAGATTTAAATCCATACATTACTCTCCCAAAATAGTTATTGTGTTTGAACCATCAAATTATATCTTTAAAATCAACTTCAGTTTCAGTCCATCTCATCAGATTTCAATGATTGATATTTAAGTTTCTCACAGTTCTCAACAGCCTTGAGACCTGGTCTCAATCATGACTAAATTGATGGTTTCTCTATATATGTCGATGCAACTATATGTAGGTGCTAGCAAGTTGTTTGAGAAAAAGATAAGAACTGCCTCTAGTGGAGATCCAGGACAACTTTTGTGTCTAGAACAAATGTCGCTCAAAATTTGCCGCCTCAGTTTGATCTTAATTTAAGTAAAGGAAAAAATAAAGACAGTAGTGGGATGGTTTCTTTTGTGTTATTGTGCGTTTTTGTGTTATTAATTAAACAAATAAATGTATGTCGAAAATCATAAACTTCTGAATTTATTTTGTATGAGTTTAAAAGGTCGAAAAAATCATGCGTACAAATTATTTACAATAGATCGTTGATTTCAGATTCGTGATCTTTGTATTCAGCAAACTCAAGAAATTTTTATTTTGACGTAATTACAGTACTGTGGGGAAAAAATATATATATAAGGTTAACGGTGCGAAACTGCCAAATAAACCATCGATCCCATTGAAACTTACAGTTATAATATACTAAGTTCTAAACAGTAGCGGCAACGTACTAAAGATTATAAGTCGGGCCTCAGCTCATACAATCAAAAACTGCACAAAATCATGTATTCATCTGGATCTGCTAATTTTTTACTTCCTGAATTTTTATTTTATGTAACATGCTTTACCCAGAAAATGGGCCTCTTTCTTGCAATTGCAATTTACTCTTAAGTTGGTCCCAAATATATCCAATTCTAAACGGCCTTGATCAAAATGTTTTCTACGGTAAGATTTCATTTCATTTCACTTGAATTGAGTTCTCAAGATTTCATTGGATCAAATAACATAAAAGTTTCAATCAAATGATACCAAATACGTTCATTTTGATTAAAAATTTTCTAATGAAATGAAATGAAATTACATTAAAAAAAAAAAAGGATTTTGATCAGGGCCTACATGAAATTGAATTCACCATGGCATGATGGCACTATAATCTTCTACTACCTCAGTGCTGTCTGTCTAGCTAATACAATTAACTATACATCTGCTAATACAATTAACTATACATTTATACATTATAATGAGAATACACCAAGGAAAGCGAGAGAGGAAAAATTTTAACTTCATCTGCTGTTAATTTTCAAGATCAGACAAACAAAAACCAAAAATCAAGTAAGAGAAACATTTTGCTATTAGTTAAAATGATACAATTGCAGCTATAAAGTCTAGTCCCTAAATTTTGCCCTTCCTACTACTAGATTTCTTCATTGCTTGATTTTTGGACCCCATATGAACCCAACTGTAATCACTTGGGATCAGGAAGGGGTCAATTGTTTCAGCCGTGCCAGCAGCAACTGTCGTGCCTTCTGACGGGCTAACAGACTTCGATCTGCTTAAAGTGCTCTTGTTTTGTGAATTATTAGTAGATGTGCCCCATTTAAGCCATGATGAGGCCCGGTAGGATGTCTCTTTTTTCTTTTGTTTAAGGCGCTCCTCTTTTTCTTCCTTTCTTTCCAGGAGGCTCGGGCTTGAGAGAGGTGTGAAAAATTGCTCAGGTTGGAGAGGCACAAATTTTGTGAATGTCACTACTACTCTTATTGTGGGAACCACAGGGATAGCAACCTAATAGGGGTACATCAGAAATTATATAATTAACAGGAGTGTCAGAAAACTGCTAGATTTAATTAGCTGTAATTGATTACAGAACCTTCACACTACTAATTTGTGACATTTCCAAGCTTGATTTTGTGTAGTAAAACAGTTTTTTCAATTGTTCTGTTATTCTGTACATTGCTCAGGAGTTTCACTTTTTGTCAGCTTTTAATCTTTGGAGGTTCTGAATACCTGATCCTTATTAATCCTCCCATATTTGTACACTGAAACACGCAACTTATGAACTTGAGATAAATAAAAGAGGAAACTAAATGAATAAATAAATCATCAATAAGCCCAGAACTTATTGTTACCTTAACTGGAAATGTTCCAGGAGGGAACTTGTTAGTGAGCAACTCTCTTAGGCGTCTGACTGCTCGCACTCCATTTGAGAGTATGTCCAAGAGAGGTAAAATCTCTTCTATCTTCAATGGGAACTCTTCAGTAAGCCAAACAGTTGGCCGCAAGCTCTTTACTGTCTCCTTCTCCTTACATTTAACCTGTCACAAAGTCCCATTAGTCTAATTATTCCAACATTAGTAAACAAACTTAATCAGATATGGCTTACAAGAAACAATTGAACCTAAGAAAATGTTGCTGATGTCAGAGATGGTGAGTTTCTGTTAAGTTAATTGAAATAGATCAAATACAAGTCTTTGAAAAGACAATGTAATAGGAAAGGAAAACAGAATGCATTACCTTCCTCTCCCACCTATTTCTTTCTTCCTTCAACCGAGGCGGAGGTACGGCCACATCCACGCTGCGCCGCCTCCTTCCCACGTCTGCCTCCTCTGCCACTCTGCTACGCCTCCTAGGTTCATAGCAGCTACGGCGTGGTGGTGCAATATCAGCTACCAAAAACTCTCCATCATCCTCACGAATCCGCAATGGCATCATTACATCCTCCTCCTCGAGAATAACATCATCATTGTAATTATCTTCATGATCATCATTATTATTTTCAACATTGTCATTACTCTCTTCAGTTTGGAGGGTTTTAAAAGTGAAGAGGATGTTGTTTAGGTCATACGACCTAGCTTTCCATGTGCCAGCCACAAGTTCTGTCTTCTCCTTACCACGCCAACTTGTTCGTGGCACCAACTCAGCCGATGTGATATTTAAGCCGGGACGGCATGCCGTTGAATCCGCAATTAGTTCATCATCAGATTCAGTATCTTCTATTCCAGAGAATATATCATGAACCTGTGCAACACAAATGTTGATTCAATGCAAGAATATAATGATGTAATGATTTGACAATTCTAGCATCTTGTGCCCATTTCAGGAGTTAGTTGTACTTCTGACACATAGCTAAATTTATTATTTTGTCACGGAATTTTGTTTAGAACAAAATATGCATCTGACCAGTTAGTCAGAGTAAATATCCAACTTTAGTTTACTCACACATTGGCTAAATTTTTTTTTTTTTTTTTTTTTTTGATAAGGACATTGGCTAAGTTTATATTGGGTCTAAATCGACAACTGAAATATAGCTTATCATATGGTAGACACACTGGCCTATTATTCTAATTATAACTTAAAGTCAACATCTCAAGTCAAATGTATATTACGGGATTTGGTTCTACATGACGATTGAATAATAATAAAATTATAGAACTTATGTATAATGCAATGTTCACTGCCTCCATTATCCTACAAGACAAATAACCTAAAAAGAAATTTAACACTGTCGGTGATTTTGAACAAATAATAAATTTTGACTGCAATCAGGGGGTTTAATTAGGAACTCCTTTCATCAAAAGCACACAAGATTGATGAAATTACCTCCCTGTGGCTATGGTGAAGCACAAGAAGCGACCCGATTGGGAGCTTGGGATCCTCAGGCGCCGCCAAAAACACAAACGACCGCTCTGCACGGCGCGGCCTCAACCCGTCAAACCCGGCAAGCGAGACATCCGCTCTGACATTTGTCCCACGTTTCCACACACGACACGTATCCGACGGTGCAGCCCGGGACAAGAATGGCACAATTGGACTCTCCAGTCTAAAAGAAATCTCAAGGTAGGAATCCTGCATTTGTCTAAGAGCCGGTAAAAGCAGATGCAACCGACGCCGCAACTTAGCCCAAGCAATGAGCCGGTAATGCTTGAGCATCAATTTGGAGAGCCGGTGCCGTTCGAGGGAAATAGCAAGGTGGAGAGGGGACCAACCCGAGGCATTCTGTAGAGACGGATCGGCTCCGGCTTGTAGAAGAAGCGAGGCAAGGTGGGGCCGGTTGAGCCGCACGGCAAGGTGAAGCGGCGTATCATTTCCCGGCACATCGCGCCGATCTAATACGGACGAAACCGAAGCCGCAAGCGAGGATTCACGAACCGAGTCAGTGAGAGAGAGGATGGTAGAAGGATGTGAGAGGAAAGGGAGAGAAGCGAGAAGCGCCGACAAGCGGGCCCCATTGTTCAGTAGCACAAAGTGGTGTGCCGGGCTGTGTGAGTAGTCAGAAGGGTTGAGAGTTGGAGAGGCGCCATTTGGTGAGGTTTGTTGTTGTTGGTTCTGCCTCTTTTGGGTTTTCACCTCAGTCGCCATTGCTGAGACAAAAGCTTCTCTCTTTCTTTCTCACACCCACACAAAGAGAGAAATGGGTATTTGTTTTGTTGAGTTATGAGAGTAAAGTCGCTATCTGATCTGAGAATGACAGTGAGAGAGAGAGATGGAGAGGTCTATGTAAATGTAACTGTCGGATAAGTAACAAAATAATTAATAAAGAGAAAAGAGAAATGATAATTTGAGACAGATGGGTCTAAGAGAACAACTTTTTACAAGGTGGGGTTTCTTCATCATCTTCTTCTCTTTGCTTCTCTTTTAGTGCTTTCTCTTTGTTTGGTGAAGAGAGATGAGATGGAGGTGGCAACGCCGGGATATGGGACAGGAGATTCGGACTGGATCAAAGCTACTGTGGTTATGAGGTTGAGGTTCTTTTTCTTTTTCTCTTTTTCCTTTCCTCGGGTTGTGTAAAAAAAATATTTTTACTAGTTTACTAATTACTACGGCTTTGATCAGGTCGTCTTTAATGCCTCGGTTTCTCTATGACAGTTGACAGGTTATTTTTTGCTTGAATAGTGTAGTGAGAGGCTAAAATGGTCCTAGTTGATAGATGATTGAAGTAAATTTTTATTTTTCTATATTGACTCTGATAATTATATCGAATTATTACATTTTAACTTTTTCTAGTTATAGTTTCCCTAAATATCATAAGTATCTAATTTAAACTAAGTTATTTTGTCACAATGACATAAGAGTTAATTTTATTTGATTATTTTTACCTAAACACTTAATGGAAAAATCAATAAATATGTGGGCCAAAAATCATAAAATAAATGCATACATTGAACTGAACCAATTCTGATATTGAAGTGAAACATAACATTTTTAAGCCGACTTATGGTACTATTTCACTTAACTATAATTTAATAAAACTGTACCCTATAATATATTTGGGTTACTACCAACTGATTCATGACCTGTTGCTATCAAATTTTTCGGTTTTTAATATCTTCACTAGTTCAACAACTATTCAAATAACATGAACCCTTGAATCATTAAAGTAAATTTATAATTTGATTAAATTGAATTCTATTTATAAATAGTATCACTGATGGCATTGGTGATAACGTTAATTTATCCACTATTATTTTATAAATATCTCTAATTCGACAAGTAATTTAAAAAAAAAACTGAGCTGGTAAATTTGTTTTACAAATGGAAAAAGGTTTTTATTACTAAAACAGAGAATCAACTTTCAAGAAGAATTTATGGGCAGTGGCATCTGATCAGTACAATTTCGAGACAGCATTGATTGGGATGGGTGATGACCTTCTGTCGCTCCATACATTCTTTCTTTTTCTTCAAAAATAAAATGTTTGATTTGTAATTTAGTTTAAAGGTGTTTCCTCTCGCACATTGTGTCTCCTTAGCTTTCCTGACTTTTTCTTTTTCTACTAATTAATAGAGTTGAACTCAAAATGTAAATATCGAGTACAATTTTAGATTAAATAGACATGTTTATAAACACCCAAATTAAATTTTGCACGCTGAAGTTAAATCTTTTGTAGCAATAGTTACTATACTTTTCCTACAATTTGAGTAATAAAGTACAATAATGGATAAGAATATAAAAAAATAAGAAAAAAATTAAAAGCAAATTATACCACCGTTTGCGTATAATTTTTTTTGACATCTATTAAAAAAAAAATGCACTATAGCATGTTGCTTTTGTTTGGTTATCATCGACTGCGCAAGAAATTATCATCCTGTTGGAACCGTTGGATATAGTAGAACTAGAACTGTTATTAATTTATTTAATAAGAATCTTAATATGCAGCCTCAAGACCCCTAACCGTCCGATTAGAATTACAATCACTCCAACGCTGTAGAGGATCTCACAACGAATAAGTGACCTCGGGTTCCTAAATGAAGCAACGTTACTTGAGTGAGGTTACCGTTCAGTTCTTGTGTGGTCAAAAACTCTATGATCTAACATATAGGATGAGCACTGAAGCCAAACTGCTACGAAAAAGAACAAAAAAGAATTGACAATGTACTATAATAAAAGCACAATACTATTCTAATAAATAGAAAATAATTATTTCTTCATTATTAATTTGTACGTTTTTACTATTGTCTAACTGTAAACCTTGATGAATATTAATATAATAGAAAAAGAGACAAGTTATATTATGTTCAAGCAAAACTACCTATACTGTGCATCGTCGCTACATGAACTTCTGCACAGGAAAAGAAGTAATTTATCTACTATAACAGATTTAGTACGTACGACGCCAATCTTATCCGTTGATGTGATGATGTAAGAGAAAATGCCCCTTCTGATCTCCATTTATATTGACATGGATAGCAACAGTAGCCTCCTAATTGCCAACGGATTCGCCATTTGATGTGCGTTATTAGAATAAGTTTATACAATTAAACATTTAAACTTCAAATTTTATACAATGCAAGTTAATCATTACGATAAAATTTTTTTAATTAAAATAATAAATTATCATTATTGTTATTTTGAAAGAAGACAACAAAGTGATACCACAAACGTAAAAAGAATAACAAAATTGAATATATATTTAATCTTTATTAATACATTGAATAAAATGTAGAAAGGAAGCTTGTTGTCACACCTTGAAGTTTCAAGAATTGTAATAATTGATGATGCTTGATTCTGCATTGGGAACAATTTATGCATTATTCTGACAACATGATAAAAAAAAACTCTCTAATTTGATATTCTTTTCCACAAAATTATAAAAATTTTCTTCATATTAAAGTCATTCGAATTGATTGACACTAGAAGTCAACAAAATTAAATCTCATAATTTTATTTGAAATATAACATATCTTTAAAAAAAAATAATTATCCTGAATGTTGTTAATTTTTTCTATGGTGCCCTCTTCTAACATTAACTTTATTTCCATAAACTTTCTTTTTGTATTATCACAATGAGCACTACTCTACACAAAATTGAAATTATTTATTATTTTAATTCAATTTCTACATTTTCAAAATTTATCTTAAAACTAATCATCTCCCTCTTATTCGGAATAAAATGAATATCTAATGAAACTTATCAACATATTCACTATTATATCAACAGACAAGTGCAATAAAGTTCAATCTAGCTTTGCTAAATTTCCAGATCAAGTGGAGAAGTTGAAGGCCATAGGAGGCCAGCATTACGCGGTCCCATCCCAAGTCAGAGGAGTGTGATAATAACACACCCAGTTTACCACAACTCCACACTCTTCTCGTACACTGTGTCGTAGAGAGTGTGGGCACACTGTTTGTTGAAACAACGTGTCTTGTCTCTTGTCGTTATTAATTGGTTCTATCCTTGCCGCAAACGATCCATTACGCCCGTCGAGGTTTGATCTGATTCTTTGTTGCTTACATGGTGTAGCTTTCTCTGTAATCATAGTTTTTGTAGTTTATAATTTTATGAAATAAATATAGTTGATTATACGGACATTTGAGTCTTTTACAACAATTAAGTTACGAAAGAAATTACCAACAATATCATATCACATATAACAAACTGAATATTTTTTTTAGCATAAACTTAAACCTTCATTGAAGTTTCAAATGCACCATTGGCTGTGTTGTTATATTGATTCTCAAATGGTACTTACGACAATAGGCAATGCATCCTTGCTGTTCCTTTCTGTTATTATTTTCTGGTTTCCTCCACTAACTCAAAATGTACTAACAAAATCTTTGTCAATTAGCTTGAGCTCCATGAGAGCATACAAGCCATTTGTAGCAATACAGAATACGATGATGTTGAGAAAACTGGTGTTTAAATTATCAATAGACCTTCCAATATAAATATATAGTTTGTTTTTTTGGCTTCTAGGTTCATGTTTTTCAAGTTTTAAAATTCATACATTCCGAATATTCCAACTACCAAAAATACTCCAACTACGTGAACCGATCATACTTATATGAGAATGTATTTTTTTAAGTAATTCTGTTACCCATATCGTTTTCTGCATCCAAAATCACATTTGAGATTACAGGCCAATTTTTCCAAAAACAGCATCATAATTTCTACTTTAGTCTTTAATTAGTTCATAATCTGTACAAAAAAACCTACACGGCAGTAGACAAATTCGTGCAGCTCCATAATTACTAATAAAGCCACAGATTTTATACATTGTTTTCATCATTAATTAAACAAAAACCATAATAAAGCCTTTGTACTGAGAGGCTTGGAGAATTATAAGAGGAATTCATCAGTATAATTTTTCATTGATAGTATATATGATTTTTTTTTATTCCAAGATTAAGTTTGCCACCTAAAATATTTATCATATTGATTACAAATCAATGAGTTATTTCATAGGACATACACCATGCCAGCTGGGTTGAAAAAAAAAAAAAATTAATAGATCGAAGGATATCTAATCTGTGTTCTTATCTAGGCCCACATAATAAAGTTTTAACGCTGGAATAATGCAAGGTTATAAATTAATTCAGGTGTGATATACACCATCCATCAATTTATCATCCAATACTTGTGCTACGGTAAGTACTACGTATAATTTCAATCGAGGACCCTTTGTTGCTTTACATATGAATGACCGACCTTGCATTGCATTACAACTTGTATAAAACAATCGAGAAATAATTAAAGGAAGAGTTGTCTTCGATGAAAGGGAAAAAATTATTTTTTTTCCTTTCTTTTTTTTTTAAAAAAAAAAAGTGGACATCATTCCATATGCAATGTTTACATCTGGAGCAAAAATAAAAGATAAAAGAAGGAAATCAAAGTACAATATAAAGAGCAACTGACTGCAACCACTAAAAGAGAGCATTAAGACTTACTTCAAAACTAACCTAAAGCCAAGCCAGTACAACAAAGGTACCATCAAAAGACCTAAAAGAAAAACCCTCCAGACATTAACAACCGAGCAATCAAACAACACAAACATTTATACAAACTAAAAAGACCACATGTAATATGTAATGCAGATCGATTGGAAGTTAAACTTTTAATTTTTCACAAGCAGCAAGCCATAGTTTCATCCGAAGAACATCAGTGGGGCCCATCTGCAGAAAAGTTCTTCAATAATTCAATTGTTTAAGGCAAGATCTGTTGATGCTTCTGCTGTCCAGAATTCAGACAGTATGAAAATTAGGAACACTAAAGACTTTTTCATTAATTTAGCCCCTAAAACCATAATTTATTTTAGAAAGAACAAAATTAATGTCAATGATGTATATCTAAAGCTCTTTATTTGTAACCCAATTACACCTAATTCGGCTGTAAGCAAACAACCTACTAGCTCTAAGTATATAACTTGGTCGAACACACAAGGAAATAATTCCTCAATTAATAAGACTCTGATGTAAAGACTAAAGAGTGCTACAATAGTTATGGTACATGTGATATATGTTTTATACTTATAGGCTAGGTGGCCTGCTCGGTATTTTGTCTCATAGTCGTCTGCCAGCTGTTTTGTCAATTATGATATTGTCCTAACGCACTAGAGTTCTTGACAATGCAGTTCTATTATGATGAAGTCAATCAAATAAATAAATAATAACATATGTTACGACATAATCTTACTAGATTTCTAATCACATTATTGCAATGTTCTCAAATACTATGATGCCTATGACCATTTAATATATCTTTTTTCTCCCGAAATCTCGTTTATCATTCTTCCTTCTGCAATAAAAATATAACACCCATACACGATAAAAATGTCACATGGTGAAGGTGGAATGTTTGAAAAGACGATGTAACCTCGAGTTCCCTAACACTACGATATCCGTGAGACAATATAAATCCAACAAGTGAAACTAGCTCTGAAAATGTACATATATATAACCACATTTTTCGCTATTCCAATCAACAAAAATTGTCCATTTGAATTGAGGAATCAAGAAAAAGAGAGCCGATAAAATGAATTTACAGTTTATTTTCAGAACCTTAATTTCTATGCACTCGGTCTACGAAGGGGAAGAACTAATTCAAGTTGGTGAGAGATAAAATGTTCCCTGATTATTAATGTCGAATATGATTTTATTTTAGATTAAAAAACATAATTTAAATTTTTTTTGTCGAAATATTATAGAGAAAATGAAGAAGCTCGATAATTTTGCACCGGCTTTCGTATCTGACATGCAAAGTATGAGCCATACAATAGAATTTAAACAGGTCCAACTGGAAATTGGGGCCTTGAGATGAGGCGTTGAGCCGTTGATTCTCTTATATTATTGGGCCTAATTGTGTTATAGATCCTATTACTAACTAACAAAAATTATAAATAACTTTAATTAATTAAGAAATTATAAAATAATCCGTTTTTAATATTTTTTTTAACAATGACTTCGCAGTTTCGGAATCTGAGATTCCGAAACTAGCTAGTTTCGGAAACTCAGATGTCGAAACTAGCTAGTTTCGGAATCTCAGATTCCGAAACTAGAATCTGCCGACATTTTACATGCATTTCATTTTTATTTTTTTTTTCTAACTAGTTTCGGAATCTGAGATTCCGAAACTATAATCTACCCGACATTTTACAGACATTTTGTTTTTTTATACTTTTTGTTTTTTTATACTTTTTCTTTTTATTTTTTTTATACATTTCATCATACCAATTTCCACCCACTTTTTTCACCTAACTTTTTTTTAATTTTCACCTAACTTTTTTGAAAACTTAAATAATTTTCAATTATGAAAGAATATTTGAAAGATGGTTAAATTTCATATTATGAAATTTCACTTTTGAATTTTTTTTGTTGCTTATTATTTTATTTTTATATTTAATGTTTATCTTTTTTTTTTGTCAAAATTAAAACAACCTTAGAAATATTTGTAAGAACAATAATTAATACAATTATAAAAGTTAGAAGAATTTATAAAACATAAATAATTTACAATGACTAAATAACAATAATAAAAACGACCACAATAATAAAAACGACATTCTAAACTACTCCAATACAATAATAAAAACGACATTCTAGAGTTTAAAAACTTAGAGATCTTGACTCTTTACATATTGAAGAATTTCATCCCACCATGGTTCATCCTTTTCATTTTCATTGTCCTGTTGATTACTGGCACCGGCGTTGTCAGCCATATGAGCGGCTTCGTTCCAGAAAGCCGCATCTGCCTCTTGTTTTTCTATCTCTGCCATACATCTTGCTGCATTTGTTCTTTCTTCTTCTCTTTTTGCCTTTTGAAGTCTATCGCGCATCTGCATGTCCTGAATTTGTTTTCGCCATTTCTCCTTCTCCTTTTCTTCTTTTAGTCTTTTCTTTTCCGACTCTTCTATTCTCCTACTCCAATACTCGTGTGTAAGTCTGTCACTTTCTTCCCTCTTTTTTCTTTCGGCTTCTATGTACCGAGCTTCTCTTTCTTCCGCTTCACGGCGATCGTGGTAAGAGTAGTGCTCACGCAGGATGGTTTCTTGGTAATTGAAAATTTCACCACACTTTGTACATATCACTGTGTGGTCTCCACGAAAATTAAAAATGGATTCAACCATAGAGAAGGGTTTTGGCTGGCGTACATATTGTTCTTGGGGTTTCGGTTTAGATGGTAAGTATTCTGACCAGTCATAACGCTTCGGCCTTTCTCTTTCTTTCTGTTCTTTTACGTGGTCGAGGTAATGCCATTTTAAGGGAATGTCATAGTACGGTTCATTCACATTGTATTGGCAAGTTTGAGAACATTGACGACACACTGCGGTCCATTCTCCTCTTTGTTTTTTTTCTTCGTTGAGAGTAGAATGGAAGAATGATCCCCAATAGTTTTTCACAATGTCACTTGGATTCGGGTTTTTTGTATTGTTGGAGTTTGAGCTATTTCCTTTTTCCATGGTGGTAAAGTTCTTAAGAAGAAGTTGGAGAGAAGTTGGAGATTATTGTGTCTGGCTGAACCTGGAGAGTTTCTATATAGATGGAGCTCTGGTGTATGGTACAAAAAGTATGAATTAAATTCCATGTGATACTTTTCAGACTTTTTCAGAGTACGTCAAACTTTTTCAGACCATCATAATGCTCTCTCAGAGCACGCGTAGCTTTTTCAGACCATCATAATGTTTTCTCAGAGCACGCGTAGCTTTTTCAGACCATCATAATGTTTTCTCAGAGCACGTCTGTTCTATTATGAGACCACGTTTGTCATATTTGAAGATGTCATAGGGCTATACATTCAGACTATTACATTAAAGGAAAAAATAAAATATTAATTGTTGTAATTAATAATATTTATTATTATTTGAAAATATTTGAAAAATTAATAATATAAAAATTTTAATATTTGTTGTTTTCATAAATAATATAAAAATATTATTTGAAAGTATTTGAAAAATTAAAAATTTTTATAATATTTGTTATTATTTTAAAATTTTATATAAATAATATAGTAAATGTACTAAAGTATAATAAAAACAAAAGTACACAAAAAAATTATTATTGTATTAATATCCAAATACTATTTGAAAAATTAATAATTTACGTATTAATAAATAATATTTTTTATTATTTTAAAATTTTATATAAATAATATAGTAAAAGTACTAAAGTAAAGTATAATAGTAAAAGTAATAAAGTATAATAAAAACAAAAGTACTTAAAAAATAGGGGTTTTATAGGGTAAAACATAAAAAAATGGGTTTTATAGGGTAAATACTGTTTTGGCGGGGAATCTAGCTAGTTTCGGAATCTCAGATTCCGAAACTAGCTAGATTCCCGCCCAAACAGTATTTTGTCAGAAATTTCACTGTTCAATCACTCATTGAGGCTGAATTATAGTGTTGCGACGTTGTTTTGACATTATTTCACTGTTTAAATAGTGTTTTATCAATTATTTCATACGGTTGTCTCCTAGTTTCGTTTTCTCGGATTCCGATCATAAGGGTTATAAATAAGTGATTCGTCTCTAAGTCTGAGAATCATATATCATTTTCACACACATAAATTCGTCTCTAAGTCTGAGAATCATATATCATTTTCACACACATAAATTCGTCTCTAAGTCTGAGAATCATATATCATTTTCACACACATAAATCTCATATCCATTAGAAATATGAATTCCATTCGTGTTTTCGTTAATCAATCTCCTTACAATCAACCAAACAATTTCAGTTTCGATGCATCTTCACGAACTGATTATGAATCAGTCAAAGATACCATTTTATCTTCACTAGGATATTATCGCGGGCATTACAATTTGAGAATTGTTTCCCGTTTTAATATGATAATTGAAGGAAGGTTTCAACAAATGCAGTTGCCGGTGAACTCAGAAAATGAATGGCGTTATGTCCAACAGGAGTGCTGGGGAACTAGACGGCTTCAAGGACTTGAGCTGCACGTTGATTTGCTTCCAGCGGATGTAGAAGGTACATTCTCTCATAAAAAATATAATTATTCATTCATAAAAATAATAACATCATAACATTTTTTCTTGAAAGACAAACAACAAACGTCGACAAAGAAAAAATAATAAGAAGTGAGTTATGTATGAAGTTTGTGCCCCACATATTGCATCAAGTTTGTTACTACCTAACGCATACATGATATTAAATAATAAGAAGTGCCTTATGTATGAAGTTTATCACAAGCTTTAATTTTTTTTAATATATAAATATCATCTATAATATTAAATGATGTTATGTATACATGAATATAATGTCATATAAAGAGAAATTCCAAATATTAAGCCCCATGTATCCTGAAAGTAGAAATTAGTAAACCAAAAATTATGTCAATAACATTATATTATTGGTTTCCTCCAATATTTTAAATATCATCTATTTGGAATTATAATATTTGTTTTATTTATTTTTTACTTAGGTGGGTACTCAGATTATAATTATAATTATAATTATAATGAAGAAGCTATTAATTATAATTATAATGAAGAAGTACATAATGATGAACAAGTTCAATCTGCAACGTTGGATTGGGATCCTTGGGAACCTAGTAGTATAGATCCTCAAAGTTCAGAACAACAACAACAAATGAATTATGAATACAATAGTAGTGGAAATGTTTGGTCACCTTGGGAACAACCAGAGGGGAGTAGTAGACAACAACAAGGAGAAGAAGGAGAAGAAGAAGGAGGAGGAGAAGAAGAAGAAGCAGATATAGAGCAACTTGACGAGGCATACGACCGTGGGCCGGGTAATGAGTCGGCATATGCCACAGGCGAGGACTTCACTGACGAAGAGGCAGAATTTTTAGAGTCACAGGATTTGGACGAACACTATATGGCTGTTAACCGAGGTCAAGGGTATCATGTTACTGGAAGAACAGACACTTACCATCCTGTTCTCCAATTTTTAGATTGCTCTGAGTATAGGAATTCTATTCCAAAATCGTCCATACCACAAAATTCAGGACCTTTAGCCGAAGGAAATATTTTCTACACTAAAGCACAATTACAACAAGCTTGTAATAATTACTCCGTAGAAAATAATGTTGAACACAAAACCACTAAAAGTACGCCCCAATTGTTGAGTTTACATTGTAAGGTATACTCATGTAAGTGGCATTTGTATGCCCGTACAGAAAGGGAAGGTACATTTTGGAAAATAATAAAAAATGAATATGAACATACATGTGTGAGAAGATTCGGAGAATTTACACATGATAATCTGACGGCGACGGTTATCGCCAACTGCATAAGGAATGCAGTAAAAAGAGATCTTGGTATTTCCATAGAGGACGTCAAATCTATGTTAGAGCTGAAATATCCAAATGTCAAACCGACTTATAACAAGCTTTGGCGTGGGAGAGAGAAGGCAATCGAGCAACTTTTCGGGTCGTGGGAGGACGCATACAACAAACTACCAAGCCTTTTGTTGGCCATTCAGGGGACGACCCCAGGGACTCAAATCAAATGGTTGGCTCCCACTTGTGGCAATCCCAACAGAGCTATGTTCCTTGCAGCAGCGTGGGCATTCGGTCCTTGCATCGCAGCGGTGCCGTACCTTAGACCAGTTATCAGCATTGATGCATCGTTTCTGTCGGGTCGCTATAGGGGAAAATTATTAGCGGCGGTTGGTTATGACCCAGAGCAGCGGTTGGTTCCGCTAGCATTTGCATTAGTGCGAACTGAGGACGAAACTTGTTGGGGTTGGTTCATGAAATTTCTCAGGGACTATGTAATCGGGGACAAGAGAAAATTTTGTGTTGTTTCAGATCGCCACTGGGGAATAAAAAACACCTTCAAACGCCCTCAATACGGATGGGAAGAGAGTGCTAATCCTTCGTATGCCGTGCATCGGTATTGCATGCAGCATGTTTGTGAAAATTTATTCAAGGCATGTGGTCGAGATCTGTCTGTGGTGGAAAAATTTAGAAGTAAGTTGGCAAACAAGAAAAAATCGAGGGCATATCAAAGAATGTGGAACGAATTACAATTGACACACCCTGAAGCGATCACATATCTGACAAAGTGTGGGAAAGAGCATGAACAAGATGACAATGAGCCTGCCAAGCCTGAAAGGTGGGCACAGACATATGACGGTGGTCCTCGTTGGGGGCTTATGACGAGTAATGGATCAGAGAGTCTCAACAGTAGATACAAGGCTGAGAGAAGACTCCCAGTTGTTGGACTAGTGGAAGGGACTTGGTACAAAACGGTCTCGTGGTTTAATGAGAGAAAACTCCTATCATTTGAGAGAACTGCAGAGGGAGAGCGATGGCCAAAAACAATTCAAGAAAAGATTTCCAAGCGCACTCTAAAAGCAGGTACAAAATTTAATTACTAATAATTAATATTTACATATTATTTTAAAATAAATATATAATCATATCAATCCATATTTACAGTTGGAATAAATGTCGTGACCATTGATCATATGCGTGGGGAATTCGAAGCTCAAGTGCCCTACGAGAAATCTGAGCCAGGGGTAACGTGGAAGTACAAAGTTTTAATCAGACGAGCTTACCAACCAACTGATCCTCAACTACCCACCAGGCGTGCCGTATGCCAATGCAGAAAGCCACAACTGACGGGAATACCGTGTGTTCATGTCATTGCAGTCTGCAGTAAATACAGATGGGAAGTTGATGACTTTGTAGATGACAAATATAGCACGGAGAATATGCTCAAAATATGGTCATCCGGTGAATTTCACTGCTATGGAGACGAAGAGAATTGGCCTGTTTACGATGGACCCTTGATTTATCCTGATAGGAGAATGATTAATCGGGGAATGAGGCTGAGGATGAGGCTGCGACTGAGTGAAAGGCGAGAAAGGGTCATCTAAGGGAATACCGTATGTCTGGTGAAAAGCATCAGCCTGACTAAGGGGAGGTGGAGGTGGAGGTGGATGCTGAGTCTGGTACCTCCCTGCATACTGACTCTGGTGCATACTATAACCCTGTCCAAACTGCGTCTGAGTCTGAGTCTCGTACGGAGGATAAGGAGTATGCTGGGTGAGGTACTCCGAAGGTGGAGGTGGAGGTGGAGGTGGAGGTTGAGGTGGCGGTGGAGGCTGTGGCTCACCAGTCTGAGCCTCAGATGTGAGAGGCACAGATGGTCGGGAATGAGAGCGTCTGCTCTGAGTAATCGGCTGGCTAGGCCGTGGAACATCAAAAAATGAATCGAAATCATGCAAACTGAAATCACCCTGTTACACATAAAACCAGTAATAATGTTATAAAATAATTTTGAAAAAGAATAACATAACAAGAATAACACAATAATATTAGATTGTGATATATACCTGCATGAACCGATGCTCCTCCCAACCGGGCTCCGGAAGCTCCTCCTCGTCAGACGACGTATCAGGTATGGATGCTATGTCAGTCGGAAGACCCTTGGACTCTAAAACAAGTGGTATCCGATGCGGCTCGCCGACAAGATCCAATGTGGTGCTGCAACTTTTAAGAAGCGTCTTTCCAGCACGCCTGAATCCCTTCTTCACCGCCCATGCACATGCTCGAAGCACGTCTCTCAAAGTATGCTTAACCTGTTTAACCAATGTTAGCCATCAAATTATAATTTCAATCGGTTATTGTGAATGGTTATTGCATCAAAATGAACTCACCAATGCCACGTGTGCAGGACTGTCGCGAAGGTACGACATATCGGCAACCGGAGCTGTCTCTGTCTCCTCCGGAATCTGTACGACATACGCACCCCCATGTACCCTCAGCCAACGTAGATACGTCCCGAGCATAGAATCGCTCCACGGCCGGTTCTCCCTGATCATAGCCTGTGTCATGTCACCCCACATGGCAACCTCCGTCCGAAAAACGTCCCTCCAGTCTCTGGCTCGGTAGGTGGTGAACATGTAACCCATCAGACACGACATCCTCTGCCAAGCCTGTTTTATTTAGAAAATGTATTAAATATATTAAGTAATATTAAGTAAATATAGTACTAAAAAATATATGAACATGCTTATGTAAATGATTAAATCACCAAAATAATGTACCTCAGGTCGAGGTGGCGGCACTGTCTGGTACAGCATGAACTGGTGCATGACACGATCGGCGTAGTGCCACATCACCATCCAGTAATGAATGCACGGGATACGGACAACAAACAAGCTCGGATCAACCTGAGCATAAAAGGTATGAATTAAGCTAATTTATTATGCAATTTTCTACTATTATTTGAAAGGAATATTAACTTAATTTTTCAATTATTATAACATGTTAAAGAATAATATATTTATTGCAAACCTGAGCATAACGAGGCATGCGGGCCCTAATATGGTGGTACGGCCTCCAAACGACGTGCTCGGGTCTGATCTTCATGAGAACGTCTCGAGCATAATCCATCCCGGATGCGATACCAGGGCCTTCATACTTCTTAGATCTGTGACGTGTAGTCCATCTCCTGCAAATATTTGAACATATTTGAACATATCATGCAAATATTCAAATGTCTTCAAAAATTAAATTTCAAATGCAAGGAACATACCTCCCGTAAGGTGCACAGGAATCAATAGATGGTACACCCCAGTCGCTAAAATCATCCGTGATCGTCGGCCGACACAAAGTCAATCGCGCATACGACCATAACTGTAGAAGTAACCACGGAGCCCCGATCTTCGCGCTGTTATTTATTGCTGCGGTATCCAAACCTCTATATAAAGCAGCAAGTGTGGCAGCACCCCAATTGTACACTCCCTGAGAGGGAGTAGTACGAAGATCCTACAAATCATAGAAGTTGAATCGTAAACTGTATCGTGTATCGTATCGATTCATTTAAGATACGCTAAGTTATCCTTAGAATAAATAATTAAGGATAATATTGTATAATATTGTAATGTATTTTTATTTCTATAAATTATAAATATTATAGTGTATAATAAAACTATAATATGTATAAATTATATTATTAATTATTATATTGTATAATATATGTACAAAGTATTAAAGTATTAATTAAAACCTATATTTAATTATAAGTTAATACCCTAGTATCGTAAGTTACGTATTATGTATCTTAAAATATACGAACTCGCAAAAATCTTATAATAATTAACAGAACAATTTAAATATTTTATAAAAATCTACGAACCCGCAAAAGATCGAGATAAAAACCAGGAACAGAGTCACCAGTGGCATCCGGAAATAACGTGCAACCAAAAAGCTCTAGCACGAATGCCCGTGTGTATCTCTCAATCTGATCCTCATCGTCGAGGACAACATCCTTCCAAATCTTGCGCAGCTTCGTAAACTTAACGCAATGTTTTTTCCTGCATTTCGACTTTATTGTCAGAACAATAGATTAAGTTCATTATAAAGTACACAATAAGTTTTATAATTTTCTTACGTTCTCTCTTTTTCTCGGAAGCACTTTTCCACTTCCTCCTGCGATGTGTCCCGCGGCAACACTGTCGAAAGAAGATCGATATAATCGAAATCACAACGACCCGTCACGACTCGGCCAGTCACGACGGGTAAACCATATAAAAATGCCACATCCTGCATGATAGTTCAAATACTATTAGTATACATATAAATCATAACACAAGTAACATGAAATTTTCTTATAATAAAATATCACGTACCTCTAGACTAACAGTCATCTCGCCGACATGCGGAAAGTGGAAAGTGTGGGTCTCCGGCCTCCAGAACAAGGTCAAACCCTGCACAAGCGTATGATCCACAGGCATATGACCAAGCTGAACGACGTGGATCAACCCAAGTGTCGTCAGATGCTGGTCCACCTCAGGAGTCCTAGCCATCATCGGCTTATGCACCAGTGGTTGCCATTTCTTTATTTTTGAGAAAAAATATTAGAGACTATGGTGATTTCAAGTAGATTTTCAAATAATAATGAAAAAAACAAAATAACATACAGTAGGGCCACGAAGCTGGTCTAGTTGCAAATGCAACAGACGATCAGCACCGGGAGGAGGAGGAGGAGGAGGAGGAGTAGAGGAAGAAGAAGGGCCCGCTGAGGTAGAAGCCCCGGCTGAGGAAGAAGCGCCGGCATCAACAACACCAGAGGAAACGACGTCCGTAGGCTCAGGCACGTCTAAAGTAGAGGCCTGAGGATCGGTACGTAGCCTCGTAGATCTTTGTGAACCTGGAGACGTTCTTCTTCTCGGAGGCATTTTCACTACTTAATTAAAAAATTTAAATGTCATAAATCTAACAAAATTTCGGCAGCATCTCCCCTATATCGGGAGGGTTTCCGAAAATTTATTTACCCAAATCCCCCCTAAATAAACCCATTTCAAACCAACCAATCATATCATATCACATCATATCACAATCGATAATCATATTCAATATTCATATCAATATTCTAAACTATCATATCATATGAAAAAATATCATATCATATCAATATTCTAAAACTATCATAAAATCATAAACTATCATATCATATCACATTCATATCACATTGAATATTCAAAATCATAAACTATTCTAAATTACGTACATTAACTATGCAAAATAATTAAATTAATGAATAAAAAATACTAACCTCGATCGACAATTGCTGCTGAAATAGGAAATTCGAATCTTGAATCTTGTTTGAAATTTTCTGCACATTGAAAACCAAAACAATATATCAACCTATAAGAATTTTCTAATTTTTCTATTAATTTTTCTAATTTATATATTGATTTTCCTAATTAATATGATTTTTTTAATAATTTTTTATATTTTTGGAATATTTTTCCTATTTTTGTTGATATTAACCTAATTATTTAAACATTTATTAATTATTATAAGATGTAAAAAATATAAAATTGCTAACTTATTTTTTTCCGTAATGAATAAAATTTAATCCGAATTTTTTGTATATTTTTAATATTTTTTTGAATATTTTCCTAATTTTTCTATTATTAATCTAATTTTAAAATCAATTTAATATTATTATAACATATAAAAAAATATAATATTTACTAAAATATATTTATCCTAATTAATAGAATTTATTCTGATTTTTTTTAATTTTTTTTGATATTTTTGAAATATTATTTTTAGTTTTTCTATTATTAACCTAATATAACTAAAAAAATAAATAAATAAATGAATTAAAAAAATTAAAAAAAAAACTTACCTGAGAGCTCTTTCTCTCTTCGGCGGAGGCGGAGACCAAATGAAAGCGACAGAGAGAGAAACGAAGGGTCCCCGCTTATATAATAAGCGACATTCTTAGTTTCGGAATCTCAGATTCCGAAACTAGCTAGTTTCGACATCTGAGTTTCCGAAACTAGCTAGTTTCGACATCTGAGTTTCCGAAACTAGCTAGTTTCGGTATCTGAGATTCCGAAACTAAGAATTTTTAGTTTCGGAATCTCAGATTCCGAAACTGCGAAGTCAGTGTTAAAAAAAATATTAAAAACGGATTATTTTATAATTTCGTAATTAATTAAAGTTATTTATAATTTTTTCGGATTACTAACGCTCTTATAACCTAGATAGAAGTTTGTGGAAGCTGTAAGCCTGTAAACTTACAATCCAACATTTAATTTTGTAAATGCAGTACCAGGTTCATGTGTTTCTTTTTTCACCATTCGCAGTATTCGTATATTCCAGCCACCATCATACTCGACGAGACGGATTTAAGTGTACCATAGGGGTGTCAATATCACCCCTATTTTTTTTAAAAAATATTGTTACATATGAATTTTGTAATTATAAAATATAAATTTGTTATATACACCATATATTTGAACCCCATAAAATTATATGTGAGTTTTCAGTAATGAACCCCCTACATATTTTGTAGAATAATTTTATGTGAGATTTTTTTTTTGTTAGATTAACAATTTATGTTTGTAAAGCATTATTACCATAAGAAAATCATTTCAATAGCCGAAAATAAAATTGCTCTTCTCAGTTTTTTTTTTTTTTGGCCCTTCAATTTATTAATCAGGTCCAAAAGATAGTCCAAAATGAATAGCATCATGTATTTTGGAGCTTTAAAGTAATGGATGTATGTTGCAGACATATATTTTGTTTAATTATTTTGATTAGAATCTGAATTTTAAAGTAATAGATGTATGATGATATAGAGTCCAACTTTATCTAAATTTAATTTAATGTAATAATTTGGGAGGTAGACTAAAATCAGCCACGATTATATCACAATTTTTGAAGTTCTAATGGCTAATTCGAACTGTTAAATGTGTTCTCCATATTTAATATCTTATTGGAGACCAAATTTTATATTTTTTTTATAATTATGAAGTATTTTTTTGGTATTTTAATAAATTTTTAATTTAAACAATTTTGGATCCTTCAATAACAACGAATTTTAAAAAATAAAAAAAAAAGTAAAAAATTTCAGAAAAATATAAAATTTGGTCTCTAATGAGATTTCAATATGGAAAACTTATTGAACGATTCATATTAGTCATGAGAACCTCGAAAATTGAGATATAATCGCGGTTGACGGGTCCATCCGTCAGTCCTAGCTGATTTTAGTCTACCTCATAATTTGAATATTATTAATTTGGCGAACCCCCTTGAAAAATTTTCTGGCTCCGTCCCTGATACTCGTTCGTTAATTTAGAGGCACAGGCCAGAGCTAAGTATATAATTACTTCTATGATTGTAGTTGCACTATAAGTTTAGTCGAACAGTTTAAAAACTGGATTTGTTTATAACGAAACCACCAGATTTTTTATTTTATTATTTTTTCCTTATAAAATGAAGTAATTATTACAAAAGGATACCAATTTTATCACAATTTAAATGTAAATTATACACTCTGCGTCACTGGTGTGGGTTCCTCCAGTGAGTAGGATTATATAGACAGCTTCAATAACTGTCCATACTGCCAACACAATAGGTCGGTGTCTCCACCAACCTGATGCAGCCGTGAAGATCTTCCCATCTGACCACCAACTTGTTCCAAGCTATCACTTCCTTTTTTTTCTTGCTTTTTTTCTTTTTTCCAATGCAAAATTTGTTATTTGGCTGTTTCCGTTTGTTCGCATTCAAGAGTATTCCCTGAATTAACAAATTCACAAAGGTTTCACGACAATTAATGAAACAACAATCAAGGACGATACATTTCATTTATCAAGCATTCTGAAATACCTGAAGATTGTGATTCACAGAAATTTACACCATTTAAAGGCTCCAGATATAGCTGCCTCTTGTTGTAAAGAAAGGTTCAGACTGAGGTCTTGCAAAGAGCACCAGCAAAATACCAGGCAACAGAGTTTAATTCTAGTCTAATCTATTTAGCCATTTACATTACAAGTACAAGAATACCAGAAAGCACAGAGACTTCTAGGAAGGCCATAGAAGTTAAAAAGTAAAAAGTAAACCCTACTCTGCCACCAAAAAATTTTTGCACCGAGAATCTAAGCCCTCAGTCCAGCTCTATCCCTATTGAATTTTGGATCTACCAAATTTCTCCACAACTACAAATAATTTAGAAAGAAAGCTCTAAACCAATTTACAAATGTTCACCAGCATCTCCAATTTTTAGCCTCAAATTAACAATTCTAACATTTATGTCTCTCTGTTTCAAGCCTCCAAATTGTAAGAATCCAGAAAAGCTAAAGTTGCAAGGCTAAATCTGGCTGCTGGGCCTCCAAGTTAATACCTGATGATTGGCCTGGCGGTGAACCTGGTGAATTGAATCCAATATTTAAATCTGGTCTAAGTGCCTGTGGTTCTTTGATTTGCATATGCTGATTATGCGACGCAAACCCCTGCCACTGCAGCTGACCCTGTACCCTTGTTAAATCCCTTTGCATTGGAAACATCACCAAACCAGGGTTGCTATTGGAGTTCTGCACTTGCAAAGGATGAGTTGCATTACTAACTGCAGTGCCACCCCTGGGGCTTGTATTAACCACCCTCCATACAGGAGGATTATGTGAAACATTGTTAGATGCTGGTCTTACTTGAGTACCAAGAAAGGTGGGCACTTGTCCTGGAAACAATGCTGGCACGGGTGCACTCAGAGAAGGCTTAGTCTCATATGGAGGACCACCGAAGGAGATCCAGGAGTTTTGGCCAGAAATAGCAGGGCCCACAGCTTTGGGGCTCTCAGCTTCTTTCTTCACTGATTGTACTGGAGGGAAAAAGCCTTTTGAAGAGCTAGTACCCCTGTTCAGGTTTCCAGGCTGGTTTGTTGGTGCACTAGGCAACACATTTGACCTTCCATTGTTGTTATTATTATTATTATTACTACCATTAGAAGTGTTAGCCATTGAATGGTTTGTCGCTTGGTGCTTTCTGATGAACCCCATTGGATTGGCTTGTACAGAATTACGACTTTGTCCCATATTTGCATTAGTCATTTGCCGTGGTGTGCTCACCTCTGGTGGCTTTAAGAATGGTTGTGACATTTCAGAGGTGCTTTGCAAAGCAGCTTGATTCCTTTTACTTTGAGCACTCCTAGCAGTCGTCAGGCCTACTTTGTCGGTCCTTTGCTGTACCTCTCTGACATTATTATTACTACTTGTAGGTTCAAACGTAGCAACACCAAACAGTAATCCACTATTCCGTTCAGGAGCTCTAGAGGTGCTAGGCACACCCACATGTTGACCTGCAGAGGTATTATTGATTGATCGAGATGATCTTGGCTGTTCAACTTGTTTAGCTACAAAGACAATGGGAGGAGATAGGGGCTCAAAATCATCAACCCAGCCACGGCCAAACTTGATACCAGCAGGTAAAGACCGCTCAATCCTACTAGAGGCAATTTGCCATGCTGTGGGGCCAAGAAAGGCTGCAAAGCGGGCTAAACTCCTTGCATAACAATGTTCAGTTTCCAGCCCAATCTAATAAGCACACAGAGATTGACAAATATAAGTACATTTGTGAGTAAGGTAAACAGTCAGTACATTTGTGAGTACCACTTTGTTTCTGTGTTTTACAGGAAAGATAGCTAATTGGGTCTTTTTAACATTTCCTAATTCTTTATTTAATAACTTAAAGGCAGTACAGAATATTGGCATACCGAGAGGAGTTGTTTTGGGTCATCAGCAAAGATGTCAAATATAGGATCACGTTCTACTGAATGTTGCTGTTCATATGTGCTATAAGTTTTCCGTCTGTTCATGTCAACAGGCTTTTTAATCTCATCAGGAACCCGCCTATTCTCATCTACAACTGGAGTATCCACTGGTCTCGAGGGAGACTCCCTAGCTGAAATAAGCAGGAAGACCACATTATAAATTTCTTTCACAAAATCCAGCCCTTATCCCTGATTCCAAACTGGTATGGTATCAATGAGCAGGAAAAAGACCGACTCCACAAATTCACTGAATAATCCAAATAATTGGGACTGTTTTAGACTTTTAGGTATAAGAAATAATCAATTAATCTTACCCTGACTATAATCCTCAGCCAATAATGAGAAATAATAACAGTACAGCCATGAATAACCATAAAGGTTGTTAGTCTGTGTTTGTTTATAAAGTAGCAGCATTAAGTAAATAATAGATGGATGTCATTTGTCAAATACGCTAGTTAAAATGACTAAGGCCAAAAAGGGTTTAAACTCGATATAAATTGGACGAAATTACATTTTAAAACCTGACTAAACTGCAAACTGATCCCCAAAAAGAATAAAAGAAACGAACCTGAGATTTCCCCAGCCTTATCAGATTGACTATCACCCAATGAACAGCTATTGTTATCTACAAAACCATTAAGAACCACGTTGAGCTCAGCACTCTTCTCCTCAACATTATTATTATTGATTTTATCATCTTCATGATTATCGTCATTATCATGACCATTCTCATCATCTCTATAATTATGGATATCAACACGTGAAGCACTCAGTGATGTTCCAGCCTCCTCTGCAGAGGCATGAGTCCCAGCCGATGATATGTCAGAGCTGATTGGATCCTGACCAAATCGACTAAACGACCTCCTATTATTACTGTTACTAACAGTTGACTTTTCTCTCTCCTCCCAATAGTGGTTTGTTGAAGATGCTATCTTCCTTTCCTCTCTCTTGCGCTTCTTACTATCAAACTTTCTCTGGCTGGTAACTCTGTGAACCATTTCTCTCTCATCTCTCCTGTTGATTGTTTTCTTCTCTCCAGAACTGGCCCTGACTTGATATTTCTCTCTGATTGGTGGGTCCCGCTCCTGGAGTGTGCGGATGTTGGCCTTTGGCCTCTCCACATTCTCTGGTTGAATTGCACCATCTCGGAGTTTATGGAACTTGCTTCGAGCCAGCTCTTGAATTGAATGTGCCTAAAAATAACAGTAATAAAGAACCTTAAGAATTAAATGTTTCCTTTACATAATAGTCACCATGTTTGCCTAATATGATTCCACTACTTGCAAGGGGAAAAACTACAGAGAAGATGTGTCCTTGGGAGTATTATAATGCTTTTCTTTGTTCTGTACTACAGATATATGTAGATGATCAATCAGACAGAGGTTCCCAATGGCTGCATGTCCGCACAGATACAATAATGTACAATATCCTCATCAGGTTCCATGTTTCTAATACCGTTTTAAAAGACTACCTTTTAGGTTTGGACTTCGGAGGAATGGGGAATGTATGTTACCTGTCTAAAGTAAATGGTGTCTGGTGCATTGTACTGCATGGCATTACTACAAATTAAAAACACATCATCCTGCAATTGCAAATGTTTTCGTGTAAGGGAAAAGGTTGGCCAAAGTAATAGACTGTCAAAGAACATGAAAGAAGCATTTAAGAACCCTGGAAAAAGTCTCGCATAAAGCACATAAAGCAACTATTATGATTTAAATAGCTGACTTCCTTAACAAGTGATGCAAGTTAATTTTACTGTATTTATCTTGATCATTATCTCTTCAGTGATATCTTAATAATTATTCTAACATTAGAAAAAGGAATATGTCATCATTTTCGGGGATAATGCAAAAGAGTTATTTTGCTATCCAATAAATAGGTGGATGACATGAGGCCCTTAATTGTCCTATTAGATGGGAACTTCTTCATTATTTCATAATGGTTTATTTGAAATAAACACCTTTCCATCTGCGCTAGTAATGGAGAGAGAATAAATGATAAACTTGTTAGACAAAAACAACACCTGTCACGATGTTAAAAACATTATGGTTTTTCACAATGCGAATCCTTCAAGAAAAATATCTAGTACCCCACCAAAAAATGACATGATTTAAGTTAGCAAAGTTCACATATCTTGCAAATGACACTACTTTCTATTTTTGCAATTAAATCAGAAGTCTATTTTTGCATCATTCAGAACTACAAAGACAATCTGAAACAGGTATTTGGAATAATAATCATCTACATATATAATCAGAAATAAGTATTCAACTATGTTTGATAGAAAATTCCACAAGAAATTCATCCAATTTAGAACTTGGGAACCAAATCTGGCTTCTGGTCAGTCATTATTAGAGTTGCAGTGCAGGTTGTTAACAAATATGTGGATCACTGAGTGCATTTGCAAAAAGTCTATTAAAAATTTTTTTTCCTGGTAGTTGAGATTATATTTATTAAACCATTCATAAACAATGAGTAAGGATGACAATATGGCTTTACAAAATCACAACCCTGCAAACAGTTGAAAACTTAATACTCCCCTAAGGTCCAGTGTGGCTTACCAGTAAATATGGTTTAATTGTGGAGTGCATTTCTCAACAATTCATTAAATTTAATTTTTCAAGAACAACAAAATATTACTAAACCACTAATTTACAAGAACAGAAACAACCAATGATTTATGACACCACAAATCCACAAAGCATAGGTGCTCCATTTGGGCTTGCTCCAGGAATCAATTAAGAAAGTAAGGAAGGGAGGTGAGCAGAAAATAGCATCCTTAATAATTCCACGACTACAGTTGTGAGGGAGAAAAGGATAGAAGTACCATTGAAAATCTAAATTTGGTTACCACCAAAATCGGAGGATACAGGAGGTGAATAGCTAACTTTTGGTAAAAGAGTATGCATTACTATGCTCCTTCCCTTCCCTTGCGTCTCAGACTGGAGCAAGTAAACAGTGATTCTTAACCTTCTTCCTTCCCTTACTTTTCCTTACTCTTCCTTACCTCTTTCAAATTGTTCTGGAGCACAGCCTTACTGGCAGATATAATCAATTATTGAGTGCATTTGCACAAAGCCCAATTTATTTTGGCAATAGAAACTCCAAAACTATTTATGAAACACAAGAATTTAGAGGAAAGGCAAAATGGTTCATTAATCCACATACCCTCAACCAATACCCAGCAATGAATTAAAAGAAATGGAAAAATGGCATATTACTCCACATATCCACAATCAATGCCCAGCTTTACTAATTGGGTCCCAAATGACCTTTGCTACATATGATGGTAAATCCAGTATTGATAACAAATCTTACCAATTTTAAACCTTGAAAAAGTATACAAAAATTTACTATAAAGTTGACTCACCTCAAATTGTTCAAACGAACTATAGACATTCTTAACCAGCTTTCTTCTCACAGTGCTGAAATCCATCGGGTGCTCAATCACGTCATAATAATCAGGTAGCTACATTAAAAATAAATGTGGTTTTTAACGAATTTTGAAGTTTAAGCAAAATAACAGAGAAATGCATTAATAATTTTGCTTCTGTTGTTACAATAGAAGTGGTGGAAAAAATTCAATAGTTTCCAAAAAAGAAAGAAAGAAAGAGATGCATTATATCTTTGGTTGAAAATACTTACCTCTTCTGGATCCACAGGCTCCGCAAATACCCCATATGTATCTTTCCTGAATAAGAACGAATAAAATTAAAAAAAAAATGAAAAATATTCAACTAGAAATCAAGACTACAAATCATGTTTATAAACTCATACTTTTGAAGCTTCTCGAGAATCTCTTCAAGTGTCTTCCGGTCAGGCAAAGGAGTTCTCTTCACAGACTTGAGCGACAAGCCTAATCAAAACATTAGCCATTAACAAAGCTTGCAATTAATTACAACTCTAAACACTAAACAAACATGAGATGACAATATACTGACCTGAAACAGATCCCTTCAATCCAGAACCACTAAAATTGCTCCTTCGTACCTGTGAACAAGCATGAACAAAATCACTTGCTTTGCACAGATAAACTAATTCACTGAACAAAACAAACACCATAACACTTGAAAACAACCAAAAACATAATAAAACAAACTAAAACTGTTAAAAATAATGACTAATTTTAGCATTAACACTCTCTTAACTAAATCAAAAAATTCTAGTAAGAAAGCACTGAATAATTAGCTCAATATAAAAGCGTTCTACAAAAAAAAAAAAAAGAAAGAATAATATAACAATACCTCCCGATGAATAGGTTCATCAAACCCTAATCTCTGTTCCCTCCCACCTAAACCCGCACTAATCCGTCTCTTCTTCAAAGGCTTAACCTCCTCATCACTGTCTCCATCATCTCCAACATAAGAAGAAGACGACAAATCGGACTCAACCAACTGGCGCCCTCCAGTCGTTCTCTTCCCACTCCCTCTGCTCCCGTTCTCACCCGAAAGCTTCGTCACGAGCTTCACTTTCCTCCTCCCTTTCCTCTCGTTCTCCGATTCTTCCCCCGATGAAGAAGTCAAGCCGTAGAAATCCTCGATTAGCGGACGAGGCGTGAGGCGCGGTCGCAGGTTGCGCCGAGGCGGAGATGGAGGTGGCGATGGAGATGGCGATGGAGATGGAGGTGGTGGCGGCGGTCGTGGTGGTCGGCCGCGTCGGAGCTGAGACTTCATCGCTCGAGCTACTTCTCTCTCTATTTCTCTCTCTCTCTACTTTTTTTTTATCTTTTGTTTTTGCTTGTATCGATTTTCTTCTATTATTTTTTTACTTAATTCCTTCTCTTTCTCTCTCTATCTCACTATCAGTGTTTTCGTTCTGTGTTTCTCTCTCTCTATGGGTGTGTGTGTACGACTAAGCTCACCAACTCTGGCCACTAGTATGACTTTTCGGACTACAGATCTCTTCTCTGTTTCTCACTCTAGCTTTCTCGCTCTAAAAGGAGAGGATGGATGGCATCAGTCATCACTCTGTGTGTGTGTGTGTGTGTGTGTGGGTGTTCTTTCTTTTTTTAACATAGAGTGAGACAGTCGGTGATGATTGATTGAAGTGGTGATTTTTTGCTTTTAGGTCCTTCTAAAATTTTAAATGACGAGGAAGTCTCAGATTTATAATGGATAAATTTATTCACTGACAAGTCCAACACGAAGGGAGTTTCGGGTTGAATAATTAATGAACGCGGTTTATTTACTTCATGATTATTTTTGGGAACTTTTTATTATTTGTTGGACTTGTAACTGAAATTTTGGCTTTGTGGATGTATTTTTAAATAATATAATGTAAGAATTTATCATACTGTTGGTATAAAATTGTATTCTTGTTAAGGAATTTATTATGAGTTGAATTTATTTGTATGTTCATTAAGTGCGGGTAAAGCTAGAAGAAAGAGTGTGAAAAATAGTTATTACCAGAAATGTTAGTTATTCTGGTGGAAATTTGGCAACGGTTAGAAACGATAGTTTTAGAAAAGTCGATTAATATATCAGAAAGAAATATTGCGAATTAAAAAAAAAAGACTTGTAGAAATGTATACATACCAAAAGTTATTGAACATCTGGTAAATAATTGACAAAATTAGAATATTTAATAAAATTTGCCAGTATGTACTTTGCCACCTGACCCTAAAAAAATTTGACAAAATTAAAAATGTAAATTGTAGATATGGTGTATAAAATTTTTGATATAATTTAGTAATCAATTAGCTATTCATCTAGTACCACCAAACTGGACTGTTAATTTTTCAAATTATTTTGACGAATGATCAATTAATTCTCAAATTACATTAAATTTGATATTTACTATATTTAAATTATAAACAAAATATCTGAAATTTTATTTTATTTTTCCCTTTAAATAACCGTTTGATCAGTTATCAACTTATCATAAATGTTAAATAAATTTGATGCGAATGTAACATACCCATTTAGGAAATAGTAAGAAACCCTGTTTAGGTCACACGTCTCTTCTTGATTCTCTGTTTCCATTGTCTCTCGATCTCTTGGCTTTGAGAAAATTATTTGGCAGACTATGACGTGTCAATATCAGTATCAACAGAGCTCTAAGAAGATCTATAGAAAAGTTATGTTCCAGGTTCAGCCAAGAAAGTCCGTTTCCCATTTTTCTTCTCCTCTCCCTCTCTAGTCTCTACTGCCTATTATTTATTTGACCACTTACTGGCTACTTTTACTCTTTCCTTACTAACAAAGTTGGTAAAATCTGAATCATTGAAATCATTTATCTATGATCAGACGTTTGAATCCGACTAAACTTACGAAAATTAAATAGTTCAATATTTTGAACCTGAAAATTTTGAAAATAAATAAATCCGCAAATACTAACTATCCAAATATAAAATTATCCTGACCTGAATGACTCACCTTTCTAAATCTTTTCTGGTCCAAAATTACATGACACAGACGAACCAAAGATTTTAAATCTGAGTTAATCCATCAAGGATGACAAAAAAAATAAAGTAACACAAACCATGATGAAATGGAGGTTTTGGATTTGATCCAAATTATGTGATCGAAATGAAAAAAAAATGTTACCATCATATTTTAATTAATGAATTTTAATCCTCCTTAAATCTCGTCAAATTCTATCCAAAAATTCTTTTGAAAACAAAAAAAAAATTGATTTATTTTTTCTGTTTTATTCAATCAAAATAGATAGAGTCATAATCTCCGTTGAAAACAAATCTATTTATTTCTTCTTCTTTCTTTTCGATCAGCATATTTGATTTCATAAAATCAAATCCTCTTCTCTCCAACTCCATTAAACATAAATTAACTACCATCGAAATCATATTCTCTTCTCTTTTTTTTTTCTTTGAAAAAATATTTTCTGATCAGTACAATTTTAAATAGATTTAGGCTGTATAGTTCTTTTGACCATTTTTCCTTAAAAGTGTAATGAGAAATGCTAGTGTCCAATATATTGGACGAATACGATTGTTCTCACATTTTTAAATTTAAAATGACCGATCTGAACCGTTCAATATGTTCTTCATATTGGAAACTTATAAGAAACCAATTTTTACATTTTTTAAATTTTTTTACTTATTTTTTGGTATTTTAGAAAATTCATGATATAAAAGTTTTGGATCGTCCAATAACAACAATTTTCTAAAATACCAAAAAAAATAGTAAAAAAATAAAAATAATATAAAAATACTTTTTTTGTAAGTTTTTAATATGGAGAACATATTGAACGGTTCAGATCGTTCGTTTGATATTTATAAATGTGAGAACAATCGTATTGGATGGATTCCATCCATCCAATATATTGGACTCTAGCATTTCTCAAGAGTAATTACAAATGTTATGTGTCGCGGTTTAATGAATTAACCTGTTTCGTTAAAAATAAAAACACAATTTCAAGTGTAACTCAAACAGATTAAAAGTCAACATATAATTTCTGATTTCTATAGATATTCATTTGTCCATAATTTGTCATTGGATTTGACAAAAGACTTGAAATATTAAATGCATAATAAAGTAATAGAACACCTTTGGTAGGTAATCAAAACGAAAGTTTCTACATTGAAATCAAGGTGTAGCTAGAAGCGAAATTAAAGTCCCTTTTTACCAAGGACTTGATATAATATATACGTTAATCATGATTGTAATCGATATAAAAGTATTTTGTTGTCGGGCCAATCACTCTAGCATGCAACTCAACATTAGAAAGTAGTTAATTTTATTTTTTTAGTGAAAAAAGTAGTTATTATTATTTTAGAGTTGGTCGTCTGAATTAAGTGTTATAAATTTCTGTTTATAATTGCTGAGGTGTGATCTTCTACATTCCTAGATTTAGCATTTTGGCTATTTACAGCGTAATTTTGCATTTCTTTTTTGGAGGTCTTGAAAATTTACATTAGACAATTATTACTATTAAAAATGTATAAAGTTATTATTTTCACACTTTCGTTGTATATAATTGAATTTCATGGAGGGGATTTAAGGCAGCACTAACAAAGTTTCAAGGCATGCTTTAAAATATATGTATACGGTTCCAGCAATTATTCAGAAAAGAAAAAAAAAAGAATGAAATATATACTGGAGTCACCAAGTGTAATTTTTACTGTTATAAGCCTGGATTTATATTCTCTTTGAAAAGTCAACATTGCCGAATTTTTGGTATATTTTCTTCCCTTGGAAATAGGTCTAATTTTTAAAATAAATTATTCAGGGTCTTGTTTCTGAACTTATACGGCGAGTTTTCATCTAGTTCAAAGTATAGGGATCAACACTAAAAATTAAAAATAAAAATAAAATCTAAGCAATGTTTGATTCGTTTATATTTAAATGGAAGAACATGCAACAGACACCTTTCAGTTCCCCAATAATGCATGTACGACATTTTTCTAGATGGAAGATTGCATTATTTTATTGCCGGAGCATTTAAGGATGGGAACAAAAGTTAAATAAGCACAGAGAGCATTTTGTTTGGGTGTATACTGTGAAAATAATAATTGATAATATTTCGATCAATTTTTTTATTTGTTCGTATGATTACAGTTTAGAACTTTAGATCCATGCTCTCAATATCCAAATTGGCATATCGAAAGAAAAATCTTTTAAAGTTCATTTTAATATTGTATACCCAGCAACTGTTAGCAACAATTGTCTAGTTGTGTTATCTGTTAACAATACTTACATATCCTTTAAGTGAAATTATATAATTAGGGCAATGTTTTCTGAATTTTTTTTTTACAGATTTGAAAAATGAACATATTAGAATTGATATGTCATTGTTACTACATTGGTTTATTTTATATATTTTTTGATAGAGCATAAAAAAATAATATAAAAATTTTATGGTAACACATCTCTCGTGAAATTCAACAAAACAAGAGTTAGATTTAATGTTTGACTTTAAATTTTAAAATAAATAAAAAATAAAATATGTGATATTTAACGCACCAAAAATGAAATAGAGGTAATCAAAGTTAGCTTATATGTTGCACAGACATTCTTCTTTCGATCAAAATCAAATTATCAAAATAATAGTCCAGATCAATATTTTCATAGCCTAACGGTCAAAGTAATAGTCCAGATCAACGTTTTATACCGGAACGATTAATTCAAGTCAATAATTTATTTTCTTATTAATTTTTATGAAAATACTAACTTAATTATTTTTTAAATTTTATCTTAATTTCTGAAAAATGAATCCGTTTTAAGAGTGTTCATTCAATCCAAACTGATTAAATTTTGTCCAAATCATAAACAAAAAACTTTAATTCTTGATCATCTGCGGAGGATTTTAATAAAAAGAAGAAAATACGAGAACCAAATTTTAGTGACAAAGGACAACGTTAATTGAGTATAGGTCCCAAAGTATAAAATTATGATGAAAAATTTCTTATAAATATTTTAATTAAAAATTAAAAGACTCAATATTATCTTTCTAGAATAAAAAAAACAATTAATGCACATAAGTCGAGAGGAATCTGTCACCAGAATATTGAAATGTCAGATGGCACTAGTAAAACGAGAAGAATGACAGGAGCGACGACTTTTACGTAAAACGAGAGTTGTCATCTTTTCGGTCAAAAGTTTTTATTTTTAAATGAATAATAATATTCTTCCCTTTCTTTATAGATGTATATATGCAACCGTGCTGCACAGAAGAGTTACAAGTCAACCAACTAAATAAATGGATTCGCCAAAAATATTATTAAATTCACTATTTTATTCGACAACCCTTGAATCGTGTAAACACATTTTCTAAATTTTATGTATAAAATTACAGTCCTAAAAGGAAAAGCTAAACAATTAGCATGATGAAGACCAGAGTGTAATAATGGGAAAAAAATAATAAATCAGCCCCATATGCAATTTAAAATTAAGTTTTACTCCCATGTTCACACCACATATGTTAATATTCGTAAGCCGTTGATTTCTTTTTCAACGGTTCTCAATAAAGTCTGATTTTTCTTCATGGGTCATATTGCTCCCGCAGGTATTAACGGAAAACAAATTTGCTGAAGGGCAATTTTGTCAATGAAATTATTGGTTTACAGGTTTACCAGTAACTTCACTTCCTAAAGCAAATGCAGTTAGATCCAAAATAAACATGAAAATGACACTAATGAGTTATATCAAATGACATTAAATTGTTCAGACCCAGAAACTGATCTGAGGGGCCCACTAATAATAACACTGTCGAATAAATTACTAATGTGTTATATCAAATGATTTAGCTAATTAGTTTGGCCACTCTTCATTAAGGACAATTGGACAAAGGGTCCCTTCACATTTTCCATTCTATGTAAGCAACCTTTTGTTTTTTGTTTGTAACTTTTTTTTTAATTGACACTCTTTTATATCATCCAAAATTCGAAATGAAGAGTAAATTCATGTATACAAAGAGAACTTATTTATGTCTTGTCACAATCCTTGGAGGTTCAAACATGTTATTTTGGTGCTTAGACACTGCTAGTCTCTAACAGTGGTTGCACTATAGATACATCAATAAATGAAGGCATAGTAATGAAAGTGCCAAATATTGTTGGATATGTTGTCTTCGCACGTCATGAGATAAAATTCCACATATTCAAAATCAAGATTGCACTGAATGTTTTCCTCGGTCGTGGTAAAATTTGAGGAACTGAGGTATCAACATTTTAAATTAACCGCTCTTGTTGGAATTTTGGTTCTTTAATTAAAACAAAACTTTATAGGAATCAAGATTGGACAATTGGACTTTGAAGAACAAAACAAGAAAAATTTTGAGAACCAACTTTAACATTAATGCAAGCAGCAACTTCAATTAAGTTCATTATTTATTTGGTTGTTCTTAAAGGTGCTGGTGCAGTACTGCTGGCAGTGTGTCGAAATGCTTCTTGTATGAACGAGCACCATTTTTTATGCTGGTTCTGTTGCTAATTAATCACCAAGCTGTAGTATAGGCGCTGTTATTATGATGCTAGACATGGATATTATGTTGGTTGTTTGTTCTTTCCATCACTGGCACGGTGCCAGTATGAGTCAGCTTTGAGTCTCATGGCTGCAACGTCCTTCCTATTTTTCCTCTTCATTTTCAGTGTCGATTTGTAGATAATCAATTTTTGTGTGTGTGTTTCTTTTCTTTCCTTTTATTTTTTTTTACATCCCTTCTTATTCTTCTTCTCATCTCTTCATCCCCTTCTCATGGCTGATTGCACCAGCGCCATCAGAAGTTCCGGCACTGCTCTGGCCTCACCCGCTGCCACCCCTTCCCCACTCCACTCCACCTCTTGACCTCTCTACTTTCTGTTGCAAAGCCTCGACTTAGCGTAGGTACAAGGGACGAGCAATTGATGTTGTTTGAGAGTTCGTCCAACCCACATTGATCACCTCAAGAGACTTAGCCTTGTCTTGGATAAAGAGACCTGGCACGAGTTGATGCAAGTCCTAGCTAGCTCCATGCTGGTCAGGGCATGGTTTCCATAATCCAAGCATCCTTACTCCTTATTTGTGTTTGTTTTTAGCTTTGGTGGGAACTTAGTTTACCATCTGACTTTGTTATCAGATCTTGATTGTGATTAGAGGTCGTCAGTTTATACGTTGCCCTGCTCTGTGATGTACTGGACATTATGTTATAGATATATGAATACAGATCTTCTCGATTATTTAAAAAAAAAAAATCTTGGAATCTAGGATGGATTGGCACAAATATTTTCAAAAGCAGCCAGAAAATGGGGTTAACAATTGTACTCATACTTTACAATCATTGACCATTTTATCATTTCTGTACTAAAAAAAAAAAACCTTAAACATGCACAACAGAACTTTATGCTTAATAATTTTTTTAAAAAAAATCTCAAGCTAGGTATTGAACTATTTGTTTCTTATGCTCTCTACAATTCCATTGAAACTATTCTTTTGGATGTTATAATAATGTGTCCACTGGATAACAGCCGAGTACACGAAGAAATTTAGAAAATTCCTGCACATCACAAGCACATTCTAATTAAATTTCCTAAATATTGGAAGTCGAAAATATAAACTAAAAATAAGCATTAGGAACAGTGAAATTTGAAATAGACTTGCAGCTCTTTCATAGTGATAAACTATTGAACAATTTGTTTTATTAGCAGAAACAGATGTTACCACTTACCATGCTACTTATTGTAGAAAACCAAATACAGTGAACTATGTATACATAGATGAAATACAAATAAAAGCAACTACAGCTAAAACGAAATCTAACCTGTAAATGGCCCAGGGCATTTTGTGCACGGGTCTCAGCCATGGATGCCTCAAAATCGATATAGAACAAGTACTCGAAGTACCTGGATACATGATATGATTCAAGCATTACATAATATTTCCTATTGTGAATGCTTTAGAAAAATTATAATCAAAGCTTTAAATCAAGATATGCTTAAGTGCTTACATGGTGGTGCCATGGTTAAGGTCGTCTACAAGTCTCAAGGGACTAGTTCTTAGTGGCCGGCTTTCAATCTGGTTCAATATTATAAGTCTTTTAATAAAACTAAGATTTTAGAACATTTGAAAGTGAAAAATCTAACCAATCGAGGATGCCAAATTTAATACCTTTATTATGTTGATATCTCTGAGAGCAAAAACAGCTAGTGCTTTGAACAGCATGCCAGCTCCCTCTTCCAGTGTGAATACAATACTTGTCTATATTTTGGAAGCAAATTGTAATATGTGATACATTCAAGTATGAAATAGCAGTCTGGAATCCACAATTAATACCTTGAATGGTCGAAAGGCCTTAGGTAGTATTGGCTCTCTGGCCAACACCAAGAACCGGGTTACATTGGCATCTTCATCCTGCCATAAAAGAATGGTATATTACTAGTCAAGGTTCCCATGGTAGCATAATTGTGGTATTGCAGTGCTAGTGGTGTACCATTGTTATAATCAGTAAACAAAAGGGTTTCCTAAATATTGCTTGCTTATTGCAGATCACAGGTATTCAATATCTGTAGAGCAAAAACTCAAGCTAAATTAACAGTAGTCCTCTACAAATCAAATTTAGAAGTCAACTTTTAGTCATATTCTTCCATAGCAAATAGACAACAAGCAACTACCAAAATCATGTCTCACATGTAAATATGAGAATTGAGAAATTTTTTTGCTAACATAACATCAAAAAAAAAAAGGAGAAATTTTGAATGCCATATGCAAAAAATTAAGACAGTAGCCTTCATACTTGTAATTTGTTCTGGAGTATATTGAGGCCATAAAGCTCCCCAGCTCTTGCACTAGCTATTGCTCCAGCATCCCTCATGCCTTTTTCTGCTATTAACTGGAGGTAAAATTTCAAATTTTTAGATAATCATATTCCTAGATACAGAGAAAACTTTTGAAATACCCCTATTTACCTGAGCAGCACTAGCTGTATCCTCAAAGTTTATCCTCATTGCTTTCAGGTCTGAGATTGATTTTTCGCACTGTTGAAATGCCTACAAGTATGACAATGGAATATTTCTTACAGATACAGGATGAAAATAACCATTAATGCATACATTTGTTAAGAAACTGCACAACACCTGCTACATTGCAAGGGCCCCTTTTTTTAAATATTGCAGATCATCAGGTATCTTTCTTTTCTTACATTTTTTTAATGGAAGCGTACCTGAAAGTGGCTAAACACACGTTGTATATCCTCTTTTTTAGCACCAGGCAGGGCAAGAAGGCAGAGATCAACGCTTATCTGCACCTCAGCTATGATGTGCAGTCGGTGGCTAAGCAGTAGATCGTAGTTGCGGTGAATGCTCCCAACTAATGTGTTCTCAATTGGGAGAACCACCCTGTCTACATGCCATAATTCTAAAGCCTGACAAAAGAATGATAAAATTATTAACAGGAAAAAAGCACATGTTTTGTTTGGTTGATGATGTAAGGCTGATAATTTTGGGTAATAAATAAATAAATACAATCCAGCAAATACAGATGGAGGATGAAAAAGTTTAAAAACAGCCAGGGATAAAAAAAATTTCAATCATCTGTGACAATCCAGATCCAGATGGCAGATGGAAAAATTGCTATCATCTGTGTCAATCCAGATGGCAGCAGGACTCGTAATGTATCATCCAAGAAGAAGATTATTTTAATTGAAAATAATTACTACCCTATGTAATCATATGACCAAATTTTGTAATATGTCCTGGCTATTTGTACGACCTCACATGAAATGGTACCAGAACTTGGCACAGACAAGGTGGAATGGACTTGTCTGATAGCATTGATTTTTCTCAGTGGAATTTGGCAAGCACGATATCAGAGCACAGATTAAAAGAAAATCCTAAGTCAACCAATTCATGTTCTTTGAACTTACTGAGATAATGACAAGTACCCTACTAAGAAACAGAGAAATTTACAGGTTTATCAAAGGAAACCAAAACTTCATATTCCATTAATACTGATATGCTACACTAAAACAAACCTTTAACGCAACCTCAAAGTTTTCACATGGAACACGAATACAATGGGGATATGCTTTCAAAGCAGCATCCTCGCTGAAAGATCCGGGTGATCCCTAATTTGAATGTACAATAAAATAAATTCAATAATATCATACAGATAATAAAAAAATATTACTGAAATAGCATAAAATTTTCTTCTGAAGACACCCTAATCACTAGCTTCTCTATTCTCTCGCCATTTTAAATATTCAATATTGACTCTAATTTGACTAATATACATAATATGTTTGGTGACTATTATATAATTTACCTGGTATGCCACACGAATAGCTGATCCATCACTAGAGGTCGAGCAATCCATACTAGACAAAGGCTCTGACAAAGCAAAATTAGAAAAGAAAAAAAGAAAAAAAGAAAAGGATATGAGTACCATTTAATGCTGTAAACTTCAAAAATCGAAAATTGCATCTTTTCTTTTACCATAATTAACCCACTAATTCATCATGATGGATTTATGTCTATAATACTAATGTGGCTGGAATAAGAACTGTTTGTTCAATAGATATGCTAATCGCGATCACTTTTTGCGGAATTGCAATACTGAATTGCTACTGAAAGTTAGCAAAGTTTGCAATAGATATGATTCAATAGGTACCAAAGTTAGCAATACTGCATTACCAAATTACTCGAATCATACACGAACGATGATATAATATAAACCGCAATCACATTTTGCGAATTGCTAACTTTGGTACTGAAACATCAATACTTTGTGTATAGAGCATACAGAATTGGGTCAGTTAGTACCAGATATCCCATTATGTCAAGCTGTCAACTAATTTTTGTGAGAACTCAGAATCTCAATCTTACCAACTTATCTCTTTTTCTTTATTTAACTCAATTTTATTCAACTATGTACCAGAAACCCAATTAATCTACAATTTGATTTTCTTTTTGTTCTTTTAGGTTGGCATAAGCTAGATAGTAGGTTGGATTGGGTATTTATAATTTACTACTGAAAGAATCACAATTCACAAAATATCCTGGTAAAAATTAGAATAAACAATTCAGTTCCATCATTTATTAATCCCCACAAGTTCACAGGAAACCGAAAAGGCCAGGCCAAATTTAAAATAAACAGATAGGAAAAACAATTCTAATGAAGTGAAAACATTATAAATAAATAAATAATCAAGACTGAAACTAAACCCACTTGGTAGAGAGCTGCAATCCCTGCTGAGAGCTCGAGCATTTTTCTCTAAGTCACCACTCCTTAGCCCCTTTGAAGTTGAAGGAGAGGGACCCAACTCTTTTTCTGACTCCTTCTCTTTATCCTCTTTTCTCTCCACCATGCTAAAACCAAGAGAGCTCTTTCGATGGAGACAAGCACGTGGGGTTATGGGAGAGACCCCTCCAACACCATTACCTATTGCTTTCGACGCCATTAATTGGTAGATATAGAGAGATAGAGAGAGAGAGGTAGGTAGAGATGAAACTTGAAAGAAAGATTAAAATTTTTTTTAGAGAGAGAGATTAAAATTGGCGGCCTTATATGAAGAGTATAGCGTAGCGGTATTTTGGTTGGTAGAAGTACTGACGAAAAGAAAAGAGTGGAAGTGATGTGGCAATTGAAAATTAAAAAAAGTAAAATATAAACAAGGTGCACAATAACCTCTACTGATAAGTAGGACCCACGAATCAGCATTTGAATTACTATTGGATGGTCCGGGAGCATATTAGTTTGATAACTGGTTGGTGCATTAGCGTTATGTTACAGGAGTATACCAGGCGTGCTTTGTTAGTTTTGACAGAAAAAAGGCAAAGAAAAAAAAAAAAGAGATGTGAATGAGACCAAATTGAAATTGATGCTTACTCTTCTAATTAGGTGAAATTTGGTAAAAAATTATATAATATTCATGGCATTTTTTCTTCATATTAATTTTGTTAAAATTAACAAGTTAGCATTTGTTTTCCTTCTATTTCTTCGTTCATATTCATCCCCTTCCACCAAATGTAATTATTTTTAAAAAAGTAATTAATTAAATTGACTTGACAGCGGTGTCTCTACTAACTTGTGAACCGGGAGTAGGCAAAGAATGTCTTTCCTGTCCAGTTGGGACGACCGACATTCAGTCCGAGTGTCCGACTGACTTTCAGATTTGGACTCCGGAATTGTGACTTGTGAGTATTGACCTTTTCAGGTTTATACTATCAGCATATCTGTGGCCAAACTTGTAGCGAGTAATTGAGCTGTTTGGCAATACAGCCCCAATTTAGTCCAACAAAGTTAATCTTAAAATTAAATTAATCAATACAATCGGTGGATATCAATAAAACAGGGTAGATCTGTGGTTAGATTTCACACTGATTGGTGTGTTGAATGGTGGGATAAACCATTGTATCATTGCGATTTGGTTTCCCGCAGATAAATCTACAGAGTCATGGGCACAAGAAGTATAAAGGTTTACTATTAATTGGCACAGCCGCAATGCATTTAGTTGGGCTTTTTTTTCCTCGGAATTTGCCATGTTAATACGTTGTTTCTGACCTGAAAGTGAGAACACAACCTGATGGTAACACGGTTGGGTTTGGTCTACAACTTTTCTTATTCTATTGGCTGTTTAGTTGGGATGTAATTATTATATGGAACTTGATCGTATTTATACGTTCAGATATTTGACAAAGCATGGAAAAGATTTTTTTAATAATAAAAAGATTAATAATTGCGGACTTAGCAACTAAATATTATGCAACCAGCATGTCTAATATGTCGATAATTTCAGATTTTGCAAAACATCTAATATGAATATTGTATTGAGTGAGAAAAATTGTTAAAATTATGTTTGGAAGAAAATAAAAAATTTGAATAAGAAGATTTCCAAATCACTTTCATAAACGATAATCGCTATCTTTCTATCATCACTTTTTATTCTCATACCAACCATGTCTTCAAAAAATATAGTTTTTCTTTTAATATTTTTAATTATTCTATGAATAAGAAGATAATTCTTATCGTCCATTTCACAAGAGATAATAGTTATGTTCTTATCTTCACTTTTTTATCATCATACCAAACATTTCTTTAATGATTTCTTTTTTTTTCATTTTACTTTTTAAAATTATTATACGAATAAGAAGATAAATCATATCATCGCTTGTACAAAGTATTAATAGTCGTCTTCTTATCTTTACTTTTTCATTCTCATACGAAACATGTCTATAAAAATTTTTCTTTAATTATTTTTAATATTTAAATTGTTCTATGAATAGAATGATAATTCTACTAGTCACTTTCAAGAGTACTAACAATTATCTTGTAATCTTCACTTTCTGATTAACATATCAAATACATTTTTAAATATTTGTTCTCTTTCTCTTTTTATATATTAAATTATTCTATATTTCTTGAATAAGTAGATAACTCTCATAATCACTTTCACAAGCCATAACGATTATATTCTTATATTTACTTTTTAATTTCTCATACGAAACATATCACTAAATATTTGTTATTTGTTTTGATAATATTATTGTATAAATAGAAAGATAATTCTTATCATCAATGTAACAAACATCCAAAGTTATCTTCTTATCTTCACTATATACTCTCTTATCAATCATATGCTTAAAATATTTATTCTATTCTATTTTATTTTGTAAAATATTATAAGATGGTTGACTTTTTTCAATAGAATACAATAAATTTATATTATACCTTCTTGTAAAGTATAACAGACTTAAAATCACTACAAATTAAATTTATCTATATTATAATTATAAAGTCTTTCCATTTTTGTTGGTCATGAAAGACCAAATAGTTCACATTAGAAAGTATTGTTTGCTTATAAATGTGAATCAATTATTGGCGGGCCTTAAATTCACGAACAAATTAAGAAATTCCCGGATCTATTGAGCCCAACATCTATCACTAATATAGTATAATATTCATATAATTTTGTTATTTGGAATCATCTTATCTTAAAATAATATAAGACACGAACGACAATAAGAAAAAAAATGATCCATCGATGTGTTTCTAACTAGCTATATAATTTTTTCCTATGTTTAAGTGACATTTAAGACTTAAATTCATATTCTTATGCTATATTATCTGTCCAATTATTGGTGAATAACCTTGAATTTATTTCTTGAGAAAGCCATATGCCATTGATGAATTTATGATGGATTATTTGAAGGTTTTACTCAAGATGTCGCATCAAATTCAATATAAGCTTGTATTTTGTGATGCCTACGGGATCAAATTTTATCGGAAAAATACCTATACCAGAAAATAAAGTAAAATAGTTTACCTGTAAGAATTTTAAAGCTTTGACGTATTTTGCAAAATCATATATGTTCAAAAATAAAAATAAATATACCAAAAATTGGTAAAAAAAAAAAAACTTCGTTTCTAATCATTATTTGCTTCCTATGTATCTCTTATACAAAGAGGAATAATTCCCAAAGAAAAAGTTCAATTATTAAATTACATGCACCATTAGATAGAATTTATCAAACAAAGTTATCATACGGTATGCTTGCAATTTCAATGGAATTGACATTACTTCCCAGAGGAGTCAATCAGTTGGTATATGTCCCCTCTCCTTTGCTTCTCCAGACGAAGATTCTCTCTGTAAATTAATGATCAATACACAATTAGGTAAACGAAGAAAATCATCATCTGGAAACTAATTTGCTTATTAATTTAAAAATACTACCACCTTCGGGTTTGAAGAATGGAATAATCTATCTCACCAATGACAACATCCTCTTCATGCCCAGTGGTTGCTATTATTTCTCCGAACTACAATTAATGTTTTTCACAATCAAAACACATACTCAAAATACAATTTTACTATTTTAGTTTGACAGTGTGCATCTTCTCATTAAATGACATACATACCGGTCCCACAAGACTAGAGTGGCCCCAAATCATGTAATCAGAATTCATATCTGGATCCCGAGCAGGAGAGCAAGCCGCAACAAATAGCTGCACAACAGCACAAGTACTATGATGTTATTTATACTCAATTATTTGGATACATTGAAACCTTTCAATTTTAGGAAATTGAAAGATGGTGCGAATGCGACTATTCTCATTTACCATACCTGGTTATCAACAGCCCTGCATGTGAAGATTATATAAATACATTAATAAAAATAGATTCAATGAGGCAAAGGATAATATTACATTATTATGCAAATATAAAAGTTCAGTTTACTGTATTTCACTTTTCAACATAGGTTTATATTTAGTACCTTGACCTTTGCATGAGCTCCCACAGAAGCTCTCCAGTACTCATGTTGAATGCCCCAGGAAAGCATATCAAATGAGCACCTATAAATTCACTAAATGATTTTATTAGGTTGTCCATCATATCATACAATGAAAAGTCATCAGTATAGGATCATATGCAACATACCCATCAGAACTGTTATGGGCATATCCCTCGCAATTTTTGTAATCGAGTAAATAACATAACTTCAAAATTCTTTCTTAATAGAATGATCCTAGTTAAAAAAACAACCATAAGTAGAGTTATACCTCTTGATCTGTATAAAATTGACAACTCTGGAAAACGAATATCATGACAAATCCCAATGCCAATTTTACCCACCTCTGCAGCAAGAAGGTAACAAATTTAAAAAATGAAAAACAAAGAAATCTCTTTTAAGGGCTCAATTATAATTTTAAAACAATAGATTAAGTGTTGAGAAATAGAAAATAAAAATAAAATATAAAACTTTACTTTTTTGACCGTTACTTCTCTAACGGTCCATACTTTTTTTACCGTTACATGAAAAGGTCTATATAAAGACTTGTAATTGCATTTTGTACATACAGAATAATAAAAACAGAAAATTGTCCCCAATACTGTCTCAAACTCATCATGGTATCAGAGCGTACCAGTTCATGAAAGCTTCCGCAAACCAAAATACTAGTTTCGGCGAGATGCCAGAATCAAAAGGAACGAATCCCGCACAAAAATCAACTGAAAAACGTCATCTCACATGGGCACAGTTAGTGTCCCTTCCTCTCAGCAACAAAAACAAAGATGAGATTGCCAAAATAGAAAATGAGGTGGCTCAATCAAATCCATCAAAATCAGAAAAACAACAAAGGATCGAGCAAAACCTGGCTAATAGTCATGAATCAAGCCGATCCCAAATCTCTCTTGCTTTCGAGCTATCATCTCACTCAAATCCAGTGACCATGAAGCATCAAGGCACTCAAGCACACACAAAAAATCATCAAAATCTAAAGGTCGTTGCAAATAAAATCGGCAATAGCGACCCAAATCGAAGTTCTAACTGTGACATAGAAGAGGTGCAGGAAACCAATTGGTGCAGCAATTGCAAGAAATCGGGCCATGAAAGGAATCAATGCTGGTTTCTCTACCCGCAACTCAGACCTGATCGGAGAGAGAAAGAGACGGGTCGTGGTGTCGAGGCTGGTTTGAGAAAGGAAAATAAAAAAATTGCGGCGGCTAGATTTCTCGAGTCCAACAAAAGAGACGAAGGGAGTTGCCGAAAGGGGGAGAAGAATAGTTTTTCCTCTTCAATATCGAAGGAAACTAAATCCAAGAGAGCAGCTGGTTCAATCGAATCGAGTCACGACTCAATGAAAGAGCGGCTCGACAATATTGAAGGGCTATTAGCGCACCTCCTCTCTTTGGATAGTAATATTCTAAATTCTTGAAATGTTCTTGGGTTAGAAAAATTTGGTTCTGGATGGGGGACTGTATGGAGGTGTTTGATCAATGGTCTAATTTTCAAGACATTCTGGATTTTGCTGGTATGATGAATCATAAAGATAGAGATGTTTTTCTGACTATGGTTAGTGCAGTTTGTTGGTCTATCTGGTTGACAAGAAACAAGCTGATCTTTAAAGAAAAAAGAAATATAACAATTAAAGGTATACTAATTCAAATTTGCTCTTTGCTTTCTTATTGGACAGGCCTCATGGGAAAGGATGGCAGCAAATCATTGAAGAAATGGCTCCCAGGTAACTGGGACCTGATTCCACTACAAGAGGCTCTTGGAGCTAATCAAATCAACAATGCACAAGTGGAGGGTATACATCAACAATGGCTGCTTGCATTCTGAAGACCATACAGAAGTAGAAACGCAATTTGTGGCATGGAAATAAAAATGGATGTTTATGAATGACTCTAAACTTTGTGTGTGTTTTCTTTCAATTTCCAATTGGTTTGTAGTGTATTTGCTTTATTAAGAGACTAGTGTTGGCTGAAAACGATTAGGTTTAGGTGCAAGAGTAGAGGAATACGTAAGTGCTTTTTGTTTGCTTTGTATAATTTTTGTTTCATTTTATTAAAATGAAATGGGTGGCGCTCCCACCTCTTTTCAAAAAAAAATATTCTAAATTCTTTATCTTTTTTTCCTAATGGGCCTTGTCTACCCATGGATCTACACGATGATGAAACCAATAGACCCATTTTATGTGATGATATGAATTCTGTTAAACCAAGGCCCGACTCAAAATTTAAAAATTCAACCAATTTGGTTAACCAAGTTAAGTCTTGCTTAGAAATACCAATTGAAAATAAATGTTTGACAATTGGTTATACCTTCTTTAATGCCTCAAATTATGGTACAAAATGGATTTTAGATTCTGGTGCCACCGACCATATGACGGGAAACCAAAATTTGTTAAAAAATTACTGTCCAATTAGTAGTGATCAATTTTTTACCGTTGCTAATAATGAAAAACTAAAAATTAAAGGTTGGGGTATGATTAGTATTTTTCCAAAGAAATTTCTCCAAGATGTGTTTTATGTTGAAAATTGTTCGGTTAATTTATTGTCTATTAGTAAACTTTCTAGAGATTTAAATTGCGAAATTATTTTTAAAGAAAAAAGTGTTCTTTTTCAAGATTTAGTCACCAAAGAAAAAATTGGTGAAGGCTTTCTTGAAAATGGTCTTTATTTCTTAAATAGCAATAATTTTGTTTTCAAAACTAGTAAAGATGGAGATTTGAGTAAACTTTGGCACAAGCGTGTTGGGCATCCTTCCGATAGAGTTTTAAACAAAATTTTTAATTTTTCTAATTTAGATTGTAGTAATTGCGAAACTTGTAAACTTGCAAAACATACTAGGCCTCCTTTTTCTATTTCTTACTCTAAAAGTAGTGATTTTTTTGAACTTATCCATTCCGATGTTTGGGGTCCGGCCCCTATAAATTCATACAATGATTTTAGATATTTTGTTATTTTTATTGACGATTTTTCAAAAATTACTTGGTTGTATTTGATGAAAAACAAAAATGAAGTTTTTTCACATTTTCAAACTTTTGCGAATTTAGTTGAAAACCAATTTGAGAAGAAAATTAAAATTTTGAGAACGGATAATGGTACCGAATATGTTAATCAAATTTTTTCTAATTTTCTTAAACAAAAAGGTATTTTACATCAAACTACTTGTGTTTATACCCCTCAACAAAACGGTGTTTCTGAAAGAAAAAATCGTCATCTTTTAGAAGTTACTAGATCTCTTTTATTTCAAAATAATGTTCCAAAAAACTTTTGGTCGGATGCCGTTTTAACCGCGACTTATTTAATAAATAGGTTGCCAAGTGTCATCTTGGATTTTAAAAGTCCTTTAGAAATTCTTTATGGAAGAAAATTAGATATTAGTCATTTAAGAGTTTTTGGTTGCAAATGTTTTGTGCACAACCAAAAAAGTGACAAACTTGATTTTACTTCCATCAAAACTATTTTTGTTGGGTACTCTTCCGAAAAAAAGGGGTATAAGTGTTATGACCCTAAAAATAAAAAACTTTATATTTCTAGAGACGTTACTTTTTTTGAAAATGAACCTTTTTATGAAAATAGTATTGAAAATAATATTGAAAAAATCCTTCCAAATGACTTTATATATCCATGTGTTACTAATATCGAAACAAGTGAGTTTCGAAGAGAATCAAGAAATATTGTAGGTGAAGAATCACACGAAGAAAGTGAAGAAATGCTACAAAGTGACGAAAGTCAAAATGAAGAACTTGAAGAAGCCGACCAAGAAGAACACATCGAGGACATCGAGGAGGATGACGAAACTCAAGAGCAAGGGATATCATTAAGAAGATCTAGTCGGCAACCTCAACCTTCTACAAGACTAAAAGACTTTGTTACTTATTCGGTACAATACCCTATCCAAGATTACATCTCCTATGAAAAAGTTTCTAGTGAACATTATGCATTTATAAATTCTTTGGACCAAATTGAGGAACCGACCAACTATGAAATAGCAAAAAAAGATCCAAAATGGTGCAAGGCAATGGAAGAAGAACTTCATGCCTTAGAAAAAAATCAAACTTGGGTACTTTGTGAATTACCAAAAAAGAAAAGACCGGTTGGTTGTAAGTGGGTGTATAAAATTAAATACCATAGCGACGGTACCATAGAACGGTACAAAGCTAGACTGGTAGCTAAAGGGTATACCCAAACTTATGGTATAGACTACCATGAAACCTTTGCACCGGTGGCCAAAATGAAAACCGTTAGAATACTTTTTTCCATAGCGGTAAATAACAATTGGACCCTTCACCAAATGGATGTAAAAAATGCATTTCTTCAAGGAACACTTGAAGAAGAGGTATATATGTCCATACCACCCGGTCATAAAAAAGAAGGTATTTCTAACCTTGTATGTAGGTTAAAAAAATCAATTTATGGTTTAAAGCAATCTCCAAGGGCATGGTATGGTAAACTTTCTCAATTTTTAGTATCTTGTAATTTTAAAATTAGTGGAGCCGATCCATCATTATTTGTTAGACACAATACCAATGGTACCACAACGGTTTTAGTTTATGTCGATGACATAATCATAACCGGAAATAGCCTTATAGAAATTGAAAATGTTAAATTTAGCCTAAGACAAAAATTTGACATTAAAGATTTAGGCAAGTTAAAATATTTTCTTGGAATAGAAATAGCCCATTCTTCAAAAGGGTTATTTATGAATCAAAGAAAATATGTTCTTGACTTGCTTAAGGAGACCGGTAAATTGGGATGTAAGCCAGCCAAAACCCCAATAGATATAAATGAAAAACTTGATAATGGAAAAGGTGAACCATTAAAAGACATAAGCCATTTTCAAAGACTTGTAGGTAAATTAATTTACCTAACCGTTACAAGACCGGACTTATCATTTGCCGTAAGCCAAATTAGTAAATTCATGCATGCACCAAGAACACCTCATTTAGATGCCATTAATAGAATATTAAGGTATCTAAAAGGTTCTCCCGGAAAGGGAATTTGGATGAGGAAAAATGGCACTAATGCAATATGTGGCTATTCCGATGCAGATTGGGCCGGAAGCTTCGATAGAAAATCGACAACCGGTTATTGCACATTTGTAGGCGGAAATATAGTCACATGGAAAAGCAAGAAACAAAATGTCGTGGCACGATTAAGCGCGGAAGCGGAGTATCGAGCTATGGCATCCACCGCATGTGAGTTGATATGGATCAAGCAATTACTAGCCGACTTGAATATCAAGCACGAAGCACCGATGAAGATGTTTTGTGATAATCAAGCGGCGAGACACATTGCGGCGAATCCCGTCTTTCATGAGCGGACTAAACACATAGAAGTTGATTGCCACTTCATTAGAGAAAAAATTCAAGCCAAAGAGATTGAAACACCTTATGTTCGAAGTCGAGACCAATTGGCGGATATCTTCACTAAGGGATTAAGTATCAAGTTTTTTGACGATATTGAAAGCAAGCTAGGCTTGTATGATATTTACACGCCTAGCTTGAGGGGAGTGTTGAGAAATAGAAAATAAAAATAAAATATAAAACTTTACTTTTTTGACCGTTACTTCTCTAACGGTCCATACTTTTTTTACCGTTACATGAAAAGGTCTATATAAAGACTTGTAATCGTATTTTGTACATACAGAATAATAAAAACAGAAAATTGTCCCCAATACTGTCTCAAACTCAACATTAAGCTTGGGGCTTGCTGACATCGCTTAGTATAAGCCAGTGCTGGACCAACAGCAAAACATGTTGTTTTCCAAGGAATAACAAACAGAAAATGAAAATTGAACATTCAATGCTTTGGATTTGAACAGTACCAGTGTCTGCAATAGTGGGTCCATCTCCATATGCAAAAGTATCAGATTCCCTAAAGCTTTCCCCTGGTAAGTCCGCATCAAACAAATGTAACTGAAAAAATGATGTTGTTTGGTAAGATATCAAACTGTTAACAAATATACAAGATTCAAATGTTTCAGGTTTGCAGATCCCATATCTATAGGCAGGACTTTCATTAGTATCAGACATTAATCATGAATAGTTGAACCAGTTAATTTTGGTACCTCACAATATGACTTAGCATGGACTAATACTAATCCATTAACAGTCAGCGATCCGACATAAGGTTCTAGGGTTTCAGTACAGAATACAAGCCTAATGTTCCACAATTCTATAACTAAGCTAGCTCTAAGAGCAAGTGAATCCCAATTTTTTCCTCAATTGACAACAACTACAATTGAAGTGGAACTCATTTTGGCTTAAACTTTTCATCATAGTATTAATATTCAAAACAGGCACTAAAAGGAAAAAAAGTGTCATGAACAGGATTTCATGAATACCAGTAGCAATTTTTGGAACATCCCTTTGCCTGATGGCTACAGAAGAGGACAAAGTACCATATTTTAGTCCGTGGTCCAAGGTCCTCAACTGATCTTAAGAAAAGACAACAGGGCAACCCACTCCTTCTTTTACCGGCAGAAAAATCTGGTAACTTAATTTCATTATGTTTTACATGATAAATATAGGTTGCATATTTATCAAGTGACAGGTTGTATACCTTTCTGTGCTTGGCTTTTATTTCCCCATCTGGGCCGAGAACAATACAAGTGTTGAACAATTTTTCACCAGACTTTTCAGGAATTGATCCACCAACAATTGTAATTTTGTGATAAGCAGCAGCCTCTGATAGCATAGAGATAGATGGTGAAGATTGAGCATCTATATCCTCAGCATGATCCCTCAAGGTCTTCATTGAATAAGGACAACACCACATCTCCTGCAAAATCAGAGAAATTAGGGGCAAAGTATTGGCCTGTACATACCCATATGCAGAAGTTCATGGTTCTGTAAATGAGGTCATATATTTATTTACTTATAATATCGGCAGAGATCAGATAACATTATATAATATTTTTATTTAATTCAAGTGAAATGTCCAAAAGTACAAATTTTTGTCAGGTTAATTTCAAATTGTTTCAGCACCTCAAGCAGTTTTCCATGAAATTAAAGAAGCACTAAAAAGTGAAATTCTTACAGGTAAGACGACCAGCTTAGCGCCCTTCTCTGCAGCGTTCCTAATAAGAGATCGAGCATGGGAGATATTATTCTCTTTAATTGGAGAAACTAACATCTGGCAAAGTGCGATCTTGAATTGCATTTTGGTCGGGTAAGGAAGATAATGATTGTACTGCTCTTTGCAAGGAGGATCAGTTAGCTTAGCTGATTGCAGAGGGATGGAGAAAGGACTTCAGCAAGTGATGTTGAACCACTACAAAGAAAATGAGGTGTAGCAGATTAAATTAGTTCAGCCCAGTTACATTGGCATACTAAATAGCCCATATTTGATTATAAGGATGATATATCTGTTACAAAGTGGAAGTTAAATCTGGTTGATAAAGCTTATACACTTGGGTTTCAATTTCAATAGGATAAAATGTAAATATAGGTTGTCTCAGTAGTAAAGCTGATTTTAAGAATAACCTGATTTGGGGGGGTGTTCAATCAAATATCTTATTTTTTTTTTCAAAACCTGAGTGGTCAATTATCAATTTATCATTATTCAATCAAATCACTAATAAATGTTAACAGCAGTTGTTGGGATCATGGGAGCAAATATAATTTTGTCAATTAATATTTATACAGGGAACGAATGGGCAAAGATTGAAAGAAAATGAAGGAATAAACCAACATAATGCTCACCGGATTTAGTAGCTTAACGTAATTTCTGAATTTGAAATCTACCTCTGAGCCGTAGTACTTCAGGGACAGTTGCTAGGGTTTTCGTTAAGGTACGGATTAAGAGTGACAGACCCCGATATTACCCCACCAAATTAAGTTGATTTTTTTTTTTTTTTTAATCTCAGATCTTAAAATCTCAAAACATAAACCTTACGGTAACTTTTTAAAAATGTAAAAAAATAATTCTGACAGTGGAACATATCTTGTCTGAGCCGCGCGCAACAAAAAAAATAAAAATAAAAAATAAAATAATCCCAAAACAAAAAATCTAAATACTACGTTGAAGCCCACTTTGAGATAACTTGGTAAATCCAAATAAATAAAACATTCTCACAGTGGGACACGCCATCTTTTTAGAATCCAAAAATTAAGAGAAATTCGTGGGACCCGCTTTGTCAGAAAATAGAATTACTCTTCAGACATCCTCTTAACTCTAGTGAAACAAGATATCCGCCCAAGCCTCTTCAAAGTTCAAAGACCTCTGATCAAGATCTGATGATCATTAAATTCCAATTGGAAAATTTGTAAAATTTCTCTAAAAATGGTAGAAAGAAAAAGCAAAAAAAAAAAAAAAAAAAAAAAAAAAAACAAAATTATATAAAATAAAAGGAGAAAAATGGCAAAAGATAAATAGGTAGCTCCAGCCAGAAAGGAAGATTTTTGTTGATCCGGGAGGAATGAAAAGATCTTGGAGGAGAAATGGAAAAGGAATTAATAATGTCATGTCATAATCTATGCCGCATGGGTCCCACAGTTGAGAAGCTTCCAAATGTATTATAATTATATATATATAAAAAAATGTCTATTGAAACGTATTCCAGTATTTCTGACAATAATATGTCCATATTTTGAAACAAAAATTCCAAAACACAAAAGTTACAGGTGTTTTCCTCAGCTTTCTATAGAATTTTGATTCACTTAAATCTTACTTGCTATAACAAAATTTATGATTAGACGTTTACCAGTTGATGCCTTGAGATTTTTTCCCCCACCACAATATAAAATCTTATAGCAAATATTGAATGTTATATTCAGATTCTGCAAAATATCATAACTTTCGAAAATATTCATTCATGCCAATAGCAAGTCAGTACGAGATTTTGAAATAATTTTGGGAAGGGGAGGGAATCCAAACTGTTTTTCTATTGCAAACAAATTTATAAAATTATTATTTTGTATTCAAAATTTGATAAACTTTCCATACTGTCACAAACAGAGTTGAAACGTTTCTTGAAAACAGGAGACACTCTCTCTCTAACATGTAACCTTTCCAAATTTTATAAACGTGAAGTGTAATTTGTAAGTCTCTTAGATGGGAAGATCGTTGTTTATATCTTCTTTTTTAGTTTCATATTTTACTTTAGTATAAAGATAAACACATGGAAATCAAATAATAAAACACATTTTTAGTTGTTTGCAAATGAAAAAAAAAACACGACACCATCACTCTAGTAAATTTTTTTTTCCTCCCCTTAGAAGTAACATTTATGTATTCTCTTATCTGATGACTAGAATTTCTTCATTTTTTTTTCGATTAAATAAGTACGAAACAAATACTAGCTGTAAAGTCAGTGTTTTAAAAAACCGGCGGCGCCGCGGAACGTTTCTTTATATAAACTCTTTACAAGATTTACAACACGTGTCATCGATCTAGTATCTAATTACTTAATCAGACGGTCACAATTCGAGTTTCTTTCTATAAAATAAAATGAACTTTTAGGGTTAAGGTGATATCTTATTCGTATTGCTGCACCACCCTCTCACATTGGTTGAGAGAGAAGAATTTAGATCTTAGAGAAAACTTTTGAATGTGTTTCGCTTGTGAAGATTTTTACTGTGTGGAAACTGATGGATGTTTTGGCCAATTCGTTACTTATAAGGTATGTGTTTTATTTCAAGTAAATACAGATTTCTTAATGGAGTAATCAGCAATTTTATTTTACTTAATTTCTTTTGATATGAGCTAGATAGCGTAATATGGCATGAATATTGGTGTTTTAGATTTCTTCACATCACTCGGGATCCTTAATTGATCAAAGGTGCAATCCAGTTTGATCAAAGATGCAATCCAGTTCCGTAGCAGAATTGAGAAATTTCTTGCAAGGCCTTCCAAAATTTGATGTTTAAATTTTAAAAATTCTCTAAAATTCTTACTTAGGTCTTTGATGCCCGCTGTGCTAGCATTGCTTTTGATAGCCTTCGACGTCATCAATTAAGAATAGAAGGAAAACTGATAGAGACTGGAGAGAAGCTTTTGTCTCATCCATCTTCTACAATGGATCTGCTCTGTCTACTTGATGTAATTTTTTTTTTCTACTTTCTCCTTTTTTATTGAATTTTTTTTTTTTTATCAATTCTCTCCTTTTTTTTACTCAAGGTTTTCTTCTTTTTCCTTTCAATCAATTTCTAAGAATATTTTCACAGCATGAATAAGGTTAAATCAGTTTGGTATTTTTCCTGCATTTTAAAGGCTGAGAAAATTAAGGTGTAGTGCATGTCAGTGGCACCAAGTCATTTGTTACCCTATTTATTTTTTGATCAGCACTATTTTGTTCAATTTCATTTCTTTTCTGCAATTTATTCTAAATTTATTCTTTAATTTTCTGTCATATGAGTCTTACTCGTTGGCTTGTTGCAACAAAAAAAAAATAATAATAATAATAAAAAATAAAAGAACATTGAAAAATCCCTGGTTCATATTTTGACATGGCAAAAAGGGCGTAAATTAATTTTAATTTTTTTTTTCCATATAAGTGCCCCAACATAAATTGAAAGATAACTGTTACATATTTCAAGGTTTTGTTAGGGCCTCAATGTAAATAATAAAGCAACTGAGATGTTTGGTGTGTATCAATATTTATTTTCCCAAAAGCCCTTCCCTTAATTGAATAATAGCATGCATGTGCTTCCCCCAGTGACCAACTTGGGAAGTCCTATGGAATGTAAACTTAACAGGAAAGGGTTTGCAATCTGAGTCGTTGATCCTGAGATGCAAGACTATGTGCGGATTCTGATTTTGTTTTGAGTTTCAGAATCATGCATTATACAAGCACTGACGCTGAATTAAACTTTTCTGTTTTTGTTCCTTATGTAGGAAACTGAGAAATTGCTGGCAAGCATAAATCTGTTCCTTTCTTCCGCAGTGATTTCAGCACTTCAACCAATAAAGGCTGCACTAGCTGCAAAGAGGATGCTATCACATCCCAACAATGAGGTACGAGTGTCCGTCACTTTGTGCATCTGTGAGATTAGCTGCATCATTGCACCCGAAACTGCCGCAAAAATTAAGTCTTGCATCCTAATGATAGAACTTGACTGAGATGATCTCATACTGGATATGTTTAATCAATTCCTCAATAGAATTAGGTAAATGCATATTGTTTGCTTCTTTCCATTCCAAAATTTGTTTGTTAAACACTAAGCATCTTTCCAAGTCAGGCATGGTATATGTAGGCTGATCATTTAATTAACTAACTGTAAGGCCCTGGACCCTGGTCAAAATCCACTTTTAACGTGGGATTTCAATTCATTTCATTTCATTAGGAAATTTTTGATCAAAATGAAGGGATTTGGTGTCATTTGGTTGGAATTCCCATGCAATTAGATCTAACAAAATACTACGAAATCAATGCAAATGAAATGAAATCCTGTGTAAAAATCATTTTGATCAGGGCGTAAATTGAAAGTTTTAAACTTTTTTATTGTAAAAGAAGAAAAATTTTGAGTTTCAGCGTCGGTAAACTTAAGTAGCCTCGTCATAGAGTATATATATTTTCTACAATAAAAAAAGATTTTATACTAACTTAAATCTCTCTCTATTCTTAGTCTGAAGCATGAAGCAATTATCTCTTTCTATATGGAAACAATTATGAGCCTTATATTTAAAAGGAGAGTGATGAAATCGCAAAGGACCTTGTATCGTGCCTTCTTCGAAGTGTGAAGAAAAGAAGGATGGTAATGTGATCTTCCTTATATTGTATATACTTGTTAGCACACCACTTGATCAACTTTTAAGTAGCATACATCTTGAAGTTCATTTCATGATAGTGCCAAATTCTTTATACTGAGTTGGCTTCTATATCCAGAATTTTGCTCACATCAGAGATCTTTCGAATATTTAATGAAGCAGCCGTTATCTTTATTGTCAAAATATTCTGTAATCATTTTGTTTTATTTTTAGGTTAACATGCCCGTTTCATTCAGACTGGGGGAGAAAGTGATTAGAAATTGTGCTGATAAGTTGAAACCAATGCTGAAAGAGCTGGTTGGCAACAAAGCAAAAGAGTACTCTGAGTGAGGTTGTCGCCTCAGGTATAATGGAACAGAAGAAGTCGACCAAAGAAGTAGAACAAAACCTGAAGAGGCCAAATTTCCACAGAGAGCCGGCACAGTGGCTCCCAACAGAGAAGTAAATCTCGACATCCTCCTAAAGGTATATATATATATATTTTGTATATAAATTCAGTAATGTAGTTTGTTGTTCCAACTTCCAAGGAAAAAGTATAAAGAAAACATACTTAACACACTGGCACGAATGCCTCTTTTTTGTTGATGTGAATAGCTAGGATGACATTGTTTCTGCTATGAGCCTATGAAGCGTGCCAACAAGTTTGACGGAAGGAAAGCAAATGTGGACGGATTAAGAGTATTAAAAAGGAAGCTAAGGCCCTGAGAGTGAGACGGACAAAGACAAGGGTGACAAAATTAATGACAAGTGTCACACCCCGATGTCACACCCTGATGAAATAATCTCCTACCTAGGGTTTCGCCAAAATAAGAAGCGTGAAGCAATTAAAGGTACCTGACATTTTGATTTAATTTGTCTGCAATTTGGTTTAAGTTTGGCCAAAAGAACTGGAATTTGTTAATGGAGTTGTTTCTCAGATAATGGCCGAGTAATATCAAGAATCCCTTATAGCATACTGTACGTAACCTTTGCACTAGTCAGAACATATTTTGTGCCAGAACCAATTTGCATAAAACAATCTTATTGTATTTATTTGCAGAAACTCTTTACTTGAACAAATTCAAGCATATTTACCTACAAGAATGGTCTCGTAAATTAGAAAGCTGCTGCAAGACACGACATCAGCTCGATATTTATCTAGTTAACGCCTTTAAAATGCAATATGAAGCAAATTTGATTTTGACATGCTTTCATTATATCTTCGATTAATTTATCTAGATACGACTTGAAGTTGTTCTAGTTCATATTATGCCACAAGTATAAAGCAAGTTTAAACAAAGATAATAACATAACGGTAATCAGAAACTAGTAATTATGCAAGCATGAAAATTATTTTATTCGTTTTCCTTTTTTTTGTGAATATTAGTGAAAGAAATTACAAAGAAAGGAAAACAAAAACAACAAGAAATTTCATATTAGTGCCAACTATACCCAATACCAGTACCACAAGCATTATGTATCTCACATCAAGTTGCACACAAAAGAGCCCCCCTCAACCGGTACAGAACTAATACATCCCTTCTATCAAGTACAAAAATCCCTCATTGTCTTCTTTGTGCAACATTGTAAAAATAAAAAGAAAAAAAAATATTCTTTCATCCTCACTAAGCTGCCAATTGCATCCTGAAACAAAGGATAAATGCAAAAATTATTGTCAGTGCATACTTCTATCATATTAATCAGCGAAAGGGCATAATTAGTGCTATAAAAGACTTGAAAGAAATTTGCATATAGTACCAAATGAAGATACAAGCAAGCATTTGGAAAAGTGAGATTGAACAAAAGAGATGTTTGCTGGTAAAAGATTGGACCAAGGATTAATTAGAGAAATAGGAAAAGAGCATGAAGACTGAAACTAACAAATATGAACAGAAATTATAGCAAGAACGAGACCTCTTGATAGCATTTCTGTTTATATTTCCAAAGTCATTGCTTTCAAAAACGTGAACTGTATTGTGTTTGCTTCAACTCCTGAGCCTTCTTCTCCCTTCTTCTCCCTCGCAATCAATGTCAAGTTGTGGCCGACGAATTAGATAGGGTAGCACCGTAGCAGCACAAAAAGTTGATAAAGAGGAAAATGATCATGAACTTTGGGATCTCTTCTTCTAATACTAAAAAATAAAGGAAAAAAATATATAATTATCTACTGTTATACTTATACATCAGGAATCGTGCAAATCAATTAGAAAACGAATTGACAAAACCAAAATCAAATTGACAAGAGGGGAAATGCTTACATCCATTATGTGTGCAATTAAGAAGTTATTAACTTCACAAGAGGGAAAAATGCTTAACAAATTATATCAAATTGACAAATTACCCAATCTGAAATTGATTCAATGTGACAATAAAATTAACGCTAGGCACCAAAATTGACCCAACCTAAACCAAAATTATATCAAAATTGCTAACTAATTAAAGTGATGAAAGAGATTAAATCGCAAATAAGGAAAGAGGAGAAGATGCTTACTGTCGGATCGCAAAGAGAGGGAGATTTGTGGGGTATCTCTCAGCTGTGGTAGAGCACCTAGAGTTAGTGGCTGGGAGAGAGGGACTTCAAGGTGTCTCTACTGCGGCACTGCTAGATGATCAGATCGCGGAGGCGTCTCTACTGCGGCGCTCAGGCCTCAGGGTGGTTGTTTTATTTTGTTTTGAACGAGAATGAAGGGATTCTACGGGCGCTGATCGAGGCTAGGGTTCCGATCAAGTATCGAGGCTAGGTTTCGGTCGAGGCTAAGGTTCCGACCAGTGTCGGAGATCGAGAGGAGAGAGATTTGCTTTGAGTCAAGCAAAGAAGAGTATAGAGCCGAGTCGAGCTTTTTCGATTTCTCATTCTTCAGTTTTGTGCAAACGGAGAGAGACTGCAGGAGAGAAGGGAGACGGAAGCAAAGTAAAAGTAACAGAAGGGAACGACAAATTTTAAAGGAAACGCTCCCTCCGCGCCTCAATTTGGGCCTTTCGATCTCATCTCTGCACACATCTTGAACCGATCCAACAGCCTAAAAATCTAGCCTACAAAACCAATTTACATATTAATAGTAATATAGCCATTCCCATATATATATATATATATATATATATATATATTCTATCAGAGTATTTCATGCTATCTAATTTGAAAATATCATAATAAATAACAAAAAAAATCGAAAAAAATTTAAAATTTGGTCTCCAAAGATATTTCAATATGATGATCAGTTTGAATAGTTTAGATTGACCGTTTGAATTTTAGATATATCTTGAAAATTGACTCGATGACACGTTAACCATTTTCTCTCTCTCTCTCTATAACCAAATTCTATTTTCTTGATGACCATCCTTGAAATGCACAAGAAAACAAATAAACAAACATAGCTTGCATTATTTCAAACAATATTTTGCATAACAGTATACTCAGTAGTTTTTCTATTGTACAAGCACACAAACCTTTATTCGACCGAGTTTTATAATACTTATCCTACAGCCATGCTACTCCTATAATACATCGGACCAGGATTTCGATATAGGGGGGCGAAGATTTGACAAAGAAGTTGCATGTTGTGGTCAAAATACATTATTTGAAAGATAATAATTAACTGAGGAAATTGCGGCTTAATTAAAATGATTGATTCACGAAAAATCAAATATGAACTGTACAAATAGCATAGTTTACTTGCATAAATGGTTGTGAATTGAGCCTTACTTGAGTTTGATTTGTCTCTCAAATCCACATTAGAGCAAGTGAAATAAAATGCTAAATAGCACTACAGAGTACTGATACAAAAGCTTACACGATGTAGAGCTTATCATAAGTCAATGCATATTAAAAACTTTGTAAAGCTTATCACAAGTCAATGCATCAGTCAAAATAGTAAAGCTTTTTAATATGTTTTATACATATTAAAAACTTTGTAGAGCTTATCACAAGTCAATGCATCAGTCAAAATAGTAAATTTAATAATCATATTGCCAATTAACCCATGCTTTACTGGACTGGAATTAATTTAATAATCTAGAGGGATTAGCCGATTAGGGATTGTTTTAGATTATTTTTTTGGGAACATATGCGTTAGATTTTAGAACACGGTAAGAGAGAGTTTGGCCCAAGACTGTTTTAGTTCCTCCCCTGGACTAGCCTAAAGACCACCTTCTCCTACCCATCCCGGTTATAGTAATACTGTAATTTACAATGGCCCATCAAGTAAAAAGGGCACACGCAAGACAGATCCAACTAAAGCCGAACAAATCTTTACAACCAAGAAACTGGACCTCATTAAACTTCTTCTTTCGGAAAGTAAGGTTCCGGCTCTTGTTCCCGTACCACCCATCCCCCGGACTATTAGGAGGAAACTCTTCGAGATAAGAAGTATCGTGGTATTACAATTTAAACTCGGAATTTGATTCAAGCTTAACAAACGAACACTCGATAGTAGCGATTGCCCTTGGCCTTATTAATCGACATCTTTCATGGAACCCCTGACCGCTGAGGAAATATGTAAAACAAATTGTGAGATGAGATTAAATCTCAGTGCGGAGTTTAGTTCTATTGGATAAAATAGTACTATGAATACATCATTACGTGCAACAAATTTTTTTCCCCCAATCCTATTATAAAAATGGTATTATAAAGACACCATTACGGGCAACAAAGATTTTTGTTTTTTTAATCCTATTGTAAAAGTAACATTATGAATAATATAATTACGGGCTACAAATTAACTTTGGCCCTCATTGAATAGCAATTTTTTCTTTAACATGGGATTTCATTTCATTAGAAATTTTTTTATCAAAATATATAGATGGATTTGATATCATTTGGTCGGAATTTCTATACAATGAAATCTCGAGAAATCAATTCCAATGAAATAAAATCTCGCGTTAAAGTCATTTTGATCAGAGCCTTTAATTTTTACTGGTATCAAGACCGCAATTACAATTATGTAAAATCAAATCATAAAGTGAAAAGAAGAATAATATGAATTCAAATTTGCAGAATACACCCCTTTCTCCTTAAATAAACTATGTATTACATCCCAAAAAACTAAATCGCCATTGCTGGTTGAAAAATTACTACAATATCCAGGCTGTTGGTTTTTATCTATACAATTATATATATTCTCTCTAGATGCCCGATTTGAGAAAAGAACATGATTTTACTTGAACCACAAAATTCGTAAGAAAATATGTCAGCGCATGCGGATTGCTTAGGCCTATGTTTTTAAATTAAGACAATAATTTATTAAATACGTAGTTTTATGACTTTATCCATAGTGGATGATCTCAGAGCTCTGTTCGAGAAGCATGAATGTGGTCAATGTAGATTGTAGAGGTACTTGTGATTTCTCATTTGGCAAAAAGCATAAACATATTACTTTGACTCATATCTTCACATATTTTTATTTGAATACAACACAACAAGCCATACAAGATTCATGAATCGAAAAGGCATGATAATAATTTTTATGACCAGAAAGTCTGAACAAAGCAAAATAACTCCAAATGAATGCTGCAGAAAAACAACACATAAGATAAATGAAGTTGGTGATCATGGGATTTGTACACAATGCACTTAATATGGGGACGAAACAATCTTGATATTTGTTAGTTCCATTGAAATATTGAAGAACGAATCAAGCAATTTCTTCACAGAACCGTCTTCACTAAAGTACTTCACCTTAATTTCACTAAGGTTCTTGCAATTAATTGGTGAAGAACTCTTTGAGCTTTCATTTGCGGCTTCATCGTCACTACTAGAGCTGTCACTAGAAGAACCAAAAACACTCCTGAGGGTGTCGCATAAATCTCGGTCAGGACTAGGTGAGATGTTGCTCGAACTTGCATCATTAATAGTCCTCAATCTAGTGCTTGATCCTCCCCCATTGTGCAGAGGCATCTGCAGCGGATCAAAATGTCAAACTCAATGCAAAAGGGTATTGTACTGCACAGTATAACAAATAGCATACCTCACATTTTCGCCCATCGTGTTGGAGAATGAGCTTCTTTATGTTTGATGAAAGCTGGAAAAGTCGGGCTAGCAAATAGAAGTGACAAGATAAACAAAACCCACCAATTGAGAAACTTTCTAAGTTTGTAAACACCGACAACTTCAGTATTAGTTTTTCCAAGAGATCCTGTAATGGAAATCAGTTCTTGCAAGTTAACTGTTGTATTTTCTTATATATATTTCTTTGGTTATAGATAATTGCATTAAGTTGCGGTCAATGACATTTTCAATTAACCTATTCAGTAGTGTCTGGCAATGCAAATGGCTAGAAAATGTCTTGAATCCACAAAATTTAATTGAATTAATAGCTAGCTAACCCATAACTTCAGGTACTGACGAAATGTGTACACATTTTTGCCGAGAAAGGGACCTGCTTACTTGTATAATCAAAACAAGGATCAAAAGCAAATATCAGTTACATAAAATGGAAGCATACCAAACAAATGTGACCTGTTGGAGAGACGACGCTGTAAGCAATCACAGGAGGGAGAGGCTTGACGCTTATCTCAAGGTCCTTAATAGAAGGAATCACAAGAAATTGTTCCCATGGATTCTCACCTCCGTATGAACTGGACATCAACCATTGTTGGCGCTTGTCAGTATAACGAACACGATCAAATTCTAGGTGCAGTTGGATTAGTGAAAATGTGCTCTCAAAGATTATATTCCTGAAGACCACTGGTTGTCCGATGAAAGAAAGAGAAGTGAGATTAGGTGCACATATCCTCAAAACAAAATCCTCTATCTCAATAAAATCAAATTTTTCATAATCACTGAAAATTATTGTCAGATGTTTTAGCATGTTGGAAGACATTTGAAAATTTTCAAACGGACATTCCTCCAAACAGAGATCTTCAAGAGCAGGGCAGCCTAAGAAGAGCCTTGAGAGGTTGGCATCCAGAATAACCCCAATGAGATACAACTCTTTGAGATTTGGAAGATTAATGACCTCATCTCCCTCTGACCTATATAAATGATGATCTGGATGAATTTCAAGATACAGCTTCTCCAGCGACGAGCAATCAAAGATGCAAGTAGGGAAGCAGTCTATTGATCTGGTACTGAAATGGAGTTCATGTACATTGTGCGTCAGTGCGTACTGTATCCACTCTTTCACAAATTCATCTGTCGAACATGACACCGCATCTCTGCATTTCAGGTGAAATTTGTCAAGATCATAGGGCTCGCGTCGGTGTAGCACCATGCTCACAAATTGTGAGAATACTGCTTGGTCATTTTCTTTCATTCTGAATTGAGACCAGTATTTCTCCCTTTCTTGTTCAGACCAATAATCCATTGGGTCATACCATTTGCTACCAAGTTCTTCATGAAAGGGCTCGCCTCTATAGAAATGGAGTACATTAAAAGAGAGAGAGGACAAAGAGGTCCAGAGGGTGGTCCATCGCTTGGAGAGGATGCATGTCTGAACCGCCTCATGTGTCTCTAACAAGGAGAGGATGCGGTGGAGTATTGGATCAGGCATGTTGCTTATATAGTCAAAAGACTCAAAACCCGTTGTCCTCTTTGGGTCAGATGTGGTTCCTCTCTCCATGGTTTCAGGGGCTCTTGTAAAGAAGAATGTGTTTGAAGTGAACCATAGGTAAGTGGTCTACAGTAATGTTTAGCAGCATAAATTAATTGTTCGAAAAGTGAAGTATATAAGAAATACTTTAATTACTTTAAAATAGTGGAATTAATAGTCACATATGGTGTATATTTTCATAAATTTCTCCAGATCAGGCCATTTCATGTAAAGCTCCAATTTCAAAATCATCAAACGCTAGTGAATTAATAGTTGATTTCTTAATTCGTAAAGAACAACAAAATAAAGAACAAACGTAGAGGAAGTAGCAGGTACCTTGTATTGATCAAGCGATGTGGAGAAATATCATGGCTAGCTGATGGTTTCTGACTTTTTTGAGATGGAATTGAGACGAGGGGAATCTCTATTATATTAAGAAGTGTGGCATGATTGTCGGTATAGCTGTCAACGGCAGCTGTTATGCCGTTTGCCACCACGTTTCGGCCGAAACGAACGGTAAGTGGCACAAAAAATCATACCGTTTTCTTAACGAAACGGCAAACGGCATAGGAAATGGAACGGTTTACCGTATTTTAACGTGTATTTGTACATGCCGTTTACCGAAAGTCATTTCGTTTACTAAGTGGCACGGCAAACGGTTACGAAATCGAAACCGTTTCGTTAACGGCATGGCAAACGGAACACCCTGTTCCGTGCCACTTATCAACGTTAGGCAAATATAATTGTCGGCACGTTGGATTTCTCTCACAGGTTTGACTATCTATTGGTTAACAAATAGTATCCATACCATATATAACCATTAAGCTTCTTCACTCACATATCATATCTCAGAATATTCTTCCTTCTTTCCTTCCTTTTCTTTTATCATCATCATCATCATCATTTTTATTATTATTATTATTATTATTTTAATTTATTCTTCTTCTTCTTCTTATTTTATATATATATATATATTTTTGCATCATGGTGACCATCCTATATTAACTAGCTGTCAAGCCAATGAACTATTAACAATTCTTTTTTTGCTTTACTACATTCCCACCTGAGCATAAGACTTTGGTTACCTGTTTTGCATACTAGACCTTTTCCTGAATATTATAAGAGGCAAATCTAGTTGTCCATTCGACTACACATTAAAAAATATACAAAATTCGCTTTTAACGCAAGCTGATGTTAGTTAATTTATCTAGAGACGGATTAAATACTTAAAATTTCAAATTAGCGGTACTGAGATTATAAAAAAACATGTTGCAAAAATATTTATTTATTCATAATCAAACAATTATCAATTAGGTTGCTTTGGTCTGGAGAAGTTCAACAAGAATGGAAGGTAAAATTTACACGGAACGACCAGGTACAATTTTCACTTAAATTTTACCAATTGCATAGTTTATTAAGTTTGTTTATCTTTATTCTATAAACGCAATTTTTGAATCTTTTTTTTCCTTTTCTCAGGCCAACATTATGGGCATGCATGGTTTACATAAAAATTTAATTAACAGTACAGAAAATTAGAGCAAATACATTGCATGCACAGATGCACTAGCACATTGTAGGAATAAACCAGAACAAAAATGTACAATAAGCGCTGGATTCTCCCAAGGAGCATACCTCAAAACATCTATTCTCTGCCATGTCAAACCCAGCCAGCACATAGTGAGCCAGAGGATCCTTGGGATTCCATTTCAAATGAGAGATAAAATAGATGCAGTTACCCTTAAACCCGTCATGATCGCCAGCCGCCAAGCTAAATCCATTATACATGTCTAAAAATATCATCTCGTTGCCAATTCCACTTAACAAGGTCCAGTGAGGTTCCTTATCGTATTTCTCAAGCCGATACACAACAAATTGACAATTATCATGTGGAGCATCATATTGTGGTGAAGCAGATTTCTTTACTATCATCAACAAACTATCTTTTGTTGAAATCAAGTAACAATGATCTAAATGTTCAACTGGACACTGAATTCTTGACACGATTTCTCCCGTGGTGTCATCGATAACAGCAACATGTTTCGGTTTTGTTCCATCTCCTGCTTCGTAGGTGAAAATCCTGTCCTTGTGGCCTGCAAGATATCTTGCGAAAGGGACTGCCATTGCAGGGCGTTTGTATTTTTTAGGTGGAGAGTCAAAAAGTTTAGGTAAATTCAGAACAGGTGGAAGAGCGACCAGTTTGCAATCGCTCGTGCTGCAACGACGACGGCCAAGTATAAGCTGATGGACAGAATCAAACTCATAATAATAGTACTCTTCATCAAGGTTATCTATGATAAGAAACTCATTTGACCCTCCAGAGTTGCATTTCATGTCAAGAGCTGCACGATAAGGGACCGAGAAGGTTTTGCACGAGGGAAGAGCATGAAAACAGATCTCAGGTATGGTATCCAATTTAAGCATCATAACCCATGGAAACTGGTGGGTGCTGTCCAATAAGAGGGGTCGCTGCTCGAGATTTAGTTCACCCAGCAGATCTACTGGCAATTTGTACTCATTAGCCATTGATAAATCTGTTACCATCAGCAAGGTAAATCAGTTCATGATGGCAATTCTCAATTGAACAAACTCCAAACAACTGTACATATAGACGGTTCTAAGGGAAAACTAAAATAAGGAATGTCTTGGCTAACTTTGTGTTAAGATCGAATGAAATTCCGACTAATTTTCCAAGGTAAAATTACATTTTGAAATGATATGTAACTAGAACAGAAATCACATGCATAAATTAATTTTTTTAATTAATATTGATCAGAATGTAAAATTAGACAAAGAATTAACTGCAAGGAAATAAATTGTATGTAATAACTAATCAGTAAAAAGTTTGAATATTTTTTTGTGGGATGTTAAAACAAATTTTGACTTGGAATTTAAAATTGAAACCACATTGAAAACGATTTAAACCCATGCAGTAAAAACAAAAAAAAAAATGTAGCTTATTTTAGTTGCACGGATATCAGAAGTGATGAAATTGACAAGACAATAACAAAGGAATTTACTAATAAATTAACACATAATCACTAACCTGCTTATTTTATGAATTGAATTGCTCTGTCAGTTCGTGATATTGCAGCAGTTTTATTCCTCTATATATTGTTTCATAAAGAATTAAAGACGCTTTTATTTAATTGTGTAACTAGAAGTGACGGATCGGAATAAAGGAATGGATACTGAAATAGATGTACTTATTTTAGTTTTAGTAGGTACTCCAAATAATAAGAGTCACAAATAGACAAGATAATTTTAATTGCGAAATGGAGTCTTAAAAATGGTATAGATGCGCCAACTAGGTACAAACTCTTCTATTGGGAGGGGAACTTCTCCCAGAATTAGTTGATTCCAATTATAATAAGAGTTTGGGTTAAATTGCCAGATAAGAAGAAGCCTATATATGCATATATATAGGATAATGAACAAAAATCATTTTCCTTCAAAAGAGGGAAATATTACAAGAATTGCTTTTGGCAACATTATTCTTACTCCCTGCAACATATTTTTTTACTAAATTCCCAATGGCATAACTCTACTGTTCAATTACTAAACCAGCACATACAAAGATAAATTTGGTCATTTGGACATAAATAATTGCCAACGGTCTTTTTATTCCTTTCCAAAACAAAGTTTTAAAATACTAAGAAACATGTTATCCAAAAAGGAAGTCTTTTCGAACAAAAGAGGATCCATTATATCATGTCGTTCAATTGATATGGAAATACATGATAAGACGTTTCTACATATTTGAAGTTGTATCTAAATTTTGGGATCAAGTCCGGAGAGCAACAGACCAAAGGTCAAGTGAAAGTGTCAAACAAATATAGAATTAAAAAAAAAAAACTAGAGCATTTGAAATCGAACTTGAGAGTGCTACAAATTTCTCGATGTAAAATATCAAAGAACAACCACTTTTACATTTCAAAAGACGAACTTATAAAAGTAGAACTAGATGCCAAATTTTCTATCAATTCCATAAAATCGAACTTTGACATCAGTACTTCTAATTCAATTGGCAAAATAAGTTGCGCCTTCTTAAAATCAATTTATGCGGAATTATGCTTCTTCCATTAGGCCGCATAACCAAACCCACTTTTGGTATTAAAAATTCGTCTAATAAAATTTTTACAGTCTTTACTGAAAAAAATAACAATAAAATCTTACAGTTAAAATTGTATTACAATTTAATCCATTTCTATTTTCTCTCGCCAACTAACCTTAAAAAAGTCCATTTCTATTTCATGATTTACACTATGTTTTGTCTTATGAAAGGATAAAAATAAAAAAGAATTTTTCTCATCAATTGAAATAATTATTTAAATTCTTCAAATTTAATTAAAAAAATTGAGAAAATAACTCGAACTGACACTTCTGTACTTCCTCTGTGGCGCGGCACCCCGCACGAAATAATTGTAAGATCCAAACCCGACAAGCATCCTTATCGGACTACAAACATATCGGGTTCCAGTTTCGGATCCTTCAAATTTCGGCATTTCACCCAATTACTTTGCCTGCGTCATTTCTGTCGACCTCCTTCCTACTGCTTCTGACTTCCTCTCAATTCTCAAACCACTACGACTACCACGGTTTCATCGCTACACTGGAAAAAGAACACAATTTCTCATTTCTACAAAAAGGAAAAAAATCAAAGAGAAAAGGAAAAACAAGAGGTGAGTCAAAATGACAGGAGGAGGTCGAGAGAAGACTCGTGCTGTCATCGTTGTTGCGTGCTTCGTGGCGGCGATCTCGGCGGCGATCCTCTTCCATCGCCGGAGAAAGCGGTCGAGGTCGAGTTGTTCGAAAATAAGAGGTGGGTCGATCGAGAAGAAGCCACAGGAGAAGTTCAAGCGAGTGTTGGCTGATAACTCTTATTCTCCGTTCAAGCATTTGAAACGCGATGATAAAGGTGATTGATTTTTTATGACTTGGTTGAATTGTATGATGGAGATTTGGTGGAATGGAGATTGTGTTTTGAATTGATTAATGTGCTTGATTTTGGCATGTTTTGAGCTAATTAGTGGTTTATGGTCACTAACTTAAAATGGGCAATTGGCCATGATCTGACCTATGCAATAGAAAAAATTGCACCAAATGCACCTTTTCCAGCTTAATTTGCCTTTTTTTTTTTGGCGGGGTTAACTTTTTTTGCCAAAGCGTAACTTTCCTAGTTGAAAGTAACAATGTGTGTTAGAATCTTATCATAATTAGTAGCTCTGGAGAGAAGATTATAAGGTCAATTTTGTAATAGTATCATCTGATATTCTGTCATGTTGTATATCCTTGCTGATTTTTAAGTGCTAATTTCATGTAACTTTGATGAAGGTTCTCCTGCTGAGCTCCACCCATATGAAGAAGAAATTACACATTTGCTGCAGAATCCCCCAGCTTTACCTGACTTTGTTTCAGATAATGGCAATGCACCTTTAGATATGAGTGGTTCCTACACTTGGGTTGACACAGAACCCCAATTAAAGTCACTAGCAGGGATACTGAGTGGAGATAAAGTTTTTGCGGTGGACACAGAGCAGCATAGTTTCCGATCTTTCCTCGGGTTTACTGCCTTAATGCAGGTATTGGAAAACAGAAAAAAACTTTTTAGTTCCTTGAAATTATTTGGATTATCAAAAGAACTCCTGATGAAAAGTGATAAATCATCTATAACTGTCATTTTTGAGATCGGCGTATCACTTTGTCAGAGAGACTCAGGGAAGTTGATTGTACTTGAATGAAGAATATTTTTCTTCCTTTTTTTAGTTTCGATTGTTATCTGCTTAGAATAACAATTACTAATGTATCATGCTTTTAGATATCTACTGTGAAAGAGGATTTCTTGATTGATACTATTGCTTTACATGATGTGATGGATATCTTAAGACCCGTGTTTGCTGATCCTTCTATTTGCAAGGTATGCGCTCACTGTCTGGTAATGCTACTCTATCTGCTATTATTGATACTGCGATAACCAATGCAATTGAGGCTACCTTCTCAGATGTTATCAATAGTCATGCATATAGTAAAACATAAGTTTCTCACCAGCATATTGCTAGGAACATCTTTATTTGTTTAGTTACTTTGGTTACTTTGGTGGGCTTTGTCTATTGTTTGGGTCTTTTGGCTAATAATGGCCTAGGTGAGATGTCCTCTTCATGCCATAGATGTACATTCTCAATTTATGGTGTATATTATCTCATGATGAGTACTAATTTAGGTATTTCATGGTGCTGACAATGATGTCATTTGGCTACAACGAGACTTCCACATTTATGTTGTTAACATGTTTGACACTGCCAAGGTAGAAGTATTCTTACCCATTAATTATTTGCTTAATTTGTTTTAAAAAGGCTGTTTTGAGTCTTTTGGCCAAGTTATATGCAATCAATTTTTTATGTGTTTCTGTCAGGCTTGTGAGATTCTATCAAAGCCACAGAAGTCATTAGCATATCTTCTTGAGGTGTACTGTGGAGTAATAACTGACAAAACCTTACAGGTACATGTCATATTGGGATGCACCAATTTGGTTGTATGGTAGCAAGTTGGCCATCTCTTCAGGGATTTAACTGATATTTTTGGCTGGTAGGTTATGTTAGAATCTATTGAGCTCAACACATTGGAAAGGGAAAAAAAAACGAGAAGATAAATAAATTAAAGACTTAGTACAATGTTACGTACCAACTCTGTACCAAACCTAATATAAATTTTGTGTACAAGTTCTAAAATTCTTAATTTAATCATCTAGCGTGCCAAAGGTATGATGCTGTAAATTTCATAAATGTTAAAATCCCACAATGTTATGATGTAAACAGAGATATTTTTAGTACTGGTTCTCTTTGAAATTTCAGAGGGAGGATTGGAGGAGACGGCCACTATCAATGGAGATGATAAAGTATGCACGGTGTGATGCTCATTATCTTTTATACATTGCTAATTGTCTCTCCTCTGAGCTTCATAGCAAAACTACCTCTGGTATGCCAGTGCTTTTGCTGTAATATAATTCTATATTGATATAGTTGGAATAAAGAACTTTAAAAGTACAATAGCTTAGTTTCGTTAGTTTTATGACCAAACTATTTCTTGATGTGGCTAGCACTCCAAACAAGCTGAACTTGAGCATGACCAAGTTAAAGCTTAAAAATGAAGCCAAGTTCTTTTTTTAAGAGCATAAAGTAAATGATGAGCTTGAATTCTGCTCCTCTTTAGTTTCTAGCTCTCAGTTTGAATTGTCACCCCTTGGTTTTTAATGCTGAGTTGTTGTTGTCAGCACTTATCGAGCTTGTTATGGCTGCTAGCTCAGCTAAGGTCATGGCTCGGCGAAAACTTGATTTGGATAACAAATTGGCATGGTTTTGGACCTTAATAGAACAATCTATGATAAACATCGACCGGAAAGGGAAGCTTTGTTTTGAAATAAAAGCTAAATTGAGTCTTATCTTGAGCAAGCTCAGCCTGGTTTGATACTGGCTTGGTTTCAATATAAGTTCTTCCAGTGGGCTCATCTTCGGCTTAAAATTTCAAATGAATGGGCTATATTGTTAAGGCAAATATTTAGTCTACTGTGAGCAGGCCAGCTGGCTAAGTCTAAACCTCAGTACCAGTTAGTAGGTACTGTTAGTTTAGTAATCATTAAGTTAATTAAAATGATATCTGTGTATGACCTTGTGATTATATATAGCTGCTTCATTCAACAGAATGCATATGTACCTTGAAAGATCCTGAAATATTAGCATAAACCCTTTAAAATGTAAATTATTCTTTAGACCCCAGTAAAAGGAATTGCTTTTGACTCATCCCTCCTATCGTATTTCTGTTTTGAATGTGCCCAAATAATTGTAGTCGCATTTATCATGTTTCATTGGAGATGTATATGAAAGTGCTAATTTTTTAGTACTATTTCTCTTCTTTTTCATTTTTGAATCTAAGCTTATCTTTACAATGATGTAATCAGATACTTCATCTTTTTCCGGTGACAAATTGAATTTTTTCTTCGAGGCCAGCCGACGGTCAAATGCAGTGTGCATGCAATTATATACAAAGGAAGCAGAATCATCTCCTGGTACCTCAGCCGCCACATCTATTTTTTCCAGAACTTTCAATCAAAAATTGGACCTAGCTAAAGTTTCCGAATTGAAGGTACTTCATATGCTACTTGTAATATCTGTTTCTTGTTTCACTATCTAGTGTGTTCCCACTGTTTCCTGTAGAGTACATGTTTATATATCCTGAAGCTTTTTTAAATCTAATACTTTGTAGGATATAATATGGAAGCTATGTGCATGGAGAGAATTAATGGTCTGTAAGTGAAACGTCTTTCTTTTTGCATGTACGGACTTAAGTAATTTATGTTCTTGCTAGAAAAAGATAACTGCACCTTTCGTCGTTAAATGTTGCTTCAAATTTTGACAATGCTCTGACTTGAGCTGTGCCATTTTTTTAGCTATAAAGTAAAATTGTTAGCAAAGGGCCAGTAAGTGCATATTTCAATCCTGTTCCTATGCTACACAGCTTCTCAGTTTTCTGTTTTGTATCTTCATTTGTTGGTGACATAAAGAAAATGAATGATATAAAAAAAATCACTCATTTTACTTTTTGAATTATCAAACCCAGGCTCGGATCCATGATGAGAGCCTGCGCTACGTCCTTTCTGACCAATCCATTTCTGCGCTTGCGGTGAAATTACCAAAAATCCCTCAACAGATATATGGAACAATGAAAGAATCTCCTTCTCCCATCGTTGTCTCACACATTGATGAGCTATGCAACTTGTTGAAAAATTCAAATATGAGCATTGATGATTTATTTGACAATATATTAGAGATGCGCCTTGATCCAGTTGGTTGTTGCCCATTGTCAGCTTACAACTATGCCCTCTTATCACAACTTAGCTCAAAAAGGGGGGATATGTTCAATTTTTCTTTGAGTGGGTCTGAGAAGGTAGCCCAAACAGGAGGTAAGAGGGCTTCAAGGGAGCTCTTTATTAAGAAATTCTCATGCAAGTCTCCAGTTTATCACAATTGTCGCATATATGCCAGTGATGGGAGGCTTCTGTGCTATTGTGATAGAAAAAAGTTGGAATGGTTAGCTCTTTTCTTTCTAGTTTACTTTATGTTTTGCTTTTATTTCATTATTATTTATATATTTATTTACTTTTAACTGAATATTATGACCTAAATTTATTATAAACCAGTATCATGCTTTTATCTTACTACTGCTTTACGGATTCTTCCTTTTTTTTTTTTTTTTTTTTTTCCTTTTTGGGGCCACTATCTGTTTGAAATCTTTACTAGACATGTTCAACAGTGCAAGTGATTTTCCTTTTTATCCATGGAATGGAAGTAGCTTTGACCAATATCAAATTTGAAAAAGAAGAATATCGCACAAAGTTTTATCCAGGGGTGGACAACCAAGTGATGGCATACCAGTTTGGCATTTGTTGTCCTTTCCTACCAGTATAATTGTTTGCTAGCATTAATTTCCAAAAAAATTCAGGTATCTCCAGAGAGACCTTGCAAAAATGGTTGAAAATGATCCACCGGCAATAGTTCTCCTATTTGAGCCGAAAGGACGGCCGGATGACGAAGATAATGACTTCTACATCCAGAGTAAACGCAACATCTGTGTTAGTTGTGGTGAAGAAAAACACTACATTCGCTACCGCATCATACCATCCTGCTACCGAATGCACTTCCCTGAGCATTTGAAGAGTCACCGGTCCCATGACATTGTGCTTCTGTGTGTTGACTGCCATGAGAAAGCACACAAAGCTGCTGAGAGGTACTGCTGAAGATATCAATAAAAAAAATATGAAGATATCAATAAAAAAATAAATATTTTTACTCTTAAGATGTAACCAATGTGAGGGAGATAGGTTTAAAAAAGTATACAACCATCCTGGGGACATATCTGCAATCTTTAACTTAACTAAAACCATTACCAATGACAAGAATTCAACAACCAGATTTCTTTGGCCGACCTTCCAGACAATTTGTAACTAACACAAATTTCAAGAAAGTAAAAAGGTTCAGATCTTGTTTAGAAGTTTTAAGCACTTAAATTTTCAAATGTCCCCAGCATAAATTTTGTGATTAAATAGGTACAAGAGGAAGGTGGCAGAGGAGTTTGGGGTACCCTTGTTTGTGCAAAAGATTGTTGATTCAGGTGAGGAGAAAGTGATTGCATCAATTGGACTGACTAATAACAAGGATAGCATTGGTGGTGGTAAGGGGGTGTCACCTCTTCAGCTCAGGACCGCTGCCATGGCACTTCTGCGGCATGGATCGAGCATGCCATCTGAGAGGCGTGATCAGTTAATGGAAGTATGTAGCCTACTTTTGTCAATTTGGTTTGTTTTCACCAGTTTCTGAGCTGGTATGGTTCAATAACTTTGTTTGGCTTTTTGCACTTGTAGGTTGCCATTGAAAGGATTTTATTTTTTTACTTTTTATTTTTATTTTTTGTCTCGTAGACAGTAAAAGCATACTATGGAGGGAGGGAAGTTTCTGAAAAGGATCTTGAATCAGCATTACTTGTAGGCATGAACCCGAATGAGAGAAGGCGCTTTGGAAAAAAGAAGGGTCTTCCCTTGAGCTCCGATTACAAGAGCACCACACTAATTAAAAATGGCTTCTCCTCCAATATTGGAAATGGAGAGAACCATTCTGACAATGGCCATGACAATGTTTCTTATTCAGATAATCACCATAACAATGACTCTTCTGAGGCTTGTGAGGTTGGTGTTTTGGAAAGTGATAGAAGGTTGAGTCTGCTGGGTCATGGGCCCCATGGGAAATTAGTAGTAGAGCAATTGCTTGAAAAGTATGGCGATGAAGGGATTCTTCATTTTTGTCAGAAATGGAGAGAAGTATTTGTTGAGGAACTTCAGCCCCAATTTTTGCCTGGTGGATGGAATATTAAGCACAGGTTAGGCCAAGCTACCTTGCCTTATAATTTTGTGCATTGATTTAGATGAACAAATAGCCATTATTTGTTGCAACCAAGCAGCAAATAAAGATTTCTAAATGGTAATTTGACTGAATATCTTATTATTACCTAGTATGTCGACCTGCTATAAACCATAATTGAATACAAGCAAATGGGAAAAAAAAATGGTTGAGATAACAACCAAAGTAAAACAATAAATTAAAACCTTGAATATTATCGTGTACCTCATGTAAAATTTATGGACCTATGATTTTTGACATTTATAATGTTTACCTGTTAAATAACAGCGGCAAGCGGGACTTTGGCGAGTACAGTGTGTACAACCCAGCAAAGAAAGCCTAAGGTAGGCTGACAAATTTTTCATTGGAAGTCACTTGTGCATCATAAGAACTCATGACTTTGTTTCGTTTATTTTTTTTAGCATCTCTTTCTAGACTAATTTGTTGAGCTTCTTTTTTGTTTTGTTTTCCTTTTCTTTTAATTTTATTTTAAACTTTAAGGACAAATGACAGAGCTTTTAACTTATCTTATTTTGTCAAATTCAATTCTTTAATAGAAAATTGCAACTTGCTTTCGTCAGTTAAAGTTGCTGTTAATGTATTCTTTGTTATCTACTTATCTAGTCTGTCTCGTCTCGTCTATACAAGTTATAAGTAATTGAATTAGAAAATGTTATGCAAGCAACTGAACTCTTGTGGAAGAAGTTTATTCAGAATGGAAAACCTCTTCATTTGATGCGGGAAGATGAAACTCCATTGATTTCCATTAACAGGAGATTGTCGGGAATAAAGTAATATGATAAGGCAGGGCATTAAGTATTTTAAAATATACCTTTCTCGACCTTTTGGCAGAAGACCAAGTGTAGTATCTGAAGATATTTTCGCAGCGTCTGTCAAGTTTAAAAAAAAAAAAAACTAAAATTAAAATTATCATCAGAATTAAGGAAAAAAAAAGGGTATTTTTTCATATTTAAGAGGATTTGAAGGGAATATATCTGATTTGGAAGATTTGAGGGGTAAATTTGTCAATAAAAAGAGGAGAGGTATGTAACCAATTTTGTAAGTTTGAATTATATCTTTGTTACTTTGTTTTAGATACCCGCGAGGGGATAATGGGAATTGCTTACCATCATCCTACAGATTCTCTCATCCCCATCATCCCTCCAGCGCTTCATTAATGAAGCGTTTTCTCCCTTCTAATTTCAGCGTCCTCATTAATGACGTGTTTTTCCTCATCTCCTCCTTCCTTTTCTGGGTTCCCCTCATTAATGACGTGTTTGGCTTCTAACTTTCTTTTCTTAATTTCCCTCTCTCCTCTGTGTTTCGCTCCTTCTCCGTTTCCCCTCTAAATACTAATTGTTCTAATTAAATAAGTAATTGTTCTAGTTAATATGAGTAATTGTTCTAATTCTGAAACTAATTATTCTAGTTAATATGAGTAATTGTTCTGCTCTGAAACTAATTGTTCTAATTCTGAAACTAATTGTTCTAGTTAATATGAGTAATTATTCTAATTCTGAAACTAATTGTTCTAGTTAATATGAGTAATTGTTCTAATTCTGAAACTAATTGTTCTAGTTAATATGAGTAATTGTTCTAACTCTGAAACTAATTGTTCTATTGTTCTAGTTGTTCTGGAAAAAATAGTTATGCTGGAAAAAAAATACTTATTGTTCTAGTTAATGTATTAACTGTTCACGAAAAATAAATAATTGTTCAAGTTGTGCATGTGGCAGTCAATTAAAGGAAACAGAGAGCATGTGGCAGTTAATTAAAGGAAACAGAGAGGGAAAGGGAAGAAATCGTGGGAGAGAGGGGATGAGTCTCAGGGATGATGGAAAGCTTTCCGAAAATAGAAAACAACTATTAATGCGTTTCTAAAAATGGATAACGCATCTTGGGGATGATGAGGATGATAGAATCTTGGGGATGATGGTTATCAGCCCCGAAATGGAATTAACATGCAAAGCGGGTTGCAATGTTTTGGTATTATGGAACTTGAAAAATTAATTTAGGAAGAAAATGAATGCTGCAGGGTTCAAAAGTGATTAAGTGAGCATTTTCACATTTGATGTGAATGACGATATATTTCTTCCTAAACTTCGCATCAACTTTAGAAGTTGATCTGAAGAAATATTTCTTCGTCGGGTTAATATGTCCCCAGAATTTTTTTTTCCTTTTTAACTAAAATACTCTCAACCGTTTTTGGGTTACTCCCTTAGACCCTTAATTTTTTTTTAAATAAAAAATTTACAATGCGGCAATTTTTTAGTAATTATACCTAGTACGAATATTCTAATGTGGTGATTCTCTTGCTAACAAAAATCACTGGAAGTCTGAAAGAGACAAAGTATATAAATGAAACTTGAAACAGCCTCGATTTTTTTATTTCTGTGGTACAACAAAAGCCTCTTTTTCTCACCTCTCCTGATTTCCTGAATCGCTGAATCGCCATAGGCCAACGGTCAAAATCGATCCCCTTATCTCCAAACGTAATCCAAATCTCAACCCCACTCCCGCTTCCCTCCTCTCATTTCCTCTCCTTTCCTTTCCCTTCTCTCTCTCTCCATCTCTCTTGGTCCCATCTCCAAACCCACCACCACCACTCTCCCTCCCAACAACAACTCCTCTGACATGTCGTCTACAATGTGGGCCACCACCTCGGCCAAGCCGACTCCTTTCTCGGCTAAGGCTTCCTCCCGGCGGTCTTCTCTCTACATCGTCCGATGCTCGTTGAGAGACTTGCGTGACCGTATCGACTCGGTGAAGAACACACAGAAGATCACTGAGGCCATGAAGCTCGTCGCGGCTGCCAAGGTCAGGCGTGCCCAGGAGGCAGTCGTGTCAGGCCGTCCCTTCTCTGAAGCGCTTGTTGATGTGTTATTTAATATCAATGAGCAGTTGGACGACATCGATGTGCCGCTCACAAGGGTTCGGCCTGTCAAGAAGGTGTGTTGCTGTGACTGGTTATGTGTGTTTGTTTTCATGTGTCCCCGTGCACATGCACGTCCTTTTGTTTACATGATGCAGGGTGGGACTGGGGCATATTCTTAGGTTTCAACAAACATATAAGGGAAGTATTAACACGCCAGTAAGGTGTATGAAGAAATGTCCCAGTGAAAAGATCCCACTATATTTGTTCCAATCATCAGATATGTTGTGGCCAGTCAAACAGGCAATGACCAACAGTTTGTTATCCCATCCAAACCTCTCAAGGATCACCACCATGGATGTTGGGTCTTGGTTAATTTTCCAGTAAAGCACCAAAAATTTGTAATTTAGTCACATAAACACCGAACAAACTTATGTATCATGCAATTAATTCCTTTGTTAAACACAGGTTGCTCTGGTGGTAGTGACGGGTGAAAGAGGGTTGTGTGGAGCTTTCAACAACAACGTAATAAGGAAGGCAGAGGAAAGAATGGAGCAGCTGAAGCAATTGGGGATTGAGTACACAGTTGTTAGTGTAGGGAAAAAGGGCAATTCGTACTTCCAGAGACGGCCCTATATACCAGTTGACCGTTTCTTGGAGAGCTCTAGCTTGCCTAATACAAAAGACGCTCAGGTGTTCATGCTCAAATAATTGAATGGAAAAAAAAAATTCTCTGAAAATTTATATGAGTCTTTGTGATCTATCCTGATTTATAACTGAAAAGGAACATTTATTGGAGACACTCCTACTCTGTGCTTCCTCACAACTAAGAAACAACCATTCTTGAACTGACTTTGTGAAATACTCATTCGCAGGCAATAGCAGATGATGTGTTCTCTCTGTTTGTATCAGAGGAGGTTGATAAGGTGGAGCTTCTCTATACAAAATTCATCTCACTCGTCAAATCTGACCCAGTGATCCACACCCTCTTGCCACTCTCACCCAAGGGTGAAATTTGTGATGTCAACGGTGTTTGTGTTGATGCCGCCGAAGATGAACTCTTCCGCCTCACCACCAAAGAAGGAAAATTGACTGTTGAGAGAGATACTGTACGCACACCAACTACTACATTCTCATCAATATTGCAATTCGAGCAGGATCCTGTACAGATATTGGATGCACTTCTTCCATTATATCTCAACAGCCAGATTCTCAGGGCATTGCAGGTATATGTTTGGTGGTACGGTTGCATAGTTGCATTTTCAGAGGTTACAAATGGGCACTTTGGGTTGGTTAATTCATGTTGGGATCAATCTTGGGTTACCTGTTGGGATCAATTATGTTGGTCTAATTCTGTATAAGCTTTTATGATTAATCATCCTCCATATGAAGAAAGATGGCAATAATATAAAAGCAAAACAGTGTTGTGGGGAGTAAACTCAATAAATAGGAAAGCTCAGAAGCAATTATATGGGAACAGTTTAAGTTTCTAAAATGTAGGAAGGAATTCCTACAGTAGGCACAAATATGGAAAAGAGAAGAAAGGTGTTAATAAAGTGTTTATCCTACCTCCATATGACATGTATACTCTTTCACAGGAGTCATTGGCCAGTGAGCTGGCAGCAAGGATGAGCGCCATGAGCAGTGCAACTGATAATGCAGTGGAATTGAAGAAAACACTGTCGACTTTATACAACAGGCAGCGACAGGCCAAGATCACTGGAGAGATTTTGGAGATTGTGGCTGGTGCTGATGCTCTTGCTTAAGATACTTATTCATCTCTCTTATCTTTCCTTTTGAGTGTAATTTTTTTTTTGGGCCAATTTGGCGATTCTTACTTGTATCTGGTACTTTCTGGGAGAAACCACAAAAGTGAATTGTGAACGGTGAAATACGTATATAAGATTCTGTATGTAATTTTGGTTCTCTTTTTTAATACTTCTAATTATACACATTGAAATGAGGGATTGCTTGAGATATAATTAATTTGCTTAGCAACAGCAAAACTTTTCTGTCTTGTACATACTTTTTCTGAAAGATTGTGTGCACCTTTCTTTTTTTTTTTTTTCTTTTTTCTTTTTATAATGGAACAACGTAGAAAGATCCCTGGTGTTCATTTTGTGAACGTGATTTTTGGTCTATGAAAGCATCAAATTTGTGCAACTACTTTATTTGGTTTGTAAAATTGCATACCATAGGAGTTCCTGGTGCTAACATTCTTAAAAGCTAACTAAAAGAAAAACTAGAATTGACTACTGATAACACTTGGTTCAACTAATAAAATAGGGATGCCACAAATGGAAATTTAGAAAGGACTAAGTTATCTGGAGTGTTTGCTCTAACTAGTTCTTACTTGTCAATGTTGTATATCTATGAATAGAAAGTTCTTGTTTGTTAAGCTGGAGTTAGACTAATTCTGGGAATAGTTTTGGTTACTTGGAATCTCAATTAGTCATTACTCTCAAACCATTCTGGTCTGGCTGAATCACCTACTTATTGGGTAAATGGAATGTTGAAGCATCACCAAAATTACTACTTTCTTTTTCCTTTTTAAGTAGTAATCTAAAACAGTACTGCAGTGAATTACTCTGTGCTGAGAAATGTTCGTCTGAGATTTGAAAAATCCGGAATGACAAGTAGATAACCGACCCTATCTTTTTTTTTTTTTGTTAAAAAAAAAATAAGGATTCATATAAGAAATATGAATTTTCTAACCTGTGGTTTTAAATAACTGCAGCGTGTTAAGTTTTTGAAAACTCAGCAGTACTTTTTGCAAGTTATTTAAAAAAAAAAAGCCACATGCTACAAACTCAGCAATTATGTTCTTTTTTTTTTTTTTCCACCCTAAGCTAATTGGTAGTTATCCTATCAAAATCAACAGTTGCTGTTATTTCTATGTACTTTCTAACAGTGTGAACTGTTCTTCTCAGCTCCACAATAGTTCTTTTTACAATAGCGCAGCCCTAAAATATCTAGTTTTCTTGTAAAGATAATAAGGTTATTCACGAGGTGCACGCTAGTAAGAAATGCAGATTTTGAATGATTGCTTCGGCTCAAATTAATAAGGTTATCTAATATATGTTCATATCTTTCTATTTGCACAAAAAAACAAGTGTCGGCTGCCAACCTTGTCACAACTTGTAGCATGAAATACTGTGTTAAATATTCGCAAATGAAAATCCTTTTATCAACAAACGCTAAATAAAAGAAAAAACAAAAAACTGGCCATACACTTTAACTCACTGTAGCCTCAGACCACCTCATGATCAAAGTAATCACACCTGCCTCAGTGCAGAAAATTAAATGAGTTCAATGTTTTTATGTTCTGCACCAAGTTCCTCTACTTCTTACACTCTTTTTATATTGAACTTCAAAATTGGGAAGACTTTTTAATTCCAAAAAAATTATTCATTACTCGGGAAAAGATCTTTCTTTTCTATCAAATGTGAAATGTAGTTATTGCTACTCTGGCCCGGAGTTACTCGTGTCGCAAACATCAGTAGAAATCGCAAAATGATCATCAAGGACTTTCTAAGTAATTACTTCTAACGCATTTTTTTAAGTCATCAAAACTAGCAGACATCAGTACAACTTCCACAACAATAAATAAATGAACCTCACAAGTAACTAATTCCAAAAAGTTCCTGCAACACAATTGAATCACAGCCAGAGTTTTTGAATCATCAAAAGTCCTTTATGGAAACTTTTGGAATAACAAAATATTGTTAAAGTTTCATGATAGATGGTTTATAATGCTACATTCTAACCCTAATTAGGTCTTAAAATGTTATTATTTGATCAAATATTGATAGAAATGTTATGTTTTTAGGTTAGAAGCCTTGGTATTTCTGTTTTGCCCCTATTGTTTTCAGGTTCTTCAATACTTTGACAATTCTGGACGAAATTTGCATCAAATCGAGACAATTTGGAGATAAAATCATGCTTTCTGGAAAAAGCAGGAAATAGGACCTAGACGGACCGACCGGACACCCAGACGGACTGACTGACCGACCAGTTTCATGCCAGACAGAGCTAAATTCGACCATACTTCAAATATTCTTCTAGAAGCTGATTTTCCATGTTTAGCACGACTTTTTGGCTGTTATCCTGAGTATATAAGCAGGGGTAGGGCATCCCTAACCCCTGTCACAAGTTAGAGAGAGATTTGGAGCGAAATCAGAGCCAGGATACTGTCAGACGGTCCGACTGAGCATCCAGACGGTCCGTTTGAAGGTTTCAGCAGAGAATTGTAGGAGATTAAGCATTGATTTCTGTTGTAATCGTTCGTATTACTCTATGTTGTTTGAAGAAACCTCTTTATTATTCTGTTTTGATACGATGTTAGACTAAGTATTTAGATTTTAGGGGCTAATAGTTGTGAACCAATTTAAGTAGTTGTTATTCGAATCTTTTGATCGGTTTTTATATTTGCTTGTGATTTCTATCTTTTGGTTTGATTATTTGCTATGTTGAATTTGTTATTGCTTAGATAGAATTGATTATACAAAGTAGATTAAGGCCTTGTCTAGTTTGGTAACAATAATCTATACCCTTGCATGAATTGATTTGACTATTTGAGGATTGAAAGTAATCGAGAGATGAAATCAGAACCAAATAACTGAAAAGTGAACCCTTCTTGCAACGAGAGTTGCGAGATATCCTTTGTATGAAAGATAGATTTTAGAATCCTGAAGCCAAAAACGAGAGTTGATTAACTTAGGTTTTCTAATTGATTTAGAAATTTATCCTTTTGATTTGAAATTGAAACGAGAGTTTATATTCATTGATTTTGGATTTTTATTTAAATCTGCACTTTGTCAAGTTAAAAACGTTTCAAATCTTTTGTTTAACCGTGATTCAAATATATTGATTAAGAAATTAATCAATATATTGGAATCAACTACTTAAAGAAGTTTGCAACTAAAACCCCTAAATCTTTTTATTAAGTTTATTCAAATCGTTTAACTTTTGACTTTGTTTTAAAAACTCTTTTACTTTAGTTTAAATATTTTCTTAGAATTTAAATTTTAAAACTTACTATTTAATTTAAAAAAAAAAAAGATTATTTTCCTTCTTAAGTCTTAAGCCAATCAAGAAATATGTTAGATTATAATCCCGTCCCCGTAGTTCGACCCTTAGCTTTAGTACGATTGATTTAAATCAGGTAGAACCAAGGTATTTGTACAAGGTTTAGGCCTCGATCATTTCACACCAGAAAGCAAATACAAGGCCATAAACAAACCAAATCAAATAATAATAGAAAAAAGGCACTGATATCCATGAGGAAATCACAGTGCCAAATAATTAGTGAAGGAAAAAATAAATTTGGCCGGTGGCTTATCTAGATATATATGGTCGGCCAAGAGTTTAAAAAGTAGCAAATTATATTTACAACTTAATTGAAACCTCTCCAGTTTAAAGATGATTTTTAATCCATATAAATCTGTTGGTGCACATAATTCATATATATAAATTGAACACCAAGTGTGAAATTGGTAAGGTAAAATTGTCAAATTTCAATTGTCTGCATGAACCACCCACACATACAAAAATAGTACTATCAACAAATTCACACTGATTGTTTAACAAAGGTTGAAGCCATAGACCATTACATACTAATAAAACATGTAATATGATATATATGGGAAAAAAAATCTAAAGACCATGCCTATCTAATAATTGTATAATTTTACACGGTCCAGATTTCAAAGATCTAATGGTCTAAATTTTTTATTAAGAATATTTTTGGAAGCAATCTTGTTATTTTATAAGTTTAAAATTGCAAACTTTAATATATGTTTAATATTGCTTGTAATGGGAATATGGGACGATTTTACCAAACAGGAAGAAAAAGCAATGTTAGAGTGGTAATGAATATGAAGATGACGCGTAAGGAGTGGCAATTTTTCTTGGTTCATTCATTTTCATTCGGTGGTCAAAGCAAGTATAAAGGCAGACAAGCTATTTTTTTTCTTTTCGTCCTATCAAATTGGGTCAACCATAGACTTTGACTAGTCAAAGGTCAGATTTCGGTCAAAGATGGTCAACTTTAGTCAAAGCCGGTAAATAATATGGGTGTTACACTATCAACCTTAAATTGAGAATCATTATTGCATTCTATGTATGATGTATGAATCAATGTATGCCTTTTATTCCCAACAAAATAATTCAAGATTAGATTGGTTATTACCTCACACTTGTATTTCGTATGTATGGTTTAAAATCAATGTTATAGACCACACCCACCCCCAAACAAATAATAAAAACTAATCGTGAGTGTATTATTTAGTCTATAAGAATTGAGAAGGTTATTAAGATGATATGATACAAGAAAACAAAAGGGTAAAATAAATAACCCGAGCCAGATCGGCATAAAAAATATAAAATAATTCAAAGCCGTTGAACGGAAGTACCATAAATATAAATTACAATTTTTTTGAAAGTATTATATATTTGTATAGCCTGGGTCTCTAGTAGGAAATGGAGGACGGTGAGATGCATTTGAAGCTAGAACAGAAAAATGAAAGAGTTCTTTAATTTGTCAGCGGCATGATCAATCATCAATCATCCAGGACCAGGAGGCAGGAGGGAAGGAAAAATTAGGATACGCAATAAATGAAGTCCAAGAAAGAAGTGATTAATTTGTATGCATAGTATAGTGTAGTTATTCATTTGTATTAAATGAAGATGAGTGTATTATATTATATTTCTATTATTATTATTAGTACATGTAGATAGATTAAAGAATTTTTTTTTTAGTATTTAAAAAAAAAGACGGATTAAAGAAGGAACGAAAGTTTAAAAGCGAGAAGAGAGGAGGGTTAATTTAACGTAAATGTAAATAGGGGGAGGTGGCCTTGGATGCAGAGATTCCGGCACCTTTGTTATTATGTTAATAATCAATACGGAGAGCAGACCAGACCAGACCAGAAGACATAGCTTGGAACAAATTAACAATACGGAGAGCAGACCAGACCAGAAGACATAGCTTGGAACAAATTAAATAATCAGACCAGAGCAGACCAGAGCAGACTTAGTAAGGCTAATGCAATGAACGCATGACTTTTATGAGTGAGAGAGAGATAGTTTTTGATCCTGATTCTTGTGAGTACCTGCTGCCTTCAAATAATTAATCAATAAAAAGCGACATCATTCTTATTCATCGAGTCTCAGTTTCAGTCTCAAGTCTCTGTGTCTCTCTCTCAAAGTTGCTTAGCTGCTCTGCTCTGTTCTCAATGGGTTCCATTTGAAACAAAAAGCCATGAATGAATGAGCTTTGAGGTTAATTGAGACTAAGGACCTCTTTGTTTGAGTTGAGTAGTGTTTGATAATTAATAGCGATAATAATATGTGTTCAGCGATAATTTAATTACCACCTACTTCATAATACATAGAATTTGAGTGAGCGAGTGACAATCAGGAACGAAAGAAAGGAATCAAGAGGAATGACAAGCTGCAAGGAGTACTCCTGCAAGTCCATATCATTATCAGCAGCATTCTTTCTCACATTCCACTTCCACGTGATGATGATGATGATCATTATGGTGGCCGCCTCGAACCTGCAGGGAGGCGCTCTGCTCGACTGGAAGGCCACGCTTCACCTTCAACTGGAGGATTCCAGCAATGACCCTCTCCCCGACTGGCAGCCCTCTGACCTCTCCCCCTGCGGCTGGTCAGGCGTCACCTGCGACCTCTCGGGCCACGTGACCAGGCTCTCCCTGCAATCCACTGACCTCTACGGGGGGACCCTCCCCTCCAACCTCTACGCCCTGGGCTCCTCCCTCACCTCACTGGTCCTCTCGAACACCAACCTCACGGGCCCCATCCCGGGCAACCTGACCGCTCAGCTGCCCCTGCTCCAGCACCTCGACCTCAGCAACAATGCGCTGTGGGGACCCATCCCGCCCGACCTGGGGAACCTGACCTCCCTCCGCCGCCTCCTCCTCCAAGACAACCAGCTCTCCGGGCCCCTCCCGCCCTCCCTCGGCCTACTCTCCTCCCTACATTGCCCGCCTCGATAACAACAACTTCTCCGGCAGCATTCCTCCCTACATTGCCCGCCTCCAAAAGTTACGCATTCTCTACCTCTATGCCAACCGTCTCACCGGCGCTATACCTGCTGAGATGGGCCGCTGCACCAGTCTCGAGACCATTGACCTCTCCTACAATGCCTTCGCCGGCATCATCCCCGACTCCTTGTTCCGCTTACCGCGCCTTGCCAATTTGCTTCTCTTGGACAACAACTTATCCGGGGAGATACCTCGTGATGTCGGCACCTGCTCTTCTTTGATCAGGTTTCGTGCAAATCGCAACCGCATTTCCGGCACCCTACCAAAGGAGATAGGTATGTTGCGTAGACTCAGATTCCTAGACCTTTCTTCCAACCACCTTTCTGGTCTAATCCCACCAGAGATCAGCACCTCCTACAATCTTACGTTTGTCGACCTGCACTCCAATTCACTTACCGGCTCCATACCGCAAGATATCTTCCAGGGGCTGAACTCAATTCAATATCTCGATTTGTCGAACAATTTATTATCAGGACCGATCCCATCCCAACTCGGACTGCTTACCTCTCTAACCAAGTTATTACTCAACGGCAACCGGTTTTCTGGACAAGTTCCAGTTGAGATTGGTTCCTGTACACGCCTGCAGCTGTTAGACCTGGGAGGTAACATGCTCGCTGGTAAAATACCACCAAGCATCGGCAACATCCCCGGCCTGGAGATCATGCTCAATTTGAGTTCGAATGATTTGTGCGGAGAGATTCCACCAGAGTTTGCAGGGTTATCTCGGCTCAGTATCCTCGACTTATCTCACAACCGTCTCACTGGCGATCTTCATCTGTTGTCCGCTCTTCAAAACCTCGTGGCATTAAACATCTCCTTCAATAATTTATCTGGAGCGGTATGAATTTCATTTGCAACTTATTAACCTTGAAAAAGTAACAGTTTATTGTGGTTTCGGCCAACAACTGATATTCATAACTGGTATAGGACTCTATATGAGAATTACACGAAATTCAAAAACTAACGTAGGGAGAATTTTGTACTTGCGATATTTACAGGTGCCGAACACAACATTTTTATCAAAACTGCCGCTAGCAGACCTAGAAGGAAATCCGGCCCTCTGTGTGACAGGTTGTCTTTCTTCTGAGCAGAGTGGGTCTAGGATGTCCCAGAGAGCAGCACAAATTGCTACCGCTGTTCTACTCTCTGCCACAGTAGCTCTTCTCTGAGCCGCTATGTTCGTCTTAATCAACGGAAGGCACAAGGCAGCCATTTGTGTAAAATCTGCCTAAGTGGCGGATCTAGAGAAAAAATATAGGTGGGGCTGAGTTATAAAAACATTGAACTCTCTGGAATTCTGGATCCCCTCGTCTTCTTTTTATTTTTTCCGTTTTTCTTAATTTTTTTCAGCCTTCGGCCTACTACAATTGCAAAGGCCCAAGAAACAAAAATAAAAGGAACACATGATTATTTTTTCGGCCTTTGACCCATGGCCTTGTTTGACAATTGACATTTAGACCTGCATAACGTCTAAAACGAAGACGAAACTCCATTGTTGCGTTGACTATTGCGTCACTAGACGCAAATTTTTGGGTATTTGCGTTTTGCGTTCCGTGTCATAAACGGAAGAGAATTTTGTTGCGTTTTCAGTTTCGTTTTAAATAGCGGTCAAAACCGTTTTAAACGGTTAAAATTTATAACCATTTTTTAGACTCAGAACATTCCTTGCGTTTACCAAGCACAATCACAGAGAGAATTTATAACATAGAACAATCATAACATAGCAGTTCATTGCAGTTACTTGCGTTTACAAAAACAAGCACAATCACGGAGAGAATTTATAGCAATTCATAGCAGCTCAAAACATGCATAGTCAATGCTACATCACTTTGAAAACACTACAGACTTAACATACAAAACACAACACTAAAGCATGAGTAAGAAAGTTCAAAATATTGGTTGAAATAATAGAAACCTTGCCCTTCTTCAATAATACCTGGAGTAAAAAAAAAAACATAGTTAGTAATTGGTAATGGATTTGAAATCATATACAGAATCTACTTGACTAATGACTTGTGTCCATGACAACAATTATACACCTTTATATCATCCAAATGATCCACATCAAATATTTCAAAGTACCTTTGGTTTTCGTTTAATTAGTAAATAACAGGAGGTCATTACAAGGTTGCAATAAGCAGTATGAAAAAGGTTCACTTCCTTGTACTAATTGATCTCATTTTAAACCCGATCCAATAACATTTTCCTTTTACATTTCAGACCTTGTGTTTTTAGTAATTATCATAAACCAAAAGGGATCTATCAGAACTTAATTAAAAGAGAAACACGCATTGATAAGTGAAGCAAAAAAAAATTTAAACAGTTAGCTACACTATGTTATATTTTCATTTAAGTCCTTTGGATAACCTTCAATTAGCTTATTAGTATTTAAGGCATTTGATGCAGTGGTATTAATTTATATAGTATTGAAAAGAAATTAACTATAGCAAAAGAAATTAACTAAGCTGAACTATGACAAGCTTCAGTAGACTAATATCATATACATGACCTATGAAACTTAAGTTGCAACAAAGACTAAGTTCTGAACTCAGTCAAATGTTCTATAGCTTTTCAAAGTGGACTCTTTCACCCTATATTGTTAACTATTGTGCGAGCATACAGAAAGAAATAGGATTAATTAATGCAAGCTACTTTGAATATGACAAGAAACATGAAAATCTGACCCAGAACAGCAAAACAATCAAACAAAAGAAACTTAATTTGTAGTAAAAAGACGTACTGATTGATGTCAAACCAGGAAGTTACCTCATATTTTTCCCAGATCGTAGAGTAGGAAGGGAGATTGAAGAGCCCCCTCACCCTCTGTGAACCTCCATTAGCAGCCACCAAGCTCGATAGAAGAGGTGAAAAATGGGGAGACCAGCTGCCACCAGTCGACAAGAGTCCTCTATGACGGAGAAGAGGCGAAAAATGGAGTCAAGTAGCTGGATTAGTGGAGAACAGGGGTTCAGTGGAGGCTTTGGCTGAGAGAGAGAGAGAGAGATGAGAGGGGTGAGGTGAGGTATTTGAGGGAACGGCGGAGAAATGACAGGGTTAGATGCGGGAAATGGGGAGGAGGCACCATCATCACCTCTCTACGGCGGTCGTACTGGGTGGTGCAGAGGCGTGCGAGACAGAGAGAGATGTGACAATGTTCGGCGGAGAACTGACGGATCGGCGCTGAGACCTAACCTAAAGGGATGGTTCCAGTAAAAATTTTGATTATCAAAATTAAGAGATACGAATTTAGATTTTTAAAGAGTTATCAACATGGAAAATTACAAAATTTTAAAACACGCTCTTATATTCCATGATCTACAGCTTTTTATCCACAGTAAGAGGTTTGTGTCTAAAGAATAACAGGGACGACAAACTTACTAAGAAAAAGTTCCAAGGAAGAAATCAATCGAAGGGAGTTCGCCTGGTTTTGGGTGTCTAAGAATTTTAATTTACTGAAATGGGTCGAAGGAGTGAAGAGAGACGAGAAGGAAGCAGAGAATAATGTCTATGTTACGAACGAAGGAATTTCCCAAATTGGTCCGAATTTGGGTTACTATTTCAATTAGGAATGATATTGTACATCTCTATTTCGGTCTTATTTATCGGGGAAAACGTGAAGAGATTAAAAAATAATATAATAATAAGAGAAGGTACTAAATAACGATTAAAAAGATAACTTTTGTTGTCACTTTCCCAAGGATAAAATTTATCTTCTTAATCCTTGTATTTATCCGTCCATCAGATATAAAAAAAGATACGAAGTTTTATCTCATCTTATTCTTCAATTTATGTATCGATCAAATAAAAAAAAAATCTTTTATATAGCTCTATACCTACGTGGTGTTAAAGAGAATTGAATCTATTATATTTAGAGAGACATGAATACATGATTAATCTAGTTAATATTTATGTTTTATTTTTTGTTTTTACGTCTAACGAGAATTGAATCCGTTATCTTTGAAAAAATTACTCCCATTTTCAAACGAGAAAACAAGTTATTATTTATTTTTTTCCCGTTTCAAGCATAGTACCTTATTTTATCTATCTAATAATAGTTATCAACTTATCATACTCCAACTATACTTTTGAAGAGCCTGCCGTGCATTTCGATTCAGTGCACATGTTACTAATGATTCACACATAACTCCACATTTCTTGATAAATTAATAAATTATTCATGACTATTTTTTTTTAAAAAAAAAAATACTCTTAACGAATCCCATGGCAATTTAATGTATCAATTATTCCGATTTAAACTATGAAAACAAAAACAAAATTGTTCATTACATCTTACTAAACAAAAGGGGAACAGGGAGATATCGGAATTGTACATCCTCCTATTGCATTGCTGCAAACACCTACAATAAATACGGTTAATTTACGGGTAACATTTGAAATCAATGAAATTAATTTGAGGTTAACATTTCTATGCATTTTCCAATTTCAAAATTCCTTCGACTTTGTCTTTGCAACATTTCCTCTAGTTAATTCTGGAACTGTTAAAATTCCACTTACCAAATCGTTTGATCATGATATATCCTTTCCGTCCGGGACCGGGCCAAAATGAGGAGCTAACGCGATAGTATTAGTTAATTTAACATTTATACCTAAAAAAATAAATATATTACTTTGTTATGTTAACTTATAAATACAATAAATTAAATAAGAAAGTTATATATCAATTTTTTTTAATTGACTCGAGCGACTCATCCAAAAAGACTCGAGATCGATATAAAATGAAGTAAACATTACGGGAGCCATATAAGTACGAACTTAATTTTAGTATTACAAACACATTTTTTTTTACATAATTAAACTGAAGTGAAAACTGAAATATTAATTAATAATAACACTATTTGTTATTCAAAATCAACAACGGAAGGTAAAATACACACTAAGTATTAGTGCTGAACAACTTGATCTTTTATACTTCTATTTCTTCAATTTCATCATGTCTATGATCAGTAGTTGATTGCGTTTCCATTTTAGTTTGGAGATCTTCACTTCTAGCTCTTTCAGAAGTGTAGCTCAATACTTTTGCAATTGAATGCCATTCAGGTTGGACAACTGCTCGGAAGTTGAGTCTAGAAGGTTCTAGTTTTGCAAATAGGACCTCCTTTATATTCTCTATTGCACCTTTATTGTATGGGTTAGCAGAATTGATGTACCTCTGCTTGAATCTTTCATGAGCTGTCTGTAAAACAATATGGGAAAGAAAATAAATGTTACAGACATTCTTCTACTGGAATACATTGAATTTAAAGGAGGGGAAAAATATACAAAGTACCTGATTGAGAGAGATGAGATATCCATGAAATACCAATAGTCCTCCAAGAAACCAAACTAACATTAAGCTAAAAATTCCCAGTACAAATGTTTCTGGCATCTGTCCAATTATTCCAGAAATACTCTTATTAGTTATAGACATCTTCTTCATAATTCTCCATGCTGACACCACAAATATGAAGAGAAAGAATATAAATACTGAGAACACAAACATCAAGTACTGCCGGTAATTCCTCTGCAAATAAAAAAAAAAAAAGAAGATAAAATCGGCCGTGCTTAAGAAAGAATATTATAGGTACTGTCTATTGAAACTACTCCTAGAAATAATTATGATCATATCATCTTACTTTGTTTTTTTATCTAAGTTGACTGTTGTATATTTGTTATGAGTATTGCCAAATTGAGCACAGCACTGGTAACTTTGACAACTGCTAAAATTACATAAAACATTATTTTGTCCAAAAGAGTAAAATAAAAAGAAGAAAGGGGAAAAAAGATCGAAGATTATTACAAAAGAAAAAATAAATAATAAACAAAAAAAACAAAAAGAAAAGAGGAGTAAACAGATCAGTTTTTTGGCTTTTTAGGACTTCCCTTGGATCTCTAATTTAGAGACAAATTTTTAGCAGGCATTATTTGAAACATAGAAAGATGGTTTATAATTAAGTATTGCACAAACTAACTTGTTTCCTTGAAAAGTATATGCCCGTCAGTGGCCTGTCTTTAAATTAACCAAAATTTTGCTGACTACTCTGACAAGTTTATGTAGAAGTTTGGATACCAGTCCAATGCATTGACCAATCCAGGGACAGTGGTGGTCGAACTTGTCAACACAATTGTCACATACTGCGCAATGAGAACTTCTTGGTGGTCGAAATATATCACAAATTCTGCAATACTTGACCTTTATCTCTATTCCATTGACATTAACTCTCCTGCTTCTGCTTCTGCTCAAGCTTTTATTCTGTGTGCTTGTCCTGGTTTCCATCAACTCTGGCTTTTTGTTTCTTGGGATTATTCCAGGGTCCCTTGTGCCGGCCAACAACAAGTTCGCAAGAACCTGAAAGAAACATGTTTGTTCGAGATTTTACTTATGTGAAACTGTATAGCAGATTCAAAAGAGCCATCAAACCCAACTTGATGTTAGTTTAATTTCCAGGTTGAATCTTAATGGACCTTTCTTTTATCATTATTTGCAATTTTAATTTTCATAATTGAGACACCCTCTAGAAAGAAAGAAAAAAAAAGTAGTAAGGATTGAGTGTTTCTTTTTTGTAGAACATCCTACATACTATAACTGATAGTATCAAAGAAGTTATAGAAACAAAGCCCGGGATTCTTGGTGAAACTTCACTGCAGTAAGAAAACATGATCCACTCGCAAACGATTATAGAAATCATGGTCAGGATGAAGCCGCGTGGATCTGGACCACATACCATCCGGCCTCTAAAGAAAAAGACCTGCACAGAGGTCGAAACCAGTACAAGATTGTTTCAAAATAAATACATAGTTCACCAACGTTTTATAAAGTAAATGTAAAGTTAAGAATCTCTTGATTGTTCAGGATGGATTTGATATTTTACAAGCACATAATAAGGAATGTATCATGTCTCCAGAATTTAATAACAATACAAATATCCACAACAAATCAACTGTTGAATTCAGAATACGAGTCCTAAATTTGCAGTCTTTAAACTAGTCATCCTTTGAAATTTACTAGAATACCTAATAGACTATATGCCTGATGAAAACCTTTTGCATAGGTCGACATTCTATATCTTTTATTAACTACTACAGAGTATTGGAAAAATCTTGAAACAATCAGTAGGATTACATAACATTAATTGAATTTCCAATAACATATCGTTACAGGTGCTCTACTAGACTACTAAGGAGGGGGTGGTATCATGATATCATCCTTACATTCTTCCCAGGCCAAACTTGATAAACCAGAACTCGAGGGACCCCATCAGGAGAACCACAGATTAAACCACAGCGTCTTGTGATTTTAGATTTCCACTTCCATAAAATATTTTGGATTCCTTTCTTTTCAGTATTATGCTCCTTTTCATCTACTCCTGTGTACCTCTCCACACTAGTATTATTATCTTTTGCAAAACTGCCAACTTTCTCACTCTCGCTCCCAACTTGTGAGAGTTTCTCTTGCACTGACTCATTGTCGCTCTTGACTTCTTCAATTTCTTCTCCATTGTTTGAATCCATCTCGCTAAGCAACAGACGTCTCCTTGCTGGTGGGGAAAATGAGATCTCTTCAGTTGGTAAAAATTTGAAACAGATGTCATTATTTTATAGGCCGTGTTTGTATGAATGGCCCAAATTGGTCTTGTCTAATTGTCTTAGCCCAGTCTTTTTTTGTAAAAAAAAAAAATGGATATTATTCGCACTAAAATAGTGGAGAAGTTCTTATTTATACGGTAACGCGGCGTATCACTATTGATAAAAGATGCACGCGAATGAAATTCATAATTTAGAAATAATTTCAATGATTATATCCTCACCGTTTATGCCAATTTATCTTTTATTTTGTTTGAATTAGAAATTCTGCCATGAGAACTAATTTGTGAATCGGGCTTTGATCGCAACCGTTCGTAAGTGCTAACGAATTAATATCTCTTGAAAATAAGCGATTGAATGAAAATCCGATTTAGAAATTGTTCTCATGGCAGAATTTTCCAACATTTTTTTATTTTTCTTTATGTGATAAAACACATCAAGTTCTTCTCATGCACGCTTCAGATTGCATTACGTGTCAAGGCCGAAAGATGACCATTGTATTTCAGTGAATACCTAGAAGGGCTAGGTTGGGCTTAGAGAGGCCGACCCCAGATAATAGGGCTAGGCCAGACTAAGCTTTCGAAGGATGTTAGAAGGGTTGAATTTGAAAGACTTAAATTTTGAAAATTAGGTTCGACCCTTCTTAAGCCAGGTCTTTCTAGATCTTTTTTGTTTTGGGAGGCCGCCATGAAGAGCTTTAATGATAAAAAAAAAATGATATCCATATGAAATATAATTTTAGATTGCAATACAAAAATTCACTAATTGCAAAGTAGTTTTAGATTCCAATAAAAAAAATCAATATGATATGTTAATTTCAAAAATTTTATAAAAAAATTACCTTTCTTTCAAAATCAATAATGATAATTTAATCGTGAAATTAATACAAACATCCTTGATGTGCAAATCGTACCTTACGTGTCACCCATATTATAATATGTTTATATTCCTTATATGGCAAAATTGGGTACATACTCCTCTAATCTTTTCTAACTGGAAATATACCCCTCAAATCTTCAAATTTGGATGTATACCCTTCTAATTTTGTTACATGGGTATATTTACCCTTTTCATTTAAATTAATAATATTTTAAATATAAAAAAACAATCTGAAATACTTAAGACCAAAAATACTCTTCACCATGTGCGACGCTTTCTTTCAAACTTCCTTTTTTTTCCCAAAATTATTATCTTCTTCTCGGGGGAAAAAAAAGAAAACTCGAATTTTTGAAGTCGCTGCCCAAAAATTATCATTTGATGTTTCAGGTGTAAATGAAAACTCTTATGGAGACTAATCTTCTTTTTTTTTCTCTTGGATAGTCCGAAAACTAATTTTGGGCTTGTTTACCACATGGAATCCATTATTTTATTAAAATTTTCAAAGATTTAAATTGATTCGTGGCAAATAAACTTTGGGCTTGTTCACCTTCCGCTCATTCACCTATCAATTGGTCGATCTCGTATTTCAATGGGTGAAATTGTTTCTTACTATTTTTTTTGAATAAATGAAACGGTAGAGATAATATCGTCCATGGATTTTTCTTTATCGAGCAGGAAAATGAAACGTCACGAACACACTAAGGGCGGGGATATTTTTGTCTTAGAATTTTTAGATTGATTTTTTATATTTCAAATATCCCTAATTTAAAAGAGAAGGGTAAATATACTTAGGTAACAAGATTAGAGGGGTATACGTCCAAATTTGAAGATTTGAGGGGTAAATTTACAATTAGAGAAGATTAGAGGGGTATATAGCCAATTTTGCCTTATATTTATATCAAATATTAACAACTAAATATTAACAACTTCAACAAATTAAATATTTCAGGAAATGTCTTTAGAATCTAAAATCTACAATCTATTATTACTTTTTGAAAAAAAAAATTCTGATTTTTGGGTAACATTACCTCTTTATTGAACAGAGATATTGTGATTTAGAAATTAGACATCATGGTATATAGGGCGACAAGGAGATACATTTTGGTCAGAAAGATCATGCATTTAATCATATTTTTATCCAAAAACCAGAATTTTTGTAACAGTACCTCTTTATTGAAAATGAGAATTATATTTTTTTTCCTTGACTCGTGATGTTAAAATATTTTATAATCATGCATAAATGTTTTGTGTCTCAAATTAATGACAATTCATTCTTTAAAATTTTAACTCCACAAAAAATAAATGATCGTTAGGTTATAAGTATATGTGCGATTGCTCGTGAACCATGCGATGCCATTTTTTGCTATGCAAATTGTACATTCAGCTATGTTTTGGGCAAGTCATCGGATAATGTAAGATCTTATCTGGATTTGGTAGATTCATTTCTTTGACGTGTGTTTTATGTCAAAATACATTCACAATTTGATTAACTTTTCCATAATTGGTTATTTTATTCTATTTAGAGAAGCAGAATTGTTAGAATGCGACCATCTTCTATAAAAATTAGTTGGGCAATTATCAAGAGTTTGTTGACGAGGATAACGTTGCCAACTTTAATTAGCTAAAACGAGTAAATCATTGGACATTATAAATTCTCATGTTGCCATCATCTAACTATGCATTTCAAAAATACCTCCACTTCAAACTTTCCAGAGTGTGAGTAATTGAACAAATAAACACACGTGCAACATGAAGGCCGTTTCAATGATGTCTCTCTTGTTTGTCCTTATTCTGCTTTCTTCTGGTATTTTACTATGATATTTTGTCTTATCCTTATGGTCTGATAATTGTATTATGTTTTCAGATTAATTACCTTAAGGAACAAGATACAATAAATTATTTTGAAAATAGAAAATAGAAAAGTGAGTTATCTTTCTAACATAATATTTTTGCATAATTTACACTTAATATTGCATCGGCATATATACTCATAAAGTTTGGAAAAGTAAAAACACTTTGGAGGCTAGCAGGCTAGAAATTGAAGTGTTACATATACATAGCCTAAGTTGATTGACTCATATATATCACTTAGATTAAATAAAATCAAATGATATATGCATGCCTGGTTTCTGTCATCACATTGTTGTGTGAACATGTGATTTGTACAAATTCAAACTCAAAAAAAATATTTTGGGAACAATGAAATGAACAATAATTTAGAAATAATTTCAATGATTATATCCTCTCGTTTATGTCAGTTCATATTTTTTATTTTGTTTGAGCTTTTCTTAAAGTTATCATATATACTATGTGGCATTGAAATAAAGCATTTTTCATTTTAATTTATATGTGATAAACACATCAGGTTCTTCTCATGCACGCTCCGGATTACATTACGTGTTAAGGCCAAAAGGTGACCACTGTATTTGGCAGGAAAATGATATCGTTCCATGTGTTTCCTGGCAGTGTCAACAAGATTGTCAAAGACATGTGAGCGCTTCGTCCATTGGCATTTGTGGGGCTAGCGGCTGTGATTGCAAGCGTAGTTGTGGAAGTGGTTCTTCTGGAAATTAACTCCCACGCATTATATGGAAGATAATTATGCTTTTTCGAGTGTTGTTTTAATGGGTTAATGATAATGGTCTATTATTATGTGGATTGTATTTTCATTTGGTTTGGGAATAAAAAATTATTAATATTTTTTAAATGAATTAATGGATTGCAACAAGATTGAATATATCATTTGTACTCTCTATTTTTCAAGTATGTTTTTAAATCTTGTGTTTCGCACAAGATGTTCATGTGACTATTAATGTTCATGTGATTACCCTTCCCACAAATGTTTTGATTTATACAAACATGCAATATTTAATTATTAAATATTCATCGCTGATCTTGATGTCGTTGGTAATTTGTTTCTCGCAAGTTAAATATTACTTTAGCTATAATTTTTCATGTTTAGAAAATTTTAGCCTTTTGTTTCCAAGGATATTTCATCATTGAAAATGAAATATAAAATTTAGTGCTTTCAGGGAAAAGCTCAAAATATATATATATATATATATATACTATATAGTAAAAAAAAGAAAGAAAGCATTAATATTTTTAGATGATAAATTACACCCATTTTTTAAAATATTTGGAGAAAAATGAAATCTCTTAAGTAAAGAAAATCCCTACGAGAAAAACAAAATGATGGTCAGAGAATGATATTTTGGAAGCATTTATTCTCTATAGCAAGAAATGCAATGTTTTTTTTAAAAAACAAAAAGTTTTACTATCGTCCATATCGACATCCCCTCAACTCACCTGCTCACGATTATTTACTATTTTAATTTTCTTTTTTATGCATCTCTTTTAGTCACTAATTCCAAAGTAGTTTTAGATTCCAATAAAAAATTCACATATGAAATGTTAATTTCAAAAATAATATAAAAAATTACCTTTCTTTCAAAATCAATAATGATAATTTAATCGTGAAATTAATCCATACATCCTTGATGTGCAGATCGTACCTTACGTATCACCCATATTATAATATGTTTATATTTATAATCAAATATTAACAACTTCAACAAATAAATATTTCAAGAAGTGTCTTTACAATCTATTATTACTTTTTGAAAAAAAAATTCTGAATTTTTGGGTAACACCTTCTCTTTATTGGACAGAGATATTGTGGCATAGAAATTAGACATCATGGTATATAGTGCGATAAGGAGATACATTTTACTCAGAAAGATCATGCACTTGAACATATTTTTATCCAACTATATTTATAATCTACATATTTTACAATTTAAGCAATTTAATTTTAAAACAAGCCACATTGATATTACAAATGAGAATTATAATTATTTTTCCTTGACTCGTGATGTTAAAATATTTTAAAATCATGCATGGATGTTTTCAGTCTCAAATTAATGACAATTCATTCGTTAAAAATTTTTAACTCCACAAAACATAAATGATCGTTAGGTTATAAGTATATGTGCGATTGCTCGTGAACCTTGCGATGCCATTTTTTGCTATGCAAATTGTACATTTAGCTATAAGTTTTGGGCAAGTCTATCGGATAATGTAAGATCTTATCTGGATTTGGTAGATTCATTTCTTTAATGTGTGTTTTATGTCAAAATACATTCACAATTTGATTAACTTTCCATAATTAGTAATTTTATTCTACTTAGAGAAGCAGAATTGTTAGAATACGACCATCTTCTATAAAAATTAGTTGGGAAATTATCAAGAGTTTGTTGACGAGGATAACGTTGCCAACTTTAATTAGCTAAAACGAGTAAATCATTGGACATTATAAATTCTCATGTTGCCATCATCTAACTATGCATTTCAAAAATACCTCCACTTCAAACTTTCCAGAGTGCGAGTAATTGAACAAATAAACACACGTGCAACATGAAGGCCGTTTCAATGATGTCTCTCTTGTTTGTCCTTGTTCTGCTTTCTTCTGGTATTTTACTATGATATTATGACTTATCCTTATCGTCTGATAATTGTATTATGTTTTTAGCTTAATTACCCTTAGGAACAAGATACGATAAATTATTTTGAAAATAGAAAAGAGAGTTATCTTTCTATCATAATATTTTTGCATAATTTACACTTAATATTGCATCGGCATATATACTCATGAAGTTTGGAAACATAAAAACACTTTTGGAGGCTAGCAGGCTAGAAATTGAAGTGTTACATATACATATAGCCTAAGTTGATTGACTCATATCACTTATATTAAATAAAATCAAATGATACATGCATGCATGGTTTGTGTCATCACATTGTTGTGTGAACATCTTATTTGTAGAAATTCAAACTAAAAAAAATAATTTGGGAACAATGAAATGAACAATAATTTAGACATAATTTCAATGATTCTATCCTCACCGTTTATGCCAATTTATTATTTATTTTATTTTATTTTTTGAGCTTTTCTGAAAGTTATCATAATGTGGCACTGAAATAAAGCATTTTTCATTTTCCTTTATGTGATAAACACATCAGGTTCTTCTCATGCACGTTCCGGATTGCATTACGTGTCAAGGCCAAAAGGTGACCATTGTATTTGGCATGAAAATGATATTGTACCATGTGTTTCCTGGCAATGTCAACAAGACTGTCAAAGACATGTGAGCGCTTCGGCCACTGGCGTTTGTGGTGCTAGCGGCTGTGATTGCAAGCGTAGTTGTGGAAGTGGTCCTTCTGGAAATTAACTCCCACGCATTATATGGAAGATAATTATGCTTGTTCGAGTGTTGTATTAATGGGTTAATAATAATGCATGGCTTATTATTATGTGGGTTGTATTTTCTTTTGGTTTTGTAATAAAAAATTATTAATATTTTTAAAATGAATTAGTAGATTGCAACAAGATTTAATATATCTTTTGTACTCTCTATTTTTCAAGTATGTTTTTAAATCTTGTGTTTTGCACAAGATGTTCATGTGATTACTCTTTCCACAAATGTTTTAAATATGTGTACTGTTTTATTGTGTTGACTAATCAATTAACTCTTTTCCTTTCTGTTCTGATCTTACATTTTTCAAATGTTTTAAATATGATACCAAATAATTTGCAAATCATATCAAATTCGATATATACAAATCCATAACTTTTTTTTTGTAAAAAACATGACATAAGCAAAATACCAATTCACAAAGTAACCAATCATTTATTCTCTCCTCTTCTGACAGTAACAAACGACTAATCCAAAACCCTAGAAAGTAAAACCCTCAATCGCCATGGACACCTTCGCTCAGAGAAAAGCGGCGGCGCTGGCCGAGCTGGCCTCTCCGGCGCCGGATAAGTCTCCCAAAGGCGGCGTCGACGCCCCCATCATCCCCCTTCTAGATCTCCTCAACTCCCACCCTTCCTTCTTCACCACCTCCTCCTGCTCCGGTCGCATTTCCATACTACTCTCCAACCCTGACCCATGCACAAACCAAGAGAAGAAGAAGAAGAAGGCGGGGGGTGGGAGGTGGTTGTTTGTTTCCCATGAAAAGGCTGAGCTGGAGACGGTTCTTAAATTGCTTTTTGGGGATTTGAAGGATGAAGATGTGGGTTTTGAGGCTGTTTTGAGATTTGAGCCGATGATTGTCGCAGTGGATTGTAGGGATTTGGATGCGGCGCGTCAGCTCGTTGGTGTTGCTGTGTCATCTGGGTTTAGAGAATCTGGTAAGTACTTTAATTATGGTAAGGTGTTAGTACTTGTGCACATGTTGTATCCCAGTATTAGTACCAGTTATTGTGAAGAGATCGGTACTGAACCACATTGTACATTTCTACGTGCCAAGACATACTTGTTTGGTACTGAGATTAGATATTATGACGTTTGCATATGAACTTTAACTTCGGTATATGTCCTTTTTAATATTCACATTATATATTTTTGACAAATTAAAGATTCTATGTTTCACTTATCTACAAAAAAAAAAAAAAAAAAAAAAAAAAAAGATTCTATGTTTCTAGTACCATTCTATGTTGTCTTACTATGATGATTATTTATTTGTCAAGATGAGTGATATGGGTGTGTTGGTTGTAGGTATAACAAGTGTACAGAAGCGTGTCATGGTTGCCATACGGTGCTCTATACGTATGGAGGTACCTCTTGGCCATGTTGGTAATTTGCTTGTTTCAGATCAGTATGTTAGTTATTTAATTGGTATTGCAAATAGAAAAATGGAGGCAAACAAACAGAGAACAGACAGCTTTCTCCATGCCTTGCAAGAAAAATTGACATCAATTAGTGGAGAACAAAATCCATCAGAGCAGGATGATTCTCACATTGAGCCAACCAGTAACAGTACAGCCTCACCAGTTCCAAATGGGAACAGTGGTCTAAAGCTTGATGATTCTAATATTGAACTTGGTTGCATATGTGAAGAGGAAGAAAAAGAAGACAAGACTGCCAAAAGGTTTTGATTTTGGTAATAAAAATACTTTTAAGATTTTTCTTATCTTCATATGGTAGCAAGATGATTGATTATGGTAGTTCACTTATCTTTTTCTGTTTTGCACAGTTTAAATTCAGACCCGTCAAAGGAGTCATTTCAAAACCAAAACAACAGTCTCTCTGCCTCAGTTTTGAATGTGACTGGTGAACAAATTGAGAAGATGTTCCTCTGGGGACAATCAGCTTGTGTGTATAGCGATAAGAAGGTGCTCATCTTTGGTGGGTTTGGTGGCATAGGACGGCATTCACGAAGTAATTATTCTCTAATTCTCGATGCCAGTTCAGGCTTGTTAACCACATTAGATGTTGCCAAGCCCCCATTGGAGAGAATGGGACACTCAGTTAGTCTGGTGGGAGAGGATGTGTATGTTATTGGGGGCAGAGCTGGCCCCTTGGAAATACTGAATGACGTGTGGGTTTTAAAGAAAAATGCAAATGAATGGGTGCAACTTGAGTGCAGTGGAGACATGTTCAAACCAAGGTTCTAATCTCTTCTTTTTTCTAATATTTTTTCAGAGAAAATAAAATAAGCTATGCTTATAATGATATGCATCATTCTATTTTCTGATTGCCTGCTTAAGCATAACTTTGTGTTTTGATCTAACATAAATTGCTTTTTTGCAAATTGCAAAAAACTTGCTTTTCTATATTTTAGAAAACCCTCAACAGTTTTCATACTTACAACTGGGCCCTATGTTACATGGGCTATTTGCCAAACCCCACTAAGACAACAAAAGCTAATGAACAAATGAATGCCACTGCTCATTTGGCCATCTTGACTTGAGAAAAGTCATTATCTAACAAGCACATAAAAGAAGGGGACATAAAATCATCTTTGATGTTAGATTCTTTTATGTTTGGGTGTAATTGGCAGTTTAATGGAATATAATTTGTCCATCACATTAATCTAAATGGCTTGTGCTTTTTGCAACAAGTTCCTTTTAAATTTGGATGTTGTTAAAAGTATGAAAAAGAAAACAAATCAAAATTTTATTTTTTGTTATTAAGTTTTGCTTTTTGGTTCTCATTTTTATAACCAACCAGATGTACTTGCTGAATAATTTTGTGCAAAGCAAAATGCTGTTAAAGAAAACAAAAGCTCCAGAATATAACATGCAACTTATTCTTGTTTTGTTGAACGTTTTAAGTTCTACATTTTGTTGATCTGATATACAAAATTGTTGATATTATTAAGAGCAAAAAGACCTAAATTTTAATTCATTACTAGTAATTTGACTTTTTTTTTTTGTCATGTGCATAGGCACCGTCATGCTGCAGCAGTTGTTGGCTCAAACATCTATGTGTTCGGCGGCCTTCGTGATGAAGAAATATATTCTTGCATGAATGTATTAGACACAAAATCCATGCAATGGAAACAAATTAAAGGAACTGGAGAATTGCCAGGTTCATGCCATTCTCATGCAATGGTGGCCCATGGATTTCAGCTCTTTTTATTTGGAGGGCATAATGGTCATAAACCTCTTGGTGACCTCTACTCGTTTGATACTGCAACAGTAAATTGGAAAAGAGAAATAATCTCAGGCAAACCTCCTTTTGCTAGGTTTTCACATTCAATATTTGCCTACAAAAACTATATTGGTATACTAGGCGGGTGTCCCTTTAGACAACAAGAACACCAAAAGTTAGCCCTTTTGGATTTGCATAGAAAAAAATGGGTTTATGCAAAAATTGATTCTGTGGGCAAAAGGAACATGTGGGTTCGTAGCTCAGCTGTGGTAATTGATGATGAGCTTGTTTTGGTAGGTGGTGGGGCCTCATGCTATGCATTTGGAACATATTTCAGTCCACCAATGAAACTTAATCTGAATTTTCTGAAGACTTCAGAAGGTGTGGATTCAGACATGAGTTATGTTTTTCAAGTTGAGAAAGAATATGCAAAACAAATAAAAGATGTGCTCAAAAGTTCAGGGTGGCTGGATCTCAATAGGAAGGTCAAAGTGACCCAGAATGGGCGTCATGTGCTCTTTCCTGTGAATGGGGTATTTTGTGAATTTTTCTTTAGTGAGAAAGTGAATGGTGAAAAGGAAGTTTTGGTGTCTTGTGGGGGTTCTTTGGAACGGGATGAATTATCCATCAACAGGAAGGGTCCTAAGTCACCTCAAAATTTAATGAGAGAGTTAGTGAAGCCTTTGTTGGAGAGAAGTGGGATGCCTTTAGAATTACTGGAGCAGCTACCTACAAGGTTAGTTGTTTGCAGTTTTGGTTCCTTTTCTAGTTTGACTATTCATTCTCTTAAATCTCAATTGAGTATAATGTGAAACTAAATACTAAATTAACCAAATTTATATAAACATATTATCTTCAACTTCTCAAAGCTTTTTCTGCTTTATTTATTGTTAATTATTACTCAGGTGGGAGCAACTTGGTGATATGGTGGTGTTACCTAAGAATTCTTTTAAGGATCCTCAATGGGATTCTATTGCAAAGGAGCTGTGGCCAATAGTTGCTAACTCACTCGGCACTTGGCGCCTTGCACGCCAAGTAAGTTTGATGTGTATTGCAGTTCATACTGGTCCCTTTTGCAATCAGTATGTTCACCTATTTGAGGAAGAGAATAAAAAGATAGTAATCAGGCAGAAAGACCTCAAGTATTAGAAGTGAACAAAGGAAAATTATCTGTTAAGTGCCATATTATTGGTGATTTCTTTTGGTTGGAGCAGAATTTTTAAGTCGGTCTTAAATATGCATGCTATTTACACTTCTAATATTTTTTTGGTTGTAATTCCATTTATTTTTATTTCTTCCCAGGGCAGTGTGATGCCAACTGGTACGAGAGACAGTGGGCTGGAGCTTCTGATTGGGTCTGATGGTTGGGTCACCCACCATGAAAATGGTATAAGCTATTCTCTTGATGCCACAAAGTGCATGTTTTCTTGGGGAAATCGCTCAGAGAAGCTTCGTATGGCTGCTTTAGACTGTACCAATGAGGTCATAGTGGACTTGTTTGCTGGTATCGGCTATTTTGTTCTTCCTTTCCTAGTCAAGTATGTTTTTTACCCTCTTTTTCTAAAATCTCCCTAGGGTCAATTCCATGAGTGAGGCAGCAAAATTGAAATAGTACACAGATACCCTTCAAGAATAGAAATTAATATGGCAATTTGTGCAAACAATACTCAGAATAATCATATATGGCCGTTAGGCATTTAAGCAACATAGGTACCATCTCGTCCCTACTTCAAGAATTTCCCTAAATGCTGTCTATGTTGTATTGACTTTGTTTTTTTTGTTTTGAGTTTTATGTTGTATTGACTTGGATGTGAAAAATATGCGGCCATGATTTTATGCATGTAATATTCTGTGCTTTTGTAGGGAAACTGATGCAAATATTTTGATTATTTAATTTTTTAATATATCATTACTTAATTAGAAATAAAAAGATCATATTTTTCCTCTTATCAGAGCCCATGCTAAGCTGGTGTATGCATGTGAGTGGAACCCAAATGCATTAACCGCTTTGAGGCGCAATCTTGTTGACAACTTAGTGGCTGATCAGTGTATTGTACTTGAAGGAGATAACCGCATCACTGCACCAAAAGTTAGTATTTTTCTCTCCTTCTGAGCTCACCTGACAGGGTGACAGTTAGTGTAGTAGGTTCAGATCAAGACCACATGACCCACTGAGTCAAGACTGCATTGTGGGCAGCAGATCATAACAGGGCCTGGTTTAGTACCTGAGAACTTCCATTGGATACAAAAGTCCTGTCTAATGGTTTTAAATGTATGGGTTACTAATATTTGACAGTTTAAATCAAATCTGATGGGTGATGAGTCAGTTATGGCTTACATCATCCTTGCTACACCATACCTATCATTGAACAAAATACTGATTTTTGAAATAAAATGGTAACTCAATTATGGTTCTACTTGCTAATTTTCACTTTATAAAAGTATTTATTTATTTGCTTAGTTTGCTAAATGTAGGGGGTAGCAGACCGTGTTTGTCTTGGCCTTTTACCTTCTAGTGAAGGTAGCTGGATTACTGCTGTCAGAGCACTGAGGTAATTTCTCCTTTAACTTGAATATCAGAGAAATAAAAAGATGAAATGAATTACACAATGTATGCTTGTATTTATCTCAGAGTTGAGGGAGGTGTATTGCATGTACATGGCAACGTTAAAGATTCAGAAGAGACCACATGGCCTGATTATGTTGTGCAATCCATCACCACCATTTCCCAAAACGAAGGTAGAACTAGTCTTGATAACTCTTCCCAAATGCATATGTTGACTGTTGAAGCCTCTTATTTTTTATTTTTTTTTTGTTATTGATTCTGTTTTGTGCTCCAGGGTTATCATGGCAGGTAAACGTAGCGCATGTAGAGCGTGTGAAGTGGTATGGGCCCCACATTCTTCACCTTGTTGTCGATGTCAAATGCCTACAAATCTAGTTTCTGGGGATTATTTAACCGTGGGCCATCTAAGTATTGGTATTGTGACATTAGAGAAAATCTTGATGCTTAAGATCAATGTAAACAAATATTGTAATATTAGAGAAAATCTTGATGCTTGAGCTTAATGTGTACAAGTTCTCCAAGACACAGTGTCGAAGCGAACATTATCATTTGTTTTTTTCAAATGGTTTTAACTCTTCATAATCTGTTTTACAAGGCATTTTTTTTTCTTTTTTGGAGATTACAAGGCATTTTTTGGCGTGTTTCAAAGCAAAGCAATAACATTCTTAAAACAGTTCCCATCGGAACTAAATCTACATTACTGAAATGCTGAAATAACATTAACAAGTGGAAATTAACAAATGGAAAATACATGTAGGTATTGAATGTTAAAATTATTGCTATCCTCAAACTCGAATCTCTCCAGTTAGACAAAAAAAAAAAAGATAAAAGGAATAATAAATTTACAACATACAAAAAGAGCTCTTCACACTCTAAAAAACAAAACCTCTCCGCTTTCAGTACCTCCCTTTGCAGCAAGCTCATTATTTCAACGATAGTGTACAAACATATACCTAACCAAGATTTACAAACTTCCATTCTCGTGAAAATAATACAGAACACAACAAAATGCCACCCTTTAAATAATACAAATTACAACATCAGCTCTTTACTGTTCGAAAGTAAAACCACTACAAAATAAGGATCAAGTTCTAAATCTACTTCAGCTTCATTGGTTGTTGCATTCCTCCTCGCATCATGGCAACAAACTCCTCATAATTAATTCTTCCATCCTGATATTTACAACACATACCAAGAAAAAAAAATGGAATTAGATAATTTATTCAATTGTTCACTTAACTTATTTTCAGCATAAGGATAGATCCTGCCCTGAATTACTCTCTAATCTAGTCTTTCATCTTGTGTTATAACTGACATTTTCTGACTACAATTTAATGGTCTGTGTACTAATTGTCATTGGGATTTTAATGTTTAATGAACATAGACCGAAGATCCAACAACAATTAGTATAGAGGTTCTTATAGAAAAGAAGGTACATTCTCTACTGAGCCTTACATTATCAGTGTCAACTTCTGATATAATTTCCTTGATAGCCGATGCATCGCCCATTTCATGCTCTAGCAATGCTGCCTCCAACTCATCTCTTGTAATATAACTATAAAGTGAAAAGAAAAAAAGAGGTATTAACAATACAATTTATATTTATTGGATACAGCTATATATAGTATTAAACATTTGATTAGTGAAGGTTAAAAACATTGCATCTAAGTTGAAAAGGAAAAAAAAAGAATAGATAGACATCAGTTTTAACATAATGTTACAAAGAAAAGGGAATGTGCCAAGTTAGATTACATGATAATAACATTATTATGTGCTGAATTGTATTGGCTGCACTACATGCAAGATAATTTCCATTATACAAACACGTGAATTGTCCACATGTGTGCCATGCAGACATATATATAAGCATGTTCTTTAAAAGTTTCTGTAAGTGTGAAATACTTACCCACTGTTATCTTTATCAAAATAATTGAAGGCTTTGTACAAGTGCTCATCTCTTTCTAGCTTGTGCCTGTGCATTGTGGCCGTTATAAACTCGACATAATCTATTGACCCATTTCCATCAACATCAGCCTGTTGAAAAGAATTTAAAGGTATAACTTGAACACGAAATACAATGATATATATTATATTCCATTGATGACCTGACAACAATTTTACAATTTCTTGAAATCATTTTCTCAAATAAAGCTATCAAATAATGCATTCCCCATAGTCAACCTAAAATAATTCAATTAATAAAAGTATATGAGGATAACAATCAACAAAATTCAGCAATTTATAGTAAAAAAGACAATTATTATGAAAATTCGCTCCACTTCATCTAACACTACAAGGCTTGTGCAACAGTTATAGGAATATGCATTACCCAAAGAAAAGCACTAGAAAGACAATTATTATGAAAATTTGCTACATGCTTTTTTGGTATTGTCAAAATAAAATTGGCATGTAACTAAGGATACAGTGGAAAGATGAAGTGAGAACAAACACCCATTCTTCCACAATTCTGCAGTCCTTTATAGCTTCAACACTGATATTCTGTTACTTATCAATTTACCTTTAGTTTCAAGCAAATAAAGCCTTTCTTTTTGAGATTGAGCTCTATAATCAAAACAAACAAAAATAAAATTCTATTAAAATTTCTATCTCATGTTTTATATCAATAAACTCACTGCTTCCATTAGCTGCTTAACTTCAGCTTCAGTAAGCTTTGACCCGAGCTTGGCCAGACCAGCTTTTAGTTCTTCATATGTGATTGTACCACTACCATCTGTATCGATGTTTGTAAACATTTGTTTCAGACCCTTTATCTCATCTTCATTTAGGTTCTCTGCAATGACCTATGAAGAATCAATTTGTTAGAAATAGTGTAGCAAGCAGCACCTTTAGCTTAAGGTAGTACTTTTCTATATCTATAAATTAATATTCACTGAAATAGGAATGGTTCCAAGTATTAGTTTAAACTATAAAGAAAACAAATGAAGGGAAAAAAAAAGGTGACTTTAGAAATTTGATCTAAATCAAGTAGTTATAACCACATGTTGCACAAAAACAAATGAAGCAATAAAAAAAAAAGGTTATTTTGTTCAATATCACAATTTTTCATTGATGGGTATTATGTTATGTTGTACCTTGAGAGCCATTTTTTTGAGCTTGTTCATAGCTCTGAATTGTTTCATTCTTGAAAGCACAGCACTATCTATTGGTTTGTCTGATGCCTCACCCTCCCGCAGCCATGGATGTTCTGTTCAGAAATAATAGTAAAATGGTTAAAAATCCTCTTAACTGAATTGTTGGGAAATCAACCAAGGAAATCTAAATGAATATCATGAACTATAGCAGAAATTACGTAAAACTTGAGCAGAGGTGATTCTCTTCTTGGGGTCTTGAGTAAGCATTTTTCTAACCAAATCCTTGGCACTACTTGAAATTGAAGGCCATGGTGGGCTCTCAAAATCTATTTCTCCTTCTAAGATTGCATCAAATATTCCCTTCTCAGTCTCTACATGAAAAAAAAAAAAAAGAATATATATACACATGCATCAGATGAAATAGATGTAAAAGGTCTATATGTATACAACTGCAAACTAACAATTGTGGTGCTTAAAATTTTAGATCAAATTTAGATAAATTGACTACTGCTAAAAAACGAATAAGAACTACTCTTTCTAACAAATTCCAAGGACGTAAATATCCTAAATGGTCAATAATTCTTTGGTTTTAGATAAAAGGTGGTCAGACATCTTTTCCTTTTATATTAAATCATCTTACAAATTCAGATGCCATACTGTACAAATGGGCACCAGCAACAAAGTTTTCATGTCAACTTTGGAATAATGATTTGCAATCAGCACATGCATGATTGATAATATAATTTTTCAGACCATCTGAACTTACTAAAGCAACAGATACAAATATAAAAATAAATGTGTATTATACCAGCCCAAAAAGGAGGTACACCACTGAGGAGGATATACAATATAACACCAGCACTCCACACATCAATTTCTTTCCCATAATTTCTCCTTAAAACCTCAGGTGCAACATAATAGGCACTTCCAACTATATCCCTGTACACTTTCCCTGCATTTTTTTCAATATTGAAGAGTGGTGTTAGTATTTATCATAAAATTGTTAAAAAAAATAATAAATCAGAATTTCTTGCTGGTGACAATAACTTTATCTTTTCATTAATTGACGTATGGAAAAAGAAAAACCTCCCTTCCCTCATTTCCTCCCAGCAAAGAAACCTTAAGCTCCATCTAAACAGAACTTATACTGACCAATTTGATTAGGAATAATTAATTCCCTCATTCTTAAAACCAAATTGGCATTTGGAAATAGTAGGACAAATTAACTTAAACTACTTTGAGTGAGTGTGTGTGTGCAGCACAAATGGGTAACATCAAATAGATACCATCAAGGATGCACCAAGACCCAAGTACCAGTATTATGCCAAAATTTTATATCTTAGGGCATATAGAGCAGCTTTATAACATATATGTAAAAAAAGAAATATAAAAATCTTACTTAAGGCATATATGATTAATTTATAGATATGCAAATGAACAAATCAACCAACCTTCTTCAATAAACACAGAAAGACCAAAATCAGTGGCTTTAAGCATGGCATCTTCATCCTTGGTGGCAAGCAAGAAATTCTCTGGCTTGAGGTCTCTGTGCATCACTCCCATGAAGTGGCACGTGTACACAACATTCACTATAGCTCTGCACATGGTGGCCGCAGCTCTCTCCGAGTAGTGCCCTTTCGCAATGATCCTGTCAAACAGTTCCCCTCCAGCACACAGCTCCATCACCACATGCACACTGCTCTTGTCTTCATATGCTCCTGTTGAGAGCATGAGAACAATTTAATTAACAACCTTTGGGCTTGATTTATTTTTTCTTATTTTTTCGTTAGACCGAAAAAAAGGGTCACACTAATATGCACACAAATGGGGATAAACATTGTATCAAACAGCATCTGGTAAAATAAAAATTTTTCAGTTAAGCAAACAGAATTTAAGATACCCAGTGCTAAAATTTAAAATACATCCTTTAAGCCAACAGCTGGTAAGTGCAACATAAGTTAAAATTATTAGAGTTAATACCACTAGACAGTCTATGATTACTAAGTGATGCCATGTCAAAAGACCAAACTATTATGCATCCACTATGAGGGAAGTGTGTCAGATATACCAGTATAGCAAGTATGATAAATGCCCAGGCTCTGATGATTCTTGAATTAGTGCCAACGAATAATCTTTTCAAGGGAAACTAATGCAATTTCCGAGCAAATAAAACCTAGATATTTTTCATAACTTCATAGTAAATGAATGGTACGTTTCAATTAGTACTATTAGCTTCATGGCTTTTGGCAGGTTGAAGTCATTTTTCTCATATTTTGGAAAGAGATTGGTCAGCTGGGTACCAGTATATACCCATATGTTGGCTAAGCTAGCAAAGCTGGTTTTTGTATTTAACCATGTTGCAGCTTCTTTGGGTAAATATTAAAAATGTCAACAGAAAACAATTTCATCAAGAAAAATGAGACTTAAGCACCTCTAAATTCAACTATATTAGCTTGGCCCGATAAATGTTGCATTATGCTAATTTCTCTCTTTATATCTTCTTTATCAGCCTTGCTGACAAGCTTTCTCTTGGAGATAGATTTGCATGCATATCGGTGACCTGTAGCATTGTCAGTGCAGAGATATGTGACCCCAAATTGCCCCCGGCCAAGCTCCTTGCCTAATGTGTAGAAGGAGCGAATGTCTTGGTATGGTTTCCCAAGGATAGTGTCAGGTGCCACTACTGGTTTGGGTGGAACTGGTGCTGGGGCACTAATGGGTGGTACAATGGGTTTGGTGTTGGTGACAGGAGCTGGAGGAGCAGGTTGGTATGCTGCAGGTTGTGGCGCTGGAACGGCTGTTGGTGTGGTGGGTTTTGGATGAACAGGTTGTGATTGGGTCTGGTACGAGCCATTGCTCCCACCGACACTTGTATTTGTGGGTACAGCCTTGTCAGCTGAATCCTTGCTACAACACTGCCCCATATCTCTTTATCTGTCTCTCTCTCCACCCACAAGCAAAGTCTCTTAATCTTACAAAAGCTATCTGAGTTCCACCTTATTTCTGCAGTAAAAGGAAAACATATCAAAATAGAAGAAATGAAGAAGAAAGGAAAAGGATATATAAAGGAACAGTAAGCACACAAAAGTAAATGTGTTGAAATTTTAGATCTTTTGACAGAAACTAGAAAAACCCAAGAAAATAAATTGCAAATTGAAACCATCTTTCCAGATATACATTGTCAAGGAAAGACCAGATTTGGAATTCACTATTTTCAACGATTAAGACATATCGTAACTGAAATCTTCGCACGATTGCACAATTCAAATTCACATGTACATACACATCAGATTTAGAAACTGCTAATAAGAGAAAAAAAATACCCAGAATTAGAAATTGCAATTTTGTAAATTGTACAATACCTCGACTTAAACAGTTCTCTGCCACTTAAACTGGAAAGAAAAGACGCAGATTTGCAATTCACAAAATTCCAACAAGTTGAAAAGAAAGAGAAGGAATTGATTCGTGCAAATAAAGCAAAAGATGAAGGAAAACTTGAAAGGAAGCAGAGATCTCTGACCTTGGAAGGCTCGTAAGAGGAGAGGAGATAGCGAGTAAGAAAGCGACGACCCAAAAAATGAAAGAGCAAAAAATTAGTAATAATTTAGAGGTTGATTAGGAATAAGGAATCGTGACAGCAACTAAACAGTGTCAAGGTTGTCTGTCGTGTTTTTAATTATTTTTATTCTCTTATGCACTTTTCTTTCTCCTTTTTGTGTATTTCATTTCCGTACATTTACAGATACACCCCTTCAAGTTCAGAAATTAGCACACCCACGTACTCCATGTGGGCAATTTGACACGTTTGTTATTATCCATTTCGAAAACTTGCACGTGCTCTTTTTCACAATTTTCTAGTAAAATATATCGGTGTTTCGCACAATTTCAGTTTATTACAGTAACAAATCGATTGAAATGTTCTTTATTTAATATCACCACCATATTTTAATTTTAAAGTTTAATATTTTATAATTTAAATTTATTTGTTAAAATAAAATTAATAAAATGTGATTGTATCAATTTTTCTGTGAACTACAAATAAATTTCAACAATACATATATTTTACTAGAAATTTTTGAAAAAAAATCACTGATATAAATTTTTATTTCAAATTGATTTTTTTAACTCTTCATCCCAGAAGAACAAAATTAACAAGGCATAATATTTTCTACGTGTAGAAAAACTAGTAAAAATTACATTTAATGTTTTTTTTTTCATTTTATCAGTTGAGTTTACAATTTAAATTTGGAAGGATCTTTTAAGAAATTTAAAGAAAATGGCAGTACAATGGACATGAACGATGAAGTATTTGAACTTTCTTGATCAGTAGATGTCTCCCTCATTTTCTTATAGTTAAGGGGAAATATTTGTTTTCCTTTGGATCATATTTTTACTTTTTGATTGGATACCAACCGGAGTATGTCATAATCACAAAATGTGTATGATATTGTAGTAAACTTGCACCATTATCACAGCATGTGCATGTTCCACCATATCACAGCATGTATATGTTCCAAGTGCATACCAAATGTAATTAGTACTTTAATATATTTTCCAATATTGGTGCATTAACTCTCAATCATTTTTTTTTTAAATTATGGCATTAACTCTCAATTGGAAATCAACGTCCGGACAAGATGGGAATGATTCCTTTAGCAACCTCAAATCTGCTTTACAACACACTCTCTCTCTCTCTCTGTGGCAGGAAAAATTGACTCAAAAAAATATTATTGCGCCACCTACCCCAGACATGATAGGAGTTAGTGTTATTTTTATTTATTTTTTCCAAGAATTTCTAAAATATAAAATCAAAGTTTCTTTTAGTAATGACAAATAATCATTGCTCATTAGGTAGAATAAATTGGTCAGAAGTTGGAAACATATTCATCTTTTAGGTATTTCTGTACTTTAGACATTTGCTTACGAACATTTGAACACTTGCACCCGAAATTTTTTTTACAAAAAAAAAAAACGAATTTTTTTATCAATAGTTCAATAAAGCACCGAAACGAAGTAAAGTGGATACGAGTACTTGAATGAAATTTTAATTTTTTTTTTTTTGTTTTGTTTAGGTAAGATTAATTCATCTATATATAGAAGAAGAAAAATTATACCAACGACCCTTTTTTGGTACAATTAACAACCACATGGCTTAGAAGCAATATATAGTTCAAAGGTGTGTCGTGTAGAGGTAAATTGGTAACGAATTAGAGGAATAAAAATCATTTGATGTTCTTCAAAGGTGTTTAAACGAATTAGACGAAATTTGAAGAATATGCTAAAAAAGAAACTATATTGTAGAGTAATAATGATTTAAATACTCTTAAATAAATTTTTTAGCAGCAAAAGATGTTAAAAAGTGAAAGGATAAAAGGAGGGAAAATTCCAACTAGGAGATGCTGACATGATTCGCTATATTTTTTCTTTTTCGAGGAAAATAGAGTAGCATAAAGTTATGCTGCGGATATACGAAATCCTGTTTGAACAACCCAGCTTATAAATCTTAAGATTATAGAAGTATAAATGGGATGTCTGCAAATCTGATTTAGATAATTTTAGTATTACTTTTACTCAAAGCTGACCCGATTCAATTATTATATGGTAAATTTTTATTATAAATCATAAATATTATTAGATTTCAAATGAATCCAATAAATGATAATTTTCGGATTGGATTTGGATTGAATTGTGGTCTAATAAATTTTTTTTTTTTTATGCTTCTTTAAGTGGCCTAAATCTTGGAGTCTATACACTTCAGAGTGGACTAGTAAAATGATTAAAATCGTTTTATATAAATTAAAATAATTATAAAATTATATATATTAAAATTTCGCTTGAATTTTTATTTTCATTTCGTTGGTGCTATTGCTTCTTTTACTTTACTGATTGATGTAATTAAGATTATTCTCTAGTAAATATTACACAAGTTTTGGATATTAATGTAAAAAATGTCAGGAGGTACTGATGTTTAGTGTTTAATAAAATGAAGATTTTTCCTGAAAAAGTGTCAAATCATTTTCCGAATGAACTCTAAACCGCATGAGATGTATTCTGAAAGGACTAAAAAACAACAAAGAAAAGAACCACATCAGATATATACTCTATCATTTACATTGAAAAAAATATCGCCAGATGTGGCCTATCGCAGATACCGAAGACCATTGACCATAAAAAATGTTCTATCTTTTCAAGTTTCGTAGTGGAATTGCCGTGGCTCAAGGAGAGTTGATTCCTCCGAAGCCTTTAGTTAATTAACCTCTTCATTTTGATTATATTTACGTCTCAATTTAGTTCAAAGATTCTTTTAAATTATGTATATTATCCGTTAAGATATACTACTACATGTCTAGAGACCTCAACTGATGGCATTTCAATTTACACCCAAATAAAAGAAGTCGAGACTGTCGAGTCGTCGCCTTACAAATGTCATCCTAAAGTAAGTCGTTGTGTTGACAAGCTAAACGATAATGTAAAGTCAAAACTTGCGAAAATAACTCGCCTCCCAAACTGTGAGTCTTGTCCATGTGTGCTTTTGATCAAGTAGTGCTACAATTCATTTAGTTTTATTTAATTTTAAGTCTTCTTTTATCTAGAACAATGACAGACGTACCAGTAGTTGTGTACAGTACATGTTCTCGGGAAAAATGCTCTCTGATCTGGTCCTAAAAGAACATGCGATTAGATGCCAAGGACCGGGCACAACAAAATAATAACTTAATTGAAAGAATGAAAATAACAAATAGAGGAACTTAAAAAAATTAGAGGACTTTTTCGTAAAGTGAATAATCCTTTGGAATTATGAGAATGCAGTGTTTTCATTTTAGTACTAATTTAATCTGAATTTGTGCTCTACAACAACAATGAAACTGTAGGAAGCATCACAATTGAATAATTGAAATAAAAAATAAAAAAAAACCGTAAAATATACATGACTGATAAAAAATAAGCCAAAACTTCCATTAGTTTCATTATTCATTACAACCCCTTCTCTGCCTGAACACTCTATACTCTGCTAAATGCTGTTACTTAACAACTTGGTCTAAACACATATGACAGCACTCAAGAGGGAAAAAAAAGCATTATTTATAAATGAAAAGAATAATTTAAGACTGACCAATAGAGGACACTTCAACCTACGTTCGATTGAAGAATGAAGAAACAATATTACTTGTACTACAATGGACGAGTTGATAATATTTTATTAACATTTGAACCCAACTCGACAAATATCGAGTTAGAAAATAAATTTAGTTAACCAAACTCGACAATTTTTTTATGTACAGATTTTTACGGATTAAGCGGAATTAAACAGGTTAAGCGGATTAAAATTTTGATCAAATAAAAATACATAAAAATAATCATTTTGCGGCTATTACTATTTAGTTCGAGGCAAATTGGAGGAGCATTCGAAACATCTTTCAACTTTCAAGACATTGAGAGAGGCATGGTTTAAACCACAATTTGAGGCATGGTTTAAACCACAATTTTTAAACCATGATTTTCAATACCTTACCGATATCCATACCAATCAGTAATCGAAATTAGATTTTTTTTTTTTTCCAAAATTTCCTAGTAGAGAGACTGAGGGTCTTCTCCGGAAAGGGTGGATGGGGATGAGTGAGGCAAAAGGTGAACTGCTTTTTCCATATCCAAGAAATTCACATGCTCCCAACTCAAAAAACACAATGGAAACATTGGTAACTGAAGAGTAATGGTCATAAACTCTATATTAGAAATTTGATCAATCTTGTTACCCCGAATTGGAAGGTGAACATTAATTTCTCCTTTATTCTTCCTTTCTTTACTCTTCTTCTTCCCTCTTGTTTCTAGAACAAGGCCTGAGAGTTCTAAACATGATCCAGGGATAATTTTGTCTTTTTATAAAATTTCTGCATGAATCGCTAATTGGTAGCGTGTGAAAAAGCCGCACTCGCACAGATGAATGAATTATTGTTCTATTTTTCTGATTGATTAGATTCCTTAATTTTAAAACAATTGATTTGAACCGTCAAATCCTCACTACTCGATTCTAAAGTCCAAACTGAATCTATTGATCTCCAAAATATCGAAAAGAAGAAAAAAGAGATCGGAGAAGAAAACCTCCATCATCTCCAGAACTATGTCTGATTTGGAGTCGAAAGAGGTCGATTGATCGATAGATAGAGAACTAAAAGCAAATGCCTTGGTTCCTCCCTTGTCCATTGCCTCCTCCACTTTCTATAATCGTAGTGTAAGGTTAGCTATTTTTATAAGAAAAATCGATCAGAGTCTTATTATTGCAATCTAATTTTATTATTATCTGATACGATTATTGATCTTTTGTATTTGACGATGTACGAGATATATGGGCCACCATGGTGCTACAACTCTGCACAAGTGTAAGTATAGCGACGTCGATAACTCACTCGTAGCGAAGTACATCTTTTTTTTCAGAAAAAACTTGATAGTGACTGTCAAGTAGTGGTATAGAACAAATGGTACACCAGTACAAAAAAAAATAAATAAAAACAACATGAAAAAGATAATTAGCTACATCTATGGTAAAGGTCAACCAAAACCATTGATTTGTATGTTTACGATCATATGTTGCGCACACCGGCCACATTCGTTATCCCCAACCACACCTCCTCGTTCCCGGTCACATCTCGTGCACCGACCATACCTCTTCGCACACCAATCACACCTCTTTGCCCATCGACAGCACATCCTCGCAACACAAGTCGCACCTCGCACATCGGGCACACTTTCTCATGCACCGACCGCACCTCTTCATGCACCGGCTGCATTTCACGCACCAACTGCGTCTCTTCACGCACCAGCCACACATTCTCCTTCCCTAGCTACACATCCCTTGTGCACCGAGAGCTTCTCGCACACCCAGCCGCACTTTGTGGATCGCCTGCACCTCCTCGAGCACTAGACACTTTGGCCATGCACCTACCAGTCGTGGATCTATGACCCTTAAACATATATGACCGTATAGTCCACAACCAGAACGACATAGGAAAAATCGCATCCATCGTCTAACCACTTAGATTTGTCAAGGAATAAGACAAAAAAAACAGTACGAGAGAAAAGAGAGATGCGGGGAGGCCATCGCCTAGGATTTACAAAAAAATGGAGACTCTCAAAATCACTTTTTTCTTCTTTTTGGGACGACATCTAGATTTATATTCAAGCTACTTAGCGAAGTACATCTTGCAGTCCTAGATTAATTCATAAATATGAAACTTTCTTTTTAGGTCTGCAACATAATTGATCACATAATCCGATTCCACAGAAAAGCCGAATTTAATCATCCTCCTATTTTCCTTTTAGCCTCTTTGCTGTTTCGCAACCGGTTTCCTTCTTCTCCGATCTCTTCTGCTTCGTCTTTCTTTGAATTCAGATGGGTTTCTCTTTTCTTCTTTCTTTTCTGAACCCAACCCAATCCAATTCCACTCTGATATTATTCTTATTCGACATGAGTCGGCTCCCTCTTCACTTATTAACGCTAAGATAAAAAAATGCATATAGGTTCATTCCAAACCCCCTATAATCAGATCTGTCTCCACTCTCCACCGATTCCGACATTTCGTTAAGATGAATCATAGCCATTAAGACGTCACGCATCGATTGAAATGTTAATAATCTCAAATGCTACGCTAGTCGCTATACATATTTTAAAGTAGTTACTATAGAGAAATCATTTACAGATACTAGTTGCTGCTTAAAATATTGATAAAATTAAACTAGTTATTTGCAAAATTCTGTCAACAGAAAATTGTTTGACTTCATGAAACATAATTTGAATTTAGGTTCAAAGTCAAATTAATAAAAAAATTTTTGAATCACATAATTATTTTAGATTCAAAGTCAAATCCATCTACTGCTGGATGAAATGTCCAAATTTCTATATTCTGGAATGCCTAGGTGTTGCATTGTGTGGCAGGTCAATCAACTGCATGGAATAATTAATTATTTTAAATAAAAATGGTACAATTAACATATAATTTGAAAATTTAACAATGGTTTTTTTTTAAAGAAAGAGAAAATTCTAGTGCCATAATTTTTTGTTGCCACAAACGCTCCAACTTCTTTTTTCATTAATATTTCAAATTTTAAAATTCAAATTTCAAAATCTAAACTTTTGATCTCATTTAATTTAATGAGCGATGCATTTTTATATAATTTTTATAAATCTTAGAGTTTATTTGATACTCGATCAAGAGGTCAAAAAATGAACGTAACATAATTAACCTGTTATAATTACCAACATTTTTTTTTTCATTTTTGGGCCTCTTGATCTAGGTGCAAATAAACTTCAAAATTTATAAGAATTATTTAAAAATGCATCGCTCGTTAAATTGAACGAGATTAACGGTTTAGATTTTGAAAATTGAATTTTAAATTTTGAAATAGTAATAAGAAAGAGAAATTATGGCATTGTAACACTAAAAACTTGTGGCACCAGAATCCTCCTCTTTAAAAAAAACATTATTTTTTAAAAAATATATAAGATTGACTTATAGATGCACAGTTGCAGACTTGCAGGTTTAAATAAATAAAAATGAAAAATAAACTGTGAACTCTCTTAAATAGTTAAATTTGATCCGAAATGAATTCGTATTTAAGTTTATACTTTGTACCGACGAGCTCCAAACATGAATGAATGAATGATTGTTCAATTTCTCTGATCGATCAGAACCTTCGATCTTAAATAACTGACCTGAGCCGTCAAACCCTCACAGCCTCACTCACTGCTCCATTCTTTTGGAAAGTGATTTGGACAACACCAAAATTTTTTAAATGACCAAAATATCCTCTTCCTCCGTGCATTCTAAATGACCAAAATCTCAATGGCTAAGGATGCGGGAATTGCTTTGCTCACGCCTATTCTTAGAGATTCATTCCCATATGACTAAAATGCCCTCGACCCCTTCCATCCTCTTTTTCTATTTGCGCTGGAGCACGACCCTAGAATTTCTGATTCTTCTCCTCTCTCGTCTTGGTTCCGCCTAGCACCACCTAGCTCAGCGGCTCCGCCTTGCTTCTCCTCCTGAAGACCTCCATCAGTTACCGTTCCGCTCGCTTCCTAACGCCGCGAGAATCTATACGCCAAGCAAGCAGTCGCAGTGTGCTAGGGTTTAGCAGTCGCGAGAATCTATATTCCTGAGCTTGCTCCTCCGTACTTCAGTTTGCTTGCTTCAGTCACACACTCACACTGCTTTAGCAGCTTCGTTCTGTTTGTTCCCTTGTCAGAGATTTGAGATTCATTGTTGTAAAATACCCTTGTGTATTTTAGTCATTTAAAAGAATATAGGAGTGAATCTCTTCAAATAGGCATGAGCGGAGCAATTCCCCTAAGGATGCCCATACATAATAGACAAGATTGGTAGATCTGAAAAAATTGAACCGTTGAGATTAAATCGGACGGTTCGGATCACGTGTCGACCAGGTGGTCCGCACAGATATTATCTGCCGACCAGAGGATCCGAGTCCTTCTAACTTATGCCGATTTTGATCGGACTCGCATCCTCGCAGTCAAAAAATGACTGCCGAGAGCAGTCCTTTTGTTTTTTTTTTTTTTTATATTTAAAAATTTAAAAATTCAAATATCGAATCCAAACCGTTGATCTTGTTCAATTTAACGGGCGATGCGTTTTCATATAAGTTTTATAAAATTTGGAGTTGATTTGATACTTGATTAAGTGCTCAACAAATGAACGTATTAGAATTAATTAAGCCAGGTTCGTTCATTTGTTGAGCACTTAATCAAGTATCAAATCAACTCCAAATTTTATAAAACTTATATGAAAACACATCGTCCGTTAAATTGAACAAGATCAACGGTTTTGATTCGACATTTAAATTTTTAAATTTTTAAATATCAAAAAAAAAAAACAAAAGGACTGCTCTGATGCGAGTCCGATTTTGATCGACTTTCCTCTGAACAGCCTCACTTTTTATTCGTTTCATGCCGCCCCTTCCAATTGCTAGACAGTGGCCACGTATAATTGGACACTGAAGAGAGCGAGCAATTTTTGAGTTAGAGATCGACAGTGGTCGCATCATTGTTGGACCCGTACGATCCGATCCGTCTCCGCCGATTCCGTTTCGACTCGCCCAAGTCTCTCTCTACGATTATTATTACTGATCTCTTTTGTATTTGACGATAGATAGATGGGATACATCGGCCACCATGGCGTGGCAACTCTGCACAAGTACAAGTACAGCGGCGTCGATAACTCACTCGTGGCCAAGTACATCTTGCAGCCCTTCTGGACTCGATGCGTCACGCTCTTCCCTCTTTGGATGCCGTATGATGTTATTTCTATTTTGATTTTTGTTGGGTTATTTGGTTACCTGATTAATATTTATTCTGGTTGGTTTAGTGTGTTACAGCCTCCTTATTCCTGGTAAACGCCAACTTGTAACTTGGTAATCCATAAGATGTGCAATAATATACCATTACATGTTACATTGAGTTGACTACTCAAATACCCGATTAGGTGACAGTGACAGTAAAATGTTGCAAAGTTTCATAATTTGAAAGATGTATATGTTGTGGGTGGTTTCGTATATAGTAGTGTTATGATCTGTAATTGAGCGTTCTCATGAACTAACATGTGTTTTCTGTATATGTGGCATGCTGGAACTCTTGATCCAGGCCAAATATGGTATGAATTCGAACTATTCACCTTGTCTATTTCATTCATTGAGTTTCACTGAATTCAGCTCAATAAAAGGATGTCATGAATTCTCATTGATTTCTATTACTCTCTCCAGATTACTTTGACAGGATTCACATTTCTACTAATATCAGCAATTTTAGGTTATGTAAGTAGCTATTATGCCTTTCTTATTTTAAACTCTCTGTATATTTGGCCTCCTTTAGCTTGCAGATTTTGACAAGGTTGAGATAGTATATCTTCAATTGTCTTATATTTAATATCGTTTAATGCTGTAAAAATAATACACATCCAGATATATTCACCACGGTTGGATACAGCACCACCTAGGTGGGTCCACCTTTCTCATGGCTTGCTTCTTTTCTTATATCAGGTCTGTTTTAATGCTCATTCTTTCTAATGTTGTTCTGATTCTAGTGATAATTTTTCACTTCTTTTCTTCTTTATTTCTTATTTTATTTTTTTTGCCTTGACTCCATTAGCTTGAACACTTTACATTTGGCTGGTCTTAATTTAAATCCTCCAATTTCTCTTAATAAATGTGCTGGTACCTGAAGCTCAAGGATTGGTAGCAATCACTGTATTTCTTTGTGCAATCAAAATTCTGATGCTGATTTTTTATATTGTTTTGTAAAAATAATATACAACAGACATTTGATGCTGTTGATGGTAAGCAAGCAAGGCGTACTAACTCATCAAGTCCACTAGGAGAACTGTTTGATCATGGTATACTCTCTTAACCTTACCAGTTACCACACACACACAGCTTTTTTAGTGAGCTTTATATAGAATATGATTGTTAACCTTTTAAAACTTTCATGCTGGCCAGGATGTGATGCCCTTGCTTGCGCTGTACGTACTTACTATCTTTTGAATTATGATTTAATTTTGAGTCTTGATTTGAATTTTGCCTTACGTAAACTAATCCTTCCCTGTACACACGCGCAAATATATGAAAAATAACAACCAGAAAAGTAGAGAAAAGGGATTATGAGACAATTAAAACTTTGTTCCTTTTATGCAACTTATTGTTCTAAACTATGAATTTGCTTCTTTAGTTTGAAGCATTGGCATTTGGGAGCTCAATCATGTGTGGAAGATACACATTTTTCTTCTGGGTCATTGCTGCTATCCCATTTTATTTGGCTACATGGGAACAGTAGGTTTTTCTTTATTCATATTAGTTTCTTTGCACTACTTACTATTTTGTTTTCTCTTTGATTTTTGTAACAAAATCCTTCAATTACCTCCATCATGAAAGTGTGGTTCCACTCTATAATTTCTGACCAGTCGAGCTCTCCATGTTTTTCTTATTTTTTTCTACTGATACATGCTTTGATTTTAATATCCAGTTTCTTCACAAACACACTAATCCTTCCAGTAATCAATGGACCAACTGAAGGCCTGATGCTGATCTATGTCTGCCATTTCTTTACATTTCTCACAGGTTCCTTCAACCAACGAGATTCTCTTGAGCTTTTTTGTTGGGTTTATTGGTTAAGTGCCTGTCTACTATGAGTCCGCACCTATTATACCAGGAAATTGTGTATTTGTTGTCTTAAGTTTAGGCCCTATATTTATGTGATGTTTTTGGTGAGTTAACGCAGTAGTACTCTAAATCATTAGATTTGATCACAAATTATTGGAAGTGAATTGAATCTAGTATTTCTCATGGCTTTGTCTCTTAAAAATAGTACATTTGCTACTTGAATTATTATCAAAGGCTTATAATTACTTTGTCTTTCTTAGGTGCTGAATGGTGGGCCCAGGATTTCAGAAAGTCAATACCCTTTTTAAGCTGGATACCATTTGTTCCAGGTATGCTGTCTTGTAATCAAGTACACTAAACATAATAATGCGCTTATAGTGTTTTTGTATTAGTTTTTTTGCAAAGACACCAATAATTTACTGCACTTGCAGAACACCAAATGCTTGCAGCTGACACCCACCTTTTGTCTGGGTTATGCAATATCACCTAATTTAGTGGTTGAAAAGTTGGACTTCTTTAACATTTCTCTTCCTGTTCAACTGAACAAACAATTTAGCTACATTAGCCCAACTATGAAAAGAAAAGGCTGAACTTGGATCAAACATATTTATTTTAGGAGTGCCTTAGCCTGTTACAAGGGACACAGGACCAACTCTTATTTATTATTTTTTATTTTTTATTTTTTAAATCTGTTGCTTCATAGGTACAAATTTAAAGAAGTCATTTTTCTAACTAAAACTCTAAAAACTAATTTTTGTTTCTGGTAGCATTATAAAAAAAAAAAAAACCAATTCCTCAATTTTTTCACTACCCAATTGTAACCAGGGTCAAGTTCATAATTTAATTTTAAAATAACAAACTTTATGATGACAAATTCAGCTATATCCAGAAGTCAAAACCTAGCGTCCCATTTTGCTCAATATTAGTTTAATCTGTGTTTCTGGACAGAATTTTCAGTAGATTTTGGGGGATAAATTTGTTTACATGAAACATTCTAGATCAGCACTCTTAGCTAGTTAGAAAGATGAGTAATCTGAAAGCTGTTGGGTGGAATTTGGATGTAAGGAGATTGCTCAATATTTGTGAATTCGATAAAAGTTTGGTTGCATTTTTGCAAGAGACCTATTTTTCTTTGGTATGCCTCAACTGAACAAGAAGCTAAAATATGAACACCTGTATTTGTAAAGTACTGAATACACAGTATTGAAGGGTTCATTTAATGAAAATTATCCACTACCATTTTAGAACACACTTAATTTCTTGTTAGGTGTAATATGCATCCAATGTTATTTCTACTTAAGATTAATGTGGGCTAAAATTTCCCTGCCCATTGTTGTTGACTTGAATTAAGAATATGGTTTAAGGTTTAGGGATCACTCTTTTCATTTTGACTGATATAGGTAAAGCCAATATATAGGATGATCACATTATTTTATTGATATTAATATAAGATCTAGATTGGCTCAGAGACATCCAAGTGTTAATCTGAGGACTAAATAAAACTATTTTTTCCTTTTCTTAAAAGAAAGGTCCAACCAGTGCTATTGTTAGTTACAGGCTTACAGCTTATCAGTACATTTTGCAAGTACAGCGCCTTTATAAAATCTTGATGAACAATAATAATGTTTTCATGCTGTTTTTTCTCTTCATAGGCTGACTTATATAATTTTTTCTACCAGAAATCCCAGTGTACGGTGTTGTGATAATTTTCATGACCCTGTTTGCTGTAATCCCGACTATTGCGTCCAAGTAAGTTTTCTTTTTTGCAAGAGTATTTCCTTGCTACTTCTCATTTTGTGCCCTTCTATTTTGGTTTTCTTCATTACAAATGCTCTTGTTATTTCATATTGATCTAATTGTGTACAAATGCTGTTGAATTGTCATGATTGGTGTCTTTTTTCTTCTTGCAGTATTGGTAATGTGCAGAAGGTAGTCGCGGCAAAGAAAGGAAATATGCTGTCAGCATTGGCAATGGTTAGTTTGGATTTGAATGCTTTATTATTTAAAATGCAGTTTTTATGAAAAATAGTGTTAAACCCAAGAGTTTTCCTTTAATTTACTATTGTTTGGAATTTTACACACCTTATCTCACTCGATTTGAGCGATCTAATTTGTTTTCCTTTTTATATATTTAACAGCTCCTTCCCTTTAATGCACTTATGGCTGGAGTTGGTATCTGGTTTGTCGCTTATCACATGACTGTTTTTCTCTTCTGTTAGTATAGTAGATGTATTGATGCATCTTTTGATTTATTACTGGGAAAAATTTAACTCTTAATGGTGCAGGGCATATTTGTCCCCTTCTGACATAATGAAGAACTATCCTCATCTTCTAGTTGTTGGAACTGGTTTTGCTTTTGGATTTCTAGTTGTGAGATACTATATCTTCATTATCTATTTCTTGTTTTTCTATTTTTAAGTTCAACTTTTAATAATTTGTAGTGAGATCTCCTGATTGCAGTTCTAACCTAATGCTACATTTAAACGTACTTTCTGCCTGACATTTTAGTGGTCTTTACCAAATCAATGAGCTGATTTGTAAAAATATGGGCTATAACATATTTGTGACATTAAATCCAAGTGTACAGAAACCTTTTATGTTATCATTAGTTCATTACTATTATGAGCATGCCTTATTATCATCATTATTATTTGACAGGGGAGAATGATACTGGCTCACCTATGTGACGAGCCCAAAGGTTTGAAAACTGGAATGTGCATGGTATTCATTCTCTCTTTCTTTTTGTAATTTTGAAATTTTCTTATTTGCGCCCAAGTCTTCAATTGGATTGAGAATGTTAACTAAATTTATTCTGTAACAGTCTCTAGTGTTTCTCCCTTTTGCAATTGCCAATGCATTAACTGCAAAATTGAATGAGGGGTATGTTTCTCTTTGTTCATCTTTTTCAGTGGTAGTTATTTTCATCGTTAATGCCTGACAACATCTTACTGTAAATCTTTTTTTTTTTTTTTTTTTTTTTTGTGCCTTTTGTCAATCAGTGTGCCTCTAGTAGACGAGCCTCTTGTTCTTATTTTATATTGCGCTTACACAGGTAAATCTGTTAATCATTTAACGCAGCCAGGAAAATGTTGTAACTTAATGCAGTTGCATAATCTTATATCAGTGACATGCTATAATAACAATCTCTAGGGACATGGAATGTCTTTCAATTGATTCCAGTTGAAATATTTGATTGTGTTTTCTTATTTTAAATACAGTTGGTCTGTACCTACATTTTGCGACATCAGTGATCCATGAAATAAAAAATGCCCTTGGAATCTACTGCTTCAGGTTGCCAATATATCAGTTCTTTTGTTACAGACTAATTTCCTATTTTATCTATTTATTATTTTTTTTTTCATGAAAAGGTTGCCTTAAATTGGGTTTTGATTTTTTTTTTTTCCTTTTATACAACAGGATAACCAGGAAGGAGGCTTAGTTTAGTTGCCAAATTTCTTTAGAAGAAATGCTTTTGTTTTCCTTAGCGCCTTTGGTTCTGCAAGGTTAAAGTAGAAAATCCCCATATTATTTTTGGGCATTGGTTCAACTTATTTCTCATACATACTTTAATTAATGCAACCAGTGATTTTTTTTATTAGTTTTAGACTTTTGAGTTAATCAACATCCATTGTAATGTTCCTGATTCCCGTTGGAACGACAATTTAGTGTTAGGTTCTTTAGTTCTTATGTTTTGCGTGGAGGTGATATATTTTGGCCATAGATACGGCACTGCATTGTGATTATTATCCCTTCTAAAGTTATTATAAATAAATTATTTTCCAAATTTGTATAGCACTCCTGATGAGAAATTATAATTGTGCTTGAATAATGTACTTGCTGAAACTTCGTTATCAGGATTGAAATGGAAGTGTTGCTTTTCCATTTTCTGTTGTTGTATTTGATGTAGTTTCTACCTAATAGGTCAAATTCGGCCTTCTGAATACAGAAGTTTGCTCACTTCTAAGTTCTAACTAGAACAGTTGCTTCTACTGTACCGTATAACTTGCGTCTCCTTTTTTAACTGCAAAGAATTTTATAGGCTATTTGAAATAGATTATTAGATGGTTTGAGTTATTCGGACCGATTCAATCTCTTCCAGAGATGGGCTTAATTATGCATCAAATTCATCCATCAAATAATCTTTTGTATTCTTGTGATCCTCCACCGCAACATGGGCTTAATTATGCTTGCCACTTCTCCTTGCAGTTTTTCTTATTTCTAGATCGGCATCATAGGAGGACGTGCCTTAATCAGAGTGAGCTTCTGGCTTTGATCTAATTTGGTGAGAAGAGCAGGTGATGAATGATTTATCAGAAGCTGCGTCAGAGTCGACAGAAGAGGACAACAGTTCCGGAATAATTGGTCGGAAAACTGGAAAAAAAAAATGTGAGGATGAGTAGGTTAAAAAATAAGGGAGAAAAGACTACACTGAATGCAACCAAAATATGTACGATTGAAAATTGTCTAAACAAATTGTTGTGGAAAGATACTGTTCGTGACATAAACCATGAGCCAGCATGTGGGTACCACCCAAAAGGATATAAATTGTTACAGATAGGTCAGTCGAAATTCATTGCTTGCTAGAAAATCAGTGAATTTAGTTTCCTTTTTTAGTGAAATCAGTGAGTCATTATCCGAGAACGATCAACAGGATAATTGGTTTGCCAAATCAACTGACATGTGGGGACAGTCGTAATTATTTTGTTTGTGGACAGAACAATTCCAGGAATTATTCCCAAATCGGAAACCCTAGAAATAAGGATACCAGTTGATTGCCTTGTGAGATTCTATATCGAACCAGAGGAAGAGATTGAATCGGTCCGAATATACTTGAACTGTTCTAGTTAGAACATAATTTCCTGCGGCACATAATTCTCTTCCAGAGATTTATACATTAATTTTTCCAGAGAATCTTTTGTTAAACTACGGCACAATTAGGCCCTTATCAAAATCCCATTTTTTAACGTGGGATTTCAATTCATTTCGTTTCATTAGAAACTTTTTGATCAAAATGAGTGGATTTGATATCATTTGGTTGGAATTTCCATATTATTAGATCTAACGAAATCCTACGATATCAATTCAAATGAATAAAATAAAATGAAATTCCACGTAAAATTCATTTTGATCAGGGCCTTAATATTTTTATGACATCAGCCCTAAATAATTCTACAACCACCGCTTTTTTATGACGCCGGCCCTAAATAATTCTTCTCTCTATAAATTTTGATTTTTTTCTCTTTCTTTAAGCACCACCGCAAGTTCTTAGTCCTTCAAGTTCTTGCACATGTAGATGTAGAGTTGTTTCTATCTAAAAAACCACGACGAAAGAAAGAAAATAATAGATGTTTTGGCTAATTCGTTATGAGTTGGTGAGGTGGAGAATCTTTTAAGGTAAATTTCAAAGGTTTATACCATTTAATCAATGTGATATTTTTCCAATTTCCACAATCACTGTTTTTCTGGAATCTGGGGCGACGGTGATATGTGGCGAGGTGGTGCCCGTTGTCCCAAAATATTTGTGCAAATATACTTATATGCGCAATCAGAAATATTTATCAAATTGTGATTCTGATAGTACTAATAATATTATTATTAATTAATAATTGTAATACTGATATGTATAGTATTTTATTAAGCAAAATATCGTGTGCAAGATTAATATCTTTGCTAAATTTTTTTCTTGCAATTTATACCCTAATCCTTCAGAGGTTATATAGTCCAATTTTGTTAAATCCCCCCAATTAAACAAACTGTCCCGCCATTTGACACCTTTCCTCAATTCTCTTCACAATTTTTCCCAAGCACAGGGAAGTATCAATAATTAATAGCCACAAACAAAATAATTACGACCATCCCCACATGTCAGTCGAATTTTATAACCAAATTTTATGTTGATCGTCTCGGATAATGATTCACTGATTTCACTAAAAAGGAAAAAAAATTCACTGATTTTCTAGCAATCAATAAATTTCGACTGACCTATACAATTCTCTTTAACAATTTATACCTTTGGGTGGTACCCACATGCTGGCTCAAAGTTTATATCATGAACAGTATCTTTGCGCAAGAATTTTTCTTAGACAATTTTCACTCGTATATTTTGGTTGCATTCAATGCAGTTTTTTCTCCCTTGTTTTGTATCCTACTCATCCTCACATATTTTTTTTCTCCAGCTTTCAAGACAATTATTCTAGAACTGTCTTCCTCTTCGGTCGACTCTGACACAGCTTCTGGTAAAGCATTCGCCACTTGATCTTCTCACCAAATTAGATCAAAACCAGAAGCTGACTCCGATTCAGACGTCCTCCTATGATGTCGATCTTGAACTAATTAAGGGAACTTGCAAGGAGAAGCAACAATCATAATTAAGCCCGTGTTGCGGTGGAGGATTATGTTCCAAGAATACAAAAGATGCTTTGATGGATGGAGGTGAACATTACAGAACCGATAATCGAAAGCCAAGAGATATACTTGAGCCTTCAGTTGATGTTGTTCTGCTAATGTTAAGACTCCAATAGGAATGGCTCCCAAAGAGGTGGCCTCTTGGCAGACGAAATGGGAATGGGGAAGACCATCCAAGCAATCTTCCCTGGTTCTCGACTTCTCGCTATCTCGCTGCTCCCTCCTAGTATGTGAAATCTGAAGCTAGAAGTAGTCCTTCACGGGGTAATGTTAGAGATATGATAGTGCTAGAGAGAGGTTAGGTTGGAGACAACATAAAATGCATAACATTAGAGATGAGTATCAATGTAATTGAGTATTTAAAATAACAGAGTACTATAGTAGGTACTACGTAGTAGATTGGAAATGTATTGTCGGGATGTTTAGTAATGTCAGTTAAACTAGTTTGTAAATAAACTCATTGTTTGTAATCATTTGACACAATATCAATACAAGTTTTTTTTTTTCTCGCTCTCTCTCTAAATTCTATTATGTAACAATAATGTATCCTTGTAATCTGTCTAGCGGTGCACCGATGGAGATAGAGACGCATACTTTTGATGGAAGCGTGCAGCTTTTGGTATGACAGGGGATGGAAAGGATAAGTATATATGACTTCATATAAGGACGGATCCCTGTACAACAAAGGAGAGTGTAAATGGACACCCCTAATTTTTTTTTAAATAATATGTTAAAATTGCAACATTGGCCCAAAGCCCAAATTAGAAAATATCATCCTTGGTACTTAGAATATTCTAGAGATTAGGAGAAATATCTTGATCATAGATATTTTGTAAGGATGTTTCTAGGGCTTAGATATTTTTAGATATATCTAGAAACTAGATATTTTAGGGAGATATTCCTAGACCATTAGCAAAATATCTAGAGGTCTAGAATTATCCATCCAACTAGTATAAATAGGTAGTCATGGCCTTCATTTGAGATCATCCAATCCAAGCCAAGGCAATTCAAGCCAAGTTAAGAGAGCCACAAATCCTCTTGTAAGAAGAGAGTGCTAGTGTGTAGTAGTTAGGAGGTGTAGGAATATATTGAGTAGTAGAGTTGTAATCTTGGAGGTACAATATTAGAGAAGTAGAGGTTGTAACGATAGTTTGAGTGATAATAAAGAAGACGTTTTGAGCATAGCGCCTCGCCTCTACTCAACAATCTGGTATCAGAGCCAGTTTGAGCCAGTGCTGTCGAAGGATCGGTCGGGTTTGTCGTGAAGGTCACGCACAGTGCCGGGAGTTTGCGATTCCTAGAAGAGGCTTGCTAGACGTCGTCAACCTAGCCGAAGCCATGGATTTCGCAGGTACGACTAGTGGTCTTAAGAAATTAAATAACACCAATTATACAAATTGGAGAACCTGCATAGAGTCTTACCTACAAGGTCAAGACCTATGGGAGGTAGTCGGCGGATCTGAGACAACTCCGCCAGAGGTTATAGAGACCACGGTACCAGTAGGTGATCCAGACCCAAATCAAACCCCAACCCCGACCGGAAGAAGAAATCCATCCGTAGAGAAATCGAAAGAAACCGAGGCTCTACGGAAATGGAAAATCAAGGCCGGAAAGGCCATGTATGTACTCAAGACAACCATAGAAGAAGAGTTGCTTGTGTACATACGAGATGCGGCCACACCTAAGGTCGCATGGGACACTCTGGCAACGTTGTTCTCCAAGAAGAATGATGCCCGCCTCCAACTACTCGAAAGCGAGCTCATGACAATCTCACAAGGGAGCATGACGATCAACCAATACTTCACGAAAGTGAAGTCGTTATGCAATGAGATTGCACAACTCGACCCCGAAGAGAAAATCAGCGAGCAGCGCATGCGGAGGATCATCATCCACGGTCTTAAGCCCGAGTATAGCGGGTTCATAGCTGCAATCCGAGGATGGCCAACTCAGCCAACCTTATTGGAGCTTGAGAATCTGCTCGCCAACCAGGAGGCTCTAGCAAGGCAAATAGCCGGAGTCTCGCCACAGCAAGAAGAAGAGGCGCTATTCAGCAGCCGCAGGAAGGGTCGATTCGACAAGGAGTCGAAAGGCAGACCCAATCAAAGGCCAAATCAACGAGAAAGGCCGAAAGAGAAGGGTAACTCTTCAGGGGGAGCTCGCAATCAAAGAAGCAGAAGCCGCCAGTCCAATGATCAAGACGATAGATGCTACAATTGTGGCAAGAGAGGACATTATGCTCGAGAGTGCTGGTCCAAGAAGAAGGTCAAGGGGAACGTGGCAACGTCAAAGGACAGCCGACACGACAAGAGTCAGGAAAGCAGCAGCGAAGATGATTGGGACGTCGAAGCTGCCTGTGCAGTTGCGACTATTGAAGCGAAAGAGGAGCAAGAAGAGAAGCCGGAGGTCGCACTGACTGCGGTGACCAAGTCAGAGCAAATCAACTACGAGAGTGACTGGATTGTCGACTCTGGTTGCTCAAACCACATGACCGGCGACATCAAGAAGCTTGAAGACTTGGAGAAGTATAATGGAAGGCAGGTGATTGTGACCGCCAACAACTCCAAGTTGCCGATCGCCTACATCGGTAAGACAACAATTCCTTCTCACTTCAATCCAGAGCAAATCGAGTTGCAAAGAGTCTACCATGTTCCCGGTATGAAGAAGAACCTATTGTCGGTCTCACAACTGACCGCACAAGGCAACTATGTATTGTTCGGACCGCAAAATGTTAGAGTGTACCGCAACATAAAGGCGTCAGGCACACCAATCATGGAGGGCCGAAGAATGGAGTCGATATACGTCATGTCGGCGGAGTCGGCCTACGTAGACAAGACTCGGAAGAATGAGACATCCGATCTCTGGCACGCACGACTGGGGCATGTGAGCTATCACAAGCTGAAGCTCATGGTCGAGAAGTCGATGGTCAAGGGCCTATCAGACGTGGAGGTACGCACCGACATAGTATGTGCGGGATGTCAATTTGGTAAGGCACATCAACTTCTTTACCAACAATCGAAATTTAGAGCTAAGGAGCCCTTGGAGCTAGTCCACTCAGATGTCTTTGGATCGATCAAGCAAGCATCTATAAGCGGTTACAAGTATATGGTGACCTTTATCGACGACTTCTCGAGGTATGTGTGGGTGTATTTTATGAAAGAAAAATCTGAGACACTTTCCAAATTCAAGGAGTTCAAAGAGAAGGTGGAAAGTGAGCTCAACAAAAAGGTACGGTGTCTTCGTACTGATAACGGAAGAGAATATGTATCACACGAGTTTGACACCTACCTAAAGAAGCACAAGATCCGACGACAGTTAACCTGTCCCAACACTCCACAACAAAATGGCGTGGCAGAAAGGAAGAATCGACACATTGCCGAAACATGTCGAAGCATGATACACGCCAAGAATGTGCTAGGGAGATTTTGGGCCGAGTGCATGAAGACGGCGGCACACATCATAAACCGTCTACCTCAAGAGAAGATGGGTTTTATGTCACCATTCCAGAAGCTTTGGAAGATCAAACCCACAGTAAGTCATTTCAAGGTTTTCGGTTGCGTGTGCTATGTATTTGTGCCTGATCATCTTCGAACCAAGTTCGACAAGAAGGCGGTACGATGTATCTTCGTCGGTTATGACGATGAAAGAAAGGGCTGGAGGTGTTGTGATCCTACAAATGGGCGCATCTACACATCAAGAAATGTAGTGTTTGACGAAGCCTCGTCATGGTGGCCATCAAAAGACGTGATCCCGTCTGAAGCAAAAGACATGGAGGCGGAGATTGAAGAGATGGCAAGAGATGTAGCACGAGATGATCTTGAAGTCCAAGATGACGGCGATAAGAGATCAACTCCTTCAAAGTCCAAGAGTCCATGGCAGACAAGAGTGCACGAAGAAACAAAAGATGTGACTCTGCAATCGCCAGAAGAAATTGAAGAAATGCCTCCACCACTTCGGAGATCGTCTCGACATAGACGTCCAAATCCGAAGTACGCAAATGCCGCAATTACTGAGGATATCGAGCCAACGTCCTATGAAGAAGCTTCGAAGAATGAAAAATGGCGAAAAGCTATGGAGGAGGAGATGACGGCTTTGAGGCAAAACCAAACATGGGAGTTGGTGCCTAAGCCTAAAGGAGTGAAGCCAATCTCGTGCAAATGAGTATACAAGGTGAAGACCCGAGCAGACGGATCAATAGAGAGATACAAGGCACGACTAGTCGCACGAGGATTCTCGCAGCAGTATGGACTAGAATACGATGAGACGTTTAGCCCGATAGCACCAAAGAACAACTCGGAATCGTTAGAAGATCAAAAGTCAATGGGCTCAATGTTGAGGGGGAGTGTTAAAATTGCAACATTGGCCCAAAGCCCAAATTAGAAAATATCATCCTTGGTACTTAGAATATTCTAGAGATTAGGAGAAATATCTTGATCATAGATATTTTGTAAGGATGTTTCTAGGGCTTAGATATTTTTAGATATATCTAGAAACTAGATATTTTAGGGAGATATTCCTAGACCATTAGCAAAATATCTAGAGGTCTAGAATTATCCATCCAACTAGTATAAATAGGTAGTCATGGCCTTCATTTGAGATCATCCAATCCAAGCCAAGGCAATCCAAGCCAAGTTAAGAGAGCCACAAATCCTCTTGTAAGAAGAGAGTGCTAGTGTGTAGTAGTTAGGAGGTGTAGGAATATATTGAGTAGTAGAGTTGTAATCTTGGAGGTACAATATTAGAGAAGTAGAGGTTGTAACGATAGTTTGAGTGATAATAAAGAAGACGTTTTGAGCATAGCGCCTCGCCTCTACTCAACATAATATTACTAGAGTTGATTATTTATAGTAGTAAATGTAAATTTTCTTATAAATACAATCTATTTGAAGTTTGAACCCATAAATCTTTATGTAGATTGGAACTAGATAATTTTTGGATGGGGGTCAACATGTTCAATGATACAGGAATTTATCTGAATTGTAGCAGTTTAGATGCAATTTGGGAAAGTGCTTGCGACTTACCTGATGATAAGAGAATTTTTAGCCAAACTTTAGTTGCTGCTTTATGTTGGTCACATTGGTTACATAGAAATGGTAGAATTTTTAGAGAAGGATCAGATAAATAACTCCATGGCAACCATTTTTAATGCATTGCATTTTTTTCACTGTTGGACAGGTTCTACCACTGCCATGGCAACTCAATTTAGAACACTACATGCTTTCAGAGATGGTCAGACTACAAGTGGCACAGATGATGATTGAAGCCGCCTAGTTTCTCTGAATATATCTACTTTCTGTTATGCTTGTTTTGTTTTCAGAGATAACTCTGATGGATGTTTTTAGCTTTAGAATTAGTTGGTAATATGGGGGCACTGAATCAGTTGCTTACTAATATTAGCCTCTTTAGTAAGTTTAGACACAGTATGTTGGTTACAATGGTTAGATTGCAATAGAGGAACTTTCAGGATTTATTGGTTCTTTCTTCTTTGACAACCTTTATCATTTTATCACATTGTTTCTTTTTGACAGGTTTGACCACCAGTATGACCTCTCAGTTCAGCTAATTTCAGAGGACACACAGCCATATACATTTTATTTCGCATTGTTTCAGTTTGTGTGTAGTGTTAATTTTCTGTTTTTCTGTTCTGAAAGCTTCGATGCTGGGTGTAATGTTGTTTTGTAATAACTGTTTTGTTTTTTTGCTTAGTGAAGCAGGTGTCCTATAAGGTCACTTTTAGTTCAAAAAAAGATTGGAACTAGAGAAAAAGGTGAATGTAATTATATGTACCGAAGAAAAAGGCATAAATAGTTGTAGCTGAGCCTTAAATATTTATGGGTTCAAATTTCTATTTGAAGTTTCAATTACATTCAGTACATCAATAAATAGTTCCAATCAACATATTTATGTAGCTGAGCCATCTAGTATCAATTATATTTAAAAAGCTCTTTTTATTAATTTTGTCGTGATTTTAGATAAAACTTTCTTTAATATGTTAGACTAAAATTTAACTCTCTGTCAATTTTTAAAATAATATTTGGTACATTTGACGGTCAAGTCGATTAAATTATTCCATCTGATTAAAGAAAATACATAAGAAAATTGTTTACTTTTTTTTTAACATAAAAAAACTAACAAAAAAATTTCTTGAACAAAAAATAAAATATTTCTTGGACATCCAATTTCCGTTACTTGAGCATCAATTAAAAAACTGGGCCTATATATATACATTTTTTTTTCCTTATATATACTATGGATCTTTTGCAATCAAGAAATAAAATAAAAATATGTCTCAAAAAAACGTAATTGCAGCAGCTATATTTTACTAGAGTTGAATCTCACACGTTGCGCAATTCATTCTTATATAAATATACCAGTTGCGCGATTTATTTTACATTATATAAAAAAAATGACATAAAAAATCGAAAATACTATCCAAACATTATATGAAAACTGTCACAGAAAATCCTAAATACTATGTTGCCACAAAAGATCATGCGCCACATAAAATCAAAATCACTGTTCTTGCGGCTTCACGTGCCTCTCACGCACCACAAAAGATTTCACCCCCTCATGTGCATCTCACGACACATGCGATTTTTATATATATAATTCCTCTTGCGACTTCGGCGCTTCGCATCCCCTGTTTCCCTTTGGCGACCTCTTTCATCTCCACTAGTTCCAATCTCGCGCGTTGCGCGATTCATCCCAATCTGAAAGTGTTATGAAACAGTTTTCTAATGAGTGTGGATAGATTATGGAATTTTTTGCAAACAGACATTTATCAGATAAAGAAAGAGTAATAAAACGGGGGGAAAATAAAATTAGAATAGTTGATCACAAAAAAATGCCATCATATAAAAAAAATCTGAATATAAATTCAAATAATTGTAAATGCTCCAAAGCTAGTTCATCGGAAAATGAAAGGCAAGCACCTGCTACAACATCAGTTAATTTATGAGAAGCAGTTCAATCTTACCATACACCATGCATAAATATAAAATAATCCTAATACTTGTTGAATGCTTGAATGCATAAATATAATAACTGACAACAATAATTCAATATTGCTAAAACAAACTACAGCTGTATACATATGCACTACAAATTGTTTGACTCTCCATGGTCTTGAGGTCTCATCGTTTTAGCATGGAAAAATCTAGCTTAGCTCAAAGGATCTTGATTCTTGAAATGAAGGCTGCTGAACCTCCTGTTTATTCCTCACATTTGAATAATATAGTCATGTGTCTGATTCTTGAAATGAAGTCTGCTGAACCTACCAACAATAATATAGGCATGCGTCTGATTGTTTGAATGATCTTGATTCTATTGCTTGTAATCAATAACACTGTCAGGTTAATATAATGATTATGACAGGTAAATACTTACTAAACTGCTCTTACAGCCTTACTTCATTATGGTGAACTTGCAAAAACTCTTCGCGCAGGAAATTAGTTGTCCTCACATAATCTTCTGAGTTAGATCAAAACTTCTTGGGAAGAGGCATAATTGTCAATATATATGAAAGATAAATTTTCCAATACAATAACTTAACGGTATAATTTGAAATTACTAAAGACATGTTCAGAACAATTTATAGAACTGAGATTAAATATAGAACTAATGAAATAAAAGAACTAAAGAAATGACACATTTCTAAAATCTCTAGCAAATTTCCTAGCTCTCTCTCCTTTCTCTGCCAAAAAGCAATAATTGTAATGATCTTTTCAAGGGCAGTGAATTCAGCAGTTCCAGGCTCAAGCTTGTACTTGAAATTGCAAAGTGTGAATAACTACATATGATTTGTTACGACCTTTTAATTAATCGACTGAAAAAGCAAGGTGAAGACATACCAAAAGACGAAGCCATTTCTGTGCAGATTGTATCTTGGACACCGCAGTCCAGTGTCGAGATTCTGTAATCTGCTTGAACCTTTCCGACACACTTCATAAAACCATTTGTACCAATTCTTTGATCAATAAGCGCATCACTATGATTGACATTGGATCAGATGGTCTAATAGAAAAATGTTGTTGAGGTTTCAGATTCCACCTGAACATAACATGTAAGATAGCACATAATAGCAAAGGAACTCATACAACAATTTAACCCTCTCATGTTGTGACCACAAATCAATAAGAAATATATATATATATATATAAAGTGTTACATGGCACAGGTTTTACACCTTTTTTTTTTAATTTAAAGAAAAGCAACTATTAAATTAACAAACTTGCAATGTATCTGTTTGAATTACTATTAGAATCTAGGGTAAATATTAATTAAAAGCTCAACCTTTAGGAAACCAAATTGTTTGTATCGTACTAATACAGTATTACCAAATTGTTCCTATCGTACTACTACAGTATTAAAATACATATATTGCTGAGCTGAACATTATTGTTCCAACCCGTTCTAGTGTCTTATCCTTTTATAAAAGCACACCCTCAATTATAATAAGTAATAACTATTAGAAATGGATATGGACCATGCACTCAGATATTCACAGTTTCATGATCATAAAATGGGGGAATGGAGAGAGGGAGGGAGAGACTAATAGAGATAGGCTATACATGTGTTCTTGTTTTGTGGTGGGATCATCATCTTCAAGCATGTCCAGCATGGTTTGGACACGTGTCAGTCTTCGAGACAAATGCATGTCCAATCTCTAAAGCCAGACCCCATTACTGCTACTCACCACCTCTAACCTTGTCCTTCTCTCTCAAAATGTATCTATATCAAACGAAAGAAAACAACCGCAACCATTATTGAGAGGGAAGTGAGGTGAGAAGAAATTGGAACCAACAAAGAAAGGCAAAAAGAAAGGAAAGGTATCAAAGATTACAGAAACACACCGTAAATGATGGTTGTAGCAAGATGATCGGTTGCGATTCTGCTAAAATAAAAAAATAACTAATATTTATTATATGCCATCTTGTCTTGGGATGACGATCTCCATGTAGCCCTTGATATTATTCACACCGGTCATCAAAATCAGAAGCACGTAAGAGATTAATTAATATTTTATTCTGACAAATACCAAAAATACCCTTTATATGAATGCACCAGAAGTACTATATCAAGTAACTATTTCCCACCAATTAAATGAGAAAATAACAAAACAATTATGCGAGTAAAATATCTACAGAGATTCATGCTAGATGGCTAAGAATATTTATCACTATATATATAAAAAGTTTGTCTACGTTGTGTAGGCCACTAATAATTACTGCTCAACTGTAATGGTACTGACAAACCACAATACAAAATTCACGGAAAAAACTTAATGTCACTTGCAATGCACATTCTCTGGAACTTTCAATAATTGGAGCTGACCACATCATTTTAAGGCCTAAATGAGGTTTTAATCACAAAAATATTAGACTACACTGTACAACACTATTAAATCAAAAATTGAAAAAATCTGAAATTCCAAAATGACTGATGAAGCATAATTCATTCTCTAAAATTTGATTCCTCCTGATTTAGTAATATACAGTAAACTAAAATAAAAAAGAGGTGCTTACTCTTTCCATCCAATATCCTTGCTATGCATGCTCAATGAAGTTCATCGCATCAGCAACCTTGAGCACATACAATAGACCTAGAAAGATACAGTTTTAAATTGAAAATTCCATCACAAATCGAAAAGTAGAAGGAAATCAGCTTAAGGGACTGCTTAAATTGAAACTTCCATCACAAATAGAAAGAAAGGGAGTCAAAATTGAGACAAAATCATCCATACGTGTTAAGACAAAGTAGAATGAAATATGCAAATTTAAAATTCTAAAGACATACTATCCATATTTTGACTGATAAGAGCAACATTACATTTATAATCTTCACAACATATGGAGAAACACTTTTAACAATTCATCTTAAATTGACAGTTCAAAATCATCACATAATTAAAAATTATCTCTTTCTGGTAAAGACCCTTTACAGATAAAAATTTGCAAATAAACAATTTAGAGTTGATTTCAAAATCATAGTTTTCACAACAAATTTGGTGGAATAAAATAAAATCAGCAGTACGAAGACTCCGACATTATTGCCAAACTAAAATCGGCCTGACAAACTTAATGTCTTCCATTTGAACTAAAAAGAAGGACAAACATAGTTTGACCATAAAACACAAACAACATCTGAAATAAATGTAAAAGAAAAAACAAATGCACAAAAAATCCATACCTAATAGTTTTAACTGAAGTTATAAAAAAACTTAATCAGGATGGCATCGTCGTCTCTTCAAGCCTGTTCTTGTAACCCCTCCCACCACCTGTCACATACAGATTGAACAAAAATTTAGTAATGGAAGTACAAATAACAGAAAGAATGAAAGAAAAAAAAAGAGATAGAAAAATGGAAATACAACAAAAAAGAAAGAGAAAGAAGCACAATACTCTTCAATGTGAGGCGATTCCTCCCATCTTCCATGCCCCTCTTTCCTGACAGCAGAAAAATCTATTAATAACCAAAGAAAAAAGTACAGGAAAGAAAGAGAAAATGAAAGAAACTTGGCTCCAACCTCGCCCCATGGGAACTCCAGAAAAAAAAATCAAAAGCTAGTGTGTTTTTACTCGGCTCCAGCCTCTCCCCATGGGAACTCCTCTGGCCGAAACACACTCGCTTCAATGCATGAGGTGTATTGTGTGAACCCAACAATCTTTTTGTCGAAAGCACTCGAAGTGGATTAAAATATATCACTTTCCCTCATTCGGTACATTATTTTTTATTTCCTGCATCGAATAATTTCAAATTCCAGCCCAATAAAAAACCTAATATAAACAAAAGGATAATTAAAAAGAAAAAAGAAAAGTACCTTACCAGAAAAAAATGACAGAACATAAAACTTTATTATACTTAAATCGAGCCATTTTGCTCCAGGTCCTGGCAACAAAAATGCATTGAATAAATTTAGAATCATGTTAGGAAAAAATTTCTCTAAAGTTTATAAAAGATATAGCTTAGTCTAATTGAAATTCATGGTTGAATATACACAGTGATACATACTTTCGTACTAATCCACTAACATATATCAACATATAGCACCTAGAACCCAATCTCGAAATCTAGAAAGTTCATGCTCTGACTTCAAAAGAATGATATTATTGGTAGACAAATTTATAAGCATTAGAATAAAATAAATGGCATATTAAAAAGAGAAAGCCACATATTTGAAGGGGAAAGTCTCGTACCAGGAAAGTCTCACAACAGCAACAGAGGCAAAATGAAGAAGAAGCGGAAAAAAAGAAGAAAACTACCACCCGCACAAATCGGAGCTCGTCTTGAAGAGGAACATATGATCTACTCGTTCATGGAAACGACAGTGAGAGCGGATGTCGAGGCCGTCTGAAATTCAACAATGAAGGGGTTCAATGCTTTTGCTTTTTCATCTTAAGAGCCTGACCACAACTACGCACAAAAAAGTGAAAAGAAAGGGAGAAAGAGAAGGGTTACGGTCAATTTTCATGAAGAAAAAGAGAAAAAGGAAAAAATCACATCAAGCAATTAGAACGGTATTCACTTAAACTAAAAGCAAAAGCTTACCCATACTTCCGTACAACTGAAGAGGCAATGCGAAATTGGGATTTGATCTGAAAATTAAGATAAATAGAATCAAAATGAGAAGAAAATATTCACCAAAAGAAGGGAAAAAGGAAATAACTATGACCTCTCACCTTCTTGTTTCATCAATCGAAGGATTTTTCTCCTTTTAGGCGATGAGGACAGAAGAGAAGAAACCTCTGAACAGTGGGAAGGAGAGAGTGTATGAAGGAAGGATCAACAACACAGAGAGGGAACAGAGAAAAAACCAGAGGAAAGAGAGGTAAGATGTGCTGTGGAAAAAGCGAAGATGGTGACAGAAAGGGAATTCTCTCACAGTGACAGAGAATGGGAACGGACGAAGGAAATGATCTGAACTGAAATGAACGAACCAGATCGATATACTGTTCTAACCACAGTAACTAAGAGCCCTCACGTGCGTTTCACGCCAGGCCAAATATATATACTTCTAATGACTCTCTCATCTCCATGACCTCCACGGCTCCACCTCCTCCTCTGGTAGGGGTCCTCAAACTGGTCGGACCTTCCCGACAGGCTTCTGCACTCAATCCTTCTCCTCTCTCACACCTGAGATCTCCTCGCTTTCTCCTCCATCTGTCGCTCGTGGCGCTTCTTCGCCACCTCTACCATGGCCGCTTTTTCCACCTCCCTCTTCCTATATCAAGAACTCAAAAAAAAATGTTAAATATCAAATTATATTGATTTGTAATCGACAAACCAAAAGTCATTTAGTATAACGATTTCTGCATTTGACGATTTGCAAAAGAGTCATGAGTAAAATGATCTTCCCATTTGACGATTTCAAAACAATATCATTAATAAAGTGATTAAATTTTGATATTTTACAAATTTTACTACATTCATGTATGAGAGCATCTTTTTTCTGGTATGTATATCACTTTATTTGATAACCGCTACGAAGAATTCTTAAAAATTGAATATACATCACTAGAGACATTGGCCACCAATGGTGTACACCAAAGTACATAATATATTTTTCGAGAGAAGCGTTGGACGTCTTTATTTCTTTCTTTTTTTCTTCCGAAAATTGCTCCCACGTTTGATTTCTAGCAAATTGGCCCATGGACAACTTAGAACATTGAATTTAGCAAATTGAAATTAAATAAACCGAGTCTTTGGGTTTGGGACGGCCAATTGGCTGATACTTCCACAATATATATATATAATAACATTGGGACTCTGCATTTCTTTTATATATATATATATATTTGAAAAAAAGTGGGAGCACCACCCAGTTTCAGTTTGATAAAATGAAACGCATACTTCTCTAATATATATCAACTTACCTTTCTCAATTGTTATTTTTTCCCTTTCTTTCCGGATCTTGTCGATTATTTTTCCTTTTCCCAGCCATCTGCTATTTGCTATTGACCATGTGCCCATTTCTGGTAGTCTATATGAACGGCTCATTTATACAAACATGCACCAAGCAAGTGCATACATTAACTTTCGAGTTTTAATCGATTAAAACCAGAGAGAGTATAGGTTATGGCGTTTAAGTTGAACAAGGTCTCCTGCTTCATTGTCGTCATGCTGCTGCTTTCGTCGGTGACCGAGTGTTCTGTTCAGTCTGTCGCTGACGAGACAAATATTCTATCATATGAAAAGGTTAGTGAACAGTAATTTAAAAGCGTATAATATAATATTTCATTTATGGAAAAACGAAACTGGAAATGATGCATTGCTGATTGCTCTCAAGTTCAAAAAAGCTTTGAGCATTTAATTAATAACAGCAGTGGCATGTGTGATGATTTGACAGTCTTTTTTTTTTTAGGGTTGTAAACGGGTATGGTACGGTACGGTAGAAAATATTTTCATATCCGTATCCGTTTAAATTTTCTTTATCCATACCCTATTCGTAACCATTAAGAAATGACTTTATCCGTACCCTACTCGTACTCGTAAGAATTAACGGTAAGAGTACAATAACGGTACATAGTGGATAATAATAATATTATTAATTTAACAAAAAATATATAATATGATAAATAAATAATATCAAATAAATATATGAATAAAGTTCAACATTTAGATAATACTTTAGAATTTAGATATAACCAAAATCTTGAAATTTATTTTCATATCAATTGATTTCAAAAAATCTATATAACTAATTAGAAATTAGAATACAATTGAGTGCAAACTAAATTTTTTTTATCAACATAAATAAATTTGGATGAAGATCGAAACTAGTAATATATCTTATGAAATATGCTAATAACATGATTATATACATATATGTTTGAAAATTTTATCCGTTAGATAATCGATACAAAATAACTCGTACCCGTACCCAATAAATTAATGAAAAATTTTCTTTATCAGTACCCATACCCGTTAGTCTAATGAAAATAAAACCTTACACATACTCATCTTATCGAATGTTCGCGGTACGGGTAGGGTAACTTCATTGACAACCCTAATTTTTTTAAATTACTAAATTTTAAATAATATTAAAGGATTTTTAAAAGGAATTCACAATGGCTTGCATCTTTTTCCATGCAATTACAGCAACTTTTCTGACGACAGCCATAATAGTAGTATAATACCGAAATATAACAAGTGACAAATAACGGCAATATATAATAATTTACTGATATAATATTATTATTATTTTAGACATAATTTTTTGCATATAAAATTGATTGAAGGGATTCAAAGTTCAGTGAAAGATTTCGGTAAATTAAGACCACAACTTTTTCATCCTAAGGCTTTCTGAATTTTAATGATTTTATGTTAAACAAATGTACAAACGAATGTGTGTAGCTAGCATTAATTAGTATTTTAGAAATATTTCAATATTTTGGTAATATAATTTTTTTTATTTCAGATTAAACTTGTTTAACATATAAATCTATTAGAGAACTTGATATTAACATAGTAGTAAACATGAACTTCAATATAACCTGTCATACATTGAGATTTTTTATTGAATTAATATAATTATCTTACAAAAAATAATAAATATTATTTTTTTGAAGAAATAAAAAAAATTGTTAAATTAAAGATAACTATATATATTTTTTGAAATGTTCTTTTTGTTTTAATTCGATAGCGGCAGCAAAAATGTCCATTATAATTTATCTCTTATGACAAGAAATTATCCACTATCTGTTATTCGCTAATCTTAATTTTTTTTTACAAATAGTTCGAAATAGAACACTTCTGGAGTAAATTGTATAATTTTAGAAGAAATTGAATAGTCCGGATTTAGCTCTTTTTTTTCGCTTAAATATGCAGGGTTTTTATAAAGGAGAATTTTGTTTAACCTAAATTCTGTTATTCATATTTGATTAGGAGAGAAGAGAAAAGTATAGAAGTTTGCTAAAAATATATATAAAAAAGAAACATGTAAATTGTGTTATTTTTGAAGAACATGGGAACAAATCCCTATCTAGACGTGACCCCATTTAGCTCCGGCGCTGGGAGATTTCATGCAAGACGATTTGCAGCAGTGTTTTAGAATATATATATTGGAATCCATGGACATACTTGAATAATTTTATATTTGTATTCTAATTCATTTGTACGTATGTCGTATGTCATAATTTGAACCTGATACTCTACCGACGCCATTTTGACTTATGGATACAGGATACATATCAAGACAAAGCAGCACGAAAGTTCCATCGACATCTGCTCTGCGACATGGAGTGCTGGCCGGATTGTGAATGTCTTCAAAAGAGTCCTTGATTGACGATGCTTGAATTATCCTCCGTAACTCTAGGCTGAAAAAGTACTTGAGCATGCTTAATTATATTCAATAATATTTTGAGTATTTTGTATCCGCATCTCAACCGTCCTGATTGTGAGTTCTCAATTAATTTGTGTTCTCTATCTCTATCCACTCATTCTGTTCGTTTGTGGATTGATACGTAGCCGTTTCCGTTTAATTTTTCAATAATAATTTGTATTGCCTGCTTCTTTGAGGATGTTTGTAATCGGAAGCAATTAAACAAGCATTTATTTATCATTTTATTAAGTATTATATTTATTTATTTTCCTATTGGTGCACACTCTCTGTCTTTCTCTAAACAATGGCGGAATACTTTTTTCAAATCAAAATCCTAAAAAAAAAGTAATTAAAAATAAATAACATGGTTGCTAGAGTGAAATCCTGAACCATGCTTTTGAAGCAGATTGGATCGATTTGATCCAAGATTCTATCCTGCTCCAAGAAAATTAAGGCCACGATTGAAAAAGGATTAAAGTCAAATTTGTTTATTGGAAAGGGATTAAAAGTTTATCTCTATCTCTACTATTTATAAATGTACGGATGAAAAATGTGTTATACTCTAGCTAGGTCTATGATCGATTTGATCTGTAGTTGGATGTGAATCACTAGACGAAGCAATACTATTATTATTTCGTTTTCATCTAATATAGAAACAAATTGAATAACACATTTATTTATCTCGCCGGTAAATTAAGCAACATATTTTTATTGTCTAATATTATTTTGTTTATTTATTTATCCACGTACGAGGACATCTTATGCTATTTAAAAGGATATGTAGCTCTATTTGTTTAGATTTGACGGGTAAATATTCAATTTCAAAAATTTGAGAGGTTAATATTGAATTAAGAAATATTTGATGGGTATGAGACCAATTTGCCTTGACAAAAAAATTATATGGAGCAGCTCAAATTTTACAATTTCTAATCCCAATATTTTTTATTCCTCTCGCGGCTTCGACGCTTCGCATATCGCATCCCTGTTTCCCTTCCCATGGCGACCTCTCTCATCTCCACGACCTCCACCTCCTCCTCCGGCACCGGACCTCAAAACTGGTCAGACCTTCCCGATGGGCTTCTCCACTCAATCCTCCTCTGCCTCTCTAACACCCGAGATCTCCTCGCCTTCTCCTCCTTCTGTCGCTCGTGGCGCTCCTTCGCCACCTCCACTATGGCTGCTTTTCCAACCTCCCTCTGTTGGGCTTTAAAAACCAAGGAACGACTCATGTGAAACTTTAATATAAACTAAGCGGAAGCGTTACCTGGTTCCATCTGGTTATTTAATGATCTTGAATATCTTCTATGCTCCAGCAACACCATAACAATATCTATACACGCACCAAGGTTGGGGAAAAGATCTTCCAAAGGATCAAGACACGCCCTTTGATGCCTTACGCCTAAAGCAAAGCACTATCTCTCTCTAATTGATGGAAGTATTAGAAAGAGGGGCAGAGATGCTGCTATCAACACATGTATACAGCAGTGCTCGTTGTTGTCTTGTCCCTTGGGGACCAACCCCATATATATAGTACCAAGGGCTTCTTGGCACGCAAACAATACCATATTGGTCCATCATCAATATAGATTTGTTTCTAAATATGACCACCTACAAAAGGCAACACATCTATGCACAAAATCTCGCTTTTAATTACAGCCACGTTTAGCTATTACCATATCTGAATTGACTTGGAAACCAAGCAGAATTTGCCCACACCAAATAAATTGTTTCTTAATATGGCCAAATAACCTTACAATCTCCCACTTGGGCTATTATGCTTAGTGTTATCCAAAGTCCTTAACTTAATGAGCTCATATTTCCATGGTAATAAATTTTGTTCCTCTAATTTCGTCCATCATTCATAACGATAAAAGACCATTGAAGCTTTCGTTACATTATAGCCACTACAGGCTTCTAATCCTGTAAAGCCGTCGCAATTAAACCCACAATGATCACAATACCATCATAAATAAATGACATTGAATTTAGATGTGTGTAAATGGTGTGGAAAATACACGCAAGTGTGACTGCCACGTGTCTATTTCCAACTTTTATTGGTCACCCAAAACTGAAGTGAGGTCAACTTAATTTAGAGTCAGAATGAGAACTGAAAGCTAAAAACTGAATCATTTCTGCAGAAATTATTCACATGCTTAATAAACTGAAAACTGAATATATGTCCAATCATGCACTCCCACTGAACACAAACTCCCACTCAAGTCTTAAACCCTCAACTTGAATTAGCACCCATAGGAGCGACATGCTTCTGTGACCAAATTGGGTGTTTCAAGTTTTATGAGCAGATCTGCAATTATGGAGTTTTGTTCTAATGTACTAGATTGACATTAAATCATTCTGAACTCTTTTATTTACAACCAGAAACTTAAAGTTTTATGTGCTTTAACTTATGGAAGTTTCTGTTGTTGGAGTATATGATTATTGTCACAATATATCCATAGTGATGTTAAACAACATCCATCATGTGCAGCCTAGTGACAAAATTCATAGTCATACTTCTAAATTTGAATGCTTATAACATACTATAAACTTTATTTCCATTGCGAGAGATGTTAATATACACCTGTTTAACATTCTTCATAAAATGGAATTATTTTTTTAGGATGTTATCATGACATTCACTGAAATCGAAGTCAGAACACCAAAAAAGACCTCAACCTATTTCTGACATCCGAACTGTAAGTGCATAATTGTATCAAATAACTAAATTTGACTGCATTCCATAATTCTACACTCATGTAGATATTGACTTTGCATCTTTATTATGTATACAATATTCACATGTATACGAACTTAGATCAAATTCCTTATAACTGAATCATAAGGAGCACTTTTATTTTCCAACTTTACTTAATCAACATATATGGGGTATACTAAAAATAAAATATAAATATACCTCAATCACAGAATATCCAGTAGTTTGCTTTATCTTATCATACTACTTGAGAGTCTAATTGATGCTTATCATTTGTTTAAAGGCTCAAGAACCATGAGGCCAAGTAAACATGATAATATCATTTCAAGTAGTAAATCATCTAATGCAAAACATTACTCCAACTGAACCTGTGATATATACAACTATTAACCAAGTTAATCTCGAAACCAAATGAGATAATCACTTGATGAAATTTATAATATCACTGTTGAGACGCCTATTTTGAGTTCATATATAGATTTAAATTTGCAACCATTTTATTTGTATCATCCGATTCAAAGTGGTGTGGTTGCACTGTATAGATTGTTTCATCAAAGTCACCATTGAAGAACACAGTCTTAACATCTATTTGATGAAACTCGAGATCCAAAATTGTGCTACAAGTGCCATGATTAACCTAAAAGAGTCTTTCAGTAAAACTAGAAGGAAAGTCTCTTTATGGTAAATTCATTCCTTTCAGGTGAAGTTCTCAGTGACAAGATGTACCTTATGACTTTTCACATTGCCTTTAGAATCCCTTTTGGTATTAAAAGTCCATTTGCAACCAATGAGTTTCTTACCTCATGGCAATGTTACTAAGTCTCAAATATCATTGTCACACATGAAATTCATATGGCATCAATCAACTTTTATGAGTTTCAAACTCATGTTCATGAAGATAGACAACATAATCATCCGATATTGTTTGTCTTTTTTCCCTTATAGATCTTGCAAGCACGAGTTCTTGAGGTGGTTGTAGTTGTTCAATGACACTGTTATCTTCAACTTAATTGTTTCCAGAGTCTAAGTCCATATGATCTGGAACAGGATCTGTTTCCTTAATCAAACGATCCGTTTGAGTCCACAAAGGATCATTATCATTTTCAGGATCAACCCTGGACACTGTATCTATGATCAAACGGTCTGTTTCAGTCCTGTCGCGGTCCGTTTGAAGGTCAGTGTTCTCAGTTCCTTATTTGAAGGTAATATCCTGATGTGTCATATCTCCCCCCACAACCAAAACATTCTCAAAGAACTTATCTTTATTTGTCTCTAAAAACTCAATCTTAAATTGTGGGATATAATAATTTTGATATTCCTGGATCTTTTGGCATAATTAACAAAACAACTAATTATCCTTTCATCCAACTACTCATGTGGCTTATGCCGAGTTTTGTTAGATATCCCCAAATATAATATTATGGACATTCCAGTCTACATATTATATAGGTTTTATAATAGTTGCCTTTAGTTGATATAGAATACAAACCGCTATTCGTGAGAATTTTTTTAACTTTGCACAAAAATATATTATCTCCTTTAAAGATATAACTTAACCTTTTGTACCAAAGTATTCATAAATTCTCAATTTTATGCATAAAATTTTAGTATCTTTTATAGATTTTTCTTATATATAAGCTATTATTTCCATATAAGATTGTTATAAACTTAAGAAGAAATGAATCTATCTGATTTTGGACCATGAGACAAAACCAAATTTCTATTCTTAAATGAACAAATAAATTCTTATTTGTTGATTTGAGATAGAGTTGAAATTTCATGAATTATAAATATCTCATGTATGTCCAAATATGATCCATTACTAAATAACAAAATATGGACATTATAGCTTCCAAAATTGATTGTCTTGTTGTCACCGCTATATGAATGTATCTTTCAACATCAATTTGACTTAAAACAATCATAGGAAATCCTAGAAATACAAATGTGGGAAGTTTCATTCGAATCAATCCACTATCTATATAAAAAATAACTTATGCATAGACTTTAGCAAGGAGCACAATATTATTCTTGGTACCCCAAGTATAATATTTTCTTAAATGCTCTTATTTTCATAGAAGAAATACCCCTCAGATTCTGATTTTTCTATCAGGTTTTGAGCCTTAACTTTATTGGGATTCTTTTATGATTCAAAATTGCAGTTTTATTCTTAAATTTTATGTTTCTAATTTTATTATATTCTTGAATTCAAAATCAACTTGAGTATCATATGTATTATCTTCAATTTTATTTTCTTCCTTCACCATATGCAAGTTGAGATTAATGAGGGTTACATAACTCATCTTGAACCAAATAGGAAGAAAAATAAGCACTAAATAACCTTATTATCTTGCGATATACTTTAGTGCTTATAATTTTGAAGCATAAACATAATATATCCAAATGTACTCCCTTATGTTGATTTTATATTTATTTAGATACCTAAAGTGTTTCTGCAATGAATGTCTAAATGTAACTATTGTCCATCTGTAAGTGCTCTTTGGAGTCGTCTTACAGACTTCAAATACCTACTTCTTCTTAGCTGATACATTTTTTAAATTTTCTCCAAGAATTCTTAACCATATTGAGGGACTTAAACGTTTTGCCATGAAATACACAAATGTAACCACTATCCATCTGATAGTGCTCTTTGGAGTCTCCTGACAGATTTCAATTGATTACCATCTCATTCATGCAAAATAATAATTCCTCATATGAATCCTTTAGCCTTAATGAAATTAGAAACAATGTCCCTTAATTCTCTCAAAAATGATCATAAGACGCATGTATTTTTGACCTCAATGGGATTATCAGTCCTTAATACATGGTCAAGATCATATCAAATTGAGAGACTTTAAATTTTAAGTTGGAATGTTAAAGATGCTTGATATTTAATATATGCACTTACATTAATCTTAAATTGTATAGCAATAAATCATAATATAAAAGGTCCAAATCCCATCTACTAGTCTTTATTCATTTGCAAGTGCTCTTTGGAGTCTCCGAGCAAACTTCAATTGACTAGGTGTAGTGCCAAATGTAACGATTCAGTACATGTCAATCAAATAATCTTCCTTTGGGCCGATTAATTGATTACACGTAAAACCTTATAATCATTACCCCTTTGATACTACCAAAACATTGTACATGTAGCCCTTTAAATCATGTCCTTCCTTTGGGCCGATCCATGATTTAAAAGTTACATGCACCTTAATACACTTGTATTTGGACACTTGAGACAACTATTAATGTGAGAGCCCACTTTGGTGGGATGACATTACAGCTGGCTCAATGCCTAAATACAACTCAAATACCTTTATATTGGACTTAAAGTATACCTAAACTTAGACTTTTCATTATGCACATCAATCTTAATATGAAAAGTCTAACCAAATACTGACCTAGGATGACTTAGATTTAAGACCCGGTTGCAAAACCTTAAGGTATACATACAAAAATAATAGACCATATAATACTTATATAGACTACTAAACCTTATGTAGTTTGTTCTGGTAAGTAACAAACTACCTAAAGAGACCAGAAGGAGAACCATAGAGATATGTAACCATACAAACTAGTATGCATTACATTAAGGTAAGAAAAGAATGCGATGGTTTCCTCTTCAGCCAGCAGCCATTAAAAATACACCACATCCAGGCAAGATTCCCAGAAAAGGTCAGGGTCATATGGACACTTAGGCGCCGACCTTATTTTCTGCGACAGAACTTGTCCTCATGACAACATGGTGTAATCCAACGCTTACAGCTCTTACTAATGAAAACCATGACAGAGATAAGAAGAGGAGAGAAAACTGAAAAAAAAAACAGACTGTACAAAACTTGTACAAACCATATAAGAGGATTGTTAAACCAAATTTTTTGATCAGTTCCTAATAAAACCATACAAATCTTACCTAGCAGGTCGCTATGGCATCTAGCAAGCCCACAACTCGATTCTGGTCATAACCTAAAAGTTTGCAACCAAAACTGAAGTGGAACGATCGTCTCGGAGTGAAACAAATCGTTAATGGACCGTAGATATAGTAGAAGAAATCGTCTTATTCTTAAGTCGAGAAATCCTAAAGATTTCTCTCCTAATCTGAAAATCTACTCCAATTCTAAATCATCCAATTTAATAGGTCAGATTTAAACTTTATTCAAAACTTAACTTAATTATATATAATTTTTTTTTACTTATATAAAAAAAATATATATAAAAAAAAACAGAAGTTAAGCTTGAAAAAAAAATTTCAAAAATTTAGAAAGTTCAATTGCCATATAATGCTAATTACCAAAATCAATCCAAATTTAAACTTAAAGAAAAAGTTTCTTAATTAACAATATTCCAATTGTTATTACCAAATCATGCTAATTTCCAAAAAAAAATAGACTTGAAATAAATCTATGCATAATATCCTTGTTTAAATACCATATAAATCTTAATTAGCAAAAAAAAAATAACTATAATTAGTTTCCTTAACCAATCACCAAATTTATGAAAATAACAAGTTCATAATAAGTTGCTGAAAAAAAAAAACTGATTTACATCATTTTTTTTTGACGAATTTTTTTTTTAAGGAAACCTTTAAATATTGCTAATTAAAAAATCAATAATACGCTGTATAATTTTTTTTTATTACAAAAAAAAACTTTCAACGCTACAAGGATCCAAAAGTTCAATTATTTCGAAAAAAAAAAAAATCAAAAGTCTATACTCAAGAAAAAAAATTTAACCAGATAGAAACCAAAAGCATAATGATTCAACATGAGATGGCTCTGATACCACTTGTTGGGTTTTAAAAACCAAGGAACGACTCATGTGAAACTTTAATATAAACTAAGCGGAAGCGTTACCTGGTTCCATCTGGTTATTTAATGATCTTGAATATCTTCTATGCTCCAGCAACACCATAACAATATCTATACACGCACCAAGGTTGGGGAAAAGATCTTCCAAAGGATCAAGACACGCCCTTTGATGCCTTACGCCTAAAGCAAAGCACTATCTCTCTCTAATTGATGGAAGTATTAGAAAGAGGGGCAGAGATGCTGCTATCAACACATGTATACAGCAGTGCTCGTTGTTGTCTTGTCCCTTGGGGACCAACCCCGTATATATAGTACCAAGGGCTTCTTGGCACGCAAACAATACCATATTGGTCCATCATCAATATAGATTTGTTTCTAAATATGACCACCTACAAAAGGCAACACATCTATGCACAAAATCTCGCTTTTAATTACAGCCACGTTTAGCTATTACCATATCTGAATTGACTTGGAAACCAAGCAGAATTTGCCCACACCAAATAGATTGTTTCTTAATATGGCCAAATAACCTTACACCCTCTTCCCACCTCTCTTCATCTGTCCTGCATATGAACGCCGGTACCGTCGTCGCCGCCGCACTGTTTCCTCATGCTTACGACTGCTCGACCCCGCCATCCCTCTACGTGGACAATACTTCAAGCATTCGCCCGTAGAAGAATCCATCCTTGCCATCCCTTTCCTCTCCTGCTCCCACGGACACCTCCTCTTTCTAACCCGCCGTCGCCGAATTCTTGTGGTAAATTTTATCACTGGCTTCCAGATCACCTCCCCTGTTATCCCGTTGGATCATCACCCTCCGTCGTCTGATTCTCGCCGTGCTCAGCTCACAGGCCCAGTATCCTCCCCGGACTGTACCTTGGTATTTTTGACACTTGATTGCCTCTTTATGTGGAAAACCAACTCTCCTGATTGGGTCTCTCGCCCCCTTCGTGTTCCTTTTACTAAATTGAGGCAAATGATAGTTGTAGGGAGAAAAATAGTAGTTATTGGGAGAAAGGTCTGGACTTTGGAACTAGGGAACATGCTAGAGCTGCCTCAATATTTATGTCCCAAGAAGCTTGTGGTGCAATGTCCCAAGGAGCGGCCACAAAATATATTGCCAAGCATTGAGAATGCTCACCTTGTAGATTCTGAAGGTGAGATTCTCTATGTTGGTTTCACTAATTTAAATGGAGCATCCGAATTGGAAACAAACTACAAAGTTGAAGTCTTTCGAGTTGATATGCTTGATGATCGTATGATATTGGTCAAGAAGGATAATTTGGGGAACCGGGCTCTTTTCCTGAGCATGTATGAGAACGTCCCTGGATGTGTTTGTAACAACCCAGAAAGATGGGGCGGAAAAAGCAACTGTATTTACTATGCAGAACACGGAACATTTTATATGGTGGAGGTTGGAGGTTTTGCACCTTGCAATTATAGAATGTACCATTCCAATCATGCAAAGTGTTTTAACCCTTTTTGGGCCTATCCAAGCATACTACAGTAAGGAACTTGTGTTTTATGTTTGTTTGGAATTTTTTTTATATGAATTTGATGTACATGACTTTGAAATGTTGGTTTCAAATGCTTTAGTAGTTTTGTTGCCTGTTGAGCAATCAACAACCCCTAAACAGTAGAATGATGTACTAGGTTAAGTAAGGAATGATGTACTATATCAGATAGTCTTATTGTTATTTTTGTTTTCTGGTATGACTTTGATAATTTAGATTCGTGAAAAAAATTTAGTATTTAGTATTGTTAGTATGTACTTTCAGTGTTCATTTCTCGATTTGAGCTGTACCTTCCACATTGCCATTGTACAAAAAAAAATGAAAAAAAAAAAGATGCTTTTGGTTCCATTGTTAGAAGCAAGAGTTGTTGGCAAGGCCACTGTCATTTAATCACTGATTGCAGTCGGTTTAGGCTTGATGTATTTAATATTAGAGTTGATACTTTTGTCTAATTTTGCTATGATTTTGTAATTAGGTTAAGCGTGGGTGACTTTGAAATAATTAACTTCCATTTTCTCAAAAATTTGATCAAATCAGTTTTGTGGCAAAACATTTGATCTTGTTGGAAGTTAAGGTTTCACCAAAATTTAAGATTTCTTATCTTGTAAGACAGCTTAGAGATATAGATTGGTTGAGTCTCCGTGCTTAACCTGCATTTTCAACAACAACTAAGTCTTTTGTCCCAAACACGTTGGGTAGGCTAGAAAAAAAAACCCAAGATAGAGGTCACAAAAAATAGAATAAAATAATATAAATATAATAGTGCTAATAATAATAAGAGCAAAATTTCAGTGCCAACACTTTTGGATGCCATAAGTTGCCACAACTTCATATTTTATCAATATTTCAAATTTTAAAAATTCAAACGCTGAATCCAAATTGGTCTGAATTGAGTTGAATTTGGTCCAAATTGATGGTCGGATTTGGTAGAAAGTAGAGTTCAACCTGTGCAAATTTCTTGCACGAGGAATGTCTATTGTGCACAGGAAAAAAAAGTTAGTTTATTGTCAGTTTATTGTCAGTTTAATGTCCCATGCCTTATTGTTATTTTTTTCATATTTACACTAAATCATTAAAAGGAAATGAAATAATTTCAAAATCCAAGAATGTCAGCCCTCAATTCGGACCGAATTCCTTGGCATTCGGACCAAATTCACCACCTGCGAATTCGTATCCTCTATGCCTCGTCCACAGTCAGAAACATGTTGCTGCATCACGATTCGCTTGAGGAATGAATTCATTGAAGAAGAATGTTTAGTAGCTATCTATTAATCCATCAAATTTACAAGGATAAAGTGTGTTACCCAGATCCATATTAAGTCTAATGCTGCCAGCTTAGTGGTTTTTGGTTTTCATTGTTAAGTCATTAACCAATTACCGTAAATTTAAGACTTTAAAACAGTATGCTGATATGACTATCTGATTGCACATATAAATCCACACCATAAGTGATGAAGGACGTTCTTTACTTAGCAGACTTAGCAGTCGTACTTATGCAGCTCTACTTTGCCAAATCCAGTTTCAAGTTTTTCAGGCAGATCTGGTCTCAGGCAGTCAGGATCTTTGGTTCGATCAATTTCAGTTATTTTACTTCTTTAAATCCTTTTGTGTTGAGTTCTTGCAGATCCTATCCAGTTCTTCATATCAGGAGAAAAAATATGTAGCTCTAGTACATAAAAAATGTATAAAATACAATAATACATGGTTCATTCGTCTAACAATTTGAATTGACATAACAGGCCCAAATACCCAAACTTCACTAATCCAATCATGGATGTGTTACGGGACAGCTTGCGGCATGCAATTTCCACCCAGGTTTCCCTAGACAGGTGCTCTACCGAACTGGAGGCGGTGATGAGTGTCGCTTCTGACGGGTAGGTGACCATCTGGAGCTACGGCAGTGCAAACTCTGTTGGCTTTTCAGCTGCTTAGGGGATTGTTGAGTAGGCCAGTTCCTCCTCTGTTTTAAATGTGTATGCCTGTAAAAGTTCAATTAAAGGAAGTTAAAAATCAAGAAATGGACAAGAGACCACAGGTACCAACAATGAAACATTAATTTATTTCTTTGTTCATAACAAACACCATAAAACCTGGTTGCAGTTAATAGTATTTGACATTATAGTAATAAATAATAAAAAGGAAAAAATAAAAATAAAAACTAGCACATCCGGCAAGCACTATGACCTTGTTAATACTTGTCAAGGACCAGCATGGTGCTGCATATCAATTTGGAAGCACTGAGATAGCAGTTTAAGTGCGCATAGTAGAGACTTGTATGCATTGAGTGAAACATGCATGTAGCCAGTCACACAGTCACACGCACGCACGCGTGCGCACACACACACACACAAAGAGAGAGGGGGAGAGAGAGATAGTCACCTAGGAGATAGCCTTAGAAGGTCCCTGTGGCTTATATGAGACTGGGATTGAGACTTGTGAGAACCTCTTGAATTGATAGGGGACCGTGAATGAGATCTCCTTCCAAGATCCCTTGACTTGATCGGGGACCTAGACCTTGACCAGGTTCTTCTGTTGTGATCCCTTGAACAGGTACCAAACTTAGATTTCGACTGTGACCTCCTGCTATCACTTGAATTGACCACTGAACGTGAGTGTGATCTTCTATAGCGATCTCTTGAACAAATCCTGGACTCTGATCTTCTGCGACTGTACCTCGAATTGTTCACAGATGGTGATTGAGACATCCTGTACCGGTCTCTTGACTTAACTAGAGACCTAGACTGCATAGGCGACTTGGAACATCTGCAGCTGGTGCTTGAATTAGTCTGAGACCTACCGCATGATTGTGACAGAGATCTTCTGTTGTTGTCCATTGCATAAATAGGGGACTGTGATCGGGTTTTCCCCTCAAAATAAGGCTTATCAGGTGGCATGCAGACCGATTCATAATTTTGGTCAAGGGTTTTCTCCAATAAGGTGGCCTCTTGGTTTACTTCATTTTTAAGTTGACCAGATATCTCTCCAGTTCTTCCTGTTGGCATTGCAGTGTTGTTCACATGAAGAACATTAAATACCTCCAAATCAATGCCTCCATTTATTAGATCTTTGTCAAAATCAATTGGCTCGTTGACAGTGCTATTGTCTACACCTGAGAATATCTGGCCAAGCAAATCAATATTCATATTCTCACTGTCTACTCGAATAAGGGAGATTTCTTCGTTGTCAGAGCCCTCTAGGATGCTTTCCATAGGAATTGCATCCATGCTGAGTTGGGGAAGATCGGAGACATCCAAATCAATGCTTCCACTCTTCTGATCAATCCCATGATCAACGGCCTCAGTAATAAGGTGGTTGTCGACATGTGAGATTTTCGGCTTTTCTGAATCAACATTTCCATTTTCTTGCTCCACTAGACTACAGGTGTCAATTTTATAGTCAGAAACATCTAATATTCTTCCTATTGGAGTTTCATTTATGGTGAGTTGTGGTGCAACAACAACAGCCAAATCAACACCTTCACTGTCTACATCCATGTAAGGACCAAGAGTTGCCTTACAGACAATGTAATTCTGAGCTCCTGAGAATTCCGGCCTCAAATCAATCATGTCCTCTTCCCATCCTTGAGTAGGTGGCCCTTCTTCATAATCACAGTCATCCAATTGATTATCAAAAGTGGGTTCCAACAGTGAAACGGTACCTCTTTCTTCCCTATATGAGCTGTATGCATCAGAACCCATGCCATGTTCTCCTCTAACTAAATTTTGTTTCTTATCACTTTTGTTGAGAAGGGATATGGGATTAGACATGCTGCAAGGGGTATCAGCATCTGTAAATGTATAGGTAGGCTTGTAAACAGGGTCCGCATCTATAGTCTTGTAAGACCCGTACAAATCTTTTTGGAGCAAGACATCATCTATAAAATCAGGCTTATTCAGACAATTTTGGTCGAGGTCTCTCTCAAGCATACACCTCATTTCTTCCATCCTTTCAGACCTCCTCACTGGAGAAGTATCAAGATCCATCTCCCAAACTTGCAATAGAGAGAGATAATATGGAGTAAGAACATCATATGACAGTTAACTATCAAAAAACATTAGTGCAGCATAGCAATAAGGACTAAATTTACAAAAAGACCCTTCATGAGGAGAGGAGGAATGAGGGTGATATTGGACACGAGTTCCCATTTGGGAAAGGCCCTTCAGTTTGCCCCAGTTCAACTCATGTAAATTGCAGTAATTTTACCCAAATTACAGAAATTTTCATTTCCCTAGACATAAACTGCATTATGCCTGTCTCTCTAAGTTCACCGAGCACCAGTTATGAACAAGAAAATCACTCATCACCACATTCTTTGAGATTCATAAGTCTGTCAAAGAAGGGGAAAGACAGACAACAAGTGGTAGAAGATTTCAGTAAGGCTGGAAGACTACAAATGGAGAAAGTGATCATAGGAGATAACCCCCTCCCACGATCCTCCCCAATCCGAAGAAAGGAAGGGGAAAAAAATGCCACCCACACCCTAATTTTGCTAAATAGCAACTCAAGAGTTCAGATCTCTCAATCCTCTATTCTACATCAGCAACAATCTTAATGAAGCCATGGCGCACTTCAATTTACCATGTCCAGACCCCCAAGCCGCCACCCCCCCCCCCCCCCCCCCCCCCCCTCCCCTGCACCCACCTAAAATAAAAAAGGAAAGAACAACCAGAAAAAGGGGCATTGATATCAGACCATCATGGCTTTAAGCTGGAGGAAAACCACTCCTTGAGGTTCGCCTGAACCTACGAAATTATGCAGATGTGTGGCCAATTGGGTGATTCATTAAGCAAAGGTATTCCTACAACACTAATTACTTGAGCCTTTTTAACAAGAATAGTTACTTACATAGAAAATTACGAAATACAAATTCCCTAAATTAACTTGCTTCGGTGTTGAATAAATTGAGATTATCTGTATTTTCCTATTGTACCTCTTTCCAAAGTGCAAAAAAAGCCCGAGATGATGATGAGATGATGAACCACGCCACTAGGCCTCTTAGTGTAACGAGGGGTTAAAACATTACTTTTGTCTCTAAGTTGATACTTTATCTTATTGTTAATGACACACGGCATCATCTGCATATATAGACACCTAACAGGGGATGGGAAAAAAAAGGAAATTACTATAATATCCCTTGGCATGTCAATCTAATAATTTTTTTCATTAAAGTATCGTAAATACACACATTTAATGCATCATAAAAAAATTGACAGCATATCACGAATGAATAATTAATCTTTCAAGTAAAAAGACTGACATACTTACACTAATAGCACCCCTTTTCACCAAATTATAAGAATTGATTTCACACTAACTGTCACATCAAACAACATTATTCAGAAGAACAAAAATTATTTGTTGTAAAACCAACAAAGAGACTGTCTAGTAAATAATGCATTATTTTAATCAATGATATATATATCAGCTATGAGAAGTTTAGCATGCAAGTACTCTATATCAGCCAAGTCTAACCAAAAAGGAAACATACACAAAATGAAAATATACAATAGCAAGTTCAAGAAGCACTAAAGGTTTAAGGCAGTTCAAGAAATAGGTAATTGTATCAGCTTGACATAAAGAGAGAAAAATCTCGTACAGAACCAATAATATCATTTTAAAAATCACCTAGAAAGTAGTATAAACATACAACACAGAGATACAAGAAAATCACAATTAACTACGATAATTAAAATTGCATATTTGGATGGAACTAAACAAGGAAAAATTCTCACACTTCAATTCTGGATCACTAGGAATCTGCTCTAAAACCAGAGTTAAAAATGTTGCTATTTTTGAAATAAAATCAGTCAAAGGAACTTAAATTTGCTATGACATAATTCAGACATTAAGAACAACCAGGGCCAAGAAATTACCTTGTTACCACAAAGAGGTAGATGAACAGCCAATGGTACATCTTAAATTTTTGCCCGGTGAAATCATGGTGGAAACAAGACACAGCTAATTGTACATCAGTTTCTCACAAATTTATCCCTCATATTTAAGTGAATACAGTTTAATCAATGTTCTGGATCCTCTGCATTCTGTACACTTGATGATAAGTAGGTCATACCTAGGACATTTCTGCACAATGTAGTTAGATTAATGCAAGACAGATAATCCACACTACAAAATATAATCAGGCTTAAATTTTATGATCTTGAATTGCCATTCAAAATGTAGAAATCCAAGAGTGTTTGCTTGTCCGCTTAAAATTCATTATTTGATGCATCCTAAACCTGTATATTGTATACGTAATTTTCATAGAAACTTTTGTATTTGATCTAGTTACTCAAGTTAATAGATACAACAGTTTTCTAGAATTGTGTCCCTAACTGCAGGTCTCATTTGATGAGTATGATCCAAAATTTTTTGATTGCCCTTCTATTTCAACTGGCCTTGAAATCTAACAAGTGATAAACCTATCACAAGCTCAAACTCAATGAACTCTTAGTTCAACAAACTCAATCAGTATCATCTTAGTTCAATACAAGTCCATCCACAATCTGAGTTATGCAACATTAATTCTTTCAATCTAACCAATCAAGTTCCTTTAGCCACTGTCTAAATTCTAAAACTTTACATTATCAATACAAAGATAGGGCATGACCCTTATATTTATGTCAAAAATCTAACCAATCAAGTAATAACTTGGACGTCAATTGGTTCTGGTCTTCTGGAGTTGGTAGCCAGATCAAATTTGTGAACTTACAAGCAAAATCTATTTGAAACCTGGTCAAATTTGGTACCAGTCATTTTGAATTTACGATCAATGGGGTCAGCATGTAAGGTTTCTTCATTCCCTCATATACTCCTACAGCCTACTTATAGAGCATATCATAAGCCTTTTAAACATTCTTCTGGTACATGATGTGCACCCCATAAATCATGGCAACCACTCCTGTAGCTGATTTTTACAGTTCTTGTTCATCAGTTTCTTCATTCGAATTTATTCAGTCTTCCTACAACCTTCTGAGCGACTCCAAAAGGCACAACTATCTGCAATCTAGCACAGGAGCTATCCTATCCCACCTCAACAAAGACCTTGACTTTTTCCTTTTTGTCAATCTTCTACGGTCATTAATGCCGTTACGCAGGGTGTTACTGTCAATATTGTTGTGATAAAAGATATATAAAAAGGGGCTGCGACCTCAGAGAGAGGCAGAAAATTTACTCAAATTTCTCTCCAGTAATTTAGTTATCTTAGGTTTTCAGTTACATCAAGTAGACAATATCTTAGACTCAGGGTAATAAAAAGGCAAAACAAAGGTCACCTTCCCCTAAGCCCTTACAAGTTCCTCTAGAAAGCTGCTGAAAGGAAATGATGGTGTATCCGCCTCTAAAAAGATACACGCTGCTTGATAGTAGGGGATAGCAGAATTCATCAAGAGTGCCACAGAAAAAAAAAAGGTCACTGAACAGGCCAAACAAATTGTTTCAGAAAATTTCAAAGCTAAAAACTGGTTATAGGTGGAGGCAGGACCAGTTCAGAGGCAAACATCAGTAAGTGATAAGATAATGCTATTTTAGTCTGAGAATCAATTAGGATGCCAAAGAACATGAATCAGAGTTGATTCCAACTAAAGATGAACCCAAAGCATATTTTCACTTGCCACAACTACCAGGTTTTCTTATTGGCTGCAAGCCTGCAACAACAAAGAGACCAAAATAACTTTTACAATTATATCAACTTCAAGCTATTGATTCCTTTTCATGATTTGATCAGTGCTATTTTCTTTTTGTTGAAAATCCTATATATTTAACTGCTTCCAACTTGAATTCTTTTACATATATCGTATTTGTTCTCTTCATTTTTTTTTTAAAGAGGAGTCCTGTAGTGTTTCCAAACAACAGCTTGCGTAAGAAAAGAGAACTAGAGATGCCAGGAGAAGTACCAGTAATGACTTTATGATGATCGCTATGTAGTGACAAAGAAATCATAGCTATGGCTGGGTCTGTGATTCGTCATAAGACAAGCTCTACAAAAGCTTGAAAAAAAAGGAAGTTCAAATTTCTGGACTAGCATATCATGTTGAGAAAATGTTTAACAAAAACTAATTGTTTCCAAAGATTCAATAATAGTTTAAAAATATTTTATGTAACAATAAATGATTGCTGACGTAATGCATTAAAAATTGTGTGCCTGTATATATCTTACCTCAATAAATTCTAGAAAAGAAAATTATGCAAAAAAATATATTGAGAAATCAACTTGTTTTGACAATTACAACAGTTGACTTTAAATTCATTGAATCAGAAATTTATAGATATGCCCCTTATAATTTAGATAAATTCTGTATCAAATTTGAAGCAATTTGAGAATAGTTTAATTGCCAAAAAATGTTGATAAAAACCAAAACCATTGATTCACTACGTAGTCGCTATCTAGTATTTCTATAAAAAAAAAAAAAAGAACCATTGATTCTTCAAAATGCTCAATTGATGACAAATCTGTTTTTCCATATGCACTAATCGGGATACACTAACTACTTGATCTGGATCAAATTACATATTGGATGCAAGAAAAACAATATAAAGCCTAATAATGTTTTTACACCTATGGAGTGGAAATGTTTGGACATTTTATAAATTTCTACAACAATAAAATTTGGCAAATCTACAACCCCCATAAACATAAACAATGAATCATTTCTGTAATTAAGTATTGCGGGTTTAGTATACTAAGCATTTCTGAAGTACCAGAAAAAAAAAAAATTATTGAACTACTATAACAAAAATGCATGAGATGAAAACTTTTATGACAGTTTCACAATTTTTGTTGCCTGTTTTCCTGTGTTTTTATTTCTTTTTTTTTTTTTTGTTAACAAGGTCCAGCAAGGTTTGAAACTGCAAAATATTAAAATTGGAAATTTCAAAAACCAGTCTTAAAAATTGAAAAATAAAGTGTATAAGAGCCAATCTCACAAACTCTAAGCTGAATCACACATAAACAGTCATTAAAACAACACGGAGTAGAAAGATATTTAGCCAATATATAAAATCCGATGCTCCCCTAAAAACCAGAAATACATTTAAGCACAAGAGCTTCTATATAAAAGAGATGAAACATTATTTATCGAATAAATAATATTCTTGCTCAATTTTGTACCTTTGAGGCTTTGATTGTACAATGAGTACTGTATACTGTGTTTATGTGAAATGGAAGCAGGTGTAACACGGTATTTATTTATTGATAATAATTTGATATACCTATTTCAGGGACAATTTTAGAGCAATCACAGCATCTCCTTTTCTTTATTTCTCTCATTTTCTTCCAATTGGTAAGGGAAGGTGAAGAATCGTGTGAGGGAAGAACGAATTCCATCAACTTGAACGGCGATGGTAACAACGAGTGAGGAAAGAGGAACCAAGTAGAGAAGAAGGGAGGGACTTGGAGATGGTGGAGTCCAACTGGCCAAGTTTCTCTGTGAAAATATTACAGCAGCTAACTCTGTAACGCACTGGTACGCTAATCTAGCTGCCCAAATCTACTTTTTAGTATCCGATATTTTACTTAATAAATAAATATTTTTATAGTTAGCTTTGATGTCATGAGAAGTTGGATTTTTTTTTTAAAAAAAAAAAGAAGGTAATATAATTTATTGTTCCAAGTTCATTATTTATAACCTATATTTTGAGATTAAATTTGTACAAAATTATTGTGAAATTTATTTTTTGTTCTGTAATAAACAAACTTGAAAAGTGGTGGGCTTTGGCCCACTTATTTCAAAAAAAAAATGTGAAATTTATTTTATGAAAAGAAAAAGTCTTTGTATTTATTTCATATCAAAATTTATGCAATATATAATTGGTTTAAGATACTAAGGCCCTGATCAAAATGATTTTTACTCGGATTTCATTTCATTTGAATTATTTTTTCAGGATTCCATAGGATTTTGTTAGACCTAATTACATGAAAATTCCAACCAAATGATATCAAATCAGCTCATTGAGATCAAGAATTTCCCAAACTGATCAGGGCCTAAATATAGTTTCAAAATACATTTCGTGAATGGTGGAAGAGTAGTTGTTACTTTTTAGTATAAACTGAAATTTGGCTGGCAGAGAGCACGGTTAATAGCGAGCCTTTACCGATGCAATTCTATGTCAAAAGAACCAATGTATTCATCAATAATAAATATTGATTTAAAAAAATTATAAATTTTGTAGTGAAATTTACAAAGTTGTGAATTACTATTTTATTGGCAAACATACATACTTTTCTATAAACAAGTTGCGAATTGTGGTAATAATTTTCTACAAAGTAACTATATTATGCAACTTTATTTGATATGATAAATTACACACTCTTATGCAATCTTATGTAACGGATGTTTGGTTGCATAAGTATTGCATAACTTCTTATGCAATGTATGAAACAAAACACCCCCTAAGTAAGCATTCTAAAAACTAAGTGACTCTACATATGCCCTCTTCGTTTTCCTATTAGGAGTGTTTTTCGTACCGATTCCTACTATATATATAAATCAATCTAAGAGTGTAAATAATTTAAAACTGATAAATATGAATCATTGATGCTTAAAATCTGATTCGGACAGTGGCATTAGATGGTAATCTTTAGTGAAAAAAAATTAAACCATCATTTAAAATGAAAAGACTAAAATCATTAATTTTACAATATTTTTATTGTCTAAGCTAGACAATTTTACAAAACAAAAATATTTTCTTTGCTTATTTGCCCGTATAAATGGGAGCAAAAGAGTTGTGGGATAAAATTCGTTAAAAAGAATTTTTAACATTATTTTCCATTCAAAATTTTTAATTGTTGTAACTTCCTTTTTCGGTTTTCTAACATTAAAACTGATGAAGTTTATAAAATATTTCCAGAAAAAATGTCACACCCCGAACCAAATCAGAATTCGAGGAGGACAACCCCGCCACGTGCATACACTCTGCTGTATACACGTAAGGCTAAATAAAAGTATCCAAGCACAATAAAATCACACAAACACAAGAATAATGCCACAAAATAACAATATCAGATTTTTATATAAGAGGAGGGCCAGTATAAATTATTTACAACAAAATTTTCTAGCCAAACAAAAAGAGAAAAGAAACAATACTATCTAAACATAAGTGGCATCATCATGTGGTAACTGAGTCTGGGTCTCTAACACTGGATCACCGTCTTCAGTCAGACCGGTACCTGTCTCCACAAATCAAAGTATTGTGGGCTAAGTACGCGAATACTCAGTGCGGTAATAGAGTGAGCCTATTCAAATTATCAATTCTCTAAACTAGAATATAAAATCATGCTGAATGTAATTATAAAACTTGCAATATTTTAGTTTCAAGTTAGTATAAAACCTATGCTGAGTAACATGTATAAATCATGTAATGATATCTAACCAATCATGCCATCATGCAATATAAAGCAAAAATGTGTGTAATCGCTAACAGGTAATGTACCACACAGGTACTAAGCTTATCTGCACCACTGATAGGCGCGTAAATGTATAACAACCTCACAATACTAATGACATGAACCACGCCTAACCTGACCACTACCCGTCCCACCTACTACCTGTGCACTGGTGTAGGACTAGTAATCACGGATCCGAGAATACGTCAACCTAAGGGACTGAAGCCTATAAAGGTAGTGTCTAAGAACTAGGCGGATAACACCTTCTGTGTTCAAGTTGTTCAGTCATTTCAAATCAACCATAATACATCTGTATCAAATCATATGCCATGCCAAAAACTATCCAAGTAGAGATTCGCTAGTCTTTGCAAACCGTGCGATCAGTACTTGGTATTTAACAAATGCACCAATAAATCACACTTTTGTTAATCAACTTATGCAAAGATAAATACATATGTGCATCAAGGTTATCAATACATGAAGTATTTCAAAATCATGCAAGTTATCTTTTCAAAACAATTATGCATGCAATAGTTTATCTAATCTAAAGAATATCAAATCCGAAAGGCATCCACACCTGAAAAGTCGAGTCTAGAAGTAGCTACTTTGCTGGAGGGTCGGTAGTGTCCTGACCTGCAACATGGGCTTCATAATCCGGATAGTACTCGTCTGCTACTCCAGAGAAGTCATGACGCTCACCTGACGAATGAAACTCACGCGTTAAAACCTATTCTAACGATCTACCCCGTTCTGGTTATTGGTGTACTGGACCATACTTAGAATTAGACATACTTAGAATTAAGCACTTACTTAGGTACTCAAGATTCTAATTTTAAAGATAAATTAGGTATAGATTTCTAGAAAAGAGGACTCGGTATTAAAATATATTATTATTCTTAATTAACTTCTAAAAGTAATTTTGACAGAGTTTCATTTGAAACTAGTTGAGAGGGAAAGTTGTATTATTACTTTTAGAGATATTTGATAGAATTTAGTTTATAAAATTAATGTGTATAAAGACGTGTTTGACGATTCCTATAAGTCCAAACTATGACGATCAGAGACGTGTCACTTTTATTTTGAGTTAGTAAATCAATTGAATAGTTTTAGTTATAAATCAATTAGCATTTTGCTCAAGTATGAAATTCTTATAAATAATCTAACTACATAAGATAAACTTGTTTAAAAGACTTTAAATAAAACAAAAGAAGAAAACTTGGTTTAATTAAAATTGTGTTGGGATCATATTGTGTCCGATTATATCATAGTATCTGTTTTGGAAATTATTTTACGGACAATCTAATCATTTCCCATTTTTAAAAGCCAACAACATTATTTCCGAATTCATCTCGTTTAATTTTCTCGGCCAAGAGCTTTTATCTCAAAATAATAACTATACATTTCATGCCATCAAATAGTTCTAGTTTTATTTTATCAAAATCCAACTTATGAAATTCAGCTTATTCAAACTCAAGCCGTATCAAAATAAATGGGCCACGTTCAACCAATTAATATAGCACAAAGGAAAACAGCCCACACGGGCCCAGAGAGGAAAACCACGTAGCCTACACGGAAAAGACCCGGACGGATCCAACAGAAAATGACAACCTGACCCAACAACCAAGAAATTTTATGCCATGGACCCTAGATTTAAAATATCTACCTAAATCTTACACTTAGGACCCTGATAACAGTATTATTTTTAAACAGACCCTAAAACATTTTAAGAATGTTTACAGAAAGGTCCCTGGCCATGGAAAACTTCACAGAAAGGTCCAGGGGGAGATTTAAAACGTGTACCAGACTGGTACAGAGCCTGAACCAGCTCCGTACCTGTACCAGAAAGGCATCCACAAGAGAGTCAGTCCCCTAATGACATATTTAAGCATACCAGATCGACTATTAACCTTATAACTATTTTTCCTGAGCCGAAAAATTAAGCACAGAGCCTATCTAAGCACATAGGCAGCACAGTTCAAGGAATTAGGATATTTCTACACTAAATCAGATTGTATAAGCCACAAACACGATTCTTTTGACAAGAAAAGACATCTAACAGTTGGGGATCGAATATTAACCTATACAAGTGTTCCATCAGGTACTTTAAGCTAACAACAATCTCACAAGCCATAAAACACGATATAGAAGCCTTAACAGTGAACAAGCAAGCAAGCCTAAGCACAAACCAGATTTTCAATTTTTGAGAGGCGCAACAAACAATCAATTTCCAACAATCACAGAGCTCACACAAAACCAATTCGTGGCATCACAATCCCAGACCAGATTCCAACATTTTCAAGCCTCAATCAAGCGCAAAGACAAGCCAACAGAACAAAGAAAGTAAAGAAAAGGAATTACCAAACCGAGAATGGAAGAGAAACAGAAGGGAAGAGAAAAGGGGGTCAGCTCGGCCAGTGCACCACCGTGCCTCACCTTCAGTACCACCTCCTCGCCTTGCCGACCACCACCGTCTTCTCCACCTCCGACTATACAGTCTCCACCTTTCTCACTCTTTTCCTTTCTCTATTTTCTGTTCTGTGTGAGATTTTTCGTCATTCTCGCTGAACAACGGGTTTCAACGGGATGGAAATACCCCACGAGATTCACCCTCCACGGAACCGAATTCTAGCGCAGAAATGCCTCTTGACAACAAGTGACATTAGCGAGAAATCACCTCTGTGAAGGTTTATTATTTGTGTATGGGTCCAACTTTCCAATGGGCGCAAGCCCCCATTGTTAATTACATCAGGACGAACCACGAAAACCTTTGATTAAAGGGCTAAAAGAAGTATGCTAGGAATAAAGTCGTAAAATGGCTTAGGTCGGACTCGATTGACGGTACCAGACCTAATTGACGGGACTCAATCGAGAAGACAATGCTAAAGTTAATTGAAGAGAAGAGGTTTTGGTTTTGACTTTGGGTTTCATGTTATGATTTTTATTTTATTAAAATTTCCCTTTGAGATTAGTGGTTTTTATTTATTTATTTATTTACTAGTCCTTTGAAATTTATACATTTTAAAAAAGCATTTATCTTGAAAATAGTTAGTTTGAAAGTATATTTTTTTTGTGAAATTCCTTTTAATTGAAATTACTTTTTCTTTTATTTAATATATTTATTATTTTCTTAGAGATTTTCACGAAATATACATATTTTTATAAAGAAATTACCTCAAAGTGAGGAAATTAGATGTTATGACTCTATTATACTTATTATTTTTATAATTTACGACCTAAGTCCTATTCTAAAATCTAAATCCTATCTAAGTCCTACCGCATTTTCGAAGATACTTATTTAAAAATACCTGATTATGAAAATAGTCCCTTTTTAGAAAATCATTTAATCTTGAAATTACTTAGATTTTATTTGAAAATCTCATTATAAAGAAAAGATTTTAATGTATTTATTATTTTTATAGGATTATTTATTATTTCTATAAGGTTTTGAAGTTATTTGTTATAATGAAAATACTTTAAGTTGGACGTTAGCTAATTCTACTAATTACTATACGAAATTATTCGATATAGTTTATTTAGATTTTTAATAGCCTATTAGTATTTTGTTTATATTGTATGGGGCGTTCTATAAAATAAAATAAAATTTCTAAAGGTTTGAACTCATCTGGCGCCTTTGATTGTTCCACGTCAGCGAATTATGGTGAGGTGGCAGCTGACTTGGCATCATACTTAGCATCTGACTTGGCAGTGATAAAGAAAGGTGATTCACAAACCTTTCTTCGTACGGGCCAATGTTTTTCGATAATGGGCTTTTGCGTTGGGTCATATAATTTTCTTATTCAACTATTATCTTCACTTTATACTCTGATCTTATCTATATACTATCCTGACTTACAATTTGTTTTCAAAAGCGAATATTTGACTAACGTGGGTGTGTATACACACATATTCTCTAACTTCCTATATTTATGATTTTTATGATGCTTAGACCGGTATATATCAAGGCCGGTACAGAAATATGGTAGTGGTATGGGGATTGACGCATGAGACTTAATTTATAATATCATCAAACATCTTCTTGTAATGAAACCTAATGTGACGATTCATGTTTTTACAGTTACAAGTATTATCCACATACCAAACTCTCATGCCAATCTTGTATCAATATATTTAGGAACTTATACAGACAAGTAAACAAATGCTACACACATATAAGACATGAACCGTGGGCATTATGAATAGGCTCTCCACACATTCCATCTAATTACCATACTCAATTGTTATAAAGGTCTATCAAAACATAAGTGGTTCACAAGTCATGTGCTCATATTAGCTTATTGAAATACACACAATAACAGTTAATTAAGTCAAAAGAAAACTTTATATTCTTCAATGAAACCTGGAATGAGACAAAGGAAAACAAATTAGTACAGAGAGATGTATTATGCAAAGAAGAAAGAATCATTTTTTTTTGCTTTTATTATTACTTCACTATTTCCTTTTTTACTGGTCCATGATTCTACATGTTTACCCGATCTAGTAATCCCTTCTTTTTTGGTATTATTCTCCTGGCCTCTGGACACTGGCATGCTATTGTTACTTTGTTAACAGGGAAACATAGAAAACTCATAACAACTTATAACAATTCAAACATACACCAGCGGTAAGCACCCCTTCCCTTATTTATATTGCCATATCAACACACTTTTTACCTTTTTTTTTTCGAGTAAGTCCTCCATATATTCTTTATTTCATATATTCTTTATTTCACTATTCTGGTCAAGTGCTACAATTTTATCATGGGGTTCTCAGACCTTAATACTCCTCATTTATAGACAGTAGTGATTCAGAAATAACTGACATAAAAGCTTGGGCCATAGCCACGGAATCACTTTTCTTATTGCAACAGTCAAGACATTACTTGTATTCACATATCACCCGTTTCCTTAGTTTCTATGCAACAGACTCAAGCTATATTATCCATTTTTTTAAGGAAACCCTTCTTGTCCAATTTATTAGGAAACACAAACACCAACCAAACACCAAAGTAATATCAGTATTCATCGTTTTCATGTACAAGCATGATTTACTGGCCAATACATACTAACAGACAAGGAGATTTCATTATAAACACATTTACCTTAATAGCACACAGTAGGCATCCACATTAACAAAAAGAATCAACAGGATTTACTTCCAGATACCAGAAACCAGAAAGTATATATACATAGTGAATCAACAGCTCATTGAGTAACAATTAGCCTTCATACTCATTAGAATTCAATGAAATTATACTCAGAAGTATGTCAGTTCTGTCTAAACTTATTTCTTGTAACATTTGCTAGTCAATTAAAGAGAGAATTTAGGCATTAGGACTCCTTCTGAGCTGCACTTAGCTCGATTTGAATTATAAGAAGAGAGAAGAGACACAAGCTGTCATCAACTTGGTCTCTAATCTCTTATACAGGGAGCAACCGATGTTGTCATCAACATGGTGCAAGATTTACTAGTTAACCACCTATAAACTAAATGGACTATGCAATCAATGTAAAGAACTATACTTTACAGAATTTTAATTATTCAAGAATTCATGTTCATTGCCTAATTAGAGAAATTTTGCCATTATGACCCCATATAAACCGTATTCTGATCAATTTAGATTATAGAAGAGAATGGATATACAAGTTGTCATCAACTTGATATCTATTGTCTCATGAAGTGGCATCCAATGTTGTCATCAACATGGTGCAGAGTTTAGAAAGAAAAGAATAGAAGAGGTGTCTTCACACTCCTCATCAGAACCTGACAGGGACACACTCGATGCTATCATCAGCATGGTGAGATATAGAAAATGGCTCAAAGAGTTGTCATCAACTCTGAGCAAAAATTCAACAAAACCAGGAAGAGAAGCATTCGATCAAGAACTAACTTAACTGAAGAAGAAAGGCATGAGTTGTATTCAAGCTCAGCCAGGAAAACAAGAAACAAGGAATTTAAACAAAATCAACCAAATTTTATTCAAAATCCGATTCAGTTACAAGGGATCTACCTTTTCCTTTTTATTACAAGCTTTCTGATCTGGTTTCCTTCTACTAATCTCCTTCTTCTCACTAGCAAGATCTTATCTCCAGCCAACAATGGCGACCTCTCTCCCTCTTTTCTCTATTCTATTACAAGTATCTAAGCTAAGCAGCACATGCTCTAACGATTTCTAATTGTCCCCTTAATTTTGAGCCATCTACCCCTATTTATAGAGAATGGAGAGGGGTATACCTCTGTTGCTGATTGGTTTGATCTTTAACCGTCTGGTGAAGCTTCTAGGCGTTGCTGCTGATGTCAGCCTCTTTGACTCTCTGTTGACCAGCTAATCGCCTCTCTTCCTTGCAGCCGTTAGATTCCCCCCGCTTCTCGATCTTTTATTTTTTCTTCATCTGACGGCTATCCTTGATTCTTCTCCGTTTGTGGGCCTTGGGGAATTGGGCTTCCGACAGCCTCATTCTCCAATCCGGCCTTCATGGTCATCACAGCCGTTGATCTTGTTGTCTTCTCCCTTCAATCTGATGGCCGATTTTGCTTGAAGCCATCGGAGTTTCTATAAGGTGATCGGGGTGATCGTCGGAGAGATTGAGGAGGTTGATGCGAGTGGTTGTTAGTTAAAATGATGGTTTAGGGAGGCAGCCAGGTGGTTGGTTGTTGCGGGGCCGTTGGAGAGGCGGTTGTCGCGGCCGTGATGGTTGCTGTCGTCACTTCCACCTCACTCTTCTCTTTTCTGTTAGGGTTTCTCTCTCTCGATCTGGCGGAGGCGACGAAGGAAGAGGGAGAGAGGTAGCTCAGCGACATGGATGGATTGGATACAGCAGAAGCACGCGACATCCTCTTTTCGATCACCCGATTTGATTTGAATGGACCAGATTGTGACGGGGCACACTTCTTCTCGTATTCATCTTAGCGCCTTTAATCTATCCCTCTGTTTTGATCTGGATGGTTCATGTTGATCGAGCAGAATAAACTGCTTGGTGTAAGGAGTTATTGGTGCATCGAATGAGCATAAGTCTGATCCATATCCGCACCTATGGACCAGCTGTGCACCAAAGGCAATAAAATTCACATCTCTTTCATTTTTTTATCCAATTTGGGCATATGATATATCATTGGAATCCTTGGAAAATTTCACACCATATTTTCCATATTCGTATCATATATCTCATCCACCATTTATGTTAATTGGGCACCATAAAATTGGGTCAAACATGTTCTTATCGGATTTGTGATGGGTCTGGAGAGAGAAAAGAGAGGGGCGACTGAAATAGGCGACAAAAAAAGGAGAGGACCTGGGGTCGAGTTGCTGAGGTGGCGGATGGCTGGAGGGTGAGAGGGGCAGTGGTAGGATCCAGGTCAAGCACAGGGGAAGAGACAAATGGCGAGCCATTACTCGGCTTGGAGAAACCAGAGAAGAAAACCAGGGGCTTGGGGCCTCTTTGGTTGGTCGCGGGACAGCGTGGAGGTGGGGTCGAGTGGTTTGCCACGGGGGAGAGAGGAGAGCGAGCGGATTGGTCGAGGGTTTTCTCCGATTGGTGAATCGCGAGAGAGAAGAGGAAAGAAGGGACAGGTGGGATCCGCATCATTAGAGATCATCGGTAGGGTGCCCATCTCATCACGACCGTCTGATCTAATTTGGACGGTTCATCTTTTTCGGGCCAATAATTTTTTTCGGGAGTGGTGGAATGCACGGGGCTCCTTTAGCCGTTGAGATTATATCAGACGGCTCACGTTCAGAGATGGGCACCCTACCCATCTCTAAGAGATGGGTAGAGGATGCGGTTCCGGGACAGGTGGGCTCCTGTCGGCAGAGAAGAGAAGAAAGAGAGATATGAGGGATGGATCGAGATGATCAGACGGCTCAGAAAAATCAAGCAGTTCCAACTCGATCTAAAGGTCTAGATTGAAGGAATTTTTGGAAAATAATTTTAACTATCAGTAAACTATAGACTTTGACACAAACTATACTCATAATAATTTTATAAAATAGATAATTGAAATTTTTATGGCATGAACTAAGTATTTAAGCAAATAGTTCATTTGGAAATTTTTATAATACATTCTAATTTGCTCAATCAAATAATTCCTTGAAAATTTTGTAAATGGCCGAAATTGAAATTGATCGGATTCGAAATAAAATTGTTTCTTAGCTTAAAAATGGGAATAACAATTAGAATTTTGTTTTTCACTAGTTAAATTTATTTGTTTCCTTCAAGATTAGTAATTAGTTAAATTAACTTATAATTAAAATTTTTGGGTTTTTACAAAAAAAATGTGAATTTTCAGAATTTTCAATTTCTGCACTGAATTTTGTGAAACCAAGTTCATTTTCTATTAAATCTTGTATACTAAATTGAACCATCGGCGAGTTTTGCGCCAATACACAACCCTTCTGCGCATATAACAGACAAAACAAAACATTCTAAACCTGTATAAACATTCTAAACAAACATTCTTTAAATTATCAGACGATTCTTCTTAAACACCAAGGGCACTCTTTCACCATGTGTACCCAAGCAACAATATAGGATTTCTTACTGGAAAAATATACTCGGATCGCACTGCAGAGACCATGCATGCAATAAACACATTCAAATAGGAGCCAGCACAAATAATTTGGATACAAATATACAATTAACCAGACCTCGCACCAACCTCCTCAGTAAACTGGCGTAACAAGCGCATAACCTCAGCAGATGACTCAGACCATGGATTGATGGTAATGAAACCATGTTGTTGGCTCTTGAACTCGGCCAACTCCACCGGCTTCCCAAATTCTTTCAACCTCTTTGCGTAATCCACTGACCTGTCCCTCAAGAGATCACATTCCCCAACCACCACCAGCATTGATTCAAACTCTACTGGCTCAAGTCGCGGGCTGTCTGGCCCGAATGGATTTGCAAGAGGATGGTCAAAGTTTGCACCGTTGGGAAGGGAAAGCCGCCAGTACCTGGTGCCATAACACCATCAGTGATCTCAGAGTACAGTGCTCGAAAGTAGAAACTTTTGCATGATTAATTATTGACAATATGGCTTATAGTACTAGAAATGCTTCTATTTTGTAAATAATTTTGTATATATTAAGCCAATTAAATGAGAAATTGTATTTTCCATCTATCCCCTTTGGAGATTCCATTGAGGCTGGTAATTCGGAACAAAGCATAAACAATAGAGAGAAGGATTTAATTCTGAACCCTCTATTTAAGCGCTTTAGAACATATATCTACGAATTACTAACTAGTGCAAGTGATTATCAATTTTGTATCTGGAATTGATCACAATCAATCTATACTTCTAGATTCAAATAATTTATACTTGAAATTAAACTTCACCTGTCATTCAGTTCCAGGTTTAGGAATGTCTCTTTGGGACACTCCACCTCAGACCTCGTCCTTGCAACCCCACAAAAAAAGGGCATCAGTAGCACATAACCTTTGATCCGTACTGGCTCAAGCTCAACCCGACTGGATGCAGACCCGAACCTCACTGCCAAGTGATGAGCTATATTACCACCGGCTGAGTCACCTGATATCACAACCCGTGTAAAATCAGCAAACTCCGAAAGCCATGGGTCTGAATTTGAACCCGCAGCCTGCGACTGAAGCCAGAAGAGGCATGTGATGCTGTCTTCTATTGCAGCAGGAAGCCGGTGCTCTGGTGCGAGGCGGTAATCAGGTCCTATAACTATGGCGGGTAACTCGGATGCCAATTGGAGACAGTAGTTGTGACAGTTGGGCCAGGTGCGGGAGCCGATGCAGAACCCCCCGCCATGGAAGTAGAAGAAGATTGGGAGTTTGGAGGTAATGTAACGGGGCTTGTAGATGCGGAGGAAAAGGTTGTTTGTCGGGTCAAATAGCACGTCTTTCCACTCAACCGAGCTGTTGTCTCGGACTGGAACAGTGTAGCTGGGGTTTGCCGAACGGATGATGCTGCCGTCGCTGTAGACAAAGAGAATGCCACGACATTCTTCGACTATGTGCGGTGGTGATGTCTGCATGGCCAACAGGCAACAGGGCACGGGTTGGCGATGGCCAGGACTGAGGAGTAGATCTGCTGTTGTAGAAATGCTTAAAAAAAGAGTGCGGTGTTAGGTCGGTGTTGTTATTACTAATTACTAATTAAAATCTGTATAGAAGGGGAAAAAAAGACTGGGTTCTCCCTCATGATCTCATGATCTCATCCAACCTGTGTCTGCCTCCGTTTTCTCTCCCAAATCTAATTTGTTCCTCTCACTCTCTTGCATGGCTTATTCGGACTTAACAAATAATACAACAGCCATGGGAGAAAATAATATAAATAAAATAAGTCCAGAAAAAATCTTGATTGGTTGACAAATGCGCTATCTATCTAAAAAATCAAATGGATTTATGGCTGATACGACAGTTTAATCTGGAAGTCTTGGTTTTGGCATGTCTTGCACGTAGCCCAGAAGTGGAGGACATATATAGAATAAAAGTGGATTAGATTTTAGTGGAGAGATTGGCACTAAATCTAGGTACCAGTACATTCAGTTTAGGCATTGCATGTTCGTCGTCGATCTAAAACAAACAGTGTCGGTTCAAATCCCGATTCCATTTATCCGCTTGTCCCAGCCAGCGGCCTGCTAGATCGTTCAGTGACAACGACCCACTTATCTAGCAAGTGGTCCATTTTGAACGACTCCACACATTTTTACTAACAGGCTACCAAGCTGAACTTGAACCAAAAACTTATCCCATAATATTATTAGCTCTTTTTTCCCCGTTATTCCAATTCGAATGTATCTTCAATTATCACTTCCTTTATTGCCGAATTCAGTTTCTTTTCTATCGTAAGGCTATTATCAATCCCGTAATTAATTCAATTTAATCAATTTCTATCCAACTTCTCTTATTTTCTTGAAAACCTAATATCGTGTTTTGACAAGCTGAGTTTGCAATCTGCGATTATTCCTTCCTGAGCTGAAATCGAGTTCAGAAATGTGACGATCTGCCTGGGGCCTTGCATTTATAAATAATCAGTAGTACTTTTTTTTTTTTTTTCAAAACGTTCTATATATAAGTTTCGAAAGTAGAAATTCACACCAATATAGAAAATATTATTCGCCAAAAATACAATTCGTCTTTGCAAACATCATTCAACCATTGTTGAGTTATAATAATTCAGCTGCACTGGCGGATCTAGGAAAAATATTTAGGTGGGGCTGAGTTTATAAGAACATTGGACTAACATAAATTCATCATATATTCATCTCATAAAATGGACTTTTGAGTACTCCAATGGCAGAAAAAATTAGCTGGGGCTAAGGTGGGGCTCCATAGACTTGACGGCGTTAGGTGGGGCTCTAGCCCCATCCGACCCAGTGGTGGATCCGCCGCTGTTCAGCTAGAGACCTTGTTGAAAGGAATAAAAATACTATGTCGGTACTCCATATATGCAAAAGTACTAGTATTGGTATGGGTACGAATTCGATACAGCACCGGTACGTATCAAATACACCACGTGACGTATCGAAATATTTTAATTAATTAGTTTGACTGACGGATACGGTCTCCGATACGGCTGGGTACGGCTATGGTTTTGGCTTGAAATGGATAGCTCCATTTTACTGAAATATGATTTTATTTTTTATTGTTTGGAGGTCTTTAAAATTTTATTTGGCAATGAAATTTTATATGATGCTCACATGAATAATAGGAATACGGTGATACAAAATTTTGTAATTATAGGCTTACAAAATATTTCGAATAATTTTATAAATCTCATAAAATTTAATTTCCATAAAGATGTAATATTTTTATTATTTGGAAGTCTTTAAAAATTCATTTGGCTGTGAAATTTTATGTGAGTGCTCATAAAAATATGAGATATTCAGTGATATAAAATTTTCTAATTATAAATGTATAAAAAATCAAATAATTTTCCAAATCTCATATGAAATTGCAAAAATTCCATATATATCCATTCTCATCATATTTTAAAATATTCAAGATATAAAATTTATATACAATATGACGTTGTACTCGTATCGGAAATTTTTTTTTAAAATTTTTTGTACCAACGGAGATTTTTTAAAATATTTTGTACCAACGTACGTGTATCGTACTGGATATGATACCGTATTCATGCAACATGGAATAAAATAAGGTAATTGCTTTCCGCAATCCAGCGGAAAGCCATCCGCGTCATCCAAAAAGTTTCCTTCCTCCCTTTCGCGCCTCTCCCTCCCTCTCCCCTCTTTTATTTCGCGATCCGCTCTCTCCCAAAGGAACGCTCCATCTTTCTAAGCCTTCCTTTCCTTCCGCGCGTTCTCTCCTCCCTCCCTTCAGCACGTGTCGCTTCTTCCTTTCTTCAACGCCTCCTCCCTCATCTCTTCTCCACTCTTCAGTGTGTTCTACTTTTCTTTCTTCCTCTCACTTCGTGTTGCTTTCCTTCTTCCTCCCTTTCATGAACTCCTTACTCATTCCTTTTCTCTACATCTTTCTCCTTCCTGTTTCTTTTCTCATTCTCTTTCGTTATTCTTTCTGTAAAATTCTATATTCTCGTCGTGACACTTATTAATACTAAGAGATTTTTTTAATATACATAACTGTTCAGTTTGTTATAACAAAGGATTATATAAATGTACCAGTTAGTGATATCAAGCGAGTATTTAATAGAATTACTAAGAGATTTTTTAATATACATAACTGTTCAGTTTGTTGTAACAAAGGATTATATAAATGTACCAGTTAGTGGTATCAAGCGAGTATTTAATAGAATTAACTGTTCAGTTAGTTGTAAAAACAGAGTATGTAATAGAAATAACAGTTCAGTTAGTTGTAACAAGAGAGTATTATATATATGCTAGATGTATATGTTCATCTAATATGTTGACGAGCTTATCTTTATGTGTTCACTTAATTTATCATATTTGATGACTTTGTTGGTCAATTTATTTCTTGTTTAGATTATTGTTCTATATGTTCATTTTGTTTCTTGTGTCTGTTCACTTTATTTGTGTATATGTTCACTTTGTATCCCATAAATATATAGCAGAGGCGAGAGGTGAAGATATAAACAGAGGCAGAGGCGAAAGAAAAAAAAGAAAAGGTAGAAATTAGGTGAGGCTTTGAGAGTGGTAGAGGCGAGAGATGAAAATGTATGATAGAGGTAAAAGAGACAGATGTGAGGGGATGGAGACAGGGGAGATAGAGACAAGGGATGAAGAGAAAGGGAGAGAAGGGAGGAGGAGGGACGCATAAATCATCAGAAGAGAGAAGGGGAGGGAACAGAAGAGTGCTGAGAGAGAGCGCTAATTTCTATTTTTAGATTGTTGGATGGCGTGGATGATAAATCGGTGGATGACGCTTATAATCCCCGATAAAATAATGGACCCAATGATTGCTGCCATAATATTTTATTTTAGCAATGATTGCTTCCAGTGGCGGATCTAGGAAAAATATTTAGATGGGACTGAGTTTATAAGAATATTGGACCAACATAAATTCATCATATATCCATCTCATACAATGGACCTTTGAGTGCTCCAATGACAGAAAAAATTAGCTGGGGCTAAGGTGGGGCTCCATGCGCTCAACGGCGTTAGATGGGGCTCCAGCCCCACCCGCCCCAGTGGTAGATCCGCCCCTGATTGCTTCGAAGATAGTGGATCTGTACTACCGTTTGTTCAAAGAAGTCCATGAAAATAAGAATGAGAAGGAGAAGATTGCCAAAAACAAGGGAAGGATACGATAAACCGAGTTAGCAGACGTCATTGCATTTTTTTATTTTTTTTCCTTTCGTTTTAAATTACTCGGTACTTTTCTTAATTTTTGTTGTTTTAGTTCGCAACCCCTTAATTGTACATAATACTCGCTACTTAATTAAGCATCAACCGTCAACAAAAGTAGAGAGCCATCACAGAATATATATTATAATATAGATTTTAACAAACTTAGGGAAAATCACGAAATCTCTTTTACTTGTGCAATACATAAAATTATTCTTTCCATAACATTTTTCTTATATTTATAATTTTGATAACAAGCAAGCAACACATACACATAATAAAAATGCAACTACAAATGGCATGTTAATTTGTAGATGGCGCATTACATCATAGGCTGTCATCACACACGCGGCAAATTGATGCCCCTCGCGGTCTACAACAAAAGCACGTTAATTTAAGTTCTTATTTCTTAAGGAAGGCTTGGAAGAAGAAAATGAAAAAGGTTGGAGTATTGATATGAGATTGTAATTGCCATATTTAAATAGACAGAGTTAATTATTACCACAGTCACTTTAGAATCATCAGCAGTAGCTGGAGTGGTACTAGGAGACTTCAGCTGGTGAAAGAAAAAAAAATAAACGCAAGAGAAAAAATGATCAGCAATCGCTTGTGATCAAGTTGCAAAAAGTGGAATTTCATGAAAATAAATTATATCTGAAGTCAAATACGTTATATATATGTCTCTCTGTTGCCTGGCTGCTGAATCAGCTTCACATCTGTTTTCTAAATGCCCCTTCTCTGCACTCATATTTCATTAGCTCCCACCCCCCATCCCCATAAATTTTCATCCCTACAACCTCTAATTAACTTGTCAGCACCACCTCAGTTCAACAGAAGAACATTTGAACTTTTAATTAATAATCTCTTCTTATTTTGTTTGGAGGAATAGGGTGCTCCAGGATTTTCAAGAATAGTACCAGAAATGATTCTTGAGGAGTGGAGGCCACTTCATCCTGACTAGTTGGAATTTGCCTTTATAGTTCAAGAGTCGTTTTAGTTTTGCTTACTTTTTCTTTATTTATTTTTTTTATTAGATATTCGAAATGGAATTGTCTTATTTTTCAGCTACTTATTGGTTTTCACCTTGGCATACCTCTCCCCCACCCCCACCCCCTTTTTTTCCCCTTTTTGAAGAAAGTTATACCAGCCCCTTTTATTGTAACTGCTTTATTATTTTATTGAAAAAGGCGCCAGGCCCGACCCACACTTTATTACATATTAGTACATTGAAAATAACAGAAAATAGAATTTGACCTTTGTTTCAGCATCAGCAGGAGGGTTTGCAGGTGCATCAGTGGTGGGAGCAACAGCTTGAGGAGTAGCTACGGTTTTGGAAACATCAGCAGTAGTATTGTCCTAAGACAGATGTGTAATTTTACGTAAGTAATTGTTTTCATGAAACGATGGTACCTTTCTTTCTTTCTTTCTTTCTTATTTCAAAGAAGATGAGGTACCGACTAACTTGAATTTTTATGACAAACTTAACTAATGAGTTTTTCAACTCATATAAACTAAGAACCCGCACAATTTTTGTCTCTTTTTTGGGAGAAGATGCTGTAACACCAAACCGGTATAATGATCTATATTTATACAATAAATATAAATTAATCAACATATATCTTGAGACTAAATATGGCCAACTGCATTACGGGAGGGCAGAATATGAAAAAAATAAATAAAGCCTTTATATATAATTTTTAGTGAGCCGAACTTCTTTTGTACCCGAACATTTATTTTTCATTGAAATGAAGCTAATTTTCATTCATTTTTCCGAGTCAACGCTTGGTTCCGTTCATTAATATCCGCCGTTTATATATAAAATGAGACCTCCAGTATCTTCTAAAGTTAAATAGGGATGAACAATCAATTTTACTTTGGTGGTTAATTGCTTAAATAAATATTGGAGAATGCAATTCCGCTAATGACTGCAGGGATGTGATTTGTTGGATTTTGATATTTACCATCTAACATCAGGGAAAAAATAATGATCAAGTTTTTAAAAAACCTTGCACAAATTGGTTTTCCGGGACATAATCATTTTAGATCAAATAACTAGACGTTATCTGGGGTAATTCCAAGAGTCCAAAGATAGTCGCAGAAATTGAAAATATAAATATAACTTGCCAGGCACCAAACTACTAAAATGGAGCGGAGCAAAAATAGAATTAGAAAAAATGTTGTTATAGTGGAACTTACCATTGTTGCTAATAAGATAATAGAAATTGAGGAGAAGTGTTGAATATCCTTGCTCTGAATTGCGAGGTGTGAGGAACCAACAAGCTCTACTGATTCTTATATAGTGTAGACAAAGTCTTATTTTATTTTAGTTTATTTATCTTTTAGCTAGAGTGCCAGCATCTTGCTTTGCCAGGACGTAACAAGAAAAGAAAAAAAAAAAAAAAGAAACTCATATAAGAAAGATCTTGCATTTCATTAGACTTCACAAAATAATATGATAGGTAGAGAGGATTTTATAAGAAAGAATTGCATTTCATTAGACTTCAGAAAAAATACAACAGAGTGCAATAACTTTTTAAAATAAAAGAATTTCTTTGGTAATAGAAACTAATGTCAATATATATTTTACCAAGACTATCAAACATACCCACCAATATATATTTATACTTTAAAAAAATAAAAATCGACATATCAATAAAAAATAATTTAATAGAAATATTTATTTCTTAAAAAATGATACATGAGTAAATTTTACATGTGTGATCTACTTCCAAAATGAAAAAAAAATTGTATCTCACAAAAACTTTCTATATGTGTTGTGCTCTCTTTTCAAACTCAAGCGCACAATTAATCAGGAACAAAATTTCTTTCAATTAAAAATGAAGAGTTTGTAACTTATACCATCACTTACATGCAGTCATTGATTTACATTTTTAATAGTACTTAAGAATGCATAGAGTAAACAATTGTTTACACCCTTCGTCTAATTATTTTAGCCCTTGGATACGTGCTTTTATAAGTAGTAGGAATATATCATGTAGTATTATGTCCATTTACATTGGAGATAAAGTAGAATCAAAGATTGTCAGCTAGTGATAGATAATTATACCAGGAAATTGCAGGGTGGGCTGGAAATTACCTCTCCTGTGGAGGAAAAATCACTCTCATCAATAGTCTTGACTTCAATAGTGATATATATGATGTCTTTCCATAAGCTTCCAGCGAAAGTTGGAGAGGAGATTTGATAAAAAAAAAAGGTCTAGTTTCCTTCGTCTAAACAAATGGTGCAGTGTGTAGACCTAAAGTGAAAGGAGGTTAGGAGTAATTACTAATTTGAGATATATAAATAAAACACTTTTATCCAAATGGGCATGAAGATATATATACAAAGACCCAAGTAAAAAATGCTGGTGGAAATATATATTGCTCTATAAATATAATTAAGGTCTAATAAAGCTAAATGGTCTCCCTTTTGGAGATGGATAGTAGCGCTCAGGAACCCGTAGTACATATACATGGTGCACATTTGAAATTGGAGATGGAACTCAGGTTTTTCTTTTTTTTTTTTTTTTTTTTTGAAACTAAGTAGCCTGAGCTAGGCCACTAATGAAATTAAAAGCAAGTTCAAAAGTACACAAAGAGTAAAAGGACCAAAACATCAACCACCATGATAGCATAGGCTAGCCAAGGGGTGACGTAACTAACAGGTAAACGGCTACCTAATACAGTCATCAAAGCACACATCCCAGACACAATCTAAGCACAATCATCAAAACGCTAGACAAGTTCGAAAACTTAGGAAAAACGGAGCCAAGAGATGCAGTTTTCCAAAATATTGCGCAGAGAGCCAGCTATTCTAGTTAAGCATCTGACATTGTATCTGTGACATGCCCATCTGACGTGTTGCTCTGATTTGCCCTCCTCTGACTATCAGCTAGATCCCTGAACCTGGCTTCCATTTCAGCTCCAAATCCTGTCCAAAAACGATAGCGACAAAGAATGTTAAAATATATGGTATGTGAGTTACTGCCAACCGTATCATTAAACGCTCGTCTGTTCCTCTCTAACCCAGGGCTGTCAAACGTGGGCCTTTTGCACGGAACGGCCCATGCCGTTTGCTGTGTTGTTAGAAAAAACGGTATACCATTCCATTTTGTTAACCATTTCGTTTCTGAAACGGCACAAATTTCCGTTTCGTTAATCGTTCCACTTCATAAATAACACATGAAACGGACTAGGGTGAAACGGTCGAAACGGTAAGATTTCAGATTTCGTTTGCCGTTTCGTTATTGAAACGAAATCAGAATTGGTTTTGTTATTCGTTTCGCCCACGTGGTGGGTCTCACCGTTGACAGCCCTACTCTAACCACATATTCTAACAGAGGGCAGCTAAAATTACTTTAGCATAGTTCCTATCCCTACTATTTAAGTCATTCATACTGTTCCAGATAGTGTCAAGGCTGGTACAATCTAAATGAATGCCCCTAATATTAAACATATTAAAGCTAACCCAAAAATCTTTGATAAAAGAAAACTTTGTCATCAAATGGTCTACACTCTCTGCATCATTGCAGAAATAACACTTATTATGTCCAAATCTTCCTCTTTTAATTAAATTGTCATAGGTGAGTATCTTGTTATGAAGAACCAGCCATAAGAAACATTTAATTTTCAAAGGAAGTTTTAGAGACCAAACAGAAAGATTAAAATTTACTACTACACCCCATTATTAAGAAAATTATAAGAGGATTTAATAGAATAAATTCCTGAATTTTCTAACTGCCAGCAGGAACTATCTTCAGAATCAGTAAAGTCTAAATTCCTAATAATATTTGTCAAAGCAACTTTTTCAATCACCAATTCTCTGGAGACACCTCTAGATAAATGAAAATTAATATTTCCTTTGTTCCAAATATCAGCTAAGGACAAATGCTCTTTTCTATTGGTTTTGTCAAAGACTTTTAGGAACTCCTTTTCAATAGAGCAATTTTCAAGCCACTTGTCTTTCTAAAAATCAATAGTTGAACCATTTCCTACAACTTTTCTTTATATTAACTAAAAATAGAGATTAAATATTGAATACTTCTCCAGAAGTGGGAGAAGCCATCCAACCCATATTTTTCTATGTACTTAGCATGAACTATCTCCTTCCAGATCCCTCTATGATCCTTAAAATTGTAATTCCAAATCCACTTGGATGGAACTCAGGTTTAGTTTTGGGAAGATCGAAGATAACTGGTTTCAAGGAGTCCCCTTAAAAGATACTCGATCCAGTTCTGTACCATATTTGCTCTACTAAAACAATTACAGTAGTTGATGCCTCGAATAGCAATTTGAGGTCCATGAAATTTAATAGACAACTTTCTGAGATACAATATCAATAGCTGCAAGAAATGCATTGGGAAGTGATACAGTATTTGTCTCTATAGGAGATAATTTAGATTTTTAATAATGGTTTGAGACCAAAAAGAATTTTCTCAGGTAAGGATATATATCTTTGGCTGGATGGTAGGGGTGTGAGAAGTGATTTCTTTACTGAGATTTTGGATATGAGAATTCCTTTAAAATTTGAGATCTTTATTCGGCTTTTGAGTAAGAGAAAATTATTAACTAGATCCAATTTGAATGCAAAAGCATGGGATGGTGATACCTCATGCGTAGGGGTGTCAAACGTCGAAAACGGCAGCTCGGATGAGGGTGGTTTCGTTTTCATTCCGATTTGGTCAACGAAACAGAAATGTGTTTCATTTCCATTCCATTTCATTAAACGAAAGGAATTTTCCATTTTGTTTCTATTCCGTTTTCAGATTTCCATTGATTTTGTCCCATTTTCCATTGATTTCAGCCTAATTTTCGTTAAACGAAACAGTAACGTCTACCACTCCACGTTTCGTTTCCGTTCTGTCTTCAGGAACGAAACCAGTTTACCCATCCATTTCTGTTTCGTTTCGAGAGACAGAAATGGAAACGTTCCAAATGAAATACTATTGACAGCCCCACTCATGCGTATAATGTGCACATGAGGAAATTATAGATCACTTGTTTTTTAAATATATGCACCCATCATAGAAATATTTGGAGTTGGTTTCCCGATTAATTTAGAATAAGCTGGCCTAGATGCTTAGAGGATTTATTAGGATCAGTTTTACTGATAGATGAAGATAGGAGGGGCCGGTGCGTATAAATTTGCATAAGTGCTATAGTGTGGATAATTTGGCTTAATATAAATGCAACTTTCTTTTACAATAATTCACCTAGGCCTGTCAATCCTGGCTTTTCCCACGTGATGCCGTTCCGTCTAACATAAGTGGAATAAGTAACGGCACCGGTCTTCATTTCATTTCAATAACTAAACGGCAAACGAAACAAGTAATAGTACCGTTTCGCTTCTTCTCAAACTGTTTTATGTGTAATTTCTTAAGTAAAACGAATAACGGAACATAATCCTATACCGTTTCAAAAATGGAACGGTTAACGAAATAAAATCTTATACCGTTTTCTTAACGGAACGGCAAACGAAATGGCATGTTCCGTTGCCACTTACCACGTTTGACAGACCTAAGTTCACCTCATACTCTGGGGTCTTGTCTCTCGTGCAATGTTGACTAAAAATATGTTGATATATTGGTCTACAGTGTGGTCGGAAGGAGATAAGGAGAAGGTGATTGGTATGGTGCCTGAAGTGGAATGCATCCCTCTGAACCTGGGCCCTACGTCAGGAGTGTGTTGATTTTTGCAGAGATTTTATAATCAGATAAGTTAATGTGGTTTATCGGCTGATTTTCTGTTATATGGTTTCTTTCAAGTTTTCTTGTATGTAATAAAAATTGTTGGATTTATTGATGTTGTAAAGGTGAGATAGAGGTAAGGTGGAATGGTCTCTGGTACAAGGGTTGTACCGGTTTGAGTGCTTTGTTGCGTAGGTTGGATTGTGCTTTCTTTTTGCCTCGGTTGATGAGACTTTTTTTTTTTAAACTTCGTTTGTATTTTCTTGCTTTCGTTAATGAAAGTGGCATCCTTGCTTTTTTCCAAAAGAAAAAAAAATAACACGAGAAGACAAGATATATTATATATATCCATAATAGTTTGAACTTACACTTCCTAGTTTCGAGATTAATTTCTCACATTTTTTCAAAAAGTACCTATGCGATATTAGCTGGTATACACAAGATTACATAATCGTCAATTAATTCCGAATAAGTGCAGGGGCGATATACTTGTGCAGTGGCCAAATGATAAATAAGCAAAATAGAATATGTCAGGCTGTCAGACACATATGAAATTTTGTCCAGTTTGTTCCCCCCATATTTTCTTCTCCTTGACTAAATTCATGTTAAAATCACCAATTTAAAATTAGTATATTTTTTGAATGAAAAACATGCAAAAACAAAGAGAAGGTAAAGGAAAAAATATATATATATGAGAAAATATTATACTTCACTATATTAAGAGGAACACAAAGAGCTATTGTCAAGTTTTTTTAAAAAAAATCCAACGCAATAAAAATTATTTTTACATATACAAACTCGATACTGAAAATATTAAAAATCTTCTCGTAAATTAACATGTCAAATAGAAGTCTGCTAATTATGATTGTATGTCATTGGAGCTTACAATCAAAGATGCATTTTGCGACAAAGTCATTAAAAATAACAGCAATATGGTCATAATCACGTTTTCTTAGCAGGTAACCGACTAGGCGACTACCAAGATATTTAAACACAGAGTAACAATAAAATAAGTTAAGGGTGATTTAGGTTTATTTTATCGTTAAAATCAGAAATATCTCATAACTAAACGAAAAATTATCTTTATGTCCTCATTAAAAGATAAAAATTAGATTTTTATCATTGAACAATTGATATATGCATGTGACATTATGCCTTTTCGAATATGCTACTGAAAAATATTAAATTTAAAAATATACTAATATGAAATATTAAAATTAAAAATATGCCATTGTTAGGCATTAAAATTAAAAGATGCCATCACAAAAAAAATTTATGCCCCTATATAACAATAAAAATCATAACGGGTTCATAACAGACATGCTTATGTCATAGCAGATAGCGGTCATTTAACATACGCTATCGAAACATGATGGATGCTATTAAATATACTTGTTCTTTTCATCATATACATATTTTAATTAAAATTCAACATCATATTACATTAAATGCTTTCATATGTACTTGGATTCTCTAACTTGATAGGTCTTCAAAATGCTACTTCACTATTAAATAAATAAAAGAGTAGCTTAACTATCAAACAATTTAAATATTTCTAAAATAATTAATTAATTCTAATCAAATAATGTTTATTTCATATGTTATTTTGATCATTAAATATTTAAAATTTGGAATAAATCAAATGCAAATATTGTAGCATATTTCCTAAAATTTCCACATAATTTTAAATCACGTCAATCGGAGTCCATATGTGAAATATGTGTTTAAAATACATATTGATATTGGCTATTAATTTCTGTTAAACAGTCGCTAAAGTCCGCTAAACGTCGCCTACAAAGTCCAGTAAATTTCAGCTATCAAAAAAACACTAATAGACAATTGTAATTTAGCACCACAGTATTTATCAAATTGCATCGTTATTGTGCCGCTAAATTCCGCTATTTAAACCACGGATAAAAATCAATTCTAGGCATTATTGCATTGCAAAAATTAGTTTCGTGCTATTAGAATCTTCAATTTTTATAGAATTATTATATTTGTTGTTAACAAACGAAAATGACTTATTTGTTGATGGATAACGCTATATTGACGTTGGTCCTTCGAAAAATGAATCATTTGTTGATGGATAACGTTATATTGACGTTAGTCCTTCGAAATGAAACATATGTTATATAAGCTTACCACAAAAAATAGAAAATTGAAAAATAAATTGATTGATTTACAACACGTTTTATTAGCAGGTAGTCGACTACCAAGTAATTTAAACACGGAATTAAATAATAGAAAGTTAAATTGCGTTTCCTTCGTCACTGGCAACTAGCGCGAAATTTAAAAAGGAAAGAAAAATTAATAGCAATGCCGTTTCCCAACTCGGTTCATCCTTTCCCTTTCATTCTCATTTTCATTGACTCCTTTGATGTAACGTTGCGGTAGCTCCATTGTCTTCATAGCAATCATTCCTCAGAAACAGCCAAAATAAATTAAATGTAACAAAATTGATCACGTACCCTCAAATTTTTCTTAATTGAATATTTACCCCTCAAATCTTTAAAATTGATCACATATCCCTCAAATCTTAATAAAAAGGATACATAACCTCTTCAATTATTTTAATAAATTTATGAATGTTAATTTCTGATTTATATATGTTATGACATAATTACCCCTGCCTATATCTCTCTCTCCGCCAGCGCTAAAAACTTTCATCTCCCCGTTATTTTATCTTCAAACAATATCAGAAAATAGATAACACATCAAGCTAAATATTCTTAGAATTGATCGAGATATATTAGGAATCACCAAGTCGTCTTAAGTATTATCACGTGACATACAAAATTCAAAATTCAAGCAGCTCCTCCAATACAGTAACATGTTTAATTAGGTTTACATATATCAACAAGCAATCAATAAATATTTTTAATAAGAACGCTTATTCAATGATATAGAAAAAAATGCTTGAGACTTATTTAGTCAACAAATAATTCAAAACAAAAATAAACAAGATTTGAGGGTATAAAATAAACATATTAGAATCGGTTTAATCCAATATAAATCGAAATCAAAATACAAGTAACAACTCTGAAATAGCTTAGGATATTTCCAATAAGCATTTAAGTTATTCTATATGGTACAAGGAAAATTTAATTTCTGATTAAGTACGGTGTTTAACTCATTTCTCAACCCAGTATATAGTGGCTCCATAATTAATTAATGGTCATCACCTTACCATAAAAATGTTTGATGTGCTATTTATTAAGAGTTAAGACAAGCGACGTGATGTTTATACCAGGGTACAAAAATATTTGAGCATGGGTAATTTTGTCATAAGATATTAAAATCAGATTTTAATATTCATTAACTTACTAAAATAACTAAAAAGGGTATGTATCCCTTTTTATTAAGATTTGAGGGATATATAATCAATTTCAAAAATTTGAGGGGTAAATATTCAATTAAGAAAGATTTGAGGGGTACGTACGTGACCAATTTTGCCTAAATATTAAAGAGGAAATATTTCTTAGCAGCAATATCCTTAGATCTATTATTTTGTTCATTTCAGTATGGTTCTCCACCTAAATTCTAGCAACTCAAATTAGTTTAATCTTATTTGCGAAGACCTACTTAATGTTCGTTTCCATACTGGTTCAAAATTGTACTTAAATAATTATGGTTTTTTAATAAATCTTTTGCAGTTCAGTGAGAAGTGAGTACCGAAATTATTTCTAAAATATTTTTGTACAAAATACAGAGGCACTGTTTGGTCCGAATAAGGGTCCACTCGGACTGAACAGAGAAGCATGCATCGTGGACTCAAAGCGCATAGCTCTATTCGGACCAAATGGATTGGTACTCGGACCGAATGACTACACCGACTGAGTATGTTTTATAAGACAAATATGCTTTCTTGTCAAATCTTTCCAGATTCGAAGGCTACTCATTGAATTGGTGTATTTTCATATCAAGAGGATATGATTTAAATCAGAAGAGAAATTTTATGTGATTTGGTTTTATTTCCAAAAAGAATTGTTGCCTTATGTAATGTTGAATGTCTATTTCTTCTCTTTCTCCCTCAATGTAAAGACATAATAGAAAATCAATAAGAAAAATCGTGTGTGTTCGTGTATGGAGGACGTATAAACCAAGTTGGTGCTGAATCTCGTTAAATCTTGTATCTTTGTGTTGCTTCTTATCAAATTGTTACATGATATGAGAATAAAACAACAACCAAAGACATGGGAGACAATATCAGCACCGAAATCGAGACCAAAACCATCCTTGAAAAACTAATAGAGCTAGTTATCGCTCAACAAGTCCAATTCAATCAAATCATAACCCTTCAATCACAAACCCCTCAACCAATTTACCTCTGTTACACTCAATCCTGAAATCTCTACTTCGCCAATTTTCATTAACTTTATGGAACAAATTTCCCAATCTGTTCTGAGGTAGTTAGTATGTTTAATGAAAATTGTGCATCAGAACAGATTGAGTGTACAAAAATATTTGAGCATGGGTAATTTTGTCATAAGATTTGAGGGATATATAATCAATTGTTTAATTTTTTCATGTATTTTCTTTTGTCTTTAGAAAAATTATATAATTTGTCCCCCTAATTAAATAGAAATCATTGATTTGTTCCTCTAATGAATTATTTCTGGCTCCGCCCCTGATTAGAGCTTACTATTAATTAAGGACACATGTTTCAACAAAGTCATCAAAAATAGCACTAAAAAAATGTTACAATCACGTTTTGTTTTCTTGCAGCCGACTGCCAAGTAATATAACCGGAATAACAATAAAAAAAAAATAGGATTATGCTTTCTTAGCTGGCTGCCAACTACCGAGTAATATAAAATAAAAGAATAATTGCAATGATGTTTCCTAACTCGGTTTATCTTTTCCATTTCATCATTATCAGTTTGAGTGACTTCCTTTGGTCCATTATTTTAGCAGCAATCCTTATAGGTCCTTTTTTTTATAATATATATAAATTCATTTCACTAAGCGTCTCCAACTGAATTCTGATATTCGTATGCAGTGATTCGTGGTTTAAATTAATTAGTTGCAAAATATGATCTAATCTGATTTTATTGAAATTGTTATATTAATTGATTACAGAAAAATTACGTTGTTAGATGAACGGTCACTGAATTTGTTAGCTGACTCTATTTGTTTTCTACTATGACATAGGTTGACGGACCGTCGAATAGTTGCAAAAGATACCATTTTTCGTCACATTTGGCTGATATCTCTTATTTATATCTCTTATTCCACCTTTGAGTGAATTGGGCGAATTGATGATTGTTTATGTTTGGTAATTTACTAATTTTGCGGTGTGGTGTTAAGATGAATATTCGAATGGTTTAGAAAAACATTATCAGTAAAGACAATCTTTTATACACATGACAAAAAGCATGAGTTCAAGCTTACGGGAAGATTACCTCCACAATGGTAGCGCTTATACGTGTCACTAAATCATATTTTCCGGTTATCAATAGCGTTATAAATTAGTAAAGTACAATTAATATGAATAAAATAAGACTTTAATTACTTGCATCATACATACACTGTATATAAGAACCAGTAGAGCTAAGTGCTAATTGCATAGTACGAAGCTATAGAGCCAAGGAATATTAAAGCACTCCTAGCAAATCCCATTTCTACAGCAACAATTTAATGGTAAGACCCATTATAACAAATTTTCTGTATTTCTATTTTTTCCACTCCCCTTCATCATAGAAATAGTAATTAGCATCTCGTAAAGGGAAGAATAAGATGCACTCCCATGTAGTTAATTTTTACAACATTTTCTGATCTTGGGATTTTTCCAAAACAAGGACGAGTTATTTCTCTCCAACACATCTTCTCTGGGAAGCAATTTGTCATTTCTTTCAAAAGCTGGGTAAAGGCGTTATAATCATTGCTTTTTGATTTTACAATAGGGAAACTCAAGACATAAGTTCATCATCAAATATATATAAATTATTAAATACAGAGCTAGAGACAGAGAAATAACAGTTTCTCAGGAAAACTAACATTAATAATGAATTATGCATGCTTTCGTTTTAGGACACTACTATTAATGATGCTACCAAAACTGTAACTGCCCCTAAAGGAGTTACTGCTACTACTGATGTACCTTCGAACCCTCCTGCTGATACTGAAAAAAAGGTTCTATTTCTAGCTAATTTTTATGTACTGACATGTAACATATTTGACCAAATACACGCATTATATTTGTCTTCAAAATAGATTGACCAGGTTAAGCCTCCTAGTAGCTCTCCAACTGTTGCTGCTACTGCTGATGATTCCAAAGTTACTGTGGTGCGTACATAAAGAATAATTAATTGTCTACTAAATCAAATGCAATCTCTTATCAGCAATCCATTTCATTACAAAACATGTGTTAATTTCTACATATTTTTGTCTCAAACCAAGACGGACAGGGATCTGCCTATGTTCTAATGCGTGATCGATCTATGTCTCTGTGTTGCTTCTGCGCCTTCTTATCAAAAATAATAATAGTAATAATGATGTGTTGCAAGAATAATTCTATGTAATGTGTTTGTAAGGCATATTCTGTGATTTTTTTTAATCTATATTATCATATATATATATATATATGATGTGATCGTTCTGTAATTTGTGTTAAACATGTTTAATGTAACGACAGTATTATTTACAAATTTGCAATAAATTTCTCCATATTATAGAGATTATTTTATATAATATATTAAATATAAGATTTTTCTAAAAAAAAATCTACAATCATCATCACTTGTATTGTTACTAATTTTTTTAAGATTTTAAAATTTTAATGCAAATGAGAGAATTAACAATTTTTGGAGGAAAAGAACATGGATTAGTATTTTTACTCTATTGCTTAATATATTAGACAAGGCACATTAACAATGCTTTCATCTTTACAGTTAATATATGATATAATATTCATTTTTGTTGACAATCATTAATCTCATTGATGAAGAAATTAAATCCTATGGTCAAGTAAATTTGTACCTAGAACCTAACATCACTAGTCGTTTGAGTTAAGCTTTAGGGTGAACCCAATGGACGGATTAATGAGTATCGGACTTACTCTTTTTCAAAAACTAGACAAGTAAATAACGGTGTTTAAATAAAGAAACAAGGGAATAGTAAATATTTTTGGGTATTTTGGACTCTAAAACAATTCTTAAATAAAAACGAAGCTAAAAAGTAGATTTAGGGATTTTTCAGATAAATAAAAGCATCCTAGGGATCGGGAATTACTTAGGTTTAGCTTCTAAAATGACAGAATCGATTGCTTTCATAACAGATCCGAAGTTCTCGAATCCCAGCCTTCAGTTCGGTCCGAACTAAGAGCGTGGATTGAGTTATGACATTCATGGCTTGGCTTAAATAACGTGATGGGCTTGGACCGGTAGTAACCATGATTTCTAATCCTCAACTTTCGCCTTTTGGACGTAAATCAAGCACAGGACTCTACCTAACCCACTTAAGTCAACTAAACCTAGACTTTCTGTTGGTTTAGTTTACTTAGGTTTAGTTTATTTGTTTTCTTTTCAAATATTTAGAAGTTATACCTTTCGGTACAAACTAGTCTATTCTTTCGAGTCTACAACTTATCCCAATTACTCAATTCAATTCTAATTGTTCAATTTAAGTTTGTAACTTAACCAAATCAGGTTTTCAACTTAGAAGTAAAATAAATCAAACAACGAAAATAAACAAGCATCAAAATGGTACTAAATAGATAAATCATGTGTCAAGTATCAAGCCAATCACATCAAAACATCAATCTAAACCTAAACTACATCCTTGCCCTAAGACATAAAGAAACTACTCACACAATGACTAAGATATGCAAACAAATGTCCTAGGGTTCAGGCTTCACCTTAGTTAGGACTCTAGAACACTGGACTTGTCATTTTCGTGCATAGAACAATGTTTTTCAAGCGATCGCCTCTCAATCCAACCCGAACTGAGGGTGAGAGTGCGTGGTTTTGACTTTTTATGGTACTCTATGCTTTGTGCCAGGGCTTGTTGGCTAAACCTAGATTTACTAGACCTTAGCTGTCGCCTTTTGGACTAGAAACTGGTTTAATCACAACCTAACCAAATGAGATTAATTAGACCACAACTTTTGGTATAGGCGTTAACTAATCTAAACTTGTTTGTTGGGTTTTTTAGGGATATTTAGACATCTTTTGAAATATCTAAAAACTACGCTTTTGGCGTCAATTAATCTCCCCATTCGGTTCTACGATTTATCCCAAGTACTTTGTCTAAATAAACTCAACTAACCTAACTTTGGAACTTAACTAAATGTGGCCACCATCTAGATGTTAATCAAATTATGTCAAGCAATTCAAACAAGCAATTAACATAATTCTCAACAAAGCAAATCAATAAAAACATATTATATAATATCAAGTCAAATCACAACATCAAAACCCTAGTTACTTACCTATTCCTAAAACTACATAAAACTTAGCCTAACATAGTATTAAAACACACAACAGATAGTATAGAAATAACAAGATACAAGCCCATGAGAATTAGAGATAAAAACATAGGAAGAAATAACTAAATACTCCCTTTGTGCTCGATCTTCAATCTTCCAAAGCAGTGGGGTATTGCAAGGCGTGACTTCAACCTTCTTCTTGTTGTCGTCGCTTCAAGATTAGGGTTACTTCGATGAGTTTGGTGGAAATAGCGCTGGAAAGGTGGATGGAGGCCTCCTCCTCCAAGATGGAGGCTAGGTAACCAAAGATACGCCTTTTGTTGGAGAAAGAGGCTTATATAGTAGGTCTCAGACACTTGGGTAGGAGGCTAGGACGTCAGGGGAAGAAGATCTACCAAAATATCGAGTTTTCATACATAAAAACCTTCCATTTTAGCTATGACAGTGCTCAGTTCAGATCGAGCTAGTTCAGTTCGGACCAAACTAGCTCAATTAGGATCAAAATGGCTAAGTTCTAGTCAAAGAGACTCAGTTCAGGTCGAACTGAAGGTTCAGCATTGAACATCAATAGGACTTTGACCATATTTTTTCATCTGAACTCCGATTGAGGTGATTCAAAGATCGTTGGAAAGCTCAGGATGAGCTCCACAATGCTATGGATTCTATTTAGTCATTTAATTCCCCAAAATTCATCATTTTGTGCAATAATTGTGTGTTTCGTCTGAGCATGGCCCCATTCGGTCCGAGAATGAGTCATTCGGTCCGAACGGTGGCCTGGACAATGCCTCTAAGTGCTAGGAATGAGTCGTCTAACGTATGCCAACTGCCAAAATCCATCTAAAATTCAAGAATCCACCAGAAAATCATCTAGAAACACGAAAATAAGTGGAAAGACGACGGTAGAGCCAAATCCTGAAAAGACAACACTTTATTGAATAATTTATTGGTTTGAGTGTCATTTGAGTGCCAAGTATGGTCCAAATACCAACAAATAATAATGGTATCACTCATCTTTTCCTATTTTTTTCTTTATTTTGGATTAAAATTGATAATATAGTTGGATAATATGCATGATGATTCACGCCAAATTCTTTCTTTTGAAATATGAGAATTAAAACAAAATAAAGCATGATGTCTATTTACTAAATCAAGCTGTTTACAAGTTAACATTATTTTAAACCAAATCAAAATAAGATTAACAATATTCTACCTTTATTTACAAGATTATTTTTTTTAAAAAAAAATAGCTTATCACTTTTAAAATGTCACATCATTGATAATTGCTATACACTCATCCACCAATTTTGACAAATTTTTTGCTTGTCCGTTGTCAAAAAATAAAATTAAATTGCAAAATTAAAAAAATATGAAAAGTTGAATTGCAAATTAATTTCTTATAAAAATAAAATAAAAAAGTATTTTAATGAAAACTCATGTATCGAGCGAATCGATAAGCCCCTAGTTGAAATAAAGTTCAATACTAATTGATGCCAAGTTTTTCTCTCATCGTGACCTGCCAATACATGTAATTAAGACACATGAGAACTTGACAAAATGCTATCCCTTTATATTTCATACTTTTGGGATTTTTTGGAGCATAGCAGGACAAATAAATCATGGTGACGCATTTACACCAAATTGAATTGAGTATTGTTAAATTAATGACAGTGTAGATTAGAAATTACCAACAGTTAAATTGGATCATAAGCAAAAGTGAATTTGTAAATAAATTGGGCCAACCATGGTAAAGTACAGTGTTTTTTATCTTTTTAATCTGTCAAAATTTATAAATCAAATTTCCCTGGATCTTTGTGAGTTTGCGCACTGTAAGCAAGGCCTTATTCTGGTACATGAGCTCAAAATTTATGCACACTGATTGCATGGACCTGTACCAGCTGGTATTGACTTGTTCTAGACCGTACAGAGAGTTTAAATATAGTTTATTGTGATCAAATGACTTAAAATAAATGCAGCATCGCTTGAAATGCTTAAATGATGCTCAAAATATAAATTATTTGCACATTATATGCACAATTATTATGTATAATCCAATCATTTTGAATAAAGTTAGAATCATATTTTAGACCATATAGAGAGTTTAAATATATATTATTGTGATTAAATGACTTAGAATGAATGCAGAAACACTTGAAATGCTCAAATGATGCTCAGAATATACATTATTTGCACATTATATACGTAATTACTATGTATAACCCAATATTTATTAATAAGTATGATCTGGATCATATGCTAGACTGTATAAAGTGCTTAGATAAATATTTTTATAATCAAATTATTTTAAACAAATCCAGAATCGCCTTAAATTCCCAAACGATACACGAAATAAGCTTTGTTTACAATTTATAATTTTCTTTTAAATGTATAATGCAATACTTGAATAAGTTAGATCTAAATTATATTCTAAGCTATCTATATAAGGAACTTAAATATTGATTATTGTGTTCAAATGACTTCAAATGAATGTAGAATTAATTGAAATGCTTAAATGATGCTCAGAATATGCATTATTTGCACATTAGATACGTACTTACTGAGTATAATTCTATATTTTTAATATGTAAGATCTGAATGATATTCTAGACTGTATAAAGATCATAAATATAGATTATTGTGATCAAATAACTCAGAATGAATGTCGAATCACTTGAAATGCTGAAATAATTCTAAGTATATGCATTATTTGCACATTATATGCGTAATTACGATGTATAATCTAATCATTTTGAATAATTAAGATCTGAATCATTTTCTTGACCATTTAAAGAACATAAAAATAGATTATTGTTATTCAATGACTAAGAATGAATGTCGAAATGCTTGCGATGTTCAAATGATGCTCAGAATATGCATTATTTGCACATTATATACGTAATTACAATAATATTTTTTATTAAGTAAGATTTGAATCATATTTCAGACCTTATAAAGAGATTAAATATGAATTATTGTGATCAAATGGCATAGAATGAATGCAAAATTGCTAGAAATACCCAAATGATGCTCTGAATATGTCTTATTTGCACATTATATATGTAATTGCTATGTATAATCTAATCTTTTTGAATAGGTAATATCGGAATAATATTCTAGACCATATGAAAAGCTTAAATATAGATTATTATGATTAAATGACTTAGAATGAATGCAGAAACATTTGAAATTCTTAAATGAAGTTCAGAATATGCATTATTTGCATATTATATGCATAATTAATATGTATAAGCAAATAACTTTTTAATAAGTAAGATCTGAATCGTACTTTTGAGAAAATAAAGAGCTTAAATATGGATTATTATGATTAAATTAGTTTAAACTTTAAACAAATCCAGAATCATTTGAAATTCTCAAACTATACCTAGAATAAGTTTTATTTGTAATTTATATTTGTCTTTTTATTGTATAATGTAAAATTTTGAATAAGTAAATCAAAAATATATTATAGACTACATAAAGAGTTTAACTATAGATTATTGTGATCAAAATATTTCAAAGGAATCCAGAATCACTTAAATTTCCTAAATGATGCCAGGAATAAGCTTTATTTGCAATTTATATTAGTCGTTTTGAAATTTAATGCAACATTTTCAATAAGAAAGATCTGAATATTCTAAACAACTTAAATATATATTATTGTGATCAAATGATTTAGAATGAATGTACAATCGCTTGAAACAATCAAAGAATGCTCAGAATATGCATTATTTACACATTACATGTGCAATTACTATGTGTAATCCAATATTCTTTTGAAAAATATGTTCTTCATCATATTATAGACCATACAAAGATCTTAAATATAGATTATTATGATCAAATTAATTTAAATGAGTCCAGAATCGTTTGAAGTTCCCAAACAATATATAGAATAAGTTTTATTTGTAATTTATATTTGTCTTTTCAATGTATAATGTAACCATTTAAATAAGGAAGATCTAAGTTATATTCTAGACTATGTAAAGAGCATAAATATATATTATTATGATCAAATAACTTAGAATGAATACAGAATCGCTTGAAATAATCAAATAATGCTCAGAATGTACATTATTTGAACATTATATGTGTAATTACTCTATATTAGCCAATATTTTTTAATAAGTAACATCTAAATTTTATTCTATACCATATATATAGAGAGTTTAAATATAAATTATTGCGATCAAATGGCTTAGAATGAAAGTAGAACCGCTTGAAATAATCAAATGATGCTCAGAATGTGCATTATTTACACATTATATGTGTAATTACTATGTATAATCGAAAATTTTCTAATAAGTAAGACATGAATCATTCTGAACTATATAGAGAGATTATAGAGAGATTATTAGAATGAATGCAGAATCGATTAACATTCTCAAATGATACTCAGATTATGCATTATTGCAAATTAGATACGTAAGTACTATGTATAATCTTATATTTTTAATTAATAAGATCTTAATCATATTCTAGACAGTATAGAGATCTGAAATATAGATTATTGTGATCAAATGACTTAGAATGAATGCAAAATCGCTAGAAATGCTCAAATGACTCTTAGGATATATATTAATTTCTAATCCAATATTTTTTAATAAGTAAGATCTGAATCATATTCTTGACTATGTAAATAATTTAAAAGTAGATTATTGTGATCAAATGACCTAGAATAATGCAGAATCGATTAAAATGCTCAAATGATGTTCAGAATATGCATTATTTGCACATGTGATACGTAATTATTATGTATAATTCTATATTTTTTATATGTAAGATCTGAATCATATTCTAGACCGTATAGGGAGCTGAAATATAGGGTATTGTGATCGAATGACTTAGAATGAATGCAAAATCGCTAGAAATGCTCAAATTATTATCAGAATATGCATTATTTGAACATTATATGCCCAATTACAAAAGATAATCCAATATTTTCTTAAAAAGTAAGATCTGAATCATATTGAAGATCATAAAATAGCTTAAATATATATTATTGTGATCAAATTACATTAGACGAATCTAGATGCATGAAGTTCTCAAACGATACATAGAATAAGCTTTATTTTCAATTTATATTTGTCTTTTCAATGTATAATGCAATATTTTGAATAAAGAAAGATTAATTATATTTTAGAATATATAAAAAGCTCAAATATAGATTATTGTAATCAAATGATTTAGGATGAATGCAGAATCACTTGAAATAACCAAATGATTCTCAGAATCTACATTATTTGCATATAATATGATTTATTACTATGTATTAGCCGATATTTTGAATAAGTATGATCTGAATTATTTCCTAGGCCTTATAGAGAACTTAAAATTTTCATTATTTTGATTAAATGAATAACAATTAATGTAGAAACACTTGATATGCTAAAATGAGGCTCTATATATGCATTATTTACATATTATATGTGTAATGTATAATCTAATATTTTTTATGAAGTAATACCTGAATCATATTCTAGACAATATAGAGAACTTAAATATAGATTATTGTGATCAAATGACTTAGAACGAATATATAATCGCTTCAAATGCTTACATGACTCTCATAATATGCATTATTTACACATTATATACTTAATTACTATATATAATCAAATATTTTTTAATAAGTAAGATTTGAATCATATTCTTGACTATATGTTTGACCATTAAAAATCATCACAAGTGCAATGGGTGTTTTATAATTCTGGCAAAAATCCAGCAGAGTTTCCAATGTACTGGGGAGATTTTCCAAATTTTCTGAACACAAACGGACTTAATATGAGTGGGCAGAGCCCTACTCCATCAAGCCCTAGTCACGATAAGCGAGGGGTAGAACCCCTGCTTAACCAATCACACAAGATATGCACATATCACAAGCAATAGACAAAAAGGGAATTCAAAAGAAGAGATACAAATCAATGCTTTACATCATGTATAGATACAATTCATACATGGACATTACAAGCATGATACATCTTCAAATACATTCACACACGACTACATTCAAGCACTCAAGGGGAAAGAAGGAAGGCAACTGATGAGTTTCTGCTTATACTAATTTTTACCTAAATCCTACCCAATTTTTAATCGCAAGCGCACGATTTATCGTTGAGTAAGCCTATGGTCGATCCTCGGAGACGGAATATTCAATTTCTAAGTTATATAAATCAATTTCAATTAAATTCTAAGTTTAATAAAATATTTTGGAAGAAACAATTAATGAATCAGAAGAATAAGTAAAATCAGTTCAGAAATTCTAAGAAAATAGCTTTCTAATTAACAAAACGTGGAGAAAAACCAATTTGATAAAACTAGGGTTTCTAGTTTCAAACAATTTCTCTAACTTGTCAAAAGTAGAACGGTCCGTTCCATGTCTGGCACGGTCCGTTCTGGACTTTAGATGGCGTACTGGAACTGCCCGTTCTAGGTTAGAACGCCCCCCTTCAGGCTGTCCGTTCTAACCTTGAAACGGTCCGTTCCAAAGGCCAATACTTGTTTTGTCATACCTTTAAGTAATTAGTTAAGTGTTTTAAGTAGTTTAAGACGATTACTAAACCAATTAATTAGACTCTAACTTTCGTTCAGGTTAATTCTTTTGATTTAAATCGTTTAACTTCTAAACTCCTAAACTTCAACTTTCGTTCCTTGATTTAGGGGATTTAGTTTATCTTTTGGGTCTAGGCAAACTTATTATCTTTCGATCTTAAGTTAAAACATTGATTACTCAAGTCTACCTAAGTGTTTTATTGAAAAACTTTGAGTTAATTCAATTGATTTTAAATTCTAAACTATCAAACGTGTACTTTGTTTGACGAGATAATCAATTTAAGCAATTAAACAAAGCAAATCAACAAAGTAAAGCGATAAAATCACAAAAAATAAATAATAAAACTTAACTTAACTAATTAATTAAAGATTCAACTCAACAAATAACATAAAAGAAAAGGTTCTCAACCATAGCCCCAAAACTAATCTACTCTATCAAATCCATACAGAATAAATCAGGTTTCATTAAATAAAAGCGCATAAAAGATAGAAAATAAAAGTTACAACAGAAGTTGCTCAAATTCTCCACAATTGTCGATCTGGCCTGTCTGGGATGGTCCGTTTGAGATCTGGGGCGGTGCGCTCCAGTGAGGCTGGATCGTCTCAAGCAGTTAATCTCCTGGCTGAGTTGAGAGAGAGGCTAAACCTAGAAATCTGACTTGATATTGCTTCTGGAGATAGGCCATCGCTTTTGTACTCGAAGAAAGCGCGTTTCTAATTGTGGAGATCATGGAATCGTGCTTCTGGAAGGTCTATACTTAGAAAAAACCGACAGGCAGAATTGACATGCTATTTTGGACAGTTCTGGAATTGCTGGAACGGTCCGCCTGGATAATGGGGCGACCCGTTCCAGCTTGGCCTTGGCTGGGTCTGCTGCATGGGCTGGCTGACTGGTCTGGACGATCCGTCCGACCGGTTGGGCGGCCTATGCTGGTTGGTCCTTGCTGCTCATGCCATGTTGTCTGCTCTTCTAGGTTGGGACGGTCCGTTCCAGTGTTGTCGCGCCGCAAAATATGATGAACCTGAAATTAAACTTGCCGGGTTACGGCTGTACCTTTCTACAACCTAAAAATTAGCAAAATAAAGTAAAAACACATGTATTTGGTATTGATTTAGGGCTTAAACTGGTTGGAAATCGAGTATGAAAACCGTACATCAGCAACTCTTAAGTTACCTTCAAAATGGCTAGCACGTGATGGTTGAGATGCCTCGATAAAACCTTGAAAGAAATATCGGATGAGTCAACAAAGACCTGCAAAATTACATGAAAAAAAAGGGATCAAATTCTTGTACAACATGATAAAGGATGATATAAGCTTTATAGCCATATATGATATGCACAATTTGGATGAGAAAGGGAAGAGTTGTGCAATCGGCGGTTCATAAATGGTGTATAAATCGGATTAAACCCAACCCTGACTCAACGGTTCACCATAGACCCGTAAACCACTTGGTTTCGCCGACTAGGCCCATCAGAGCCGTTTGATCAGAGATGGAGGGATGGATTTGAGGCGCCAAGGGGACAAAATAGAGAAGTACAATCGGAGCAACGTGGAGCATCAGATCCGGATCACACAGACGAAGTGGGGACCGGGCGTAGGACCGTTGTAGAGGATCCAAATGGGTCGCTGATCTCTCCACCCTCATTTCCCCTGGACCAGTATCCTCTGCTCACATTTTAAGGTGAGCACGGTGCCTACCTCCAATCCGAGCCGTTCGATTTAATCACGACGGTTAGATTTTTTCGGGCCTATCAATCTGGTATTATTCACAGGGCACCGTCATTGATCGGACGGTTCGGATCTAAGGTGAGCACTCTGCTCACCTTTTAAGGTGAGCAGAGGATTTCATTCCCATTTTCCCTCATCTCCTTCGACGAGGTCGAGACAGAACAAAAAGGAAAGGAGAAAAGAGAGAAGATAAAAATCGAGAAGAAGAAGAGAGTCAGAGAAGGAGGTAGAGAGGTGTCAGGAATGAATATTGATGGAAATGTAATAGTAGAAGAGCACTGATAATTAGGAATTAGAAGGATGGAGAAGTTAACAGAAGAATATGTGGCTTTGTTAAACACTTGGGACCACCAGATTAATGAAGTAACGGAGTTAAGTCTATGTCGTTGGATTGTCTCAAGATTAGTGTTAAACGGTACAATCATTTAGGCGTTAATTGTTGTTTAGCTGAGCTGGCAAGTTATGAGTGGTTAGTAGAATAGAGTAAAGGAGATTAGTATTCATTGTAATAATTGAAATTCTCGTTTGTCTATTATAAGGAAATGTGTGTCATTGTACATGTATGAAGATTTTTGATCAATAAAGAAATTCTTCCTGTCTCTCTATTCTCTCTTCTTTCTCTTTATCTTAGTTCAACTCTCCCAAATTCAATCAATTTCATGCAATTAGCGTGACAAGTGGTATCAGCGCCTTCCGATTACAGCTGGGAATCACCAATTCATCATTCTTGATTCAAGAATTTCCACAATGCCTCCTAAGCAATCGACTATCTCAAACCCTGACTCCATCGCCACTGAGATCTCTTCTCAACTATTGGCAGCAATTACACATGCTTTGGAAAGTCAAGTAGCACCATTGCGAGAAGAATTGAAAGCCATGAAAGATGCTAACTCCAACATTGGCTTGGTGGGCAGTCGAATGGATAATTTGGAGGCAATGCTGGGCCGATTTATGCTAGCCCATGAGAAGCAACCTGAAGCAGTAGTACCTCCTATCATCACTCCAGTGCGTACCAATGGGTTGGGGTCTGACAGAAGGGGGCCCAGTGCATCAAGACAGGTTCTTGACACTCCAATTATCACTGAGAAACCTGTTCTTTCACCTGACAGTCACAAAAAAGGAAAAGAAGGTAAACTACCTGATACAAATTCTCAAGGGTATAGATTGGCTTTACCAAAACTGGATTTTCCTTCTTTTGAGGGTACTGATATTCTGACATGGGTGGAAGATTGTGAGTTTTACTTTAAAGTATTTCAGACTCCTGAAATTTATAAGACAAGATTGGCAGTCACTCATTTTCATGGAGATGCTAGAGATTGGTATCGAGGGATAAGCTGGAATAAACCAGACCCTCCATGGCCTGTGTTAATTGATGAAGTTAAAACCAGATTCAGCACTGACAGCTCTGATAACCCTCTGGATCAATTCAGAAAAGTAGTGCATACTGGTAAAGTAGATGATTACATCAGAGGATTTGAAAAAGTGAAATCCAGACTGACAAGTGCCACTAAAATTCATAGTGAAGAGTTTTACTTGTTTGGTTTTCTGAGTGGCTTGAGGGATGAACTAAAATATGATGTGCAAATGTGCCAACCTGCTACATTGGCTCAAGCTTTTAAGCTGGCACGCCAGGCTGAGTTATCTTTGGAAGGGCAGGAGAAAAGAGGGAGAATGCTACCTAAACCTGCCACTATGTTTGTTCCCAGAATAGATAAACCCAGAGATGTTCTTGACAAGAAACTAATGCAATTACCCCCACCTAAACAGGCAATATCATCTACCAATTTTAATAATCTATCCAGAGACCAGATGAGACAGTTGGGGTTATGTTTTTACTGTGGTGAAAAGTATAGCAGAGATCATAAATGTCAGAAGAGGAAATTGTTAATGTTGGAGGCTGTTGATTCTTGGGATGAAGAGACCAATGATACTCAGTTATTATCAGAACCTGTTATTGAAAATATGGATAATGAAGAGGAATATGTGCAAGCTGATATTTCCATGTGTACTCCTCAAGACCAATCTAACTCTCAAACACTTAAATTCAAAGGAGTCATACACCACCTGCCTATTATTGCTCTTATAGACAGTGGAAGTACACACTCTTTCATTCATCCCTCTGTAGTACATATTCTTCACCTGCCAACTATTCCTTCTCCTCCAATGCTGGTAAAGACAGCTAGTGGTACCAAATTACTTTCTAACTTGAGATGTGAAGCACTCAAATTTTCTTTGCAACAGCATGAATTTCAGGGTACATTAAGGGTTTTGGAGGTGCAAGGATATGACTTAATTTTGGGTATGGATTGGATTGCTCAGATGGGACCCATGGTGATTGATTGTGAAAAAGGGTTTGTACAATTAACTACTGCTGGTACCACAGTGCAATTACAAGTACAACATGAACTGGCTGAGGTTACATTATGTGAAGCCACTGTCAATGTCAGTCAGGAGTTGCAGAAAGGAAGTGAGATAATTATTGCTCAATTGTTTGCCACCTATATATCTCCTTCTGCTGCTGCCTCATTACCTAACCACAAAGTTATACCATCAGAGTTACAACAAGTGGTCTCTACTTATAATTCTGTGTTTGCTGACCCCACTACACTGCCTCCTGAGAGATTACTGGATCACCACATTCAGTTAAAACCTGATGTTCAACCAGTCAACATAAGGCCTTACAGGTTTTCACACTTTCAGAAACTGGAGATAGAAAAAATAGTTGAGGAGCTGTTGCACTCTGGATACATCAGACCCTCAACCAGTCCATTTGCCTCTCCTATTTTACTGGTTAAAAAGAAAGATCATACTTGGCGCCTATGTGTGGACTACAGGAAACTTAATGACTGCACAATTAAAAACAAGTTTCCAATCCCCATTATTGATGATTTACTGGATGAGCTGAGAGGAGCTACAGTTTTTTCTAAAATTGACCTTAAGTCTGGATATCATCAAATAAGAATGGCTGTAGAAGACATTCCAAAAACAGCATTTAGAACTCACCTGGGCCATTATGAGTTTATTGTTATGCCTTTTGAGCTAACCAATGCGCCAGCAACCTTTCAGGCATTGATGAACTCCATTTTTAAACCATATTTGAGGAAATTTTTATTAGTCTTCTTTGATGATATCTTGATTTATAGCCCATCCATGACTGAACATGTGACACACTTGGAACTAACACTGCAATTGTTACAGCAACATCAGCTCTTTGCCAAATTGAGCAAATGTGAGATTGGCACCCCCAGAGTTGAATATTTAGGCCATATCATCTCTGCAGATGGGGTGGCTACAGACCCTGATAAAATTGAAGCTATGAATTCCTGGCCTGTACCTAAAACAATTAAGCAGTTGAGGGGATTTTTGGGACTCACTGGGTACTACAGGAAATTTATTCAGGGTTATGGGTTGATTAGCAGACCATTATGTGACTTACTCAAGAAAGATGCATTTAAATGGAACTCTGAGGCTCAGTTAGCTTTTGATCAGCTCAAGGCTGCTATGACAGCAGCTCCTGTACTAGCTCTACCTGACTTCACAAAACCATTCACCATTGAGACTGATGCAAGCCAGTATGGTATGGGGGCAGTCCTTATGCAAGGCAGAAGACCACTTGCATTTATGAGCAAAGCACTGGGGTTGAAGAATCAAGTTTTATCTACCTATGAAAAAGAACTGTTGGCCTTAGTTACTACAGTCACTAAATGGAGACACTATTTGTTGGGGGGCTCCTTTGTTATCAGGACTAATCACATCAGTCTCAAGCATTTGTTGGAACAGAAAATAAACACCTCTATGCAACACAGGAGTCTTAGTAAGCTGTTGGGCCTCAATTATACTATTGAATACAAAAAAGGCTCTACTAATATTGTAGCTGATGCATTATCAAGAAGGGAAGGAGATGGTAGTGAGTCATCAGACTTATGTATGGTCTCTGAAATTGTACCCCAGTGGGTCACTGAACTGCAAGGTAGCTATGTGGGTGATGATTGGATAGAGCAATTGAGGAAGCAAATTAGTGAAGGACAAGCTGCAACTTCTAATATTACTGAATATCAAGGCCTTTTCAGATATAAGGGTAGAATATGTGTTGGAAAGACAGATGGCTGGAGAGAAAAACTTCTGCATGAATTACATAATTGTAGCATAGGGGGCCACTCTGGAGCATTGGTAACTTATAAAAGAGCCAAGGCACTATTTCACTGGCCTGGTCTGAGGAAGTCTGTCATGGATCACATCAGAAACTGCAACACTTGTCAGATAGTGAAGCCTGAACATGTACCTACCCCTGGTCTTCTTCAACCATTACCTGTACCTACTGAGGCTTGGTCTAGCATTGGCATGGATTTCATCACTGGCCTACCTAAATCAGAAGGGAAAGAGGTGTTATTGGTGGTGGTAGATAGGCTTACCAAGTATGGCCATTTTCTGCCTCTAGCCCATCCCTATTCAGCAGCAACAGTGGCCTAGACTTTCTTGGACAATGTGTATAGATTGCATGGGTTACCAAGCACCATTGTCTCTGATAGAGACCCAATTTTTACTAGTAGGTTTTGGCAAGAAATTATGGGTAAGTTGGGAATTAAGCTCAACCTCAGCACAGCTTACCATCCTCAATCTGATGGCCAGGTGGAGAGGGTCAACCAATGTGTGGAAACTTATCTTAGAAGCATGGTCTTTAATCAACAGAAACAGTGGGTGAAGTGGGTTCCCTTGGCTGAATATTGGTACAACACCAATTTTCACAGTTCACTGTCAACCATCCCCTTCAAGGCTCTATATGGGTATGATCCCCCTTCTCTTCCCTTTGGATCTGCACCTAAATGTAATGTTGAAGCTGTGAATGCTGTTTTAAAAGACAGACATCAGATTTTGCATGAATTGAGAAGCCAATTGATTAAGGCTCAAGACAGGATGAAAAAGCAAGCTGATAGTCACAGGTCTGAGAGGGAATTTAGCAAAGGTGATTGGGTATACTTAAAACTGCAGCCTTATCGACAGATTTCAATCTCAGGGGGTCAATCTGGCAAATTAAATCCCAGGTTTTATGGGCCATTTGAAATATTAGAGAAGGTGGGGCCAGTGGCTTATAAGCTAAACTTACCAGCTAATTCCTCAATCCATCCAGTAATCCATGTGTCACAACTAAAAGGAAGAGTGGGTACTGATCAAGCTGTCTCTCCTACACTACCAATTATGGGGTTACAGCCACCAGTTCAGTTACAACCAGCATTTATATTAGAAAGAAGAATGGTGAAGAGAAGGAATGCTGCTGTGCCACAAATCTTAGTGCAGTGGCTCAATCAACCTCCTGAGGATGCTATATGGGAAGATTATGCATCTATCAAACGTCGATTTCCAGCTATTAACCTTGAGGACAAGGTTACTGATAAGGGGGAGGGAATGTCAGGAATGAATATTGATGGAAATGTAACAGTGGAAGAGCACTGATAATTAGGAATTAGAAGGACGGAGAAGTTAACAGAAGAATATGTGGCTTTGTTAAACGCTTGGGACCACCAGATTAATGAAGTAACGGAGTTAAGTCTATGTCGTTGGATTGTCTCAAGATTAGTGTTAAACGGTACAATCAGTTAGGCGTTAATTGTTGTTTAGCTGAGCTGGCAAGTTATGAGTGGTTAGTAGAATAGAGTAAAGGAGATTAGTATTCATTGTAATAATTGAAATTCTCGTTTGTCTGTTATAAGGAAATGTGTGTCATTGTACATGTATGAAGATTTTTGATCAATAAAGAAATTCTTCCTGTCTCTCTATTCTCTCTTCTTTCTCTTTATCTTACTTCAACTCTCCCAAATTCAATCAATTTCATGCAATTAGCGTGACAAGAGGTCACCTGAAGAGAGAAATGGCGGTCGTGAGCTACACCTCGCCTCCTATCTTCACCTCTGTTGTCGACAAAACCAAAACCCTAAATCTCAATCGCCGGAGAGAAAATCGAGTGGGGCCGTGAGAAGAAGGCCAGAAGAGGGAGAGAAGCGAAGTCGGCTACCCCCAGTCACCCGATCCAGCTTCAAGATCGATGAAATCAGATGAACAGTTGAGATTGATTTGAAGTTCAAATGAAAGAAGACAAAAATGACGGAAGAGAGAAACCTGACAGCGGGTCCCACAATCAGTGAAACAAAAGAAGGGAGATTGAAGCCGTTGAAACTGTAAATACGGCCACCAAGTTAGTGCTTATTGGGCCTAGAAGAAGACAGCGATGGGCCGCCAAATGTCACCATTTAACTCAATCTACCAATCCAGAGGTCGTGATTGCGCTGAGAGAGCGTTGGGCTGGTCAACAGGGGTCAAAGCAGCTGATGTCAGCGAATCCCAGAAGCTTCGACGGTTGCTAAATGGACTTGGTCAAAGTCAGTCAACGGAGGGGGTGACAATTAGCGACAGCTGGCGCTGAAGCTCTACACAGAGGTATTCTTCACCATTCCTTATAAATAGAGGGGTAGAGGCACTTAGAAAGGGGTTCCAGGGTTCCAAGGTTCGGGGAATTAAATTGAGCTCGGACAGGAATTAGTACATGTGTTGTAATAGTTTAGACAGAGAATAGAAGAGAGAGAGAGAGAAAGAGAGAGAAGAGAATCGCCATTGTTGGCTGGTGGTTGAAGCTTTCCTAATTTCAGAAGCAAGGTGAAGGGAAGTAGCAAGGAGAAAGCTTTATAAAAAGAAAAGGTAGAATCTTTGTATCTAAGTCGACTTATGAATGAAGTTGTTGATTTTGTCGCATATTTCTTGAATTCTTTTCCGTTTTCTTCTAAATTCTCTGCTACGAGTTGATTATAATTTGTCTAGTTCTTCAATTCTGATTTGATTACAATCAGCAAGTTCTTTATTCCTATGTGTAATGCTCAGAGTTGACTACAACTCTTTGAGCTGTATTTCGTTTTTGTATCAGGTATTGAACTCGGTTCTGTGTATCTCCTCTCTTGACTTCTTGCTCCAAGTTGAATACAGCTTGTGGAGCTCCTTTCTGGTACGATCTTGATCTCTGATTGATTACAATCAGTGGATCCCCTTCCTCTTGTGAACACAGCTCAGAGTTGACTACAACTCTTTGAGCCTTTCCTGGAAGTGTAGACAGCAAGCTGACTACAGCTTGTATGTCTTCCTTCTTCTCAAGAATCCATACTGAGCTGAATACAGCTTACATGGGGTTATAATGCCCAAATTTCCTCTGAATAGATCAGCATATTGATATTAATTTGCATATACGTGTAATAAGAGGCTGATCCATTGAGTCATGACATGATGTATATGCTTTCTTGAACAATTTCTTGCATACATGGTCAATTTTGTTCGTCTTGGAATGATACTGGTCTTGTATATTAGAATGCATATGTTACTAATTACAGTAAGCTCTGATGATAAAATGTTATATATACAATGTCTATTATGCACATACTTGTGGTAAGAATTCATTACTTCCTTAGTTAATTTCTGCACCATGTTGACTACAACATGGAGTGCCCCGACATAAGGGTTTAGAGACAAGGCCTGACTACAGCTTGAGTGTCTCCTCTGTCAGAATTGACACTAAAATAAATCCAGCTTTGATGGGGTCCTAATGTTTAAATTCCCTTTCTATAGCTTAATAAAATGATACGGAATTGGTAATGTGTGGAGCACTGTTTGTTGAACTGTTATTATCTCTCTTGAAGATTAATGTATATGTACATGCATGGGTTATTTAGAGTTGAATATCTGACTTGTAATGAAATAGAAAACCCAGGGTCTATCATAGAAAATTACCTAAGAGGCTAAGATACTCTTGCCTATAGAACTATAGTGGTGTTAACCTTTGCTCATATTGCTATATACTTCTAGTCTGAACTATAATAGGTAGTTATACTAATTCGAAATTGTTGGAAAGGTAGGGACCAAAAATGCAAAGAATGGAAAACTATAAGCTGTTAGAAATAGGAAACCAGATGATGTTGTATAACCTCGTGTGAATAACAATAACTAAAATGCCTGACCTGATTATTAAAAACGCAAGGACTGAAGTAAAAAAAAAAAAACAGAAACGTGTATGCTTTGTTACCAGAACTTGATGAGTGAATAGAAAGACTAAAGATGTTGAATAACATTGTTTATATAGTATTTATTTCATACTGATTTTATTACTTTCTTGATACAGGTTTCTTTTTGAAGGAAGAAATAAAAGGTTTATATCGTATTTTGTGCTATAAGCATAACCCATTTATTGTAATAATTTCTTGACCATTTGAACATAGTTTTGTAATAATGATGGTTGATATTATTAGGTTGTACAAATATGGCACTTGTGATGATATGGTGATAATTGTGACTTAGGCTAGACACATGATATTTGAATGATATTAGAAGAGGCATTGCGCCAATTTGAAATGACATATATTCAGGTATAAAAACGGTATATGTACTACATGGCTTTTGGACTCAACTTCTTTTACCTACACGTGCATGCCTTTTACGCAAATTGTTTGATTCAAATTAAGAATATTTGAAAATATGAGACAAGTAGCTTAATTCTCTAATGCATATACTGATCGAGTTTAGTCCCAGTTTGGTACCCACCTTTATCTAAGGGCCTATTAGTTATTGTATAAGAGAATATTAATTAGGGGCGTGATGATTTATGCCCAAATGCGGAAGCCCAACGGTACAGTCAAGCCCGACAATGAAGAAACAGACAGGAAGGAGCCCAACGCTTAAGTTACGTCGTTGCTATCCATTCGTCTTTCCCTCGCTAACATGGCATGCCGACTCATCTAAATTACTAACGTATACCAACGTAACTGACATCTCACACAACCCGATGACATGGACGAATTGGAAGAAGCCAGATGAGTTCAAACTTCTAGAAACTTTATTTTATTTAATGGAACGCCCCACACAATATAAACAAAAATACTAGTAGTGTATTAAAGTTTGAATAAAGTAAATAGACCAATACCATAGGATTAGTGATCGTCAATTCGAAGTATTTTCATTACAACAATTAATCTCAAAAATGTTATAAACACAATGAACATATTAAATCCCTTTTATAGTAAACATTTTAAATAAAACTCTTTTGAAATAAAAAACTAAGTCATTTCAAAAATAAATAATTTCCGAAAGAAGAATTATTTTCTATAATCAAATATTTTTAAATAAGTATTTTTAAAAATGCGGTAGAATTTTGATAAGATTTAGATCTATGTAGGACCTATATCGTAAATTCTAGAAATTACAAGTAACAATAAGAAAAGAATTGTAATAAAATTTAAATACCATATTTCTTCATTTTGAAATAGTTTCTCTATAAAATTAACTTCCTGAAACTCTATGAGAAAATGATATACGTGTCAAATATTTCTTCAAATAAGATTTTCATAAGAAAATATAAGTAATTTCGAATAAAAAGAATTTCAAGTGCATATTTTCAAAATAAGTACCTTCAAAATAAAAGCCTTCCAAATATAGAAAAAAGAATTCAAAAGATCAAATATAAAAGAAATAGAAATAAGAAAAAGAAATAAGAAAGGGAAGAAAAATTATATAAATCACAAATTCCCTAAGTCAAGTAATTTTGAAAAATATAAAAGTCAAAACACGAAACCTGAAGTCAAACATAAACCTCTTTACATGAGGAAAATTCCCTCGCCAGATTGAGATCAACCTTGGAAGGCTTAAAATTCATTTTCTAGTGGTCATTGGTGTTACTCTAGAAATATTCGAAAATATTAGATTCTCATCAAGTGGCCTCCCTGCCCGAAAACTCTAAAAATACTCCAACTCTCATAAGAAGGCCTCGTAGCGCCCCGTGAGTTGTGAAATTTTATCTCTCTAGATTGAGCCGTGTGCAACATGTCTAGGCTTGAGAAAAACAATTCCTACAAGAAGGCCTCCCGTTGCCCTAGGAATTGAAAAATGTCTTGTGTTTCTATAAGAAGGCCTCCCGTTGCCCCAGGAACTGATTCTCATAAGAAGGCTTCCCGTTGCCCTGAGAGTCGAGAGACTAACCTCCCTTGGATTGAGCTGTGTGCAACATATCTAAGCTTGAGGATATTGTTCCCATAAGAAGGCCTCCCGTCGTCCCGAGAGTTGAGAGACTTATCTCCCTTGGATTGAGCTGTGTGCGATATGTTCAAGGTTGAGAATATTGTTCCCACAAGAAGGCCATTCGTTGCCCCGGGAACCAACCTTCACAAGCAAGCCACCCGTTGCCCCGAAGGTTGTTAAGAGTTTACCCTCACAAGAAAGCCATCTGTTGCCCCAAGGATCAAAAGGTTCCGTTCCTACAAGAAGGCCGTTCGTCGCCCCAGGAACTTATTCTCACAAGAAGGCCATCCGCTGCCCCGAGAATTATCAAACGACTCCAAAACGAAATATATCTTAGAAATGACTCCAAAACGACAAAACGAAACAACTCCAAAACGATAAAATGAAATAACTTTAGCATTGTCTCCTCGATTGAGTCCCGTCAATTAGGTCTGGTATCGTCAATCGAGTCCGGCCTAAGCCATTTTACGACTTTATTCCTAGCGTACTTCTTTTAGCCCTTTAATCAAAGGTTTTCGCGGTTCGTCCCGATGTAATTAACAATGGGGGCTTGCGCCCATTGGAAAGTTGGACCCAAACAAAAATAATAAACCTTCTCGCTAATGTCCCTTGTTGTCAAGAGGCATTTCTGCGCTAAAATTCGGTTCCGTGAAGGGTGAATCTCGTGGGGTATTTCTCTCCCGTTGAAATCCATTGTTCAGCGAGAATGACGAAAAATCTCACACACTATATAAAGAACTTAAATGTCGATTGTTATGATTAAATGACTTAGAATGAATGCCGAATCGATTAAAATCTCAAATGATGCTCAAAATATGCATTACTTGCAACTTAGATATGTAAGATCTAAATCATATTTTAGACCATATAGGGAACTTAAATATAGATTATTGTGATCAAATGATTTAGAATGAATATAGAATCGCTATAATTGCTCAAATTATTCTCACAATATGCATTATTTGTAAATTATATGTGTAATTACAATGTATAATCCAATCATTTTGTCAGTACGATCTGAATCATTTTCTTGACCGTTTAGAGAAATAAAATTTGATTATTCCAATTACATGAATTGGAAATAATGTAGAAACACTTCAAATGAAAAAATGATGCTCTGAGTATGCATTGTTTATACATTATATGCGTAATTACTATGTATAATAAAAAATATTTTAATAAGAAATATCTGAATTATATTCTAGACCAGATTGAGATATTTAACATAAATTATTGTGATCAAATGACTTAGAATGGATGTTGAATCTCTAGAAATGCTAACATGATCCTCAAAATATGCATTATTTTTATATTACATGCGTAATTACTATGTACAATCCATTTTTTAAAATAAATAAGTTCTGAGTCATATTTTATACCATATAAAATATAAAAAAAATATTGCATAAACATTGTGTCTAGACTTTGATGCGTATTCATATACAATATTATAGATTAAACATTAAAATTAAAGCTAATAACAGAAAGCACTCGATGGTTGTTACATTCTTATTATTGAGGCATTTCTTCAAACACTTCATGTGCTTGTAAATACTAAAGGCATTTCTTCAAACACTTAATTGAAATAAACATTGAAATTGAATTGCAAGTCTCAAATAATTTGATTGTAAAGAATAAACAAACAGTTGTATTGGCCTGAGATGCATGAATTACGTAGGAAATTGATGAGCACCTTTTGAAAACTGATGAGGAGAGTGGATTTGACGTCGACAGAAGCGACAGGAAATGGATATAATGTTGTAGAAGGTTATGGGACTACCTGAAATTAAGGGACTGGAGGAGGAAGCTAAATTTGGGGAGGACGCCATAAGAAGAGAGGTAGCAAAGGGTTGAATGTGACATAGAGGTGGCGGAGGGAGAGGTGCTGTTGGAAAACCAGGGTTGGGGTGGAGGAGAGGAGGTGAAACGAGATCTTATGGACTTCTTTTAACGAAGTCCAGTGGACTTCCTTGAATTTGAACCGTCCAGATTAAATCAGACAAAGATGGGTGCCCCGTGAATAGTACCAAATTGATAGACCTGAAAAAATTCTAACCGTTGAGATTCAATCGTACGGCTTTAATGAGAGGAAGTCCACTGGACTTCTTTAAAAGAAATTCAGAGGATCCGGATTCGAGAAGAGGTGGGGGCAGAAGGAAGAGAGTGGCGATGGGGAAAACGCTGGCGGGCAAGAGAATGAAAAGAAAAACCTAAAGAAATAAGGAAAAAAAATATGAACTTAGCTGTATGAACAAAAGTAAAACGGGTTGTCTCTTAATATATCCTAAAGAATTACACTCTACACACAGAATAATGCACGATGGTCTGCTATTTTTTATAAAAAAAATCGTTGGATGAAAGAACGCACCAGATCGAAAGCGACGAAAAGGAATGGACGGTCCAGATGATGTGTCCGGAGAAAAACGAGAAAAAAAACGACACGGACGCAAAAAAAATCACGCAAATTATATTGAAAAATTGATATTGATATTGATTGATTGATGTATGTGGTCTTATGACTTAATGGTATGAGTATTAGACCGGTGAAAAAAAAATTGATTAATGGTTAAGTTCCGCATACACACTTTTAAGTTTCAAAAAGTTGGATTGGACAGTCAAGACATGTCTCATTCTTTATATATATATATAGAGAAATGTTATGGTGCATCACGATGTATTTAGGCTTTTGTACATCACGACCATATATGTCGTAGTTTTACAATTTGACAAACCTAATTAAACAAATACAATCTATATATTGAAATCTAATAGCAAACCAAATTTTATATTTTTTTGAAAATTTTTTACTATTATTTTGGAATTTTTTAAAACCTGCCATTTTTGAAATTTTCTTATTATTAGTTGGTACCCAAAAAAGGAAAGTTTTAGAAAATTCGGAAAAAATGGTAAAAAAATTTCAAAAAATATAAAATTTAGTTTATTATGAGATTTCAATATGTAGATTGGATTTGTTTAATTAGATTTGTCAATTTATATAACGATTGATGGATAATGATCGCGATGTACAAAAGCCTAAATACATCGCGATGCACCATAGCATACCTCATATATATATAGATTTAGATATCCATACATTCTGTTATTGATTATTTTTGGATCTAACTCCTGTTAAATTTTGGATCCATGTACTAAGGCATGTCGATTTAAAATTTACTAAGTTGGCCTACTTCACACAGATGAAACCAAATCTGGTGCCGCGCGGCAAGGGTGCCGCACTCGATCTCCACCGTTGGATGGATGATGAGTGGCCCGTGAAAAATACCAGATTGATAGGCCCGAAAAAAATGAACCGCTCGGATCAAATCGAATGGCTCTAATAGGTGCGCGGCAAGGGTGCCGCGTGGCACCAGAATCGGATTCCACACCGATCGGTCCAACTCAGCCCATTCTGAACATGGCACTGGCACATGTGACATGTGAGATGTGACTTGTCCCGTCTCAATCTCCCCCTTTGATGGGATCCTGATCGTGTGTCGCGCGGCACCGCGCTACACGCATCCTCAGCCGTTCGATTTTTATCTGGCGGTTCAGTTTTTTCGAGCCTATTAGATTCACGGGGCTCTCTTATCCATCAGATTCAGATCAGACGGCCCACAGCCCACGCTACAGGCTGTGCCGCGCGACAGCTGATCTGAATTCCCTTTGATGGACAAATGACGATGATTAATTCGGGAGGTTGAATTTACCAAGCCACTTAATTAGACCTACAGTATCATTGATTGCGAAGCCATTGATCGATATCAAGCTTAATCAAACATATTTGAGATGTCAACTATTTATGCATGATCTTTTTTATTATTTTCTTTGGGATAATTTTTTTGTAGTGTTTCATTACAGTCGTGCAAAGTAATTCACTTATTTTTCTATCTTTATGTGTGAGATTTTTCGTCATTCTCGCTGAACAACGGGTTTCAACGTGATGGAAATACCCCACGAGATTCACCCTCCACGGAGCCGAATTCTAGCGCAGAAATGCCTCTTGACAACAAGGGACATTAGCGAGAAATCGCCTCTGTGAAGGTTTATTATTTGTGTATGGGTCCAACTTTCCAATGGGCGCAAGCCCCCATTGTTAATTACATCGGGACGAACCACGAAAACCTTTGATTAAAGGGCTAAAAGAAGTATGCTAGGAATAAAGTCGTAAAATGGCTTAGGTCGGACTCGATTGACGGTACCAGACCTAGTTGACGGGGCTCAATCGAGGAGACAATGCTAAAATTATTTCATTTTATCTTTTTGGAGTCGTTTCGTTTTGTCGTTTTGGAGTCGTTTCAAAGATATATTTCGTCTTGGAGTCGTTTGATAATTCTCGGGGCGACGGAAGGCCTTCTTGTGAGAATAAGTTCCTGGGGCGACAGACGGCCTTCTTGTAGGAACGAAGCTTTGTAGTCCTCGGGGCAACGGGTGGCCTTCTTGTGAGGGTAAAATCTTGACAACCTTCGGGGCAACGGGTGGCCTACTTGTGAAGGTTGGTTCCCGGGGCAACGGATGGCCTTCGTATGGGAACAATATTCTCAAACTCGAACATATCGCACACAGCTCAGTCCAAGGGAGATAAGTCTTTCAACTCTCGGGGCAACGAGAGGCCTTCTTATGAGAGTTGGTTCCTGGGGCAACGGGAGGCCTTCGTATAGGAACACAAGACAATCAAAATATTTCAACTTTCGGGGCAACGGGTGGCCTTCGTGTGAAAGTTGGTTCCCGGGGCAACGGATGGCCTTCGTGTGGGAACAATATTCTCGACCTTAGATATATCGCGCACAGCTCAATCCAAGGGAGATAAATCTCTCGACTCTCGGGGCAACGAGAGGCCTTCGTGTGAGAGTCGGTTCCTGGGGCAACGGGTGGCCTTCGTATAGGAACACGAGACATATTTCAATTCCTGGGGCAACGAGATGCCTTCGTATAGGATTTGTTTTTTCTCAAATCTAAACATATTACACATGGCTCAGTCTAGAGAGATGAAAATTCACAACTCACGGGGCACTAAGAAGCCTTCTTATGAGAGTTGGATATTTGGGGATTCTTGAGCAAAGAGGCCACATTATGTGAATCCAATATTTTTCTTTGAATATTTCTAGGGTAATATCAATGACCACTAGAGAATGAATTTTTAAGCCTTCCAAGGTTGATCTCAACCCTGGTGAGGGACTTTTCCTCATATGAAGAGGTTTTTGTATGACTTCGGGTTTCGTGTTTTTGACTTTTATATTTCTAACATTTCTTTACTTGGGGAATTTGGTGATTTCTTTGTTCTTTTCATCTTTTCTATTTCTATTTCTTTCCTTGCGAGAGTTAGAGAATTTTTAGAGTTCTCGGGCAGGGAGGCCACTCGATGAGAATCTAACGTCTTTGAACATTTCTAGGGTAATATCAATGACCACTAGAGAATGAAATTTTAAGCCTTCCAAGGTTGATCTCAACCCTGGCGAGGGGCTTTTCCTCAAACGGCGGGATTTTAGTTTGATTTCAGATTTCGTATTTTATATCTTTGTTTGGGGAATTTATGATTTATATCTTTCTTCTTTCTTCGTGTTTAAACTTGTTTTCTATATTGTATTTATTTTAAAAGTAATTGGTTTGAAAATATGTGTTTGAAATTCTTTTTATTTGAAACTATTTTGTGTTTTCTTTTGGAAATTCTATTTGAGAAAATATTTAGTTGCGTTTATTATTTCTTTGGGAATTTCTTGAAGTTTATCTTTATAAAGAAATTAATTTGAAGAAGAGAGTTGTATTTGGATTTTTATTATCATGCTTTCTTTATTATTATTTCTAATTTTACGAAATCGGTTCTACTCTACGATCTAAATTCTATCCTATCGTGTTTCAAAAATACTTATTTCAAAGTACTGGATTATGAAAAATAATTCTTCTTTTGGATATTGTTTTATTTGAATATACTTAGCTTCGGTTTCAAAAGGTTTCACCGCAATACTTTTTAATAAAAGAAGTTTAATACGTGTATTATTTTATGTCATTTTGAACTTAGTTGTTATATGGAAAGTAATTTTGAATCGACGATCTATAAACTATTCCAGGATATTAGTTTATTTATCTATTTCCTATCATATTATCTTCGTTTATATTTGTGTGGGGTGTCCTATAAAATAAAAATAGATTTTTTAAAAGGGTAGAACTCATCTGGCGCCTTTGGGTTGGTCCACATCAGCAGGTGGGTATGAGGTGGCAGTGCCATGTCGGCTTTGATTTTTGGTGTTCATGCGACTTGGGCCAAGTGAAGCGAATCATCAGCACAAGAGAATCGTATAGAAAGAAACGGGCCAACGAATTTTTAGCGCTGGGATTACTCTTTGTTGGGCCTGACTTCGTCTTCACGGGTACGGGCTTAGTTCTCTATAACGTGTACCGCTTTACTATTTTCTAAGGCCGGTACAAGACTTACGAAAAAGGGTTTCCAATCAACTCATTTTTATTGCCAAACCGAACTCGCAGGTAAGACCATTTATTTATTTTACAAATTTTAGATGAATATCACGTACCATTAACCGCTTTCAATTTCTTTTGTAAAAAAAAAAACATTTAGTCTTATACATGGCTTAGGTGGTTATTAACACTATGGCAAGGCCGGTACAGAGGGCCTTGTAGGAAGGGTTTCATTTACACCTGTACACAAGTTAGCAAGTTTATACCATATAGTCGGCTACACTTACATCGTATGTTTCCTTTCACATTTGTCCACTAACAAACACGTGACATAAAATAATTATTCGAGAAATCATCAATACTCATTTAGAGAATTACCACATATAAGTCTCCAATATATAAATGACCAGCTCCAAATTTACTTACGGGATTGACACATATATCATTTTTCCTAAGTACTATTCAATTATACAAGTCTTACTTAGAATTGTCAATCAAGCTCACTTGCAAGTTGACTATGTTTATATCCCTAAGCGCTATTTGATTACTACAAACCAACTTCAAATATTGAATGAATTACTACAATAAGATGATATCAACCTTTGTTATCCCTTCAGAGATGGACCTGGATCAACAATAAGACAAAGTTAGCAAAGAAGAAATGTTATATTAATCATATTGTTTAAGGTCCTTTAATTTCTTATTTGTTTATCGGGTTCTGGCACAAGCATGCATGCTTCTCACATCGCTTCCATACTAACAGTTCAGGTTTTAGCATTTTGCATTTTGGTCTTTACCCTTTCAGTAATTTCAGGTTGGTGTAGTCAACTATTACCGTTTGGACCATAAGTATATATAGCAATATGAGTACATGCTGACACTAACACAGTCCTATAGACAAGTATCTTAAGTAATTTTTTTTAATAGACCTTGGGATTTCTATCTCATTACAAGTCAGGTATTCAGCTCTGAATGACTTTTGTTTGTACATATACAATAATTTGCAAGAGAAATAGTAACAGTTCAACAAACAATATTTTACATATTACCAATCCATGTCATTTCACTAAGTCATAGAGAAGGAATTTGAACATTAGGTCCCCATGTGGGCTATGTTCGTATGAAGTCTGACAAAGGAGGAGACATTTAAGCTGTAATCAGCTTTATGTCTAAACCTTTATGTGAGGGCACCCTATGTTGTAATCAACATGGTGCAAAAATTAACTAAGGAAGCAATGAATTCTTACCATATGTATATGTACAATAGACATTATATAAATGTACAACATTTTATCATCAGAGCTTACTGTAATTAGCAGCACATGCAATTTCAAGATACAAGACCAATATCATTCCAGAACAAGCATGATTGACCGTATTTTTTTGAGAAAATTATTCAAGAAAACATGTAAATCAGCCCTGTTTTTACTAAATCCCTTTCATTGAACTAAAATACAACTTAATATCATTAGACTAATATGTGCAGAGAGAATGTGGGTATTATAACCCCATGTGAAGTGTTACTTAGCTTAGTGTAACTCTTGACAAGAGAGAAGACACCCAAGCTGTAATCAGCTTTGTGTCTAAACCCTCATACAAGGGCACTCTATGTTGTAATCAACATGGTGCAAAGACTAACTAAAGAGATATTAAACTTTAACCATAGCAATTCATTTCAATTGGTGGCATATACATATTAACATACAAATTTTGCATCATTTTAGAGCAAACAGAATTGGCCAGATCTACAGGAAGATTATTCAAGAGAGCATACTCACCATATCATGACTAAACAGACCAACTCTTTTATTTATCCACATATATGAGCTGATATCAATATATATATATAGATCTTAGACAAAACAATTTACACCTGAACCATATTCAGTTTCATATGGATTCTGACAAAGAGTGGGACACTCAAACTGTAATCAGCTTGGTATCCGAATCTTTGTGTAATGGCATCCTATGCTGTAATCAGCATGGTGCAAGGAACCTAGAAGAGAACATAACAGGTCTATTACAGTAACATATGTACAGTGAGCATCCTATGAACTTATTCGTTATTAGACTCACCAAATACACATAAAGAACATACTTCCTTGCATACGGCCAACATTTTCCTGTAATAGACTAGATTATTCACATGTGCAAGAAATCATTCAAGAAAACATTTAAATCATCCCTAAACTTATTAAACCTGTCTCTTATTGCGCACATATATACAAATTGACATTATTATACTAGTTTATTAAGGGGAAATTCAAACATTAGGACCTCTCTATGAGCTGGGATCAGCTCAGTGTTAGTTCTGACAAGAGGAAAAGGTATGCAAGCTGTAATCAACTTGACACCTAAACTTCTTTGAGAGCTCAAAGAGTTGTAATCAACTCTGAGTTGGACTTTGAGAAGAGAATGAAGCTCACTGGTTGTAATCAACCAGAAGCGCACGACAAGGAAGTACCGTACATGCAAGTTGTAATCAGCTTGGAATGAAGATTTGAAATAACAAGAAAGACACAAGATACTGAGAAAAGATTTAGAATTCAATTGACTAAAGAAAAGGACGCTGAGTTGTACTCAATCTCAGCCGAGAAGAACAAGAAATTCACACGAAATGCATCAAATTTCATTCATAGATCCGATCAAATCACAAAGATTGTACCTTTCTTTCTCTTTACGAAGCTTGCTTCTTGCTATCTTCTTTCACCTTGCTCCTAAATCAGTGAGCACCAACCTCCAGCCAACAATGGCGATTCTCTTATCTCTCTCTCTTTTTATTCAATTCTATGTCTAAACTATACAACACATGTACTAATATTCTATCTGAGCTCTGGAAAAAAAAAAAAACCCCTTTCTAAATGCCTATCCCTCTATTTATAAGCGATGGGAGGGTGTACCTCTGTGTAGAAACCAGCGCCAGCTGTCGCTTGCTGTCACTCCCCTGTTGACTGGGTTTGACCGGTCAAATTACAACTGTCGAAGCTTCTGGAAGCATTGTCGTTGACTGCTTTGACTCTTGTTGACCCGTCCAGCGCCATCTCAACATGCTCAAGGCCCTCGGATTGGTAGATCTAGCTAAGTGGTGACATTTGGCAGCCCATCGTCGGCCTCTTCTTTCCAGCCCACATAAACTGGCGGCCGCAATTACTGTATCAGCGGCCTTATTCTCCCTCTTCTTTGGTTTCATTGACTCGCGGGACCCGCTGTCAGGCCTCCCTCTCTTCCGCCATTTTTGTCCTCTTTTGTTTAAAACTTCGGTCAATCTCAGCCGCCCATCTGGTTCCACTGATCTTCAAGCTGGATCGAGCGGCTGGAGGTAACCGACGCCGCTTCTCTCTCTTTTGGCCTCTTCTTCGCGGCCTCACTCAGTTTCTTCTCCTTCTAGACTTGATTGGAAATCTAGGGTTTTCAGATTTAGCGAAGACAGAGGTGAGAGTAGGTGACAGGGGGTAGCTCACGACTATCGCCTCTCTTCTCAGGTGATTTTCCATCTTCTTCTCTTTATTATTTTTTCTTCTCTCAGTTTCTTCCTCCTTTTTTTTCTTTCTGTGTTGATTTCGTCGAGAGAGACGAAGGGAAGGGGTGAATGAGACGAGGAGGCCAGCGATCGGTCTGGATCCCCTGCAACGAGACCCTTCCGATTGGTCCCCACTTCATCTGTACGATCTCGATCCGACGATCCACATCTTCTCCATTTGTACTTCTCTATCTCGTCCTTTAGCGCCTCAAATCCATCCCTTCATTCTTGATCCAACGGCTCTGATGAGCCTGGTCGGTAAAACCCACCGGTGTACGGGTCTACGGTGGACCATGGGGTTAGGTTTGGGTTCGACCGGACTTTGTGCACCATTTATGGATCACCAGACTTCAATTTCGCACAATTCTTTCCTTTTCCATTCAAATCGTGCAAATTATAGGTCATTACAAAGCTTGAATTACCCTTTATCATGTTATACATGAATTTAACCCCCTTTTTCATGTGATTTTGCAGGTCTTCGGTGATTCATTTGGTGTTTCCCTTGAAGCTTTGTTGGGCCATTTGAAGGTAACCTTGAGAGTTGCCTCCCCTCTTTCTCTTCTTCCTCTTTGAATGGTTGGAATGTGGTTGTGTTGAGATGTATTTGAAGATGTGTCATTTTTGTATCCATGTACTCATGTATGAAATGAATCTATTTGAACACAATGTAGAGCTTTGACTTGTCTCTTTTCCTTATACTCTTGTTCGTGATATATGCATGCTTTGTGTGATCAATTAAGCGAGGGTTCTACCCTTTTGCTTTATGTGGCTTGGGCTTAATCGGGTAGGGCTCTGCCCACTCAGATTGAGTCCATTTATGTTCAGAAAATTTGGAAAATCTCTCCCGTACAGGGGAAACTCTGCCGAATTTTTGCCAGAATTTTGGGATACTCATTGCACTTGTGATGATTTTTATGGGTCAAACAAATGCCCCTCACTTGAATGTATTGCGAAACCTGAGGACTGTTGAGCAATCCATTCAAGTGACACTTTGTAATTTCCGATACATTTTCCTTTTATTTATCATGTTGATGATTTCCCTTGTTTCAGGATGGCTTCTTGGGTCCGCACCCCAGACATGAAATTATATGAGCCGAAAAACTCAGTCATTGATTACCAATTAGCCAAGGCCCGCGACAGGGGCGCCAGTGAGCAAGAGTTGTTCGACCTACGGGCCCAAATGTTGAAGGGTCGTGATTTTTCCGACGGGCGGCTCCCTAGGAGTGACCCCACCCCTTTCCTAGTTTGTGACTCATCTTCTTCCTTGCTACCCCATCAACCAACTTTATTTGATGAGTGTGAGGCCACCACTTATGCAAACTTCCCTTATAGGAGGATTGAAGCTGATGATAACGAGGATGAGGAAGGTATTGGTAAGGCCGTGTTAAAGAAACCGGCTAAGGGTTATGGCTATGAGGATTATACCATAAGGGTTTTAGCCCCCGTTACTTCGGATAGGACCCATCTTCCTCTCAACCTGCTTGGGATTTCAATATTAGCCGGGGCTACTCCTCCTTGGGACCCAAATTCTCTTTCATGCAAGGGCACTTTCGCTCTTAGGGATAAGAAACAACGCTTTTGGATCCAATTTTGTCTTAAACGCTACAGGGGGCTTCTCCACTCTATTCAGGTCTATGATCCGGTGGTTCTTGCCCTTTTTTCCTACCCTCATGATGGCCCTCTCTTCAGCGCTTTTATGAGCAATTGGGATCATTCTCATAATGTTTTAGCTGTTGAAGATCGTTTCATGACAGTTCTCATTCACGAGTTTTGTGAGCTAACGGGTTTGCCTCTCTTTGGGAGACCGTATGAGGAATTCTCTCCAAAGGACTCAGATTTGTTCGGCCATGCTGCCCCTGGCCTTCCCAACTATCCCTCTTCCGTTCGCAATTTGTATGACATTTTTTATGAGATCCGTACCCGACGAGCGAGGAGGGGTAAGTGTAAGAGTAATGAGGGTGTTTCTTTGGATCAATGGATGCACTATTTCACAGATGCTGTGGGTAATCGTGACCGTGACCATTGGTTTACTCCTTTTGACCCCTTGAGCATAGGCGAAGAATCTGTTCGACATGAGGGACTCGTTCCTCCTCTTGATTGGTTGACTACTAAACCGCTTTTAGATGATGACACTGTCCTGGCGGGTTTCATTGCATGGTGGTTGTGTTATTTTGTTTTTCCCGCCGATCCTATTGATGAGATTAGACCGGATGTCTTCATTATGGCAGGTCTTATGGCCAAAGGGGAAACCATAGGAGTTGCAGGTCCGGCCTTGGCCAACCTATTCCATTCTTTGCGAGAAGTGGCCATTTCCACTGTTCCATCTCGTATCCCAGCGGTTGTGCCTTTTCATTTTCTTTTTGGTTGGATTCGTGCTTACTGGCCATGTTCATTCACTTCTCCTTTCCTTCCTCGTGGCTTGAGAGAAGAACTTCCACGTCTCTCCGATTTAGCTCAGACAGGTAGATCTGGTACCCGTGACTTGGCCAGGATGCATGGTTTATTTACTCGCAGTCGAGCTGCGGCAATTATTACCTCCCGGGTATTTCGCCAAGGATTTCCCGTGACTGAGACATATTGGGTTTTGGAAGATTCTCCCATTGACTCCACCGGATCTTATCCTTTGTTGCATCGACCTCATGTTGCCACCCTATTCATCAGTCTCCGTGAGGGTTGGATACCATTTCGTAGAGGGCGACGTCTTATGGCTGAACCTTATTATCCTTCTATGGTTGCCCACCAATTTGGTTTTGACCAATTCATTCCCCGTCTCACTCTCCCTAGATTGAAGGAAACAGATGCTGACCTTGCCCTTCACGCCCTTCTTTGGAAAACTTTCCTTCAGTTGGGCACAGGTTCCACTTTCTGGTTACCTTGCATCTCGAGGGTAAGCATGATTGCTGTGGAATTTCACCGTTGGTTCTTAGGCATGTTGGATGCTTATCATAGCTATCATCCAAATGCCATAAGGAGACTTGTGTATACTCCCGGGAGAAAGAGACAGCAAGATATCACTTGTGGCGGAGGCTCCTTATCAAGTTTTCATGGGCTAAATGGTCTTGAGCCTATTTTTCCTTTCACTCCTGAACAATTGAGGGACATCCTGAGTGACCCTTCCTTCGGCGTTCCTTTAGGTATGAGCTTCTTGCTTCCTTATTACAACTTGTTTCTCTTTCTGTTTCTCTTTTCCCTTCTCTTCTCTTTTCTGATTGGGTCAAGTTTTTTATTCGAGTTCTTCCTTTCAGATGTTAGCCCAGGTTCCTTTGGGTCAACTTTAAATGAAGGGTCCCCCAGTGATCCTACCCTTTCTAGGGTGGTGGTTCGCTCTTTAGCAGGTATTCCATTTTATCCTCTTATCCTTCCCTCAACTTAATCTTCATTTTTTTTTTCTTCTTTTCATTTCTTCATGTCTCCATATAACTTTTCTTCTCAGCGTCTTCTGCCGGTGAGGGTGTCTCATCTTCCAGATCTCCTGTTCGAATTTCTTCTTCCCTCGCAGGGACTTCTCCCGTGCGCTCAGCTCCTACTAAATCTCCTCCACTACAGTCATTTTCTCATCATTGTTCGCCGCCCTTGACTCATCCTTCTGGGGGCCCTCCTTTGACCCCTATGACTTTTGTTCCTCACGAAGATGTCCCAGGTACGCCTGGGGCTGGCCTTATTTCCCCTTTCGTTGCCTCTCTTTTTTGGTGTTCCTCGGGCCACCATGCCAGATTGTTTTGCATCTCCTTCAACAACTGAAATGCAACTCGACGTTCCTTTCACTCCAACAGGTCATCCCGCCTCTACTTCTAATGTTGTACCTCACATCTCTCCTACTAATGAAGGGATTGATGCTTGGATTTCTAGTGTCATTAATGAAGGTATTATTTTCTCTCCCTCTTTCTTTTTTATTACCCTGAGCATCTTTTATTCATTTCTTTTGGGCCTTTCTTTTTCAGACACCGTATCATTGGAGATGGATAAGGCAAGCTCTTCTACTGCTGAGGAGGTACTCAAGGAAGCTGATTATGACTCTGATATCACCATCGCTAAGCTCCAAGGACTTATTCAAGCCATCTGGGAAGTGGGGATGCACACTCCAGTTTGGTTTCCTCCTTTTGATTCTTCCTGGTTTGACACTCTCCCGATGGATGCCCTTGTCCCTTCTCTTGTTCTTTTGAAGGACCAACACATCTCACCTTGCTTAGCCTTGCTTCTCTAAATCCTGAGGCTACCAAAGGTCAATTTGCATCACTCATAGCTCGCCAACTGTATTGGGATTCAGAGAGGGTCAAGGCCGCCAAGGAATATAGTGAACTTCTTGCTGAACGATGTACTCTGGGTTCGGAGATCACCTCCCTTGATTCTCAATTTGTTGCTCTAAAGGTGAATCTCATGGATCCCATGGCCGTAGCTTATGCTCAACATGAGGTAGATATCTCTTATAAGGAAGAGGCCAGAGTTACCCGTCGTGTTTCTCAAGCCTTATCATATTGCAATGAGACCTCTCAAAAGTATGAGGCTGCTATCCTCGAAGCGCGAGTTTTGAGGCAGGAGATTAAGTCCAAGGTGGATGGAGCTTATCATCACCTGGTGGCGATCGAGGCTAGTTTAGAGTCTTTGCGCGAGAGTTTTATCAAATAACTCTTGAGCTTTGTGTTTGTAACTGTTTTGAGTTGGTAATTGTCTGGACCGGGTACTGTAGTGGCTTGTCTTCTCTTCTTTTTCTATTTCAGATGTTGTTCTCAAATGTTATGCTTGAATACAGTCCTGTTTTATCATGTTTTGCTTATCTTGCTGATGAATCTGCTTATTGTACATTTCTTCTTTTCATCCTTTTCTTGTTGCCTCGAAAAGTGACACACGGGGTGATAGTGGGGAATGGTGCCCTCAGATAGCTTCATCGGGCGGTGCCTTGATGCCTTCAGATGCCACAAAGGCTTTCTTCATTAGGCATAGGTGTCTTGGAGGACCACTAAGGCTCTCCTTGACACGGCTTCGCGTTCTCGGGGTCCCGAAAGTCCCTTCATTGACCGCGGATTCGTGGGGTAAGTTTCACCTTTGTGCATTTGGGGACCACACAGGTCTCCTCAGCACGAATTCCTATCAAAACTACATTTGGCTAATGGATTTTGTGGAGTTGGGAACTTTATGGAAGGATTAACTTATGGAGCCATGAAGGCAAGTCATCCTTTTCCTCACCCTCTCTTTCTCACCCTCTCATTAGGTATAGGCCCTCATTGTAATGTCTCTCAATCGGCATTGGCTCATTGACACGGCATTGACGTACTGACACGGCATTGGCGCAGTGAGCATAAGGGTTTTAGGATTTAGGTAACCCTTCATGGTTTCGGATTTTGAAACTTTATTGGGGGCTTTGGCCGACTTTATTCTCATAATATGTTTTAGAACCTATTAAGTTCTTTATTCAATGGGCATCGCATACTTGCATTGGTTATTGGTTATGGTTATATTTATGGGGTTTTCTTGATTCAAGATTCTAAATTTAACATCCTAATTATAAGGAAGGGGATAACAAATGTCTTAAAGTGATTTTGGGTTTTGGGATTTAGTCACATGTCACCTTTCACAAATAATATTTTTTTAGGTATCTCCCATTTATTGGTGGTAAAACTTCATCTCCATCTTCATTCACTAGTTTATATGACCCTCCTTCATACGCTTCTTTTATGACATAAGGACCTTCCCAATTAGGTGCGAATTTTGGTCCATGGTGTCTCCCTGTAATCGGTCTTCGCAATACTAAAACAACCTCTCCTTCTTGAAAAGTGCGGGGTCTTACCATTTTATCATATGTTCTAGTCATTTGAGCTCGGTATAATTCTAGACTCTGTTGGGCTGCCAATCTTTTCTCATCCATTGCATCCAACTCATCGAGCCTCAAGCGCGCTTGTTTGTCTAGCGGTAGTCCAGCTTGCACAGCCACTCTTAAGGATGGCAATTCAATTTCTAGTGGCAGGACGGCTTCTACACCGAACACAAGAGAATATGGAGTTGACTGGGTTGGCGTCCGAAAAGTCGTGCGATATGCCCATAATGCTTCTTGTAACCTTTCATCCCAACTCCTATGGTTATCCCCGACCGTCTTTCTCAGAAGGCCAATTAAGACTTTGTTGAAAGCTTCAGCCAACCCATTTGCTCGAGGATTATAGATGGAAGAATACCGCCATTTTATTTTGTGTTGTCGAGCAAATGTGTAGATTTCTCCACTCTTGAAGGCAGTGCCATTATCAGATATGATCTCTCTCGGGGTACCAAATCGGTACAGCACATGATTTTTTAAGAATCGTATTATGTCTTTGCTCTTGACTTCTTTCAATGGAACAGCCTCGGCCCATTTTGAAAAGTAATCGGTGATGGCAAGGATAAACCTATGACCTTTCGAGGATGGTGGATCAATTGGCCCTATTACATCCGTTCCCCACATATTAAATGGCCAAGAGGCTATAGTTGGATGAAGTGGATTGGGGTGTTGATGTATAAAGTCTCCGTGTATTTGACACATATGGCATCTCTTAGCATGTTCTTCACAGTCGGCAATCATAGTAGGCCAATAATATCCCATTCTCTTGATTTGCAACCTCATTTTGGGGCCCGATTGGTGTGACCCGCAGAATCCTGAATGGATTTCCTTCATGATGTTGTAAGCCTCTTCATAGGATACACACCTCAGCCATAGTTGATCATATGACCGTCGATACAAAGTGTCATTCACGTACACATAGCGGAGAATTCGCCTTTTTAGTTGTTCCCTTTGAGCCCTTTCAGAGGGCATTATCTGGTACCGGAAATAATCCTCAAACGGCTTTCTCCAATCCCCTGTCTCTTTCCTCTGTCCTTCCTTTCCATCCTCCTTCTCGACCTCTAATGCTTCATCAGGATCTAGAATGACATCTTTGTCCCATTCTTCCATGTCTGTGAATAAGTGGGCATTTGTTTCTTTCTCTATCTCAAGGAGATACGGCGCCAAGGACCGACGGTTTTGTATTGTGATTCGAACCTCCTCTCCACCAGGCATGCTGAGTTGTGTTGCTACTCGAGCCAATGCATCTGCCATCCCATTAGAGGCTCTTGATACTTTTTCCAAAGTGATCTTAGAGAATTTTGCCATTAATTCTTGAGCCCTTTCATGATACTTTATGAGCTCGGGTTTCTTCACATCAAACAACCCTTCCACTTGATTTAGAATCAATTGTGAGTCACCACATACTTTTAGCTCTTGTACGTTCATGTTTATCGCCATTTCGAGACCAGCGATCAATGCTTCATATTCAGCTTCATTATTAGTGCAAGGTTCCGTCAAGGCTATAGAGTGACGCAATATTCCCCCTTGAGGCGTTACAAAGACCAGCCCTATCCCGGCACGGATTCGCGGCAAATTGGGTCTTGTAGTCGGGGGTGTCGAGGATGCTCCGTCGAAAAACATCACCCAACCAGATTTTTCTTTCTCTATACATAAGCTTTCTTCATCGGGGAACTCACATTTTAGTGGTGAATCATCTGGGATCGGATGTGCCGCCAGAAAATCCGCCATAGCTTGCCCCTTGATTGCCTTTTGGGGTGCGTACGTGAGGTCGAATTCCATTAAAGCAATTGTCCAACGAGCCAGTCTCCCGGTCAGCATCGGTCGGGTCATTAAGTATTTCAATGGGTCCACTTTGGATATAAGGGTCACCTTGTGAGACAACATATAATGCCTTAGTTTCTTGGTTGCGAAGACCAAAGCGAGACAATGTTTTTCAATTGGGGAATATGATTGTTCAGCGCCCACCAACATGCGGCTCAAGTAGTAAAGCGCGCTCTCTTTCCCTTCTTCACTTTCTTGTGCTAGCAGCGCCCCTAATGATCCATCCAAAGCGGTGGTATACAAGATGAGTGGTTTTCCTTGAATTGGTGAAGCAAGCACCGGTGGCTTGAGAAGGTACTCTTTAATATCGTCAAACGCTTTTTGGCATTTGTCATCCCATTTGAAAGGCACATCCTTTTTGGTAAGGTGGGTGAATGGTTTAATTCTCCCTGACAAATTGGCGATAAACCTCCTAATATATGCCAGCTGCCCTTGAAGAGAGCGTAATTGTTTGAGGGTTTTGGGTGGAGGCATCTCCCTAATGGCTTTAATCTTGGCAGGGTCAATCTCAATGCCCCTATGTCGCACTATAAATCCCAGAAATTTTCCGGACGAAACCATAAATGCACACTTCAGGGGATTCATTTTCAATGAGTATTTCCTCAATCTCTCAAAAACGATCCTCAAGTTAACCATATGCTCAGCTAAAGAGTGAGATTTGACCACCAAATCATCCACATAGCATTACACAACCTTATGAATTAGGTCATCGAAAATCTTGGTCATGGCCCTTTGATAAGTTGCCCCAGCATTCTTCAATCCAAACGGCATCACTTTATAGCAAAAGATACCTATAGGGGTGCGAAAGGAGGTATGTCGTTGATCCTCTTCGTCCATCGGTATCTGATTATATCCAAAAGAACCATCCATGAGAGAATACACCGTGTATGAGGACGTGTAATCTATTATCAACTCTGTCACTGGTAGTGGAAAATCATCCTTCGGGCAAGCTTTATTCAGATCTCTGAAATCAACGCACACCCGAATTTGCCCGTTCTTCTTCTTAACTGGGACAATATTAGCTACCCAAATAGGGTTTTCTTCTTCCCGAATGAATCCTGCTTCTATCAACTTCTTTACCTCTTCAGTGACTTTTTCTTCGAGTTCCACCCGCATTCTTCTTGGGGCCTGTTTGATTGGCTTCACATTCGGGTCAATCTTTAGCTTGTGAGCGGCCAATTTTGGGTCTAACCCGGGCATTTCTTTATAGGACCATGCAAAGCAATCTTTATACTCTGCCAACAATGCCTTGAGTTGTTCTTGCTCTTCGAGCGGTAGTGCTGCATTAATGAATGTTGGGCGTGGGTCTTCCTTCGTGCCCAAATTGATTTCTAGGAGTTCATCAACGGTCCCTTGTCCTCCTTCTTCCAATTCACGAGGAGCGTTCTTTGCCGTGTGTATTATCTCTTCTTCTCCATCTTCTCTGATAGGCTCTTCCCCCTCCTCGTCTGCCTTTGTTAAACTTGCCTCTTTTTCTATCTTTCCCTCAATTTCCATGTTGTAACTTTCAACAACATCCTCATTTATTTCGTATCCTTCGTATGAGAACGGGTCACCTCTAATTGTGTGTTGTTTGCCATCCCGACAATATTTCACACATTGATGCAAGGTCGATGACACCAATTTGTTCTCATGCAGCCATGGCCTTCCCAATAAGGCTGTGTAAGTAGTATCTGCTTCGATCACTTGGAATTTCACCAATGTCTCTAATTGTTCAAACCTTATGGGAATCATTATGGCGCCCATGACCCGTTCAGACTTCTCATTAAATCCATGCACATGGACATTCTCGTCCACCAAATCTTCTTCCGTTAGTTTCAATTGTTTTAATGTCCTTAACGGCATGACATTGACTGACGCCCCTGTATCAACCAAGATTCGAGTCAACTGCATATCACCCACTTTACCCGAAATATGGAGTGGTCTATTGTGGCCAACCACACCGTTTGCCAAGTCTTCTTCGGTAAATGTGACCCGAAGGAGGGAATCTACAGGAATCATATCTTCTTCATCCGTGTCATAGTAGTAGACCACGGAATCTTTTTCTTTCTCACTTCCTTTCTTTATTTCACTTTCTTTTTCACTTTCTTTTTCTTTTCCTTTTTCTTTCTTATTTTCTTTCTTATCTTCTTTTTCTTTTTCTTTCTTTACATCATCTTGCTTTTTCTTTTGATTTTCATTTGATTCCATGGTCTTTGACACACAATTGTCAACTTCCTTGGACTCCTCACATCGGATTATAATCACATTACACTCCGCATCATCACTTCTTCGCTTTGCTACCACGTTGGCTTGTGCATGTGGTGCTGGCTCTTGTTTGAATTGTTCGGGGAGGATTAAGTCACCCTCCCTTATCATTTTCTCAATGATGTTCTTGAACACATAGCAATCGCTCACGGGATGTCCCAGCATGCGATGGTAAGCGCAATATTTAGGATCACTTGTCTTATGTTGTTCTCCGGGTCTTTTGGGAGGTGGTAGCTCAAGTGCTTTTCCTTCTAACACTTGTTCCAACAAGGCCGCCGTCTTTTCTTTCTTAAATGAGTATGGTCGACTCATTCTTTCAGCCAGAGTGGCGGCAGGATGGTTACCTCCATTATTGTTATTGCCTCTGCCTCGAAAACCACCACCTTGACTTGTAGAGGCCTCGAATGCTCCCTCAATCTTAAGTGGGCCAGCCCCTTTTCCTCGCGGAGCATTGTTGTTGTTGGCATTGTTAGTATTGTTGTTTTGGTAATTTCTTGGTGGTCCCATGTGTGTAAGCCTCGCCACCCGAGAGATCAAACTCTCGTATGAATTCACATCGCTTGCCAAGAGAGCCCGTTTGAGCCAATCATCTAAATTGCGAAGAAGAAAATCCACTGCCTCCCTTTCTGGCACTTGAGTTGTACACTTGATGTTCATATTCCTCCATCTGTTAATGTATTCCAAGGCTGATTCTCCCTTTTGAGGTTTCTCATTTGCCAAATCGGCCATGGTAGCCTTGTAGGTAACCATTGCAAACTTTGAACGAAAGGCATTTTCCATTTCTTCCCATGTGCTTATGGAGTCATTCTCAAGAGATAGGTACCATTCAAAAGCTGACCCAGTCAAGCTTTGCGGGAATTGTCTCAACAATAACACCTCATCATGAAATGTGTTACCACAAGCATTTCTAAATTGGATCAAGTGTTGATCGGGGGTAACATCCTTCTTCCCCGTGCCATCAAAGAGGTTAAATTTAGGTACCTGATAGCCCGTGGGATATGGCACCAACTCGTATCGCTTTGGGTATGGTCTACTACACTTCTTTTTTACAGGGAACAATTGACTTGCCCCGGCCGCTTGCAATTGTTGATTTATCATTTCTTGGATGGTTTGTTTCGTCACCTCACTCGCATCCATGCCAACTCGGGAATTTGCCCCATGTGCCTCGTCTTCATGAAGAGCACGCTTATTCTTGTCTTTTCTTTCTTTGGAGGACCGCCTTTTATGCCTATCGTCTTCCTCGTCAGACGACTCATAACGGCCTCGACTTTTTCTTCCTTCTTTTGATGCCTTTCTTCTTAACTTCTTTTCGTCTTCATCAGAAGACTCATATCTGTCTTTCCTTTTTTCATCTTTTGGGACCCATTCTTTGGGCCTTTCTTCTTCAGAGGAGGAACTTCCCAAATCATCAAAATCCTCCAATAAGTTCTTATCTCCAAGGAACTTGATCACTTTCTTTATCATTTTTCTACTTTTCTCTTTGTCTTTCCTCATTTTCTCAATCTCCTTTTCATTCCTTTCTATCACGCTTTTCAAATGGTGAGTTTCACCTTGATCCCAGCGGCCATCACCGTCTACTTCATATTCATCATCCTTCTCTCTTTCATGTTCATCATGATGCTCGTCGCGACTCGAGAAAGCATCATCTTTCTTTTTCTTTTTATCATGAGGGTCCGAAGTGGATGCATTTCCATCTCCAACACCCACCATGTGCACAAAAGCATGCATCTCATACTTTTCATCAACTTCTACCATGTTAACCCTTGCATGTATGACGGGCATTTTCTCACGCCACACCGTGCGTTTCTTCTTACTCAAAGGTTCTTGATTATCAACCTCCACCCTGAGTGTCGATTTCTCCTTTGGTATCCACATCTTTTTTATCACTTGATTCTTTTTCACTTGCCCCAATCTTTCCTTGACTGGGGTATTATTTTTACTTTCCACTTTTGGGCCCAAACGCTCTTTGACGGGAGTGGTGTCCCTTTCCTTGTTCTTCTTTGACCCGAGACGCTCATGGACCGGTGTTCGAGGAAACACAAGCCGATCCTTGATTGAGGGTCTCGTTTTGGGGCTCCTTCCCCGAAATTTCTCTTGATACTCCATTGGGAACTCTTCCAATGTCTTGAGTTGTGCCTTAGGAGAATTCTTTTTCACTAGACGGAGAGGTGCAAAGGGATTGCTCACCGGTATCAATGGCCTCACCTCCAACTCCTTTTGATATGCCCTACGGACTTTTCCAATGGTTCTCCCGTCACTTGGTGCATGCTTATACACTTTCCTCACCAAGGTTCTTTGTGGTGGAGTGTTGCGTCTCTTGGGCGAAGTGACAACCTCACGGGCCCGCTTGCGTGGCACAAGAGCCCATTCTTCATTCTCTTCAATTGTTGGGACTTCCATGACCTTGAAAGTCTCTCCTTCTTTTTCTTGCACCATTTCCACTTGTGGCTCATCTCGCGGCACCTCCACGACATGAGCAAATTGGTAGCTCCCATCTTTAACTTGAACAATTGGAACATACGAGAACCCATAGGGCATATTGCCCCACATGAACTCGTGGGAATAGCAAATTGGGACACCTCCAATCCTGAACATTCCTTCGGGTTTGGACATATCAATAGTTGTGGTAGTGAACGCCATTTCCTACAATAGAAATAACTCCACACGTTATCGTTAGCATTGTCTTTCAAGTATCTCGAATTATTTATTTTCATATTTCATTTTTATGACGACTTTTCCTACAAAGGTTTTGACTAGCCCTAAAGATGAAAGGTGAAAGAGGTCCCACCGGGCGTGCCAGAGAATCTGTGTGAGATTTTTCGTCATTCTCGCTGAACAACGGGTTTCAACGGGATGGAAATACCCCACGAGATTCACCCTCCACGGAGCCGAATTCTAGCGCAGAAATGCCTCTTGACAACAAGGGACATTAGCGAGAAATCGCCTCTGTGAAGGTTTATTATTTGTGTATGGGTCCAACTTTCCAATGGGCGCAAGCCCCCATTGTTAATTACATCGGGACGAACCACGAAAACCTTTGATTAAAGGGCTAAAAGAAGTATGCTAGGAATAAAGTCGTAAAATGGCTTAGGTCGGACTCGATTGACGGTACCAGACCTAGTTGACGGGGCTCAATCGAGGAGACAATGCTAAAATTATTTCATTTTATCTTTTTGGAGTCGTTTCGTTTTGTCGTTTTGGAGTCGTTTCAAAGATATATTTCGTCTTGGAGTCGTTTGATAATTCTCGGGGCGACGGAAGGCCTTCTTGTGAGAATAAGTTCCTGGGGCGACAGACGGCCTTCTTGTAGGAACGAAGCTTTGTAGTCCTCGGGGCAACGGGTGGCCTTCTTGTGAGGGTAAAATCTTGACAACCTTCGGGGCAACGGGTGGCCTACTTGTGAAGGTTGGTTCCCGGGGCAACGGATGGCCTTCGTATGGGAACAATATTCTCAAACTCGAACATATCGCACACAGCTCAGTCCAAGGGAGATAAGTCTTTCAACTCTCGGGGCAACGGGAGGCCTTCTTATGAGAGTTGGTTCCTGGGGCAACGGGAGGCCTTCGTATAGGAACACAAGACAATCAAAATATTTCAACTTTCGGGGCAACGGGTGGCCTTCGTGTGAAAGTTGGTTCCCGGGGCAACGGATGGCCTTCGTGTGGGAACAATATTCTCGACCTTAGATATATCGCGCACAGCTCAATCCAAGGGAGATAAATCTCTCGACTCTCGGGGCAACGAGAGGCCTTCGTGTGAGAGTCGGTTCCTGGGGCAACGGGTGGCCTTCGTATAGGAACACGAGACATATTTCAATTCCTGGGGCAACGAGATGCCTTCGTATAGGATTTGTTTTTTCTCAAATCTAAACATATTACACATGGCTCAGTCTAGAGAGATGAAAATTCACAACTCACGGGGCACTAAGAAGCCTTCTTATGAGAGTTGGATATTTGGGGATTCTTGAGCAAAGAGGCCACATTATGTGAATCCAATATTTTTCTTTGAATATTTCTAGGGTAATATCAATGACCACTAGAGAATGAATTTTTAAGCCTTCCAAGGTTGATCTCAACCCTGGTGAGGGACTTTTCCTCATATGAAGAGGTTTTTGTATGACTTCGGGTTTCGTGTTTTTGACTTTTATATTTCTAACATTTCTTTACTTGGGGAATTTGGTGATTTCTTTGTTCTTTTCATCTTTTCTATTTCTATTTCTTTCCTTGCGAGAGTTAGAGAATTTTTAGAGTTCTCGGGCAGGGAGGCCACTCGATGAGAATCTAACGTCTTTGAACATTTCTAGGGTAATATCAATGACCACTAGAGAATGAAATTTTAAGCCTTCCAAGGTTGATCTCAACCCTGGCGAGGGGCTTTTCCTCAAACGGCGGGATTTTAGTTTGATTTCAGATTTCGTATTTTATATCTTTGTTTGGGGAATTTATGATTTATATCTTTCTTCTTTCTTCGTGTTTAAACTTGTTTTCTATATTGTATTTATTTTAAAAGTAATTGGTTTGAAAATATGTGTTTGAAATTCTTTTTATTTGAAACTATTTTGTGTTTTCTTTTGGAAATTCTATTTGAGAAAATATTTAGTTGCGTTTATTATTTCTTTGGGAATTTCTTGAAGTTTATCTTTATAAAGAAATTAATTTGAAGAAGAGAGTTGTATTTGGATTTTTATTATCATGCTTTCTTTATTATTATTTCTAATTTTACGAAATCGGTTCTACTCTACGATCTAAATTCTATCCTATCGTGTTTCAAAAATACTTATTTCAAAGTACTGGATTATGGAAAATAATTCTTCTTTTGGATATTGTTTTATTTGAATATACTTAGCTTCGGTTTCAAAAGGTTTCACCGCAATACTTTTTAATAAAAGAAGTTTAATACGTGTATTATTTTATGTCATTTTGAACTTAGTTGTTATATGGAAAGTAATTTTGAATCGACGATCTATAAACTATTCCAGGATATTAGTTTATTTATCTATTTCCTATCATATTATCTTCGTTTATATTTGTGTGGGGTGTCCTATAAAATAAAAATAGATTTTTTAAAAGGGTAGAACTCATCTGGCGCCTTTGGGTTGGTCCACATCAGCAGGTGGGTATGAGGTGGCAGTGCCATGTCGGCTTTGATTTTTGGTGTTCATGCGACTTGGGCCAAGTGAAGCGAATCATCAGCACAAGAGAATCGTATAGAAAGAAACGGGCCAACGAATTTTTAGCGCTGGGCTTACTCTTTGTTGGGCCTGACTTCGTCTTCACGGGTACGGGCTTAGTTCTCTATAACGTGTACCGCTTTACTATTTTCTAAGGCCGGTACAAGACTTACGAAAAAGGGTTTCCAATCAACTCATTTTTATTGCCAAACCGAACTCGCAGGTAAGACCATTTATTTATTTTACAAATTTTAGATGAATATCACGTACCATTAACCGCTTTCAATTTCTTTTGTAAAAAAAAAAACATTTAGTCTTATACATGGCTTAGGTGGTTATTAACACTATGGCAAGGCCGGTACAGAGGGCCTTGTAGGAAGGGTTTCATTTACACCTGTACACAAGTTAGCAAGTTTATACCATATAGTCGGCTACACTTACATCGTATGTTTCCTTTCACATTTGTCCACTAGCAAACACGTGACATAAAATAATTATTCGAGAAATCATCAATACTCATTTAGAGAATTACCACATATAAGTCTCCAATATATAAATGACCAGCTCCAAATTTACTTACGGGATTGACACATATATCATTTTTCCTAAGTACTATTCAATTATACAAGTCTTACTTAGAATTGTCAATCAAGCTCACTTGCAAGTTGACTATGTTTATATCCCTAAGCGCTATTTGATTACTACAAACCAACTTCAAATATTGAATGAATTACTACGGTAAGATGATATCAACCTTTGTTATCCCTTCAGAGATGGACCTGGATCAACAATAAGACAAAGTTAGCAAAGAAGAAATGTTATATTAATCATATTGTTTAAGGTCCTTTAATTTCTTATTTGTTTATCGGGTTCTGGCACAAGCATGCATGCTTCTCACATCGCTTCCATACTAACAGTTCAGGTTTTAGCATTTTGCATTTTGGTCTTTACCCTTTCAGTAATTTCAGGTTGGTGTAGTCAACTATTACAGTTTGGACCATAAGTATATATAGCAATATGAGTACATGCTGACACTAACACAGTCCTATAGACAAGTATCTTAAGTAATTTTTTTTAATAGACCTTGGGATTTCTATCTCATTACAAGTCAGGTATTCAGCTCTGAATGACTTTTGTTTGTACATATACAATAATTTGCAAGAGAAATAGTAACAGTTCAACAAACAATATTTTACATATTACCAATCCATGTCATTTCACTAAGTCATAGAGAAGGAATTTGAACATTAGGTCCCCATGTGGGCTATGTTCGTATGAAGTCTGACAAAGGAGGAGACATTTAAGCTGTAATCAGCTTTATGTCTAAACCTTTATGTGAGGGCACCCTATGTTGTAATCAACATGGTGCAAAAATTAACTAAGGAAGCAATGAATTCTTACCATATGTATATGTACAATAGACATTATATAAATGTACAACATTTTATCATCAGAGCTTACTGTAATTAGCAGCACATGCAATTTCAAGATACAAGACCAATATCATTCCAGAACAAGCATGATTGACCGTATTTTTTTGAGAAAATTATTCAAGAAAACATGTAAATCAGCCCTGTTTTTACTAAATCCCTTTCATTGAACTAAAATACAACTTAATATCATTAGACTAATATGTGCAGAGAGAATGTGGGTATTATAACCCCATGTGAAGTGTTACTTAGCTTAGTGTAACTCTTGACAAGAGAGAAGACACCCAAGCTGTAATCAGCTTTGTGTCTAAACCCTCATACAAGGGCACTCTATGTTGTAATCAACATGGTGCAAAGACTAACTAAAGAGATATTAAACTTTAACCATAGCAATTCATTTCAATTGGTGGCATATACATATTAACATACAAATTTTGCATCATGTTAGAGCAAACAGAATTGGCCAGATCTACAGGAAGATTATTCAAGAGAGCATACTCACCATATCATGACTAAACAGACCAACTCTTTTATTTATCCACATATATGAGCTGATATCAATATATATATATAGATCTTAGACAAAACAATTTACACCTGAACCATATTCAGTTTCATATGGATTCTGACGAAGAGTGGGACACTCAAACTGTAATCAGCTTGGTATCCGAATCTTTGTGTAATGGCATCCTATGCTGTAATCAGCATGGTGCAAGGAACCTAGAAGAGAACATAACAGGTCTATTACAGTAACATATGTACAGTGAGCATCCTATGAACTTATTCGTTATTAGACTCACCAAATACACATAAAGAACATACTTCCTTGCATACGGCCAACATTTTCCTGTAATAGACTAGATTATTCACATGTGCAAGAAATCATTCAAGAAAACATTTAAATCATCCCTAAACTTATTAAACCTGTCTCTTATTGCGCACATATATACAAATTGACATTATTATACTAGTTTATTAAGGGGAAATTCAAACATTAGGACCTCTCTATGAGCTGGGATCAGCTCAGTGTTAGTTCTGACAAGAGGAAAAGGTATGCAAGCTGTAATCAACTTGACACCTAAACTTCTTTGAGAGCTCAAAGAGTTGTAATCAACTCTGAGTTGGACTTTGAGAAGAGAATGAAGCTCACTGGTTGTAATCAACCAGAAGCGCACGACAAGGAAGTACCGTACATGCAAGTTGTAATCAGCTTGGAATGAAGATTTGAAATAACAAGAAAGACACAAGATACTGAGAAAAGATTTAGAATTCAATTGACTAAAGAAAAGGACGCTGAGTTGTACTCAATCTCAGCCGAGAAGAACAAGAAATTCACACGAAATGCATCAAATTTCATTCATAGATCCGATCAAATCACAAAGATTGTACCTTTCTTTCTCTTTACGAAGCTTGCTTCTTGCTATCTTCTTTCACCTTGCTCCTAAATCAGTGAGCACCAACCTCCAGCCAACAATGGCGATTCTCTTATCTCTCTCTCTTTTTATTCAATTCTATGTCTAAACTATACAACACATGTACTAATATTCTATCTGAGCTCTGGAAAAAAAAAAAAAACCCCTTTCTAAATGCCTATCCCTCTATTTATAAGCGATGGGAGGGTGTACCTCTGTGTAGAAACCAGCGCCAGCTGTCGCTTGCTGTCACTCCCCTGTTGACTGGGTTTGACCGGTCAAATTACAACTGTCGAAGCTTCTGGAAGCATTGTCGTTGACTGCTTTGACTCTTGTTGACCCGTCCAGCGCCATCTCAACATGCTCAAGGCCCTCGGATTGGTAGATCCAGCTAAGTGGTGACATTTGGCAGCCCATCGTCGGCCTCTTCTTTCCAGCCCACATAAACTGGCGGCCGCAATTACTGTATCAGCGGCCTTATTCTCCCTCTTCTTTGGTTTCATTGACTCGCGGGACCCGCTGTCAGGCCTCCCTCTCTTCCGCCATTTTTGTCCTCTTTTGTTTAAAACTTCGGTCAATCTCAGCCGCCCATCTGGTTCCACTGATCTTCAAGCTGGATCGAGCGGCTGGAGGTAACCGACGCCGCTTCTCTCTCTTTTGGCCTCTTCTTCGCGGCCTCACTCAGTTTCTTCTCCTTCTAGACTTGATTGGAAATCTAGGGTTTTCAGATTTAGCGAAGACAGAGGTGAGAGTAGGTGACAGGGGGTAGCTCACGACTATCGCCTCTCTTCTCAGGTGATTTTCCATCTTCTTCTCTTTATTATTTTTTCTTCTCTCAGTTTCTTCCTCCTTTTTTTTCTTTCTGTGTTGATTTCGTCGAGAGAGACGAAGGGAAGGGGGTGAATGAGACGAGGAGGCCAGCGATCGGTCTGGATCCCCTGCAACGAGACCCATCCGATTGGTCCCCACTTCATCTGTACGATCTCGATCCGACGATCCACATCCTCTCCATTTGTACTTCTCTATCTTGTCCTTTAGCGCCTCAAATCCATCCCTTCATTCTTGATTCAACGGCTCTGATGAGCCTGGTCGGTAAAACCCACCGGTGTACGGGTCTACGGTGGACCATGGGGTTAGGTTTGGGTTCGACCGGACTTTGTGCACCATTTATGGATCACCAGACTTCAATTTCGCACAATTCTTTCCTTTTCCATTCAAATCGTGCAAATTATAGGTCATTACAAAGCTTGAATTACCCTTTATCATGTTATACATGAATTTAACCCCCTTTTTCATGTGATTTTGCAGGTCTTCGGTGATTCATTTGGTGTTTCCCTTGAAGCTTTGTTGGGCCATTTGAAGGTAACCTTGAGAGTTGCCTCCCCTCTTTCTCTTCTTCCTCTTTGAATGGTTGGAATGTGGTTGTGTTGAGATGTATTTGAAGATGTGTCATTTTTGTATCCATGTACTCATGTATGAAATGAATCTATTTGAACACAATGTAGAGCTTTGACTTGTCTCTTTTCCTTATACTCTTGTTCGTGACATATGCATGCTTTGTGTGATCAATTAAGCGAGGGTTCTACCCTTTTGCTTTATGTGGCTTGGGCTTAATCGGGTAGGGCTCTGCCCACTCAGATTGAGTCCATTTATGTTCAGAAAATTTGGAAAATCTCTCCCGTACAGGGGAAACTCTGCCGAATTTTTGCCAGAATTTTGGGATACTCATTGCACTTGTGATGATTTTTATGGGTCAAACACTTTATTTACACAAACTACTATTTGTGTCAATTTATTATATAGAAATTTCAAAACACTGTCAATGATCTTACGAGATCTGCTCAAATAATCATAAGTACTTCCATGGATTTGGGAAGTGCACAACTGACTCGATTAAAATTTGGGTCCATTCATTTCCTCTTGATCTTACTTTTTTTTTTTTAAATGACACAAAATGAAGCAAATTGACCAGCTAGACAAATTTGTGCTCAATTGAATCAAAACAGTCCAATCAGAATCTGACGATCAGACTTGTATTTGATGTTCTATAATATTACTACTATACAAACAGAGTGGAGCCGAATACATTAAAAGTTGGTCGGGAAGCTGCAAGAATCAAGACAAGTATCATGTGCTACCAGAAACCTAAACTGCAGGTGAAAGCGGACCACACAAAAGCACCGTTTGGCAATGCGCACAATTATTGAACATAGAAAGTACTGAGGCCTTACAGTTATCTATAGAAATCTTTTCATATGGAAACATGCGGTATGATCACAAAATTAGTGAATAAATTTATCCTGAAAGAGAACGAGGATGTGGAAAAAAAAAAATCAATAGAAGCTACCTTTTAATGATTATTGTACAATTTCTTAAATTAAGTCAAAAATGTCAGTCAAAATATATAATATGATTAAACGGGATAAAGACGATTTAAAATTGTTATAAAATGAAATCCTTATATATTATATTTACAAAAGAGATACATATCGAAACACCTCACAATCCAACGTACAGCCCTCATAAATTGCATGTATTATGAACTACAATTCACTAATTTAGTTGGTTAGGAATAAATAAATAATTTTCATTTACAATTTTCAAAGTTTGAACTCAGAATTATTGTGAGAACAAGCGATGTATCTGTACAAAGTTAATCATGAGGAGGTTAGCAGTATGCGGGCAAAAAATTGGAACTCAACAGACTAGAAGGAAACATATCACATTGCATTACATGCATGTGTGCAATGTGATAGTAATAGTAATAGTAATAGATATCAGAGACCCGCCACACGAAGGGTGGGGCGTTTTGCCAGCACAGAGGACGGAGATGCTGGCATAAGGGGTCCAGTTGAATCCGACAGTAGCAGCCTAGCAGGCAAAGGTTGACAAGACGAGCACAGAGCCAACTGAGAGTCTGAGAGAAGGGCCTTTGGTCACATGTTTCTAATACTTTCTTTCTTTCTTTACAACATAAAGAAAATTTTAAAAAGAGAGAAATTAAAGGGGACCATTCCCAATCCACTTCGACAAGCAGCCATGCATGCACTCTCCCCCTCACATGTTTTGGGCCCCACCTCACAACAATAACTAATATTGTATATTATAATATTATTATTATAACATAATTAATAATAATTTGTCATTTGTTTTTTTTTCTTTCAAGTGACGTTTGCTTTATTATATTTAGTATTCATTGAAAAATAGTGATCATAACCATGATGAATTATACAATTATCACTAATTTAATATTATAATCCTTGATATATGATCTCTTGCCATATTGGCCCAAACCCATAGAAATATGCTCCTTGTATTGGACAAATGCTTCAAGGAAAAAAAATGCAGTTTGCGAGTTTAAAATAGAGATTATCAAGCTCAAAGAAGAAGGCCTTTGTAGCCAGTAGTTAGGAACCACGTTTGGCCTTTTTTCAACCATTATTGATCGGCAAAGGTACCGAAAGAGGGTCTTGAAACAGTTAACGAAATATAGGCAAGTGCGATCTCTATAAATTGCTTGTGATGAGACGAGTATGATGGTAAGATTAATATATCAAAATTTGTTAGTAGTTGATAGAAATTTTCAATGAAAAAATGCTCTATTTAATTTCTCTCTTTCATGAAGAAGGAGACGCAAGAAGCAAATAACACTGGGCACTGGCTATGTTAAACCAAATCTGGCACGACACCTCACCCACATTTATGGCCGATGCGATCCTGTCAGTTGGCACCTGGCCCGCCTGCCCCCTACTGCCTCTGTTCCTGGTACCCACCGTCACATGCTCACGGCTTCTATTTATTTTTACGTATTCACCTCTCAAACTGTCAAACACAAACGATACTACTCTCATCTTTTTCTTTTCTTTTTTTTTTTTTTTTTTTTTTTTTTTTTTTTTTGAGGAACCAAACAATACTAGTACTACTCTCTTCATAGTTCATAATTATGCCCCATATGACATCTCTGTTGCTCCCAACATGTTTGTGGATACTCAAAATGTTTTATAATTTGATGTCCTTTAGTTTTTTTTTTTCATTTATTTTTTGGCAGTTTTTTTTTTGTTTGCTTTTAGTAACCCATTAGTTATGCCTTTATGTTTTCATTAACTTATACTTCCCATGCCATCATTCACTTTTGTAAAACTCATCTATTTACACGGCACCTTCAAAAACATTTTTATTAATTAACAATCCGTTGCAATTTAAAATATATATATATATTCAGGATATCGTTTACAGAAATAAGTAAATCCATAACATTTATTCAATCGAATTGTGCGGGTTCCGATCGCCGGGTTGGTTATATAAAAATGGCTAGTGTAATATGGAACCATGAATTTTTTGAAAGCACTAAACAAAAATTTAATAAAACTAGGTAGCTTGTTGTCGCGGCTTCGCCGCGACGCGTGAGCTGGCTAGACTCGTTTGTAGTTATTTTATTTTTTTCGCACGTTGCGTGAAGTATAAAACATTGTTTTGAAGTATACTTGTGTTTATATTGGGTGGTTACGTGCATGTAATTTTATATAGGTGTGTGATCGAAAAATTATGGAAATGAAAGGAAGGAAGCGGTTATAAAATTTTGATTGAGTGAGTACCTAGTGGTTTTTTGATATACGAGTAAAAATTAATATGAATTGTGAATATGTTAAATTGCCGAAATATTTTGTTGTAGGTTAATATTAATATCAGAAACCATGTTGCGTACGTGTGAGATGTGACTATAAAATATATAAAAAGAGTGCGTCGGGTTAAAAAAGGAAGAAACATTAGGGTATAATAAATAATTTGTTCATAATTGTATTTGCTTTGTTACGAACACGTAGAGTTATTATGAGTAGCAAACAATTGAGCTTGTAAATAAATCGATCGTAAATGCATAACGGTTTTATTGATAATATAATAGTAGCAGTAATAATTTTGTTCAAAATTATTATTGAGTTTATACAGTTGTAAAGTTGTTAAAGTAACAATGACTATAATTATCAAAAAGTATATAACTATCGTTGTATATCAATTGTTATATATTTTTTTTCTTTTCACTTTTTTTAATCATTTTTTTTCCTTCTCTTGTATTAATATATATTTTTTTCCGTACGGGAAGATATATAAATACTGTTCGGGCATGTTATCCTTAGAGTAGGACGGTTAAATATGAAATCATGTATTCGTATTTATGAAATAATTTGTTATTTTAAATATGTCGATCGAGATAGAGTGTAGCGGATATCATGTATTTAGTAAAATATTTTTGCTTGTCTTTATAAATATCCGTTTGTAAAAAATAATTTCCGTATTATCTGCAATTGTACGCTAATTAAAAAGTGTGGTTGTTTAATTGAAATAATAGAAAGAAAAAGGAAGATAGTTCGTTTGAAGTTCGGTGGAGTGTTCGGGAAGAATTGAATGCACCAATTTAATGCATGTGATTGATTATTAAGTTTAAAGTGCAATGTGGGAAAAGCATTTACTGTCTTGCGTGCACAGGTTCAGAAAAAACATGAACGTTTTTTTTTTATTTTTTTTTTGTCTGAACTGCACTGTATCGAGACATTTATTTCTAAATTTGTCAATCGATTGTTTGACGTGCTCTTTTGTACTACGATACTACAATTTAATAAAAAAGAAAAAGCTAATGTCGATATAAGTCACATACATTCAAGTAGGGACGTACTAATTGGTTATATAAAATTTTAATTGAACGTAGGATTTACGTCGACTTATTATTAAGTGTTATATTTTTTTTTTACATTGACAATTTGTTTACTCGACGTGGACGTTTTTTTTCTTTTTATTTTTTATTAAAAAAATAGTCGGTGATGCAATTAGTTTAAGATTATTTTTTTAAATAGTATATGGTAGATGTAGTTGGTGCAGTAATTGTTGGTATAAAAATTTTAAAGTAACAACGTATTTGAATTATGTACTAGGGGAATTTGTTGTCGCGGCGAAGCCGCGACCACCCCATAATTTAGTCTATTGTAAGTTATTCGTAAGTGTAATATACGTTGTAATATTTTAAGTCTACTTGGTTGATAGATGGATGTATTATACCATAAATATGTGTATTATGTTATTTTATAGACAATATAATAATTACTAGGCGGATATGATTATTATAGCATAAATATGTGTTTTATTCATCGAGCTTCACTCTATATATGATTTTTTTTTTATTAAATTTTCATTATTGTGTTATATATAATATAGTTTTGTATGTTTTATTTGCAATATAATTTTATTTTGTTCAAAAATAGCACAAAAATTTGTTTTGGATTTGTCGATGTTTGCATACATGACGAAGGACATGTAGCTTGAATAATCATAAGATAACTTGGTCTTGAAATGGTTTTGTATATTATATTAATTGTTAATTCTAATTTCATTGTCTTGGAATAATATTAAATTTTGTACCTTTAATAGGATGATTGCTTAAGAAAATAGATAACATGGTGTATTCAGTTTAATTTTCACAAATGTCATTAGATATCTAAAATTCGAAACACAATAACGCTCGGGCTTTATAGGTCAAACTTTACCTGTTAAGATTATGCACCAATAAGATATTTTGTTGTTAATCACTAAATAAATAAATAATAAGGTAATTCACAATACAAAAACTTGATGTTTTTAAAATATTTGAGCCACCATGAAAAATTCAACTAATTGATCTTGGAATCTTAGTCTCTGAAAAGTAACAATTAAAAGTAAATGAAAGAAAAAATAAGAATTGCTTAAAATAAACCATAAACTAATTTAAATCATAGTCTATATTCATTTTTTTTAATTGCTTTAGTTATCATATTTTTACACTAAAAAGAAGGTAAGTTAAAAACTTCAATTTTGTTTTTGACAAAACTGAAGCAATGCAGTAGCACGTTGCTAACTCAAATAACAAATCTAATTGTATGAAAAGAAAAAAAAAAAGTCGATACACTCATTACTATATCAAGTAAAATATTTTCTCATTGAACATGTGAATAATTATTTGTTTTTCTATGAGATGTTGCATTCTCATCAATTCAGTGAACGTGCCATTTTGATTTTGTGGGAGTCTATTTTGGATACAAATTGCAATTCTCATTTGTGGCATTGTTTATTACTTTTCTCACTTGGAGAATGCGCACCCTTTCTCCTCTTTTGAGCTGACCACACCCATTTACACTCATTGTTTATTACTCATTTTCACTCTCTCTCCCTTCCCAACCCAAATTCCTGTTTGCTTCTTCTTCTTCACCCACGAAGCTAGTTTCTCTCCCTTCTTCACCCACATCAACCCACTTAAAAAATAATAGAAAAAAATTCTACAAAATTTGGAAAAATAGAAAATTAAGAGTAGATGTGGAGAAGAACACATGCAACCAATTTATTTTCTATATTGAGCATTTTTCATGTAAGATCTTCTATTTACTCTTTTTATTTCGGTTTTGGTTAAATTTATTTGTTGAGAGTGGTAAATAACGTGATAAATAAGAATTTTTTTGTTGAGAAATTGTACACTCAGGATATAATAATTTTATTTTATATTTTTGTAAGATTTTTAGTAAAGAATGGTTGTATAAGTGTTATTTGAGTGTTAATTTTAGATGTTTACAATTTTTTTACGGTGCATGTGTATTTTTAGCAATATCTAAGCTTGCATGTAATTATATTTACAAGAAATTAATTTTTTGACCTAAATAGGAATTAAAAATCTGGTTTGGACATAGAAACTTGTGTTTTAAATGATTTTTCTTATTTTCGGATTTTATTGTAAATTTTCGGAATTTCTTATTTTCTTTTTTTCTCTAAATGTGCGGTCAAAAGAATAGAGATGGGAGAGAGAGGAAATGCATGTGCATTTTAGCCATATCTAAGCTTGCATGTAATTATATTTATAAGAAATTAGTTTTTTTTTTACATAAACATTAATTAAAAATCTAGTTTGGACATAGAAACTTGTATTCTAAATGATTTTTTCTTATTTTTCAGATTTTATTTTGAATTTTTGGATTTCCTTATCTTCCTTTTTTTTTCCTTCAAATTTGTGGTCAAAATAATAAAGATGGGAGAGAGAGGGAAATGCATGTACATTTTTAGCCATATCCAAGCTTGCATGCATTTATATTTATAAGAAATCACAATTTTTGACATAAATAGGAATTAAAAATCTGGTTTGGACATATAAACGATTTTTCTCATTTTTCGGATTTTATTTTGATTTTTCTCATTTTTTGATTTTTTCTTTTTTTTACCAAATGTGCAATCAAAGAGAAGTCATTGTTCATAGCACGATTCTCGATGCAACCAGACTTTAGTAATATTGTAAAAGACAAAATCCCAAACGATAGAAGAGGTAGGCGGCAGGGATGTGGAAAGAAAATAGACAAAGAGGACCACTGAATTCCGTGAACCAGATGCGAAACAGAGTAAAAAAAAAAAAAAAAAAAAAGCACAAACGAATGGCTCACACTAACTGAGACACACCATGTCTAAGGAAGGGAAGACCCACTGATTCTTTCTGTGTCATTCTAGCCGCTCGAAATCAAATCAGCGACACAAATTAAATGGATCAGAAAATCGAGACGGAAAAAATAAAATGACACTGTTCATAGGCGCGAAAATTAAAGCTCTCAACTTTAATAGGTTATAATATGAAGTCCTCTGCGGTTGTGGCGACCGTGCCATAAGCTCAGCAGTAATATATAGAAGTTGCAAAATGGGAAGGATGGGAAGGAAATCTTTTTACAGACAAGTTGCAAAATGCAAAGTCAACCTGAACCGATCCTATTTTAAGAAGGATCTTTCTGGTTGAAGCACCAAACAAATATAGTAACAAAAAAAGAAAAAATAGAAAAAAAGAGTAAAAAAGAAAATTAAAAATCTAACAAATGCAGCCAAAAAAAAAAATGAAAGGAAAAGAAAATGATGAAGAAGAGGCTAACAGCCACCAATGCCGTCCCAGGCCACATCCAGCTTGCCACTGTCCTGCAAGGCTTTGAGCAGCTGAGCACCCTTTCTCCTCCCTCTGGCACTGCACTCACCTTGCATCGCCGTCACCACCGCTCTCGCCACCTCTGGCGGCACCTCCACCCCTTCCGTATCTCCATTACCACCTCCGCCTCCTCCGCACGCGTAAATTGCTGCCATCACCCCAATTGCACACTCCCTGCCCCGTCCTGACATCCCCTCCACTGCACATGCCAACGCCGGGGCAGCTATCGGATTGCTCCTTACCGCTTCGGCTCCTTCCCTCACGGTACATAAAAGTTCTAACGCTGCCAGACCTCTCTCTGCAGTTGCACCAGCTGGACCCGATGCCATGACTGCTTCAAGTGCAGCTGCAGCCACACCAGCTCGTGCTGCCTCGGTGCGATTTGTTTCGTTGAGCAGCAATGCTAGAAGCACCTTTGCTGCAGGCCTTGCAGTGGATGAATCGAGCAAAGCGGCGACTACACCGAGCATGACGGATGGCGGGCACGGACCGGGAGGAGATGGGTCGGGTGTGAAGGCTCGCTCGAGGAGGCGTAACGCTTGGAGGGAATTACCAGCAGCAAAGAGGCACTCTGCGGAGTGGTACGTTTCAGAAGTGGTGGGTAGAAGAGCGGCGGCACTGGTGGGGCTTCGTGGATGGGGCGGTGGGGAAGGATACTGTTGGTGCACTGGGAGGCGCCATTGTGTGAAGCTCTGTGAGGTGGAGGAAGAAGAAGAGGAAGAGGAGGAAGAAGGGCCGGTAGCGGCATGGTGAGAGGAGGTGGAGGCGGGAGCGGCGAGAGGAGGAGGGGAAGGAGAGGCTGCATTTGCGTTGAGAGGAGCAGGGGGTGGGGAAGGAGCGGAGGAGGTGGCGGGAGGAGTGGCCGTGGGGCTCAGAGCGGATTGGGTGCAGTTGCGGAAGATGCCGCACGAGAAGAGCGTGCCGCTGCGTTGCGGGGGTTTCAGTTTCGGCTGCGGCTGCGCGTGCTGGCTCCGGCTCATGGCAGATCACTAGTTCAGTTCAGTGAGACTACTGGGCTACTATTGTGTAGTGTAGTGTGTGAGTGTGAATGTGCTCAATTGGAGTTGTATTAGCGAAATAGAAAAAGTAGGACGGAAGAAGGAAATCTTCTTCCAGGGAGCTGGAATAAGCTTTTCGGAACAAGGAAGAGCAATAAAAATTTGGTTATGTGGTCCCGTCTCGTTCTTTAATTCATTTCCTTCGATGGCCCTTTTTTTTATTGGATGCAGATCCTGTGTCGCGCGCCCCATTCCTGTCGCAGTGTCGCGTCGCCTTCATTTGGCAGTTTCAGACAATTATTCGATTTAGTCCTTACAATTTTATTTTTACATTTTCCGGCGATCTCCGTCACCGCAGTCGACTAGGCTGGGTCCGTTAGAATCATGGCAGATAGGAGAGAATGAGGGTACACTTGGTTTGTCTTGCGTCGCTCTAATTTGGTGGGAGACCCAAGTACTGGTACGGTGGTACAGGGATTGAAGGCTTGGTACCAATGGGTACTTTAGGAGACGGATTTGATGGGTGATGTGGAATTACATAATAAGATGTGCTTTACAAATAATAATGCTTTCATCTTTACTTTAAGTGGGTCTTGTAACTTGAAGAATAGCATATGGAGTTTGCAACCTCTCATTGAAGACTTGGTGATACAGCTGCCTCGAGAAGAAGATACAGATACTGGAGTATGGAGCAGAGGAACCAATGAGACATAAGGTGTCACTAGGAAGTGTGCTGAGCAAGTTGTGCTGGACTGGAGTTTGGAGGGATGCCAGGGGGGTGCTATTAGTGCATATTATGGCTTTTTATTTTGTTGTTAATGTGTCTTTTAATGTTTGGCGTTTTTATCATTGTGATACTCTTAACAGGATTTTGTTGTTTTTTTATGGATGATATTAGATAATAAGATTGCACTGGTAGTCTGGTACATGAGATAGAGGGGTACCAGTGCAAATAGTAGCTTGTTGGGTTTTGGAGTTTTTTCCTCAGATTGATTGTATCTGTACTTGGGTTTACTTGGGTTTTTTTTATTAATAACCCAAAGAAGGTTCAAAGTGGTACATTTCTGATGTCTGACGGTGTCCTTTGAAACTTTTATCAACAAGTCCCTCAATTTTGTGCTTATTACTAAATGAATTTTATGAAAGAAACCTATAATACATGGACCATGTCCAAATCTTAGCATTCTGATCACAATTGAACGACAAATGATCTATTGTTTCTAACCTAGTGCAATAGCAACAAGTAGGGTTCCCCTCCCATCCTCTAATTACTAAATTGTCCCTAGTTATCAGTAAAGACAGTCTTTTATGTATACGCATGACAAAAAGCATGAGTTCAAGCAGCTACTTACGGGAAGATTACCTCCACAATGGTAGCGCTTAATTATAAGTCGTTGGTACTTCATATTTGTAAAGGCAAACTAATTAATTTGATTTTTTTTTTTAAAAAAAAAGAGAGAGATGTGTCCCTAAATATGCACCTTATTATATAATAAATTACAATAATTGTTAAAATACATGTCACTAAATCATATTTTCCGGTTACCAATAGCGTTATAAATTAGTAAAAGTACAATTAATATGAATAAAATAAGACTATAATTACTTGCATCATGCATACTGTATATAACAACCAGTAGAGCTAAGTGCTAATTGCATAGTACGAAGCTAGAGCCAAGGAATATTAAAGCACTTCTAGCAAATCCCATTTCTACAGCAACAATTAATGGTAAGTCCCATTATAACAAATTTTTTGTATTTCTATTTTTTCCACTCCCCTTCACCATAGAAATAGTAATTAGCGTCTCGTAAAGGGAAGAATAAGTTGCTCTTCCATGTTGTTAATTTTTACAACATTTTCTGATCCTGGGAATTTTCCAAAACAAGGATGAGTTATTTCTCTCCAACACAATCTTCTCTGGGAAGCAATTTGTCCTTTCTTTGAAAAGCTTGGTAAAGGCGTTATAATCATTGCTTTTTTATTTTACAATAGGGACACTCAAGACATAAGTTCGTCATCAAATATATATTAATTATTAAATACAGAGCTAGAGACAGAAATATCAGTTTCTCAGGAAAACTAACACTAATAATGAATTATGCATGCTTTTGTTTTAGGACACTACTAGTAATGATGTTACCAAAACTTTAACTACCCCTCAAGGAGTTACTGTTGGAATTTTGAAGTAGAGACATTTTCAGCGGGTCGCTGGAAATCTCAGCGGGCCGCTGGGCAAGACGCACCTTTTGGTGTTCTGATCCTTATCCCTTTATATATCTCTGTACAGATCATTTTCTCTTTAGAGAGAAACAGAGAATAGAGGGAGAGAGAGAGATCCACTTCTCTTCTACTTGTTAATAGGTAGGAGCACTCGATGGAGAGTGAAACACCGCAACCTATTCGAGAGGTTGGCGCGTGGCAGTCCGTCTGGCACCGTGGCTGTGAATAGTGTGGCAGAACTCGTTGGAACTCGACTTCCAATCGTGGTTGCTGTCCACTAGCGTATGAAGACGGTGGTCGTGAAGACGTGGAAGGGCTTAGCGTGTCATGCCGTGAAAGGATTTGTAAGAGATCTCTGAAAAATCGATTTCCGCTGCGGTATGTGTTTACCCACGATTTTCTAACAGTTACTGCTACTACATGATGTACCTTCGAACCATCCTGCTGATACTGAAAAAAAGGTTGATTCTATTTCTAGTAAATTTCTATGTACTGACATGTAACATATTTGACCAAATACATGCATTATATATGTCATCAAAATAGATTGACCAGGTTAAGCCTCCTAGTAGCTCTCCAACTGTTGCTGCTACTGCTGATGATACCAAAGTTACTGTGGTGCGTACATTAAGAATAATTAATTGTCTACTAAATCAAATGCAATATCTTATCAGCAATCCATGTCATTACAAAACATGTGTTAATTTCTACATATTTTTATCTCAAACTAAGACGGACAGGGATCTGCCTATGTTCTAATGCGTGATCGATCTATGTCTCTGTGTTGCTTTTGCGTCTTCTTATCAAAAATAATAATAGTAATAATGATGTGTTGCAAGAATAATTCTATGTAATGTGTTTATAAGGTATATTCTGTGATTTTTTTTTTAATCTATAATACTATCCTATATGTATGATGTGATCGTTCTGTAATTTGTGTTGAACATGTTTAATGTAACGAGAGTATTATTTACAAATTTGCAATAAATTTCTCCATATTATAGAGATTTATTTTATACAATTAAATATAAGATTTTTATACAAAAAAGCTTCATCATCACTTGTGTATTGTTACTAATTTATTTAAGATTTTTAATTTTTAATGAAAATGAGAGAATTGATAATTTTTGGAGGGAAAAGAAAATGGATTAGTATTTTTACTCTATTGATATATATACTGGACAAGGCACATCAACAATGCTTTCATCTTTACAGTTAACATATGATATAATATTTATTTTTGTTGACAATCATTAATATCATCTTTTTTCCTTATTTGGATTGAAATTGATAGAGGCAATCAGGATCGAGCAAAAGCTCGATGTACCTAAATTTTAGGATTAAATGTATTTGGATAATATGCATGATGATTCACGCCATTGTCCTTATATTTCAATATGAAAATTAAAACAAAATAAAGCATGATGTTTACTAACTAAATAAATCTGTTCACAGGTTAATATCATTTTAAACCAAATCAAAATAAGATTAACAATATTGTACCTTTATTTACAAGATTAGTTTTTTTTTTTTATAAAAAAAATAGCTTATCACATCATTGATTATTGCTATACAACCATCCATCAATTTAGACAAATTTTTTGTTTGTCCGTTGTCAAAAAATAAAATTAAATTGCACAATTGAAAAAAAAAAATATGAGAAGTTGAATTACAAATAATTTTTTTATAAAAATAAAATAAAAAATTATTTAAATGAAAACTCATATATCGAGCGATCGATAAGTCCCCTAGTTGAAATAAAGTTCAATACTCGATGCCAAGTTTTTCTCTCATCGTGGCCTGCCAATACATGTAATTAAGACACATGAGAACTTGACAAAATGCTATCCCTTTATATTTCATACTTTTGGGATTTTTTGGAGCATAGCAGGACAAATAAATCATGGTGATGCATTTACACCAAATTGAATTGAGTATTGTTAAATTAATGCCAGTGTAGATTAGAAATTACCAAAAGTTAAATTGCATCATAAGCAAAAGTGAATTTGTAAATAAATCGGGTCAATCATGGTAAAATACAGTGTTTTATCTTTTTAATATGTCAAAATTTATAAATCAAATTTCCCTGGATCTTTGTGACATAAGCAAAAGTGAATTTGTAAATAAATCGGGTCAATCATGGTAAAATACAGTGTTTTATATTTTAAATGTCAAAATTTATAAATCAAATTTCCCTGGATCTTTGTGAGTTTGCGCACTGTAAGCAAGGCCTTGTTATGGTACATAGGGATTGCACGGACCTGTACCAGCTAGTGTTGACTAGACCTTATAGAAAGTTTAAATATAGAATGTTGTGATCAAATAATTTAGAATCACATAAAATACTCGACTGAAGCTCCATATAAACTTCATTTGCATATTATAGCCTTATTTCTTCATGTATAATGCAATATTTTTAATAATTAAGATCTGAATTATATTTTAGACCATATAAAGAGCTTAAATATAGATTATTATAATAAATTATCATCGAATGAATCAAGTATATCTTAAAATACCCAACTGATGTTTTAAATAAGCTTCATTTTCAAATTATATGATTATTTCTTTGTGTATAACACAAAATTTTCAATAAGTAACAACAAAATTATATTCTAGACCATATAAAGAGCTCAATTATAGATTATTATGATCAAATCATGTCTAATTAATCGTGAATCGCTTTTAAATACTGAACTGAAGTTCCAAATTAGCTTCATATGCACATTATATGCATATTTCATCATGTATAACACAATATTTTGAATAAGTAACTTCTAATTTATAGTCTAGACCATATATAGTAATTAAATATAGATTATTGTAATCAATTAAGATCGAATAAATAAAAAATAGCATAAATTGCTTAAGTAAAAGCTCAAAATAAACTTCATTTACACATTATTTGCATATTTATTCATGTATAATGCAATATTTTGAATCAATTAGAGATGAATTATATTTTATACTATGTAAATTGTAGAAATATTGATCCATGTGATCAAATAGCATCGGATGAACAAAGAATTACATAAAATGGTCACCTAAGCTATAAATAAGCTTCATTTGCACATTATATGCATATTTCTATATGTATAACTCAATATTTTGGATAAGTATCATTAAAATTCTATTATAGACCATATAAAGATCTTAAATATAGATTATTATTATCAAATGATGTCTAATGAATCATGAATAGCCTAAAATACTTCATTGATGCGCTAAATAAGCTTTATTTGCGACCTATATAAAATTTCTTCAAGTATAACGCAATATTATGAGTAAATTATATCTAAATTTTATACTAGAGCATATAAAGAGATTAAATATAGATTATTGTGATCAAATGACGTCAGATGAATAAAAAATCACATAAAATGCTCAACTAAAGCTCCAAAAAGTTGCCTTTTGCACGTTATATGCATATTTCTCTAAGTTTAATGCAGTATTTTAAATAAGTAAGATTTGAATTATATTATGAATCATACAAAGAGCTTAAATATAAATTACTATGATCAATTGACGTCAAATGAATCAAGAATTACCTAAAATGTTCAACTGAAGTTTCAAATAAATTTCATTAGAACATTATATGCATTTTTATATAAATAATGCAATATTTTTAATAAGTACAATATGAATTTCATTTTAGACCATTCTAGACCATATAAAGAGCTTAAATAATGATTATTGTGATAAATTGACGTCAAATGTATCATGGATAGCTTAAAATACTCGGCTGTTTTTCTTTTTTAAATAAGCTTTATTTACACATTATATGAATATTTTTTTGTGTATAACACAATTTTTCGATAAGTAACATCTGAATTATATTCTAGACCATATAAAGAGCTCAAATATAGATTATTGTTATCAAATGACATTTAGTTAATCGTGAATCGATTTTAAATACTAAACTGAAGCTCCAGATTAGCTTTATCTACACATTATATGCATAGTTTTTTTGCTGTGTAACACAATATTTTGAATAAGTTCTAAATTATATTCTAGACCATTTAAAGCGCTTAAATATAAATTATTGTGATCAATTGACATCGAATGAATCAATAATAGTTTAAACATCATTTACACACTATATGCATATTTACGCATAAATTGCTATGAAATCAATAAAAGGTGGTCCAGTGGTAGTTCACTTGGATGTGTTCCTATGATTCTCAAATTCAATCACAAAGCTAACATATTTTTGTACAATTTTTTTTCTAATAGCATGGAAAAAAATATAAAGGATCAAGAACCGGAACTGCTTCAATATTATAACTATTAAAATCTGGTTGAACGCATGAGAGAAAAAAAAAAGTCATGAACCGGACTAAAATGCATAAAAAAATTAGAAGGATACAAAAAAAAATGGAAATTGATTACTGCCATCTGCAATTTTGTCATCCCTTGCCATCGCTTGAACAAAGTGAACACATAAAATAGATAAGATGAACATATAAATGATCAAAGTGAACACTTACAAATAAATAAGTTCAATAAATATAAGTTGAATATGCATATACAAATCTGAACAAAAATGACAAAACTTATTTATTTGTATGTGTTTACTTTAATTATCTATATATTTAACTTGTTTGTTTCATGTGTTCACTTTGTTTAAGCGATGGCAAGGATGACAAAACTGCATATGACAATTATCATTCCTGAAAAAAAATTAATCTGATTCAGCGCCTAAAAAAAAAAAAAGTCACGAACCGAACTGAAATATATGAAAAAATATAATAGAATGGGTCACGAGGCGGTCTAGTTCAAATATTATAATTGTCGGAAATTTTTCGATTTTGCCCCTGTTTTATTGGATCCATGAACAAAGAGTACACCGGAAGGTTTTTATTTTTGAATCAGCTAATTTTTCTGTTTTTAGCTCGGAAGAGGTATGGATAGCAAATTGAGAGATTACATTGATTAGTCCCGCATATTATTCGGTTTCCTTAATTAATCCATGGGCCTTATTTGACTTTCCTTGACTTTCAACGAGGGTTTTGAGTTTTGATTTGACTCCATCTTAACCCCATTTTCGGTAGGGGGACCCGCATGTCAGTAAATCCAAAGAAAAAGTACATATTCGCCTATTTTGTAGAGATATCCAACGGAGACAGTTCCTTTCTCTTCCGACACTTTTTTTTGGTTTTGGTCTCTCTCTCAACTCTCAAGTGGCAAACTGGCAACTGGCTATTGGCTACTCCATCTCTGAACCGTGAACCCTTTCTATGTAGTATGTACTCTTTTTCTCCATCTCTCTTCCGACACTTTTGATCTCACTCTTTTTCTCTCGTCGAAACTACTCTACAACTCTTTACCTGCAAAATCCGCCTTCTATTATCATATCTTGTTGAAAAGCTTATAACTTTTTAAGTAGGATTCACAGCCAATTACGATGAGCAAAGCGGCTAAAACCACCTGTGGTGGAAGTGTACAGATGTAAAAAGTGTTTGGTATTGCTCTCCACTTTGTACTAAGGATAATGAAGGTATTTTTATTTTCCATTTTCCCTCCCAATTTTTACATTTTTCATCCCATTTTCGTCTGAATATGGAAATATTTAGCTGATCAATAAGAATTCAGACCTTTTTAACTTTCATTATGTAGCATCAAGCATGCATAACTCTTTTAGACTTCTTAATTCTCCAAAGGGGGGCAAAAAAAATCATGGTTATAATTGAAGAGAAAGTTAGGTCCAGCTATAGTACTGCAAGTACCAGTATGTATCAGGCTTGAATTCACATTGGTTTCCATAGTTGCACGAATCTCAAGTCTCTCTAAAAGGCCACATTATGTTGTGTGTTGTGGCATTAAAAATCTCTTTGAGCTTTAATTTGTTGTTGCGGTATTGAGGTATTCTGATATTTTTTTAATTAAGGCTTGCACATGTAACCCTGAATAAAATATTGGTAATATCTCAGATATGATAAATGCACAGTTGCCACCACAGCACTGGAATATTTTATTCTCTTATTATTGTACTTATTAAAATCTTATCTATACCAGATCCAGATGTGTTTAGGACATGGATTTCTGTACCATTAGGCCTCAAAACTTCTGTATTGTGGTGATAGCCTTTGGACTTCTGTCTCTGTACATTCTTGCAAAATCTCACTTGCCGCGTAGGATCTCAGCCAGCTGTGGAGCCTGCTACTTCTCTCTCGTCTCTTTCATCCCCTTCTCTACTGCTTCTGGTGATCTGCTCCCTTATCACAAGTAGGTGCAATTGTATTTGATGGCTTAATATCAGGATTAGGTGGATTTTGAACTCCAGTTTGTACCAGGATTGGTTGCCGCAGTCAAATTGTTCTTTGTGTGGCTCTAATTTTATAAGGTTTTCCAGTTACATTCTGTGATAAAAACCCGCTGAAAATTTAATGCTTGCATTCCTGTGAACCTCTTTTTGGTGGTACCTTTCTTTCAATTTTTGTGTTTGTGTAAACTTATTCTTTTCCCTGTTCAATTGACTCCTACTGCTAAATGAAGATTTTAAGTCAACTGGAAGCACGACCAGATTGTCCCCAAACTTCTTTACTTTAATTATTTTTTGTTGCTTTGAAATTTTAATCATCATAGAAACTAAAATCCATCATTCAAAACCATATCAGCCCTTAATTTGCTCATTTTTTTTTACATTAAATAAAAAAAAAATCAAAGATTAAATGGGTGCTATATGCAAATACTCTTGTTAGCTGGGTTTTATTGAATTTATTCCGTTGGATTTCTGTTTTTTGAATCACATTATTTATAGGATAATGCAGTTGACATAAAATTTAGCACACCATCCAGGTTCTTATGTATTTATTGCATAACATAGGAGTAGCTACATATGCACTGAGAAGCATAGTTCTTTGAATAAAGGAAGGATAATGGATGAAAAATCTTACAGCATCAATAATAATTTCACAAAAGAAAACACCACCAACAGCTGGCAAGTAATCAAAGAGGAGTTCACCTTCCCTGCCAATGGGGCACCTTTCAATAGCTGTCATGCCTCCACAATTGTTGAGGTCAGTAAATTGAAGGTTTGGTTTTTGGTGCAGTATGGCACCAATGGTCCAATGTATAATGTAGATTTATTCTCTCTCCCCAATCGAAAATTGTAATTCAGAAGACCCTTATTCAACTTTTACTGATCCCTTAACATTGAACCATTTTTCTTCTTTTTTATTTAATCTTTTTGTCCCTTAAATAAGCAATAAGAAAATCAACAAGTTAGCAATGTGCGCATAGGAATAATAAAAGAGAATGCATGGGGAATACGATATCGAATTTGAAAATTGTAAGTCAGCTGGTATAGCAGTTCTCGTTGTGGTACCTCACCATGTACCTTGACTGAGGAGTAGTTCACTCTAGTCAAAAGGGATAGATACACAGTACTTTGGGTTGGTATAATGTTTATTGGGAGAGTTGTATGCCCAATAACATTAAGGTTTTGCTAATTCAAAGTACATTCAATGGCAGGTTGAGAAAGACAATTTCTTAGTTGCTTACTTTGGTGGTTCATATGAGGGGGCACCAGATGTCAAGATCTGGGTGCAGAGATACAGTGTGGGTTCACTTCATCCCTCTTTTGCTTTAATTTACGTTTTCTTTTCCTATATAATTTCACAGCTGCTCCTTAGGAAGCTTCCTTTTTCTTTTCTTTTTTTTTTGAAATAGCTCCTTAGGAAGCTTCCATTGTAGATAGAGGCTGGTAAAGCATTAAAAGGTTGGAAAACACAGCCCAAAATTTAATACAAGTCCAGAAAGTTATGTTGTTGATGACAAGATATAACAGCATATACCTGAGAAATCTATAGTCACCAAGGTTTACCGACAATGCTTTTTCGATGCCTAGTGGCCAATTTCATTTCCTTGTTTAGTTGCGTTCAGAGAAACTGGAATTTTGAATAAATAATAATTCACAGGAAGCATCATTTTTTAAACATATATTGTTAAAATAATTTCTTCTATGTCTTATGTAGAATGGTTATTGGCAAGAACCAAAAATAGCTGATGAGCAATCTAATGTGCCTATGTGGAACCCAGTTTTATTTCAACTTCCTTCAAAGGAGATTCTTCTCTTCTACAAAATTGGGCAAGAAGTCCAAAAGTAAGCTATTTGTTCTCATTTCTTTATATGTATATGCTCCATGGAGTAAGAACTCGGGAATAACAGGACTAGTCAGGCTTGATGCTTTTAAATTTCTATAGTGTCAAATATCAGATGTCGTCATTTTTCTAGTTTCTTTTAATATTTGGTTCCAGTAAGACATCATATTTCAGCCACATACGTGAGATCTTACAATTATGACTTGCTTAATACCATTATATAATCTAGCTTCTGAAATCTTGTCTTTTTGCATAATTTGAAGTTTTCTATTTATTATCCTTAAATACTTAACAGGTGGAGTGGTTGCATGAAACGGTCTTATGATGGAGGCTTGACTTGGTCAGCAAGAGAGCAACTGCCACCTGGCATCCTTGGTCCTATAAAGAACAAGGCATATCTTTTTATTTTCTTATTAATACATCTTCTGTTCTTTTTTTTTGGTCTAATTTAAAGCTCTAAACTTACCAGAGAAAGGAGAAACATAAACAACACCAAGGATTATATTGTGTAAAAGAAGTGAACAATTTTTTAGTAGATTAAGTATAAACACTAAAAGATGGAAAAGAGAAAAAAAAACATAGGAAATGACAAAAACAATGATTTGCTCAACAAATTCTCACTCTTTTAAAGTTTTATCCTTCACTTTTCTTTTCCCCCTTTTCTGTGGCAACAATGCAGCCTATATTGCTTGATGATGGCCAACTATTCTGTGGCTCCTCAGTTGAAAGCTGGAACTCTTGGGGTGCTTGGATAGAGGTAAAATTTTCATTCTATCCAAGTCTATCTGTGTGATGTTTTAGGTATATCTAGTTTCTGCATCTGTTGTGCATGCCTATCAGTATAGCATAAATATTAGCAGTCAAAAAAGTTTAATTTATGAACTGTGACGTCTCAAAGATCATAGTTATTCAAGCATTATTGTTATCAGTCTTATTGACTTATGTTTAGCAAATAAAAAGAATCAATGTATACGATGAAAGAAATTGAAGTTCTCATGTAATGTTCACTTTAATATCTCTTCAAAAGATGAACAGATTGCCCCTATTTCTCTGATGAAGAACATATTGGGTATCTTTTGAAAAATACTTTTTAAAGGTTATATATTATATTCACTACTTAAGTTCTTAATGGGGGTATTTGAAGATTTTTACTATACAATATTTGTTGCAATAATAGCATCTTCAGCTGCTTTGCATTTAGGTTACTAAAGACTCGGGAAAGACTTGGAGAAAGTATGGACCGATATGTTTGGAGGGAAAGAGCTTAGGTGTGATTCAACCAGTACCATATCAGACCTCTAAAGGTACTTTCCGAGTTCTCTTGCGTTCTTTTGAAGGTATTGGAAGGGTTTGCATGTCAGAATCAGATGATGGTGTCAACTGGAGCTACGTGCAACTTACTGAACTTCCAAACCCAAATTCAGGTTGATTTCCACTTCATCATGTATGGACTGGTACTTAAGTACTAAACCCACTATTGTGCTAAGAACATTAGAAATGAAGGGCATCCTAATACTCAGAGATTGCATATTGTTGCCTGCAAATTAGAATTTGCAATTGTTGTATAATTTTGTTTAAAATATACTAGGGTGTTGAGGTATATTGATGTTTTTGTCTGAATCAAGCAACAAATCAAAGTAAAAGGACAATAAAAATTACACAATCTGCTATTTTGCACCTGATCATAATAGATATTTGTCATGCCTCGCACTTTGATTTGTAAAGTGCTTTTGATGTAAAAGGAACATAAGTTCTTACTCTTTATAAAAATTTTGATGCTGTTAGAATAACCCAAAAGAATAAAAAATGTAAATGTAATATAAATTGTAAACTGCTTTTTGTAAAACTTTGGGTCACACTTTTTTACCCAAAATGTCAATGGGCATGGGTTATAACAAGACCTTTGAACTTATGTACAATAGTTTTTAATATTTGTAGGACTTAGCTAATCTAGGTACTCTATTCCAGTTGTACTGCTTTGCAGCCTTCTCTAATAATATGTGAGCCTTTGGCCTGTATTGATGTTCAAGTCTTAATTAAGAAATAAAAAATCCTTCTGGTACCAAATTAAAATTTTTGGCCAATCTAACCAAACAGTTTGGTCTTTGTGATATGCAGGGATTGATGGAACTAAGTTGAAGGATGGGAGACTGGTACTGGCTTACAATACCGACTCAAGAGCCTGTCTTAAAGTGGCAGTATCAGCAGATGATGGTGATACCTGGGAGGAGATTGTGACATTAGAAAATACTGATAAGATGGAGTTCTCTTACCCAGCTGTGATCCAGACTACTGATGATATGATACATATTACTTACACCTACAACAGGACTCAAATTAAGGTAATGTAAATAAAATGCCCATAGTTACATTGATTTCATTGGTTACGCCTTAAAGATTGACAACAGCTGGAATAATTGGTCTCGTCTATTTTGGAAATCACATCGGTGTTAGTAGAAACAGTTACTTGGTAATATTACCTAATTTTAAGATAATTGCCAACACAAATACATTCAATAATCTCAAAATATTAAGATTTTCATGTAAAACTTTGTGTTCTTTGGATAATGGAAAGTGGTAGGGAACAACCCTACTTGTTTCAAAAAAAAAAAAAAGATTGGACGGCTTTATTTTAATATTGATGAGTTCTTCTCCATTATTCAAGCCATTGTTTCTAATTAATAATTAATGTCAACAAATTTCTTACATCCATGTTTTCCTATGCAGCATGTTGTTCTCCATCCGGATAACTTGGTGAAGCTATGATGATTCACATAGGCTTTTAATTGAAGTTCCGTCCAGACATTTTTTTTCCTCATTATTTCATAAATATGATTTTAATTATATTTAACGTTAAATTTTGTTCATCGTTTTGACCTGTTGAAAATTTTCGTAGAAGAATTGGAAACCAAGTGCCACGTATGAGAAATAGTTTCCTATTTCATGCTTTTGTTCTTGTTCACCAGCTAATTGTTAAATCAATTTAAAATAAAGAAATCTATTAGCTTTAAAGTTAAATAAATTTTTAAATTTCACGTCCTTGAATATCTACATTCTAAATTCATGTTTTGAATAGACCATGTCAATTTTGTATTTAGCAGAATGTTCCATATCAACGCACATATTTCACCACATCTGAAACAACAGTGGATCCTTGTTCTGGACAAAGAAAACCTTACCGCTCTCGTCGTGAACGGTCGGACCTGAAGATGCTATAAAATTAAATATTCATATGAAACCAAAACGCACCGCTTGAGTGTAATACCAGTGCAAGGTTAAGTTGCAACCGATACAAAGTGAGTGGCAGTAAGGAAACAATTTGAGAAAACTACATGTATCCATGGCTTCTGAGAAGCTGCCTTCTCAACTGAACAAAATACTGGTTCTCTTTCTTTCTAGCCACAACCCCCCCCACCCCGTCTTTCTGTTTTTTATCCTTTGGTACAGGCCTTGATGCTTTCTTTCCTTCTTTAATTTTTTCTCTCGTATGCACGCATAAATACACATACACAAAGGTTTACTGAATTATACAATAATGTAATGATAAAGTCACTTAATTTTAAAAATAAATAAATAAATAAAAGCATATGTGGGATTGGCTCGAATTTGTGGCATATAAATTTCAAATGTGCTACTTGTTACACCAGTGGCAGGTATTGGCTGGAATTTGTGGGACTCAATTGAACCAAATTTCTCTCAAAATTGTAGCATGATATCGTCGATGATGCACCAGTATGCGACACTGGTGAAGGAAAGAGCAAGGCTTCTAAAAGGGAAGTAACATATGGGTTTCACTTGGTGGAAGGAAAAATGGGTCACACAATGCAAGACTACCATGTTGCCAGGTTCGAAGAAAGGGATGGAAATGAGGTTGGTTTATTCGCAATTTTTGATGGGCATTCAGGAAATGATGTTGCTAGTTATCTTTGCCGACACCTGTTTGATAACATTCTTAAGGAGGTATATAATAAAAGTATCGTATTCTATGGTGTGTATTTTAAATATGCTTCTTGTAAACAATATGTAATTTAATTGCTATCCAATCAGAAGTTGATGTAACAGAACGAAGAACATTTAAAAGCTGGAGTATTTAGAAATATTATAGAAAACATATTTAGGGGATATCCATGGATATGCAATTTTCTTGTGGTGTTGATAATGAAGTAGTCGATGAATATGGTAATTTCGTTTCTTTTTTATTATATGCAGCCTGATTTTTGGGACGATACAATGAAGGCAATAAAAAAAGCATACCACAGTACCAACCGAAAGATCCTAAAGAAGAAAGCAAGCGATGACGTGAGCACACGTGGCGGCTCCACAGCTGTAACGGTGATAATCATAAATGGTGAGTCTTTGGTTGTGGCAAATGTCGGGGATTCACGTGCCATCATTTCTGAAAGCGGCATTGCCAGGCGGCTCTCAGTTGATCATGAGCCCCTGATGGAGAAAGAGGAGATTGAAAGCCGAGGAGGTTTTGTGATACGTCAAAGAGGTTAATTATTTGGATAATATAATCTACAGTTTAATTTGAATAGTGTACTTTTAGTTCTCAAACTGTGATGTTGTGAAATTTGGTGACTATCAGGTAATGTTCCTCGGGTTGATGGCCAACTGGCTATGTCAAGAGCATTTGGTGATCAAACAGTAAAAGAGCATATCAGCTCAGACCCTGACCTTGTAATAGAAGACATTGATGCTGATGCTGAGTTCATTATCCTTGCTAGCGATGGCCTTTGGACGGTAATTAAAAGATTCGAAAACTTATATGATAGTTGTATTATATTTAAAACAGTTTGAAATGTACCACATCTGAAGCAGAGTATGGAAAAAAATAATAATAAATTGTTTTTACCAATGTCCTAGTAGAAGGTAAAGTCATTAAAGCGAACAATTGAGAAAATTTACGAAGGTAATCGTCTTATTGACTAACACTCAATTCTCATCATGTACGAGAAGGGAAACAATCTTATTGTGAATAAATGTTAATTCTGATCCAAGTTTATTATATTCACCAAATGCATAACTAGTTCTAATGCGAAACTAAATATAATACTGTGTTATTCAGATTTCACTTTTCTCATATCATTTTTTTAGTTTGAACAAAAATTTTGCTTACACGTATATCTTTTGTTTTCCATCAGCGTGCAGTTGAAATCTGATAAGTGTGGTCCTCTCATGTAATAATTAGTTAATTTAATAGAGGCAGTTAATTAAATTTAGTGATTTGTCAGGTGATGTCGGACCAGGAAGCCGTCGACACAGTGAAAGATGTGAAGGATGCAAGGAAAGCAGCAATGGAGCTGATAAACGAGGCGCTGCACAGGGAAAGCAAGGATGACATCTCTTGTATTGTTGTCCGGCTTGGCTGAGACCGATTAACTTCTAAGGTTTGCTAAAACTACACAGACTTGTGTTTTTGGGGATCTTGTTTAGGTATTGTATATTGTAAAGTTGTATAATATGGTTGTGTACTTTGTATATTCGCAATCAGGAGAGATGAGGTATGAAATGTAAGAACTTAATTTGGGTTGCCCTGCCAACGAGTTTGTTCTTCCTCTGTAATTCTATCTTCTCTGTACAATAAATAACCATACACTGATTTAGATGCTAGGAATGGATTTTTTTCTATAATTAATACGATTTTTATAAAACCAGTGGTTGTTTAATTATACGAATGAACCAAAGAAATAGCATGTTAATCCATTTCCGTAAATAATATGATTCCATTGAGAAAAAAATCGTTATACTTTTCCGAGAGTTTTTCTGAACCTGGCACGAGCCTTTTCATTTGATGTGATGTTAGAATGGGACCATATGGACTCGTGCAATTTGTCATGCAGAGCAGTGTGAAAGTATAACTGTATGACAAAGCTTAAACTCGCTCCACACTGTATAGTTTATAGTTGCCACAAAATATCGAGACCGGCTTGGGCAGAGATTGAGTAATAGTATAGTCCCGCTTGGGCGTTTGGATTTCGTCATGGCATTTGTCATAGAATGTATTTTTACTGCTCCCTTTTTCTGATACTTTCTGTGGCAGCCAATTTCAGTTCCGATGGTGTTGCACGACTAAAGGTTCGACAAATTTTACTTTTTTTATGGTGATGTTTAATTTTTTAAGATAAGTAAGAGATAATATTTCTGAAGAAATGTTTATAAAATGTCATCTAAGTATCTTCCGATTTTTTAGTTGCTTCTTTTCATTATAAAGTATGCAAAGTCGAAAGTTGAGAATTTAAAAAAAATATCATATTAATCTATATATAAAATCTAGCTACAATGATGTGAGAGTTGGTTTTAATTAAAATGCCTTCCAGTTTCAAAGAAGAATACAGGTAGCAAAACAAACGGAACCACAAAAAAAAAAAAAAAAAACGTATGTAGACTACCGGTTTGTGTCAATAACTCTTTTCTAAAAAAGGGGTGTTTTTCTTCTTCTTTTTCTTTTTCTTCTTCTAACACCGACATCAAATATGTTTTTACCTTTGTTAAGGCAGATTATTTTGTAATACAGACTTGTAGAACACATTTTCAAATTTCAGTTGAAGACAAATCAATGAGGATCTAGAGACAAGTAATTATAATTTAGAACATACAATTTTATTTTATTTTAATCTATTTATTTAGAAAAACAAAATATATAAATTGAGAAAATATATAGCTACAATTTGGAGTTAGACACGTAATTATGTATGACAAGTTTTAACATAGGCCCCGAACAAAATACATTTTTTTAACATGGGATTTCATTTCATTAGAAAATTCTTGATCAAAATGGTTGTATTTCACATAATTTGGTCAAAAATTTTATATTATTAGACCCAACAAAATCTGACGAAATCAATTCCAATGAAATGAAATGAATTGAAATCCCGCTTAAAAAATATTTTGACCAGGGCCATAGTGTTTTCACAAAAAGATCATGCTAAAAAATTAAATCATCCATAGAAATCACGGCATTCAAATTCTCCTCCTCGCAAATTGTATAACATGGAGTTTGCAACTCCCTGCAACAAAATTTCAACATTGTAATTCCTGCGATGATACCAACTCGCAACACAAAATCCATCAAAGAAGCAGCCACAAACAAACCAGCCATTAGTTTCACAACAAACAGAAAAGAGGCACGAGCGACGCATCTCCGCATCTTCTAGCACTCAGTTCCACCATAACCCATACTGTCTATTCTAGACTAGGGTTTTAGCGACAGAGAGCGACAAAATGGCTTGGAGTGTCACCGGACCAGGCAATGCGCCAGCTGTCGGTCTACGCGCTTTGCGCGCTCGCGCCCCCATAGTCGCTGGATTGTGTTGCGTCTCCGTCGTTGGTCTCGCTGCCAGAGGGTCCCACCGCTCATCCTCCAAACCCTTCGCTTCCATCTCTGCTTCTCTTTCCACTGGTAACTACGCTCTCTCTCTCTCTTTTCCTCCTTTGTTGTTCCTATTAAAAATGCGCTCAATTCGCGCGTTGTTTATTTCTTGTATTTGTCTCAACTTTACTGGTTCGCATTAAAATTGCAAACTCGTACCAGAAAATTTCTATTGAGAAGGATCTTAGTAGAGTATTAGTGTACCAATTACCTTACTGGTACAGGTTGAACTGTTCAAGTACTGTTTTAAGGTGCAATGTTTCACCGGGCATTTGGTTTTAAGTGCAATTAAACCTTATTAATTCTCTGCATTTTGATTTTGCAATTTTAAGAAAAAGTAGGATAAACATCAAGCTCCTTACGTTGGTAAACATAAAAAAAAGAGAGAAGGAAAATGTTTGTGGTACTAACATGTTTTCATCATGGTCAGAGAAAAAAGAGGCAGTGGAGACAAAGCATGCACCTGCTGCACTGGGCCCGTATTCACAGGCTATCAAAGCCAATAATCTTGTTTTTGTCTCTGGAGTTTTGGGCCTGATCCCTGAGGTTTAGAACTACACTTTCTGTTGTTAATTTGTGAAATGACAAAAACAGATGTTTTGAAAGATGTTTATACTAATTTGTTCTGATTTATGACTTGGTTTTGCATTTACAGACAGGGAAGTTTGTGTCTGATAATGTTGAAGAACAGACTGAGCAGGTATGAGTAATTCTTTTAAACACTACAACATGTTAGGATAGACTGCACGACAAATTCTTTTTAATCCCAAATGTCACAAACAGTAAATACCAACAGCATGCTGACAAATCTGTTAAACCCTAAAACATGTAATCTTTATGTATAACTCGTTGATTGTGATCCCTGCCATTGCAATTTTGAATTATTCTATATTTACTCCGGTGAAAGGATGAGCTGTTTACTCACGATTTGACATTTTACCTCGTTAAAGGTTTTGAAGAACATGGGTGAAATACTGAAAGCAAGTGGGGCTAGCTATTCTTCTGTTGTGAAGACCACCATTATGTAATAATAAGATCATGTACTAAGAATTCACTAGCTTAATATGACAATTTTTCTAATTATTACTATTCTGATTGGTAATTTTCAGGTTAGCTGACCTAGGGGATTTCAAGAAAGTTAATGAAGTATATGCGAAATGTAAGTTCTTGAAAGTTCAAATGGGGACATGAATCCAATTTCAACATACACGGAAACCACAATTTTGTTTTAAAAATTTCCAGTAGTTGTTCTTTTTTGCCTAACCGTATAGAACTGAGATTTTCCATTTCAGAATATTGTTCTAAGAGAGAACAAATTAACTATCAAATATTTGACAACGGATAATTGACAAAAATCATGTGGTGAATTTGAAAATGTAAATTGTGGATTGTTCTCCATAGTGTATACAGTTCATATATCAGATTTGTGCAACTTGGAAATTCACTTTGTTACTGATGAAGTTCGGATAAAAATTGAACTGCCAATTCTGAAAATGGTTTATGGATGACCAATCGGCTTTTACATTGCACCAAATTTGATACGCGGTCTATCTAAAGTATAGAGAATAATACTAACATTTTTATTGTTTTTTTTATAATTAATATTCATTTTTTAGTTGTTATGGTTGCCAAATAATATTGTTGACGACATAACCAATTCCTGTTAGTATTATTGTCATAATAAAGAACTTTGTTGGTACAGATTTCCCTCATCCTGCGCCCGCAAGATCGACATACCAAGTAGCTGCACTTCCGTTGAATGCGAAGATTGAAATCGAGTGCATTGCTGCCCTCTAGGACTCTCCCTTGTTTTCTTTTCTCTTTCTATTGAATAAATGCAGGTTGGGCAGTGAGATAATAAGACTCAGGTAATTGAGCCATTTTTGTCCTGCCAATGGTATTGAAGACATTTTAGTGCTGTTGCAGACTTGTAGATGTCTCATTTAAATTTTCTGATTTCCTTCAATCTGGGTTTCGGCCCACGAGACAAAATATGGCTCATGGCTATTGAATGGGTGGAGCATGATGTATGGGCTTGTGGATGTAACATAACTATTTTATTTGAACTTCTATTCAAATCTTAAGTTTTCTGATAGTTTTGTCGTCTTGGACAGGGAGAAAGTACTATTTACTAATTAACTCATTGAAAACTAATAAAAATATTGCTTTGACGTAAACGGCTTCATCGATATGATATCAACAAAGGGATAAATCAAGTAGTATATATTTAATCTATGAGGTTTACTATTAAGAGAGGAAAATCAGTACAAATAGTCAAATGCTTTTAGAGACGTGCAGTGATATATTAATCCACCAGTCCATTATTTGACCATCTCTCTTAAACTAAACAAGGTCAAAATCTTATAATTTTGGTCTTGACATGGTTACCAACTTCTACTGTCAACCTCGTGAAATGCATGCTACAACAGTTTGTTTTATTTAATTAATCTGACATCAATTTGAAGCTTCGTAGTCTACAAACTAGTTCTATTGGCTGCCATGATCTCTCTTTTTACCTAAACATAGTGGTTTACCTTTGTAAAATGACTAGGTCGCGTGCATCTTTTTCTTGGAACTTGCTTCATTTTATAAGGGTAAATGAACCGTCTAACTGGATAAATATATTTTACTGCATAAAAAGGTGTTAAGCACGTGAATTAATAGACCATTCAATGGTATAGATAATTAATCGCGTCTGGCTACATGCTTTGACACTAATTTTGTTCTTTACAGTGCATTTGGATTTTCTTTTGGTGTAGTTAAAACTTGAAGTTCCTCATTTGCTTCCCTCCTGATTTTTAAAATTAGACAATTACTCTTGTCAAAAATTACTGCTCTTCATTTTAAAGACAAACTTTCTTATATGCTTGTAAGGTTTAAACAGCTATTCCAGTTATTAAATTATCCGTTTAAGCTGTGAAATACGTACACTCAATATAATTCTCCTCTCTTTATTATTTTATTAAAGTGTGAAATACTTACCGTTCGTGCTTCCCTTTTTTTCATTTTGGACAGACTTGAAGGGGTTCATATGAAGCATCCATTTTCTCACAAAATAAAATAAACAAAAGAAATTTGAAGCATCCATGATTGTCACTTTGTGGGGCACATGCTATCTTTTATTATCTCTCTCTTATTATTTGGTAAAAAAGGAATAAAAATTTGGATGAATCTGCTCTGGTTAGCCGAACATGTTCCCCAACTTAAAAACACCATTTTTCTTTTTCAACGTAAATACTTTAACATACTTATGGGAATATTTTTATTGCGTTAACTTTATTAAAAAATGAAAAAGACGCATTGAACAGCTATATAGGTACCATATAAAACAATAAATAATTAAAATATTGTAATTAAAGAGATTGAATCAATCTCCAGCTTTTGATGTCTAATAAAAATTAAACTCCACATGGCGCAGTCAATTTTTTTAATAAACTTGAAAAGAAAAGAATAGTAGTAAGAAATCGTGAAACGCAATTTTACCAATTCTGCTATAATTAGTTCGCATGTGTGCAATTGTAAATTAAATATGTTAAATATATGATGATTTCAAACTTTTGTTCTGTTCCACTGGACGTTTCTCTCAAAATCGTTGTGACATCAATTAGATATTTTCAAAGCATATGGACTAAATTTGGTGTTGCAAACTAGCAAGCATGGTGCCTGGAATAGGTTTCATGACACAGTTGTCCTTATTCCCCCAAACCAGAATGGTGTTTTTGGGATTTCTCTGACCTTGCAGTGAATATTCTCCTTTTTTTTATATGAAAGTTCCATGAATGTTCTTGTGCCACGTCCTTTTCCTCATATCTATTCAATGTGGGTGTGATATGTGATATGCTCACTAAAGATTACGATTCTTTTCATTTTCTTCAATATTTTTGAGAAAAAAGTAAAGGAATGAAAGGAGAGTATGATGATGTCTCACTGAAGTTGTACTATCTGTGGGCTAATCTTTTCATGGAATTGTGATATTATAGAGGTCTGGTTACGTACTAATAATTCATTTTATATACATTTATGCACAGGATAATGTATATATTTTATCATTTTGAAATATATACTTTTTACCTGCTTAGTTATAATATGCATGTAAAATGATTAATCCGTTGCTTCATCGGAACAAAAGTGTGTCCAAATCATTATAGGCAAATGGAAAATTAGTTCTCAATAATGACTGCACCAAACTGTTGTTGGCTGTTGTCAATTTTTGGATTTTTGTATAGAGAAAATATCCAAATTTTTAAGAAGTACATAAGAATAAAAGGTTCAATTTATACTCGATGAGCTCATTTGATGCACACAAGACGACTAAAATATTAATGTGTGAGTAACTACATTTTAAAAATATATATACATAGAGATTGGCTAAAGTAGACTTCAGCACATGGATCGTCTCCACATGCCTGAGTCGTTTTCGAAATCTAAAATTCAAATAGTCGATCCAAAAGTTCAAGTTGTTCTCCATATTGAAATCTCCTTGGAGATCAAATTTTACATTTTTTTTCGAATTTTTTTTTGTTATATATTATGCTATTTCAAATTGGAGGGTCTGAAATACTCCTTTATATATATATATATTTTTTTTTTGCAAATAGCATAATATATAGTATATATATATATATATATAATTTGGTCTCTGAGGAGGTTTCAATATGAAGAATAACTTGAACGGTTCTGATCTACCGTTTGAATTTTAGATTTCAAAAACGACTCATGCATACGGAGACTATCCGTGTACTGGAGTCTACTTTAGCACATCTCTCTCTATATATATATATATATATATTATCTTAGCTTAGCTGATATGATTTCTAAATAACAATCTCTTCAAACACAACAGTCTAGTACTATTTAGATTTTTAATGCTAATTTTTTTAAGAAAAAAAAAAAGACGAGGCTACTTATTTGCTATGGCTAAATCTGCACAGAACGTCAAAATGGATAAATTTTCTTAAGAAACCAATCAGTTTTAAAATGCGCGACTATACACCAAATATTAATTTTTGTCACTATTCAAGTACAGGATGTGATGGAAATTCTGAGTTGGCAAATAGCAATTTACCAAGTGTACCTGTGTTGAAATTTGTCAAAGAAGCCTTATAGGCGGCTGTTAGATGGCATTTTTGGTACAAATATGGTGCCCCAAATTTTAAATGCGTCGTCGGCGTAAATTAAAATAATTATAAAAGACCAATAGAACTGAGTTACTTATAGAAATTTCTCTAGACTAAAGATGTCTCCTCGTCATCACTCATTTCATTATGTTGGCATGAGATTGTCCAAGCTTTCCACGAGTAAATATTGTTTATTTGACAAGGACAATTGCAATTTTGCTCAATTGAATTTTATATAATATCTGATTTGGAAAAAAATAAAGGTAAACGTCCGCTAACGCAATGGTAATGTTATATTTGCATGTTCAATTAAAACTTGAAAAATGATGGGAAAAAAAAATGGAGTGGCTTACTACAATTTTTTCCCCAAAGTACAAACAATGTCGAATGGATTTAGAAAAGATCTTCTTTATTTGATAATTTTAGAAGCACTAATAGAAACTCAAATTCCGCATTGCAAAATATTGAAAAATTTTAAACTTGCTAGTCAACTGAAAACCTTTTAAGAAGGTTTGCACAGAATTACCAAATCAAAATAAGTAATTAATAAAAAAAAGTAGTTATAATGGTTTAGATTAAACATCACCTTCATTTAAAAACATACGCTATTATTGTTTCTTTCATTTTAATCTAAAGATCCAGATTTAAACAGTAGGGGTTTTGTATCTATGCGTGAATAGCGGCAGATACCAAAGAAAAGACGGGACCAAACTGTACACTTTTTTGAAGCAAATAAAGAGGACCATGCCAAGTGCATGAACGACGCTTGGGGACCATTGAACAATGTCTTTAATTTGGTTGATGTAGATTGTCTGGTGTATTTTGTATAGATATGTTTTGATTATTTGAAATTTAATACTTCTTGGGAATGGAAGGATTTTAATATGCGTGAAGTATAGTGTGTTTTTTTTTATTTTTTTATTTTTTGTTATGTTTCTAGTTTTAGAAGTTCAGCATCTTGATACTTTGAAAGTCAATTTTATTAAGTTAATTTGAAAATATTATGGATTACTCATTCTCTAGTAAGAAATAATAAGATATTGTGGGACTTTGACATTATTTAAAAAATACATTATCAACATGTTATAACTAAAATTCGATGTCATCAACAACTTTTGAACGTGGTTTTTTAATTATTCTAAGTGTTCATCAAAATTAAAATGCAAATTCCTTTGATTTTTTTATGCTTTCATAGATTTTATATAAATAGAGAGAGAGACTACGGTACACCCTGAAGCACGGATCAAGCGGTGTTTTAGAGTCGTTTTTCAAGATTCAAAATTCAAATGTCTGATCCAGACCGTACAATTTGTTCCCCATATTGAAATATTCTTAGGAACAAATTTTTACATTTTCAGAATTTTTTCGCTTTTTTTTTTCAGATTTTACAAAATCGCTCTAAATGGAGGGCCCAGAATGTTTTAGATTAAGGATTTTATAAAATCTGAAAAAAATAGCAAAACAATTCCAAAAAATGTAAAAATTTGTTCCTAAGAATATTTCAATATGGAGAACAAATTGTACGGTTTGGATCGAACTTTTGAATTTTGAATCTTGAAAAATGACTCTAAAGCACTGCTTGATCTGTGCTTCAGGGTGTACCGTAGTCATTCTCTCTATTAATATATCTATTAATATAAAAATTTTGTTCGATTTTATTAATTCAAAAAATTGTGCGATGAAGATGCAAAAAACCAAAATATATGAGAAAATGTAAAAACAAAAAGAGAAAAAATATGCATCCAAGTTCGGAGTCATTTTGGAAATATTTTTTATCTTAGATAATTTGATATATCTATTATGTAACAATTTTGTTCGATTTTATGGTTAACTATGACAAATTGATTTGATACTCGATCAAGAGATTAAAAAATAAATAAATATGGTTAACTGTGACAGATTAATTATAATACGTTCATGGTTTGACATCTAAATCAAGTATCAAATCAACTCCAAATTTTATAAACCTTATATGAAAATAAATCACTCGTTAAAAAGAAGAAGATCAATGGTTTAGATTCGACATTTAAATTTTAATTTATTAATGAAAAAGTAAAGATATGAAATTTTGTGATACTCTAAAGTCTAAACTTGTGACGCCGGAACTTTACTCTTGTTATAGATGTAATCTTCTCTTTTGGTGATCTCTACAACATGAAAGTTTCTTGAACTGTTAGTAATTTATAGGTATAGCAATTTCCAACACACAGAGAGTAAGGGAAAAACAGCAAAACACCAACAAATTTAAAGCGCCTAATCAATGTATGCTTGTATAGATTACATGGAAAATTTCTATCACTTCAAATTCTGAGCAACATCACTTCAGTTAGATAAATCAAGCTCTACATATGTACAACGGCGAAGGTTTTAATTAATATTAAGTATTAACTATTAAGTTTTTTTTCTGTCATTATACATTGTTATTTTTTATTTATATGCTTTATATTTTATAATTCAATCGCCGTCAAAAACATTCAGCTGATTCATTTCATGACAAATGAATTCATAAAAATATATTCATTTTTTTTACTATATTAGATAAAATATATTTTTTCCATTTTTTGCATCTTGATGAGTATTAAATTAAAAAAATATAAAGTCTTACATGAATGCATCTCTAAAATAATAATATCATCTAGCTTAATTCAACATTTAAGTTATATATTTTCAAATATCGTTAAAAATAAAAGATTATCGCATTGTATGATACCAAAATTATGGTATTTTAAGCATTCATATATACATAACTAGCTACACATAAAAGGATTGTACCTTTTTTATTTGCCAACAAAATCAATAAAGTTGGATAACACGATATATAATTACACCTCTCGTAATTTAACTAGCTTCAAACATATAGATTGTGCATTATTTGTTTATTTATTAAAAAAAAATGCGGATCATGTTTTATAAACTACATGATGTTACAATCAGTATTCTTTATCAGGTAGGATCAACACATGATAGCAACTTGAATATTTTCTAGTCCATATCACTCTTGCATTTTAAGGGACTACACATTGGTATGTTTGTACATCAAGTTATAAAATAATTTCTCCGTATAAAATATGTTTATTTTAAGTTATTTGACCATTTTTAGGGGATATTACATTAGGTGTAATACAAAGATGCCTGGGTCGCTTTAACTTTCCATACTTGATGGCCCAAAATTTCAACCACTTGAAGTAGTGCCAAGGCTTGGAGCCACTTTCCCCAAAAAGCAAAGTGATGGCAATTGGCTTGTTTGTGTATGCTAGACTTGCTAGACATGCGTTCACCGTGCACCCACAACTTGCATGTCCCTTTGTGTGATCCAAAAACCTCACCTCCCCAAAATCTAGTTCTCTTGTGGCCAACGATTGTATGGTACCCCATGCCATTGCAGGTCATTTGGATCTACCTATACTACTTCATGCTGGAACAGCATTGCTCAACATATCTTGCTCCATGTGCTTTAAATGTCTCTCAAATCCTAATTATGTCACTAAGAGTTGAAAAATCGTTGTTCGTGCGATGGAAATATCAGTTAAACTGCTAATGATCCCATTAAACATCGTTCTACAATTGCATAATATTTCATAATTAATTATAGTCCCTAAAAATTTTTCAAGTATACGTACCATTACCACGTACAAACTGTTCAATGAATTTTACAAAAGTTATCAAGCTCAATCTCTCTTATATTCTATAGATATATAAAACTATTTAATCGTTATCTATAGTATTAATAAAGCTTGGTGCCGCTATTTTTTGCGAAATTTGAACCGTCCGATCAGATATAATTGCTTAAAATATTTCAGCGTTCTTCTTTTTTGGAAATAAATTAAAAATAGTCCTACCAATTAAAAATAGTTGTACCAATTAAAAATAGTCGTATCAATCATTAATAATAGCAAGATTTTTTTGAAAAAAAATTTTATGTCAAGTTTATTTAGCGACTTTCTAATTTTCAACTTACAAAATAGTTGTACCAATTAAAAATAGTTGTACCGATTAAAAATAGTCGTACCAATCATTAATAATAATAAGATTTTTTCTGAAAAAAAATTATGTCAAGTTTATTGAGCGACTTTCTAAATTTGAACTTGCAAATTTTTGTCTATAAATTTTGACAAGTTTTTTACGACAGATTCTTTTTATATTTTATATTAGAAATTTTTATACTTTACGTAACGCAGCGAAGCTGCGACTGCCATGTCTAGTTAAAATTTAATATTGACATTACTTCTCTCACATTACAATTTATAATAGTACACGTAATAATAATCTTTTTTTGCTTTTTGAAAAGAAAAACCGTTTCTGTCAATTTTCAATTTTGATTTCGAATTTAAGGAAATATTTGTGGGTTCAAAAATAAGGGTCACATACAAAATATTATTTTTTATTTTGAGATTATAAACTCCCGTAGGACGTACAATTATATGACCACAGTTGGCAAATATATGACCACACAGGAGAAGCTATTGGGGAACTGCGCTTGTAAACTTAGCAAGATTGTGGGACCGGATTGTCCTATAAAGCGGGTCCCACAATAATTGCTTAAGCCTTTATTCCAGCTTCTTTGCTATAGGCCTCTAATAGTGCTGCTTTGCTACGTCTTCTTACTCCCAAATCCTAATCAATCAATCAATCTTTTGTTTCAATTTTGTTTGGATATGGCCTTTTACAAGTGGTTATAGAAATTTTCATTCGTTTGCTTTGGCCTCATTTGGTTATAAACATTAACCAAAAAGACAAAATGTTAATGATGGTATGAAGCAACTGTATTTCAGTTAGATCTAATATAGAATCCTTATTTTGTAGGATCTCATTTGTCTTTTTTTTTTATATATCAAATTCTTTCATTTTAAACCTAGTATACAAATATTTTGATGATTAAAAAATGAAAGCATAATACTTCATGTTCTGAATCAGAAAATAAATGATGTAGAAGAAGAAAATAGTTAGCTATTTCTATTTCTGTAGGTAAATTATATAATAATAATTTATTGTATTTGGTATGATAAACAACATAATATAGTCAAAATGTTCTGGGGAAATTGTTGGGTACCCAGAGCAACATTATTTCCAATTTCACTTTCTAAATCTCCAACCACATTCGCCAGCCTCATTGGACTCCAATCTTACTTGAAACTCATTTGGCAGCTGCACTTACATCTTACATGTGAAACCAGCTAATGATCTCCATAATTAATTATAAACTTGCAACCTAATTTAAAGATGGACTTCAAAATCCAATTTCCAATAAATTCAAATAAAACCCCAACACACACAACTATACAACAAAATTTTCACCTCCCCCGCCCCCTATTTTTTTTTTTTTCTTTTTCAAGTCACTAATGGGAAAAAATATATAAAATTACAAAAAAAAAAAAAACCCTGATCGGAAGCTCTTCAATTCCGGTTCAGCCGAAAAATCCTGTCTGGTTCCAGACGGCGTCACGAACTCGACTCATATCTCGTCCTTTTAGAGTCCGACCGACCCCTTCGAAAACCGATGATGCAACTCCATTTGCATGTGTTCTCGCCAAGTATACATGTGGCGGAATCCATTCCCCATTCTCGCTATTGTTATTGCTACCCCATTCATTCTCTGATTCATTCACCGGCTCAACGGGCTCTTCTTGTCGAAACCGGGTCCAATCTGGCACGTTAACCGGGGCAGATGCAGCCACCACACGCCTCCTATCTGCCTGACGGTGCCGTTCTGTCGATGTTGGCCCTCCAGAGAAGGCCATGGACAAACCTCCCATGTTGCGATACTCACGGGTCGGTGGCCAGCCAGAACGGTCCGACTCGGGTTCGATCAAGTCGGACCACATATCTGACTCGTGGTACTCTGGGCCGGTCAATTGGTTCGACACATACCCGTATGTTCCAAGCAGTCGGTCGGCATCGTACCGGCGCCCCTTTGCCATCAGGGTTTGCCTTTAGCTCAGTGATAACGATGTGATGACGTGTCAGAGAATTGATTGGATTTAGCCTTTTGGCTAGGAATGATTTCTTGGCGAGGAGAAATTACAAGGCAATGGAGAGAGGAGAGCAAGAATTTATAGGCCTAGCAGGCACGTTTTATTGATTAGACTCGGTCTATGAGGACTGGCCTTTATTTTGTTTTAGTAGCGTAGAATAAGCCTGTGAGATGTAAGAATTATATTTTGCTCCCTACACCGGAAAGTTTGCACAAGAAAATTAAGAAATATACCCAAATTATAATATTTCAAAAAGCAAAATTACTAAAAATAAATATATAATAGCCTTATAGATCAAAGTAGCAGCTAACTATGGAAATGTTGTTAAGACAGAAAATCATTTTGTCTTAAAAAATTTTAAAAATAGAGAAGTACGGTGACACCTGTTGTCAATTTATTATCTTTATTATTATTTTTTTTTCTATTATCCAAAGCCGTTTCCAATCTTTCCTCGGAATGCTATTCAGTGAATTCAATGTATACATCTCTTTAGACCAGACAGCTCTAACAATAGACATATTCTAATACAATTGAGAATAAATTATGAGGAATTGTTAATATTTTTTTCCTTTCTAGTTTCTACCCATGGAAGTACAATTGATGTGACATATATAGGATCAGTGACCAATACAAAATTTTTGCAATACTAGTTGCAGATTACGACGGTTATAAACTGTTGTTGACAAATTCAATGGCAAAAGAAGTCATCAACAATGATAAAAATGATAACATTTATTAACAAATATGCAAATAATTCTCCGAGCACTTGCAAGATCCAAGTCAATATTTTGGTGAGAATAAAAAAATTATGCAATTTACAACTTAGTCTATATATCTCAAAACGTCAGAACATATATATATGTCTTCAATCATAAATGAGGCAATTTGATCAAAATATTGATGCAAATGTTAGTGAAACTTATTATAGAAAGAGCAATGTTACATCTGAACCCAAGGAGGAATCACATCTGAATTATGTAAACTAAACAAATTTTCTGCAGTTCAGTTGTATTGCAATTTTTCCTTCATTTGTTTTATTTGGTAAATCTCAAAACAAAATGTGAGGAACCTGAATCCTAAATTTTAATTATGATTATTTCCCTCATATTTTTGTCTGCACATATTCTCCGAATTTATTTTTTCTTTTTAAGAGGATACGGACATTTACAACTTTCTGCTTGTTAGTTTTCATTTCTAAAAAGTCTCACTTTTTGCATTTCAATGTCAGAGTTTTATCATCTTGAATTACCAAACAAAAAATAGATTGGTATAGCTTCCTCCTGTGGGACCCAATCTCTAAGATTCTCAACCTCCAACTCTCATTTGTTAGACATTACGTAAGAGTGGGACCCACAAACCTTGTTTGACTCCTCACAGAAACAAACGAGCTGGGACCCGCCGCCCACGTGACGACGTGGCATTAAGCGGTGAGTTCGGGCCCACCAAGCTTGGTCTGACAAAGCTTACCATTGATTGACACCTGTATGTTGGTCCCACTTTTGGGTCCAGGTGGAAAGGCGACGACATGTCATCATCTATAAAAAAGTTAGTGAGAGGTGCTGTTGTTTTGGATCTTGTTCTGTACCTGGTGCCAACTAGCTAGTGACTAATAATTTAGATTCTAAGCTCATCTAAAAGAATAAAAATATAATTGAAATTAGACAATTGGAGTTTTAAATTCATTTCATAATAAAATATCTCGTGCCGTTTTTTTTTTATGCAATGTTATTTGGAAAGACTTTGCTACGCTCACATGGAATTCAGAGCATGAATTAATGTTTGGTGACTTGGATGCCAAGTTTGCTTGAGTGTCAAGTTTTGAACTTCATTATCTGTGAAAATTTATTCGGTAAGAGTTGGCTGCAAATTAGTCAATAAACATCATTAAGAAGAAGAGAGAGGAGATAGAGCTGTGATAAATGTTCCAAATTTTTATATTTGCATTTCAAATGTCAAATTTAAATATTAACATTCAAATAGTTAAATTACATTTTCGTGGGCGGTGTGCATGCATAAATTTTTTTTTTAGTTTTTTTAGTTTATTTTATGCTAGATCAAATATTAAAAGGAAAAAAATAATGGGCACGCAAAATTAACATATTACACAATAAACTACATTCGTTCTTTCATTTTATGAATAATTTATTTTATTCAAAACAAACTAAGAAAATTATATTTAATATGGACGCATCGTTAGATGAAAAAATATGTCAATGTTTGGAACTAAAAAATTGACATATGCTGGAAAAAAAATTGTCCAAGGCTTTGATCAAAATGTTTTTTATGCGGGATTTGATTTGATTTCAATTCATTTGAATTGATTCACAAGAATTCATTGTATCTAATAACATGGGTAATCCCAACCAAATGACACCTAATTAATTCATTTTGATAAAAAATTTCTAATAAAATTAAATGAAATATCTTCATAAAAAATAAAAAAGATTTGATCACAGCCAAAATATGGCATTAAGAATTTGGAAAGTTCGATTTTGAAGAAACAAGTGTGTGTGTTGGAAGTGAAGTGCATTGAGAATGAATAGCCTATTCGCGAACAAGAATTGTGAATAAGAATTAGATTGAATGACAATTCATGAATAAGAAGATTTTGTTTGGATGGTATGTTGAGAATAAAAATAGACTAAAAAGAATATAATATGAAGGAAAGGATATAGTAATAATAATTTATACATGTTTATAATAACAATAATAATTAATAAGTCATTAAAATAATAATAATAATTCATATAATATCAATAAGTATGATAAGACAATTAATATAATAATTATTATAGTAATTATCATAATATTAAGATTTATAATATTTATCATAAATATTGTATTTATCGAAATAAATATTATATTTGATAAGAATTAATATAATCATTACATTAATAACAGTAGTAGTAATTGATAAATCACAATTATAATATTTATCAGAAAGTTATAATAATACAAGGTATATAATAATAATTAATTAAAATAATATTAAAATAGTTAGTATAATAATAATTACTATAATTATCATCATCATCATCATCATATGATAAATAAAAATCACTTTATCCTCCTCTCTCCTCTCTCATCTCTCTTTATAAGTGACCCTTTTTTTTATTAATTTTTCTTATACCATTTCATAGGAATAAAAATTAGAAGGTGAATTAGCTATTCATATAATTCAAAAGTTGTTTGGTTTGGCTTATTTATGCTTATTCATAGGCCAAACCAAACACACCCTTTCGAATAAAGTTTCCAAATTGTTTTGCGGACTACCGTAGTCTCTCCTCTATGTATATGTAGAAATTCAGCTTCAAATGACCGATCCGAATCCTTCAAATTATTCTTCAAATATCAAAAAACTTATTAGAAATATAATTTTATTTACTTTTATGTTTTTCCTATTTGTTATATTTAAAAAAGGAGCTATAGAAGAATTATGTGCCTTTCAATTTGAAAAATATCAAAAGCTGTGGAACTTTAGAACGATTTTTGAAATAACGACTTAGAGTTGTATATTATTAAATCTAACGGGATTTTTTCAGTTAACTAAATTTTATTGATAATGCTTCACGTTAAGAATTTTAGTTTTCAACATCAAGCTTTTCATTAACGGGAATTTTTTTTCAAAAAAAAAAAAAAAAAACAAACAATTTTCCAATTCTGGGCCAACATTCCAGAACAACTGTGGGTCAGGTTAACATAAATTATATGATTTGGAAGGGAAGGTGCATGAATGGAGAACATATAAATCTCTTGGTTAATATTTAAATAATAATAATAACAATAATTAACGAAAAATGGCCCACTATACTATACCCATGAAGACATCTACTTGACACTAATTATGATTTATCAAAGGTAAAGTAGAATGATTGTGGATAGGTCAAATCACAATGCCGACATGCAATTTGAGCTCGGAAGCAAGTTAAGAGTTAATTAATTCAATCAAATTGATTACAGTGACAATGGTTCATAAAATAGTGGGTTAATTAAGAGCACATTGGATGGTTAAGGGCCTGGCCTGGTGAGTTGTGGGCCCTGGTGTTGTCCCTTCAAAATTTTTTCCATATATATTTCAGTTGTACTGGGGTGAGGAAATTGCTCGTAACTCGTGAGTTTACTCGAACTAGACTCGTAAAAAGCTCGATTGTTTGAATTAGCAGAACTTGAGTTGTATCAACTCGATTAACTAACGAGTCGAGTTTGAGTTGGGCTTAACTCGGCTCGTCAACTCGTGTGCTGACTAGAGACATAATAAATATTAAATTTAAGTAATATTATCAACATAATACATGAGTAATAAAAAAATAGAAAATAACACAATAATTTTTTTATTGTATATTTTTATTTTAGATAGTTGTAGAATACATAATATTAAGTTTCAAGTCATATTTTGCTTCACATCAATAGAAAGAATTAAACTGACGAAAATTTTTATTATTTGTAATATGTATATATCAATTAATTTTAATATTGAAGTAATATATGAATTAAGAAAGAAAAATTTTTAACTACACTTGCTTATATCGAGTTAGCTCGTGACTACCGAGCCAACTCGAGTTGGAGATGAGCTGAGTTTGAGCTAGCTTAAATAACTTGAAAGTATTTCTTACTCGACTCGAGCCAACTCGAGTTACTATCGAGTTGAGTTTGAGTTGTATCTAACTGGCTCGAACTCGGCTCGTATACAGCCCTGGTTCTACCCTAAGAAGATGTATGTCTTTGATAATTTGGAAAATCGTATTAAAGTTTAGCACTACTAGCTTAATTTCCGTCTCTTTTATCAAATTCAGAATATCTAATTACAAATGTATCTACCTCTATGAAGATCCCAAAGATAAACTAGTGCTGTAGAGAAAAAAAAAACATATTATTTTCGCTTTTAAAAAAATTGTTTCGAATATATAATTAGGGAATATATATCACTTTTTGGTAGTTCCATACACATAAAAGCAGAAAGACATCTACTTCAATGAAGCTGATGCCAATATAAGATTATTAATAAATTAGAGGTTCAAGAAGATTTTTGTGTTGCGCTTATTTTTCTATTCAGATAAAACTAAATTAATAGTACTTCTATTCTACTTCACAAGTCAAGCATATATTCCAAATTTTAAATTTCTCGTGCTCCTTTTGTATAAAAATAGAGGTTCAAAATGATCGTTAATTAGCTCATTTAAATTTTCAATGATTTCACCTCCTCAAAAATTGAAATCTGGATATGATTTGTAACTAGATAGATGCCATCATTTTGAATTCTCCATTTGAAACTAAAATGTTGCTTTCGAATATTATGATCATGAATTTCATCATCAAACTTAAAACTCATATTAATTAGTTTTACTCTATAGCTTAGTCCAAAAACAATAATAGCTTGCTTGTTTACTTACCGGTTCATAAACAAACATGTAAGAAAAACGAACAAATCGCACGAAAAAGTTAAGCTAGAAAAATATATATATAAGAATATTTTAGGTTAGGAATCGTAATTCGTACTTGTTTAATTATTTAGAATTAGTTTTTTTTTTCTTCTTTTTATCTAAACAAACATGTAGGGAACAAGAGAAGCTTAGTTTACGAATATTTGTACATGAGTGGACAATGATATAAAAACCCTTATTGCATATTATGAATATTTGATATCATTATTGGTGGGCCTCATCTATCATTACGATCGAAAGAAAAAAAAGAAAAATATGTTATCGTTTTCATTATTCATCCTAAATTCCATGCTTTCTCACTCAATGCGCACCATTGTAGAAACCAACCGTTTACTCTTTCGTCATTGGCCGACCAATTGGAAATATAAAAATCACATCAAACCGCATGCAAGGCAGAATTTAGTCGATTTCATACATATATCTTTGCCTAGGTAATATAAAAAATTTACTTTAATGTATATCACCTTTTTATAGTTGGATTCGATGCGACATTTTTTTTTTCCGAGATAACCTAGCTAATTAATTTACTCGTAAAAGGAGACAGCTTTAAAATACGTATTGACATTATATTAGACTTCCTTTTGAAACTGTTATTGATCGGGGTGCCGACGTAAGAACATAGTTGAAATTGGAGATCGTCCGAATTTCTATGCTATCTGGAGAAGTAACAGGAGGTGAGTGAGGGAGAAGATGAACTAACCATATCCTGCCTAAGGGTGTAACATGCTCCAAAGTATAAGAAATCACTATGAAAAAAGGGGTGAAAGGAGGTGAATTGAGAGAAACTCTATATAGAATTGGTGTTATGTCATAATTTGGGGTAAAGATTTGATTCTCCCCTCCTCTCCTTTTCCATCTATTCCTTTTTCCTCTCATTTTTGGAGCATACCCTAAGTAGGGATGGCAAAAAAAATTTGTGGTTCGTGACTCGCTCGAGATCAATTCAACTTTGTTCAAAATTATTTCGTTTGAATTAGACTCGAAGCAAATTCAATTCGTTCAAATTTAACTCGAAATTAGCTCGATATATATAGTTTTTTTTAACTAATTTATAATATTAGCTAACTTATTTGATAAATAATATATTTTGTTTCTTACATATAAATACTAATATTATTTACAATCTTATTATAAAATGAATAAAACATTTTATAAATAAAAGTAATATAAAAACTAATAACTATTAATTAATTTCTACAGTATTTTCTTGAAATATATGTAACAATTGATATGATTCAGCTCGACGAGTTATGAAACTCGATCTTATCAATTTTGTTCGATAAAACTTGAATTAAATTTAAACCTTATATGCTTGAGCTAAGATCATCTCGCTTTAGTTTGACTCGTCCCAGGCTCTAATTCCATGATTGTGCAAATCATAAAAGCCACACTGTGTAATATTTTGTTATTTAATTTAGGACACAACTTTAAAACATTAAACATTGTGGGAATCTCTCTGATTGGAAGTTTGGTTGTATAATTTGTTGTTATTTAATCAAGGACACAACCTTAAATTTTAAATATTGTGGGAATCTCTCTGATTGGATGTTTGGGTCACACAGCTCATAGAATATTCACCACGCATGATACGGTATTATATATTTTTCTTATAAAATACCCCAAGAGAGCATTCATTCATTGTACCTTAACGATTAAAAATGTTTAATATTTTTTTTCGGTCTTCTCGGAAGGCACATGACCAAAAAGCCGAAAGTCTTCAAGGACGACCCAACAATATATTATGCATTTACTGGTACATTTATTCTTATTTTTTTTGAAATGTTCGTTTGTTTATTAAATTAGCTTGTTCATCATTGATGAAGCATGATGATCTCATGTCCAGAGGAAAGAGATTGAAGAGTTAAACGTCAACGGGTCGGGTTAACATTACCCAGAAACTTTGAAGATCCGTTATTTGTTGGTTAGGTACTAATCACCAAAAAATGCTGGGTTTATATGATTAGGATTACATTAAGCTCATTTAAGTAGGAAAAATCTCGACATACAAAATAATTGTGTTGCTTATTAATTTGATTGAACCCCAAATGCTTTTATGATTAATACATTACCACTTATAAAATGACATTGCAAAGAACTCCAATTAAGTTAGTAGGCATAATTATTGTATCTACCATGCAGATGACAACGTTGAATTCATATCTCTTTGATGTCCTTGATCACTACAGATCGATTTGAAAATAATAGTTCAGATCAACGGTTAAAATTTTTAATATAAGGAAAATTCTATTATGAGCTAAATTTTGTATCTGGATTTGAATTCAAATCGTTTAATAAAATTATAAATAGAGATGAACGATCAGGATTGAAGTTTAGTTTTAAATTTTTGTCTACTATAGAATTGCCCAAATTGTAATAGTAGAGTGATTTGAAAAATAACTGTTTAATCATGTCAACACTTAATTGATAGGTTATCTCATGTTTATCAAATTACATCAAATTATACATAATTTATCTAATGATGGACATATTTGTAATTTTAATTTCATTAGTTTAAATAATTTAACTGTCAGATAAAACCTATACTTGTTAATTGTTTCGCAAAACATTACACATCTGACATTTTTGTTCAATATAAAGGCCCAGTTCGTAATTTTCTCTCTTTTGAAGGCTTTAGAAGTCCATATTTTATCTAGATTTGTCTTTTCAATCTACGAAAAAGGCCTGTATACTAGTGTTCACACATCACAACTCATAATAGCATTCTTTATAGCCGATAAGGCATATAAAGTGGGCCCGTTAATTAGACCATTTCGAAGAATGTTTATGGTGGGCTGTATCAATGGAGAAATTGCGAGGCTAAATTTTTGTCATTTCTAAATAGAAAATCGTCGATGCTTCAGAAAATCCAGAAAATTGTTACTTATTAGTACTGCTACTTTTTCAGTAAGAAAAATGATATTTCATGTTATGATTTTTCGTTAAGTTGCAGTGCGAAATGACAAAAATATTTATAAAAATAATGAATGCAATAAAGAACCTAAAAAAGAAATCTTTTTATAGGGATGTTGGAACAAATAACAATATATTTAGGACAAGAATGAGGATTAAAATTAAGACGCATGTAAATCGATTCCAACATACCAATTGAACCAAAACTAGGACATAAACTAATCCACATAATTCTCAAAGTCAACATCATGAAAACCCATTTGACCAGGGCAAGAGAATCTCAAGTTCAACGGTTGGAGGTATGGTGTTCACACCCATGAAGCATGATGCAAAAAATAATTCTCTTCGGTAGAGTTGCTGTGACTTCTCCAAATCTCCAATTTGATGGGTTTAATAATATTGTTTGGTAACTAGGCACATCTAGGTTGTTGTATAAAACTATATATGATTAATAAATAACTAATCAGACTTGCAATTCACCAACAAATTTTTTACTAGATTTTTAATGAAGCATGGTTGCTCCGAATTTATCATCTGTGAATTGATCCTATGCTGCAATGGTAATTCGGATTCTTGTTTCTTCAAGGGAAAAATTAGAAACATAAACTTTTGGGTACATAGCAAATTTTTAAAACGGTCTGTTTTATCAAAACCGAACTATCAGTTTTTCGGCCACATCTCATGATAATTCAAAACAATTTATCAGCGATAATTTAGGTTGTTGATTCATCCAACTGCTCAATTTGCTTCAAAATTGTACGATTTAAAGTGTACATTTAAAATATTAGAGTCTTTTTATTGTGTTAAACTGTTAATAGTTAATAATTTATAATTAATAATTAGAAACAAGAATCTTTGTTGTGTTATAGGTGTGAAATAACTGAATAAAAGATGTGAAATTGAAATGCCGACACAGTTATAGATCTAGCATTTCATCACCAATAAAAAATACTAAATGCTAAATCACTCCAACTGCTAAACCGCACGCGCGAATCATATTTTAAAACTTAGGTTCATAGCAATTAACTTTGTCAAACTCAACGAGGGGTTTGCATAGAATGAGAACATTGGTAGAACTAATATGGGGAATTCTCCTTTCAATAATGTCTGAGTTTGACAAAAAAATATTCAATACTCTGGCCGCCTCCTTTTTTTCCTTTTAAATTTTGGGTTCTCGGCTCCACTTATCAGTTATCATTGTTCAATTACGTTTCCGTCAAATAATTAAAATAATACATTTCTTTCGGAATTTGGTGGTTTAAATATCTGTTGCTACATGTCCTTTCTAAGATGAATTGATGTGTACTCATAACTTGTTGTGCTGATGCACGTTTTATGCAATGTGCGTATATATACCCAATGTACCAACAAAAAATAGCTATCAAGTCTCCTTCAGGACAGATTATTGTACAAATCAACACAGTTTAGAATATTGGAGGCATTATTATTTGGGAAATAGTAATTTTATTTCAGTTGGAACTTCTGCAAGTTTACGCCCAAATTTGCACGAATACAACACGGGTCAAGAAGATCAATAATAAATTCAGAGCAAAAAAAAAAGGGCGAACAATTATATTAATGATTATTTTGAATTACAAACTTATCTTTTTTTTTAATAAAAACAATCGCATGCAAAAATAATTTATGTTTTTACGTATTTGCAACATTTAAGTGGGGGTAAGTGTCTTCCCAGCTAAAATGTAATTTCTACTTCATAAAATTAATTTTATTTTATTGGGTGAAAAAATAAACATGAGATTTTTTTTTCATTTTCTACATAAATTTTGTTTCAATATCTGCAAATTCAAATAATTATGCATATTTAATTTTGCTAACACCTAGCTAGCAAAAAAGTTATATGCACACAAGTTAGTTATTACTTTATTTCATCCTCAAATTAAATTGATATTACATGTTGCGATTGAAGCATATAAAATACATCATGATAAGATTCTCTAATGAATGATTTGTTTGCATTTGTGCCGAAAATGAAATGTACATATTTAGTGTCATTTTGTCAAAGAAAGACTATTACGCCGGCACTATATGTATAATAAATGTCTTAAAATTCAAAGGGCTGGAGACATTTTAACATGTAGTTGAAAACTGATGCAAGTTGAAAACGAACTAGAGTTGAACTTTTTTTCCTCATCAAAAGATGAAACATCTAACTTATAATTAATACGCACTTTTTGCTGTAGAAGAATAAATAGCTTTGAGCCGGCACAAAATGCTCTTAGATCAAGTTAATATTTTTTATTTTAATGAATTTATATTGAAAAAGAAAATAAATTAAATGACTTAAGACTTTCTAAAAACAAAAAGTATTAAAATTTCTAGGGGTTAAACCTGAGTTTGAAGAAGACTGAGAAGAGATTAATCCCAAAAGTTTTGCTATTTCTATCATAATAAAATTGAATATCAAATAATTATCTTTTAGACTTTCAAATAAGAAAACTAATTAAACGGTGATATAATACACGGCACTGCTTGTACACAACAAAATTGAACTTTATTTTGCTATGAATAAAAAAAAATAACTGTATTGACAATTCAAAATTTGACAATTTTAACTCCTTTATAATATTGCTAACGAAATGAAATGAGAATTCTACCATTTTTTTTATATATGCATGTAACTGAAAAAATAATTAAACGCATATAATGGTTCAAATTTGTTAATTTAAACAAGAATAAAAGATGGAACCGTTTAATATCGATAATTATTGCCATGGGACTTTTTAAAAGGAATAATGTAAAGTCTCCTTCTTCTTTTTTTTTTTTTTTTTTGAATGGAAGTCTCCTTAGTTGATTGCTTGCCAGTCATTTTATTGTTCTTCTATTTATTTTATTGTTCTTCTATTTATTTTTAAAGCTAATGATTTTCCTTTCATTTTTCTTGCATTAAATTCTTATTAATTTCTCTTTATCTTTTACATATATAACTTATCGCACATTCCATGTTCACAAGGGGAAATGCCTTTAGAAAAAGAAAAACGAAATTGACAGCAGACTAATGTAAGCTAGAATTATAAATATTTTACAATAGCTGCTGCCGCTTCGTTAAGAATATCATTAACTTAAGACTAAGCATCAAAATACATTCTTTAAAGTAATAATTAATCATTAGTATTTTAAATACTCTTTATACCTTTAGCCAACGGTTCAAATATTTTCTTCAAGATTTGGTGATCATCATCATTGTGATGATATCAAATTGTGTTTAAGTCATGGAAATTTTTTATTAAGATGTTAACTAGAAAGAAACAAATGAAGGGACCAAGACCAATAATAGTACATAATAAGGCAGTTTACCATTGCTAATGAGGAAGTAAGTCCACTTCACAAAAATATAATAATACAAAAGAGGCTATTAGTCAAGTTTCAATGACCCAACCTACCTGCCCATAATAGAGAATTATAAATAATTAAACAAGCCAAGTATTCAGTTAAGGAAGAATTAGCGGGGTCAAATATACATTATTATGTTTTTAATTATCTTATTCAAATTCACTTCATGCATTCACTACTTGATTTCTTGGAATAATTCGATTCTTATCCCCAATGCTAAACTTAACATAGATTTCTCACTAGTATTATTTTTATTATAATTAGCAAACTGTATCTGATGTCATGATAGCATCATCTAGGCGACACCAAAAGGACATTTTATCAGAGGACGTTGATCTTTAACTGAATGGATGTCATTAGATTACCAAAATTGAACTTTTAAACAAAATAATTAAAATAACTAAAATTTGTTAGCATTATTAATTTTATTAGGGAATAATGCAGCAAATATTGAACAAAAATCAGTGTGTTTTGACCTGTTATTTTGAGGATGTTATTGACATTAATACGATAATTTACTACCATTCTTTACAAATACTCTAGACATTTACCAAACAGTTTTATTTCACCATATAATTATTTGAAAATATATAAAAAAAATTCAGTTCTATCTGTTAATGAAAATTGATTGCAAAGGAATTTTGTAAATGTACGTGTAATTGCACATTGCAGATCAACTTTCATAAAATTTTAGTATATATATATATATGCTTTGGAAATGGATCAATTTATGTTAAATTCCCATAATTAAAATTAAAATTTTGAATAAATATATATCAGACATTAAAGATGTCTGCAATCTTTAACCTCGATTTTAAGCATTATTATCACTACTGTCATGATTATTTATTTTGTAGTTTTATAGTTGTCAATGATACTAATTTTGATTTGAAAAATTACGTCCAGCTGGATAGAAATTTTTTTTCGTGGCCCATATGATTTGAGGCAGCCGGCCTACAGTTTAAGGTACGTCATATTGTATTGCCCATTTATTTTAGGCTTTTTTAGATTTTTGCAGCTGGAATTTGTTCCATCTTAAAAATTATCTATGGGCAGACTATTGTGATACTGATCGATACCGTCGACTGCTAAGATACAGAATGCAAATGTGAAAGTCAATTAGTCAAGCGAATGGGAAAGAGGATCCAGAAAGGAACATAACAAATACCAACAAAAAAGATAAAAAAAATAATAATAACTGGAGTCTGCAACTGCAAAACAATAAGTGAGCATTATTAATTTTAACTGAAAGTTAGTGTGTTTTGACCTGTTTGTGTCAATGACTATCAATATCAACACAATTATCCATCCACGTCGTTTAGAATTATTCATGAAATTTACCAAAGATGTTCTTAACCATAAAAATGTTCAATTTTGAGAATATTTTTTGGTTCTGTCAGCTAAAGAAAACAGTTGAGTATCATTGGCGAATGCATTGATATTTGTTAAAGTCAGAAGATTGATATAAAATGCTTTTGAATCATTTAATGATTGACTAATATATATAAACTTTGATATTTAAATTATGTCTAAGATCTTTGATCTTAATTATGAGCTTTATTTATCACTAGTGCCATTATTTTTTATTTTAATTTTTGTAGGTGTCAATGAAACAAATTTTGATTTTATAAAAATTAAGTCCGGCTGGATATAAAATTTTTTTCATGGGCAGATGATTTGATGCATTCAGTCAAAAGTTTAGCTGGAATTAATTCCACCTTAACACATTGTCTATGGGCAGATTAACGTGACACCGCTGACTACTAAGATACAGCCGGAAATGTAAAAGTAAGGGTAAGATGAAGTATGTAACTGGTGTACATGACAAATGAAGAAAATAACATAATAATGATTTGAGTCTGCAAAACAATAGTTCAAAATGAGTAATTCTATGATGGACATAAATTTTAAATCGGGCTTAAATCTTGATCATTCATCTCTGTTCATAAATTTAAATGAATGATCGAGATTTAAGCCTGATTGCAAAATTAAGTCCACAATAGAATTTGCCAAAATCAAATATGGTACCGTTTCAAATTTAATTAGGAATTTTATTTTCCTAAAATATGAAAAAGCCAAAGAATAATTGAATCAATTTTTGTTTGTGTCATCTTCTTTATATGTTAGCATTTAGTATTTCCCAATGAGATCTGATAATAAAATCATAAACAACGAAGAAGAAGACGAAAGTAACGAGAGGAGGGTTATAATATCAACTTTTTGAATGTACCGAATGCCAATATTTCACAATTTAATTAATTTTTTGAAAATTTAAAATTGAAACGTTTAATCCTGTTGATTTTATTTAATTTAACAAGTGATGCATTTTTATAGGAAATTTTAGAGTTAATTTGCTAAAATATAAACGTTTTATAATAAATCTATCATAGTTAATAAAGTTCGTCTATTTTTTTCCTGTTGATTAAATATCAAATAAATTCTAACTTTTGCTATACTTATATGAAAACACATCTCTTAGTAAATTAAATAAGATCAATGGTTTTGATTAGACGTTTGAATTATATAATTTTTAATGAATATGGTCTCTAAAGTTTTTGATATAATAAAATAATTTTAAATGATAGTTTTTGAAATTTTGAGATCTTACTTACTAAATCTTCCGTTGTTCCTTGAGGTATTTAATTTTAGAATAAGTACCTTAACATTTAATTTATATCTTGTCTGTACAAGTGGAGCACACGTGAGGAACCAAAGCGTGCCAGCTACTTTCTCCTATTTTTGATACCACGCGATCTTGTTCGCAAGACAAATATGATGCGGCAGCAAAATTAAAAAAATTCGCATTTTCTCGAAATTCCTTTTTCCTGCGGCTGATCCCAAATGAAGAAGTGTGATGCTTCGTAATTTTTAATTGGTTCCGTTTTATTTCAACTCATGTTACGATGTTTACAAAGTAGTGGAACAGAAAATCTCGATTTTTGTCTGATCTTCCACTGCAGTTCACTCTTCACGATAATGCTGAGGATTTTTACAATTTTACTGTTAACATATTATTGTTGGATATTTATGATTAATGCTTCTATAGATATAAATAATTGAGAAGTTTACAGATTTTTTTAAAATAATTATGTTCTTAATTATAGAATTTTAAAATTAAAGTCTTTAGCTCGAACGGTCTATGTGCAATGAATATTCAATTTATGAACAAACAATTGTAGACTATCATCGTATGATTCACTCTTAGGCCACAGCGCTAACAAATTAGTTTAATTCCGGAAGTGTACGCTTATTGTGTGCCGCATCAAGTATTTGCACAATATCTCACAATATCTCACAGTCACAGGTGTTGGTAAGATCCAGCAGGACACATGTACGTAGACATGTCGTTAACTGTGTTCTTAGATATTAGACACGGTTCAACATTGCTCAATTTGACAAAAAATACAACATGATATGATGAATCATCGGTAGTTGGCACTGCATTATGGATGTGTCCAGTGACGACTCTAATTGGGAGCAAGCATAGGCACTTGCCCCCCTCCCCCTCCCCTGTTTTTTATTTGATAACATTTGTATTGTTTTGTAAAATCTAATGTGATAGATATAATAATGTGAAACTGTGAATGTTGCGTATGCTTAATTTTTAAGTAAATAAGGTAAATGATATATTTCTATTTTATGCCTATACTTAATGAATTTCAAGATTCGCCGTTATGTGTCGTGCTTAAACAAATTTGAAGATTTGCCGTTAGGCGTTGTGCTGCGTCAAAATCTAAAATTCATACCATGTCAATTTTTTTTTCTCCGCCAACATAAAAAAAAAGTAAATAAATTTTATACCAACCCAATACAATACGAGTGCTAATATAATATGATGACACCATGTCAAAAAAATTTTCTCCACTTAACTTGATACAACATGAAAAAAAAAAAATTAAACGAGTTTTGTACCAATCTGACACGATTAGCAGATCTCACATCAGTGGCGAAGCCACGTTAATTTTGGTGGGTCAGGGACCCACCTGAAAATAAAAAATTTACATGAAAGTTAGTACGATTTGTAAACGAAAAAAAATATAATAAGTTAGGGACCCATCTCAAAAATTTGAAGGATCCAGTTGGACATGTCATGTTTGATTTGAATTGTGTAACGACTCCTAAAATATTGCTCATGGACTCATGTCGTATTCATCATAATAAATCGTCTTCTTCCTCCACAATGAATCTTATTAATATAAAACTTATAATAAAATAAAAAATTCTTGGATGAATGATCATTGACTCTTGAATTATTATTTTATTTATTGAATATATTATTTTAGATCTTATTTTATTATTATAATAGATGTTTGATTTCTTATGTTTATTTATGTGAAATTATTTTAGAGTTGTTCATTTAAAAATTATTATTATATTATGTCTATATTAGATACAAGGTTTTAAAATGTAATTTGTGTGGTTTAGCGGTTGGATGGTGATTTAGTGTTTACCGTGATAAAACGACGATAAAACGATTGTATAACGATATAATGATGAAAACGGATAAAACTGTTGTGCAATATAAACAAAAATTTAGATACAACTGATAAAATAGAGTTTTTAAAAACTTGATTTAACATTATGTCATCATCGTACAAATATTTTTTCAGCAAAAAAATATTATGGACCTTGCTGGCGCGAAATCCTAGCTTCGCCTGCTGACATGTGTATGATACGGTATAACACGCATAAATTGAAAACACCATTACTTCAGAAGTTGACAACTCTGTAGTCTGTGATATCATAATAAAATTTCAGTATATTATAGGGTCCTAGATGAAAGTATCAGAAAAGTGCGTGACAACTGAGCTTGGAGCGCAAAACGCCAAAGCAATAGGGACCAAATAGATTCCCTCAGAAAATTAGCGTTCACACACTGCTATTTCCCATTTGATCCTTTCCTCATCCTGTTCACACGATGTCATCTCATCGACACAAATCTCTACCGTCATTACTTCTCCTCTCATTCCAACCGTCCGATCTGGAAAGAAACAGATCGGACGAGAAAAACACCAGAACTGCTGGGGATTATGTGGATACTTGACCTCTCCAGTTAACCGGAGAGGTACAATGATTGACCTTAGTCAAGGGAAGTGTCCTCTTCTTTTCTCTTGATTCCACTTTTTAACTGTGTTCATACTACGTGAGCCCTTTGTCTCCATCTCAACCGCCAAATGGAGTGTATCAGAATCAAGACTGCACGAATCTTGATGAAGTCAATAAGATTAGTTCGACCTGAGATTTGACGTGGCCATTGACTGTCAATTCACCATGCCACGTGGGAATTTTGCTATCCATCTAGCGTGGCACACTGGCACTTTCAAGTTTCCAACCTTTCGCTTGTTCTCAGCCTTTCTGACCTTTTCCTTGGCCGTACATTCCACACCTACATCTCTCTCAAGGTCTATTTATTACCAACCACCAAATGCCATGGGACCTCTCTCTCTCTCTCTCTCCATTCTTCCAATACTGAAATCTAGAGACAAAGAAGGGAAAAATCGCGTAATTCTATACTAATATTTTTTCAAGATAGAGAAGCCTGCATTCTACATCCACAACTTGAAAGATTATAGAGAGGCATTGGTGTATGGGCAACTGTATTACCTTCCAACGAGTCGTTTCGTGGGTCGACGACGGTGAATGGGACTTCTTAGAAGACGAGAGCCCCGAGCATTGTCCTGAACCACCAAGATTTCAAGAACATGTACAGCCACAAGCAACAACAAGTACAAAAAGCACAGATGAAGAAGATCAAAAGAAACCAGCAGAAGTACTATCTACGGCTGCAACGAAGTCGACACATGAGGTGCGGATCAAGATCACGAAGAAGCAACTGGCAGAGTTGTTGAAGCAGGCTGAAAGCAAAGGTTTGCCTGTACATGATGTTCTGGCAAGCCTCCTTGAGACCGGAAAGTCTCATCAGGTCAAGCATAGAATTGCGCAATGCTGGCGGCCCGCCTTGCAAAGCATACCGGAGATTGTCGAGTAGACGGTACGTCAGTTTTGTATTCTTACTACAATGGTGGCTTGGTGTAGGATGATGCTTGTCTGTTGCAGTTTCGGTTGGGATCGGGATTGTGATGAAGCAGGCGCCGTCGTGCAAGCAAAAGACTAATTAGTTAAATTTGTTCGTTGTTTTTTCTCGGTTCATTTCGGGTTATCTTCAAATTTATTTATTTCTTCTTATTTATTTGTTTTTTTTAGTTGTTCATAGGTTTGAGGATCTCTAACACAGTACATAATGTAAATTATTATTTAGTTTTGTCGCCTTCTTGGATATACCACTATACATATCATATATGAGATGATGAATTTACATGTTATTTATTCTTTTTCAATGCGTTTGTTGGTAGAGGCATTACAATCAAATTATTTGGCAGAATTATTATTCGTTACAATGTTAAATAATCACTTTAGCAGTATTGATGAAGCACCACTGGCTATGTTCATGTGCAAATAGGCTTCATTCACATCATAAATTTTTTTTTTTTTGAAGATATTCATTCACTTTATATATTAATTCAGTTTCTTTTATCAGTTGACCCTCCAGAGATCGATATTACTACTATTGCTAATTCAACAAGGATCTTTACGAGATATACATGGCTTATATGTTATTTGTTCTTTATAATTTTAAACGTATAAACTATTGTTAATAAGTTTAATTGATCAATTGACCCTCAAGACATTACAACTGTTGTTAATCCAATAAATATCTTTCACAAGGTATATATGCATGGCATATATGTTATTATTTCAAACACAACAAAAAACTTCTCCACTCTCTCCAACATTATATAACAATGAATATAAAATGGTGATAGTATTTGAAATTTTTTGTAATGTAAATATTTTTTTAATCAAAATTTTATATATGATTTTGACAAGCAACAAAATCTTTAATAATAGTAGGTGGCAGACAAGAGATATTGCTTAACCAATTATTTCAGGATAAGGTAGTGGGCTCCATGAAGCTCACATTATCAAAACTGCAATCAGAAATTGCCACGAAGACAATTTTTCTCTTGTAGAACCTTGATTTTATTTTTTTTAAACGCGGTTCTCTTTTAATGTTTCTCATCTGTCAGAGTACTTCTGAGTAGTTGGGCTGTTGGGCGGATCCAGGTAGCTTCCCTTTTTAGAACAACTTTTTTTCATTGTAATCCCTAAAAAAGTTTATCTGTCTTTGCTTATAAAGCTTCAATGCTTGGTTTCTTCGAAAATTCCGACTCGAATGCGTACAAGATAATACAACACAAGTTATGACGTTCAAAATTGCAAATAGAACTCTCATGGGTGCTTGTGCAAATTGTGCTATAGCGTTTTATACTCGTGTGTCGTATCAAAGGTTCCGGGTAGCTATCATTTTAAAAAATTGTTAGAGCGTATCCGGGGGAAGATAGTTTATAATGAGAAAAAACGACATATAATAGTCAGGAGGAATGAAGACGTATTATTTCGGATGATCAGTATCCATCATTAGGACAGATCGATGGAAATTGTATTTATTGCTGTATTTGTTTAATATGTCATTTTATATATTATCTCCGATGTGAATTACACGGAGGTAGGAAGTAAACGGACTTAAAAATGAATAGTACTAAAATTATATTTGTATGCATTAATTAAATTGTTCACAAAAAGATACAGTTGCTGATTTAAATATTGAACATGTATACATGAATGCAAATTCAGATACATATTCGAACAAGTTAATAAATGCTACTAAAAGACATGAAAATATAATTAAAAAATAAGCAACTTTAATCTATAAAGTATATGTCTGTTAATTAAAAGGATATATCCTAACAAAAAACGTGTTGATTATCTGAGTTATAGGATTACTAACATACTATGCTAGCACATATAGCCATGATATGTGTTCTAATCTCGAATTTCATACTACAAATGACCGATTCATATCTTAGATATGATCTACATAATTGAAATCATGTAGGAAATCAATTTATACATTTTTTTTTAAAAAATATTTATCATTTATTAGAATATTTAGAAACCATTGTTATTGGATGATTGATCCATGGTCTTTATATTGACAGATTTTTAAAAATCCCAAAAAAAGTAAAAAAAATATTCAAAAAATAATTTTTTATTTTCACTAATATGTACATGACGTTGAATTTTTCAAATCGGTTGTTTGACGTACTACAAATTCGAAATTCGAACGTACAATACAAGCCCATTAGTCCTACGTATGTCTAGTATTTTAGCTATCTTCTGTTGGGCTCCGTTTGGATGGCTAGGAATAGCTAGGAATAGCATCTTCCCGGCGTTAATTCTTATTCCTATTGATACATAACTTAGAATTCACAATAAGAATATCAACGACATGGCTATTTTTGAGATTCAGAGCTAGACAGTTATAATAATCATATTTGCACATTATTGTATGAAATTACCAATTATATGTATTCACATCCACATTATTTTACTTTTAGTAATAATCATAATCGTATGAGCAAAAATAACACATATATATGACTAGAGTGTTTGATATATAATACTTATGCAGGTACGGGCGCGATCTATAGTACATATAGGTCACGATCAAAATCAACTTTTCATGTAGGAATTGGATTTGGGATGCGATCTATCGTACATATATGCCCTAATCACAATCAACTTTTTTTGTAGGAATTGGATTTGGGGCGTGATCTATTGTACATATAGGCCCAGATCAAAATCAACTTTTTTTATGTAGGAATTGGATTTGGAATTCCCACGATATTGAAATTTCCTGATCAAAATCTAATAAAAAGTTGGATTTCATTTCATTTCATCGGATTCTGTGGGAAAATTCGACCCTATTGAAATCCTGGAAATTGAGTGGAAATTTAGTCGGATATCACGAGAGGAATTAAGAGACATTAACACCCTCCTCTCCTTCAATAGATGAGGGCAAAATAATCCTTTTTTAGAATTCAAATCAATTCCTCTTATATTTGTTTTGATCATGAAATTTTAATTGGAAATCATCTCTAATCAATTCTAATCCACTAAAATGAAATGAAATCCCATGTCTACACCATTTTGATCTAGGCCATATTATCTATCCCTTTTACATCCCTTAAAGGAGGTCACTGATCAACCTAAGTGCCATTTTGTTTTTATGTTTATTTCTTCTCTTAGTATGTAGTTATCTACTTATCTTGTATGAATGACTAGCTTAAATATAATTAATCAACAAACTGAAACACAAGTACTCCTAGTAATTAGGATAGAAAAACAAAAGGGGAAAAAAAAAAATACAAAGTCTGCACATGCGTATCACATTGCTATTTAGTATTCACCATCCAACTGTAATTTAATCCGTCCCCCATCGAAAAGTCGCTCCAACTTTCCTTTTTATTATCATTATCAATTAACTGTAATTATAATGCTTATCTTTTGCGTGTTATGAAAAATAATACTTAAGACTAATTGATAAGGTCTTGAGCACGTCACAGATCTTCCACATCATGTTACACAAGTATAAACTAATTATTTTCATATATATGGAAGTTTGTTTCTTTTTTTTTTTCTTATACAAATTTTGACCGTAGCTGTCAAGGGATTTTATTATATGCAAGTTTGATGGGAAAAGAAATAATGTTTTACACATACTGGCCTTTGAAAAGAAATATTTTTGTTCCAAAAAATTATATATCTTACGCATGATGATCTAATTACAAGTTATTTCATTATTATTTAATTTACCATCCTATATGTGGATTTCATATTTAGTCGTCCTACATACTTGTATCATTGAAAGCTATGAGCTGGGTATAAATTTTAAAAAGCAATTAGCTCAAGCCTGGTACAAACTTTTAAGAACTACTGTAAACAAGATTTGAATTATAAAATTTAATTTGAAATATGGACGAATAAAGATGCATTTTTTGTTAGATTTTTTTTTTTGGAAAAATTACGGGGTAGGGAAAATATTAGTGATCCAATGTACGACCTCCATTTCTAATTTATCAACCTAAAGTGTCATGTGTATAAAAGCAATCTAATACTTCATTTGTTTCGACCACAGTAGCAGCGCATAAAACAAAACTATTAATGCTTAATTTTAATAATGTGATTTACCTCAGATAACTAAAGAGTGCAAAACGAAAATAAAATAATAACTTACGAAAATTACCTGATGTTGATTGTTTAGGAATATTTTATCAAACACCAACCATGTCAATCGTTTCCATCAAATTTACAATTCAGGCTCACCAGATGGAAAGAAGAAATATAATAACTAATAAGGCTACTATTTGAACAATTTGAGGTTCAGCACACAGCCCATTTAAATTAAGGCTACTACATACTGGGCTCTCTACATATCTGATCCCCTGTATAAGTAATTGTTTTTTTTTTTTATTTGTATAAGTAATTGGTTTTACTCAGAGTCTCAGAGAGAATTGTTGCAAACTCGAGCGTTCGGGCAAAAATATAAGCACACGCAGTTAATCTAAGTTTGCGTAATGAAAATTTATAATTCTTCAATCAAAAAATGCTAACATTACAAAATTATATAAAATTTTAAAAATTTGATTCAAATAGTTGATCTTTTTTAATTTCGAGAGATGGATTTCAATGTGTTATAATTAATTTTATATGATCGATATGGTTCATCGTGCGACAAAAGTGCTCACTGTTTTGTCGTTTTGGGAACAAATTGTCTTGTAAAAAATTCATTTCTCTAAACACCGTACAGGCATATATTTGACAGAAGGAAACTTCTTTAAACATTTTTAAGAAGAAATAACTTATAATAACAAAATTGATAGAGTAACTTCTTCCACAGTGACTCTTATTGTAGATTAATTAGTCTAGTTTTCAAATAATTTATAGTTATAGTTATTTAAAATAATATTGTTTAGTTATAATAATAAATAAATAATATATGAATATAATATAATAAATATATTTACATTATTGTAATTATAATTATTATTAATATTATGATTACTATCATTAATAATTAATAATATGTTAATTCACGCAATAATATTTTTTTTTGTATTTTCATACAACAATTATAATTATTAGTCTTATTATAGTATTAATAATCATTATTATTATTTTTTATTGTAATTATAATAACAACAATGACAAAATAGTAGTAGCGGCGCCAACAACAACAACAATAATATATATTATAACAATCATTTCACCTCTAATTTTTTATTTATCTTTTTATTCCTTCACTTACATAACCAAACAACAATTACATAACTTGACATAAATCTTCATTCTTAGGTGCCGTTTGGATGTGTTAGGAATAGGTTTGGAATATCAATTCCGGGCGTAAATTTAAGAAAAAGTACTATTTCGGAAAGAATGAGAAGAGTGATATTCCGGAAATAAGAAATGTTGTTTGAATGATGAAGTTGGGAATTGCTTTGGGAAGAGTGTTATTGGGATGAAAAGTAGTGAGAAAAGTGTTATTGGAAAGAGTATCATTCCTAGATTGGACTATTCAGGAATAGTCAATTGCGTTTGGATGACACATTTACGCTTGGAATAGGCAATTTCTGAAATTGGCCTATTGCTAGACAATCCAAACAGCACCTTAATTTATTCTCCTTAAGTTATTCCTTTACAAAGCACGACCGACACGAATAATTTCAATAACCTAAGCCCTATATCATTTCCTTCTACTTATAAAAATGTTTTTTTTCCCATCCCCTTGAGTTTTTTCTTTACAAAACACAACCTACGCGAGTAATTTCGATGATGTAAGCCAGTGGCGGAGGCGAGAGGGGACTGGAGGAGGCCTGGTCTCCTGCATCGTTTCATAAGTCCCTATATATTATAATGTGTTTTATACTTGGGATTTAGTGAATCGAGGCAAGTCCAACCAGAAAAGCATATAAACATGCATGCGTCAAAATCTCTTTTCTTACTTTAGCCAACTACAAGCAATTGATCAATTTTGTTGTGTATAGTTTCATTAACTAGCATAAGATGTTCTCATGTGTTGATAAATAAAGAAACAAAATGATGTTAGATAATAAAAAATATGTTCATCAATTTACTAGCGATAACAATAGATATGTTATTCAATTTGTTTCTTTATTAGACGGAAAATCAAGATATATTGTTTCTTCGTCTAGCGATTAATATCCAACCATATATTAAATCGATCAAACAGTGCAAACATGTGTTTGCACGCTAGATCTAGCGTGTTAACACTTCTTGGTCCGTGCGTTTATGAGGAGTAGAGATAGAGATAAAAAAATGATTTGTTGTTAATCTCCTCTTGCTCGGCGACTCGACTTTTATTTATACAATAAACAACCCATAAATACTTCAAACTTTGGTGATCTTTTTACAATTTTTTTCATTACAATTTTTCTACAAATTATATATTTGTATTGAAAAATAAACATTATATATACTTTGTTTTCCTTTAATGTATCTTTTTGTGTTTCGGATTTTCAAAATTCGGCCACTCTTAAATTATAATCCTGCTCCAGCACCGACGATAAGCCCTATATCATTTCCTTCTATCTATAAAAATGCTTTTTTCCCTCTTTTTTTAAAGCGCAGTCATAGTTGCAGTTAGTAAAGAGTTTGTGTAATAGCATCTAGAGGAGTGCGTTTAGTAGGGGAATTGGAGTTGTTTTGTACTTAACAGGAATTTAGTTAATGCAGAGCAATGCAGAAAGGCAATCGATTGAACCGTGTTTTTCTTCGGAAAATAGAAGTTTTGTCTCGTTCGTTATCAGAAAAATGAAGCTTTCAAGTCAATTTTACAAATTTTTATTTCATTTATTAAATGTGATAATATTCTACAGCTTTGTGGTAATTCGTTGTTTCATTCCCAAAAATTTAACATGAAGTCCGGTTGTGCACCCCTTAAATTGATGGAACATCTCTAATTTATCAAAATATCATTATTGATTTGAGTACATGCATGATAATGGGGGTTCTTAAATCAATTTCCGGCACCATGAGGCGCAAGGTGCAGCACTAATTCCTCCCCTGGCGCAAATAATTGTGGAAATATATTTGTAGGTTTATAATTTCTATCAGAAATATATAATTATGCTTCTTTTTTTTTAAATAATTACAAAATAATATCTACAAAATAATTGTGCTCCAATATTAACCTATCCCCGTTTCCGCCTCTGTATGCGGTCCATGTTACATGACGGAGAAAAGAAAACGACAAGAAAAGTATTGTACCATATCAAATAAACAAAAAGAAAGTACATCAGACTAATTCAATATATTAATTGAGATAACTATATCAAATCACATACATACGTAATTTATTATACCATATATAGATCTATGTTTTAATTACAAATAAACAAATCAATGAGAGTCAATTAGATTATCATTTGTACTAGTTCCCGTACTTGAATATGTAAATTAACCATATCAAAGACGCAAATAGATTAAAAATAATTTTAGCAACTATATCAATTGCAGTAATGATACATGTTACATATCATAGTTATGGAGTTATTATTTTAACATAAATTTGAAGAAGGCTCATGGAGTTGAGTGTCGTGTGATCAATGGAATAGGCAAATATTTTATACAGGAAGCTCATTATTAAAATCCCCAGGAAATTCTTACTTGCATATTTGGACATTTATTTTGTTCAAATTGAAATTTTTATTTTTCTTTTTACTGTAAAGCTAAAATTGGAGAAGGACATTCTGAATCGCAGAGACCTCTTCAACATCGATTTGGTGGCTGGTTTTCTCAGCAATTCTCCTAATCTGGAAGAGCTTACTTAGGACCTCGGTGATGAAATCTTAATTGGGAGCTAAGTGAGCAGAAATTGACAAATGGATTATTTCAGAGGAGTACCTCAAGGCAGTGTGCAGGATTATACAACCAAAACAACAGGATGTGGTGGGTTGATGGACATATCAAGAAGTTGTGAACTCTTACCAAGACCATTCAAGGAATTATTATATATAATGGTTAAAATTTTCTTCTTAATGGGAGTTCGATGTTTTATATTAAAGTCAGACACGTGGATATTCTTGTGATCACAGTCCTCATGAATATCGGTGCCTCACATGTACAATGTTTTATATTAAATTTATTTCTGTACACAAATATTTCCAACTAATTGTTTCTTTCATATTTTTTTTTCAATCCTTGTCGATGAGATGTGAAATATTTTAGTTACCAATTCCAATCCGCCACAGTTTGTATTTTTATACCTATATTTCGAGAATAGTATTCCATTCAAATTTTACATAATGGATAATTTATTTCCGTTAAAAGGATGTTTCCTCCTCCAGAACAACAGAATGTAGTTAACTTATTCAATCTATAGAATAATTAGTAGGGAGAAAAAAGCTATAAAACTTACAATATTCATAAATTGATACAAATGACACTATGATTTATTATTCTAATCGAAGAGCACCATCCGAATGCATCAAATCTTGTGATGTCAAGGGATGCTGCGATAGAAGAGAAAATTATATAAGCACAAAATTAAATAATTTAATCGAGAAAATAGAAAAAATATTATATATATCACTTCAAATGGATCTTTAGCTACTTTTGAAGAGAATTCTAGTGCCACAAATTGTAATGTTAATATTTCATAATTCAGAAAAGTACTATTTGGATCATCAATATTTCTCATGAGAAATGGGTGACCACATCTAATTTATTGTTTTTAAATTCAATTTAGTAGACGATCAATAAATACATCACTAATATCCAACAAATTGATATGAGATATGTGGCGTTTATGGCACGAATTAGTTCTCTTAGTTTTCTCTTAGCTAGTTTTTATTTATTTTTTATTTTTTTAAAAGCCCTTAGGCGAGCTAGTTTGTTATACCCCAACCAAAAATCAATAAGCCTATGCTAACCTAGTACACAAATCCACATAGGTTTGAGTACTATAGAAAATGTCAACAATTCATATAAACAGAGAGTAAAAAGTAAGGGGGCCTTACGTGTCACAAGCAGTTGAAGGATCAATTGTGAATCCAAGGGAAACACCACATAAACCAGGCAGCCTAGCAACTGCAGTAGCATTAGGATTATACATTGTGATAAATCCCAGCATGCAATTGCATGTTGATCTCTTATTTTCTACGGAGTCAGATGCAACTCTATACATGTTTGTCATTCCGTCACAACATGGTGTTCCCAGTACTGGCTCTGGGTCTCCAAATTCTACATAATTTGAGCAGCCTGATATCAAGGACAATACTGTTGTGCAATCAACAGATGCATATGCCACATTAATACAACATATTAGTAGCAAAATTGGTGCTGTCCAGTAAGAGGTTTTGAGAGTTCCTACCATTTCTGAATAAAATTAGAAATTCTTTTGTTCATTGTAAACTCATCTGGGGTTCTAAATAGATATAAGCTTGGAATGCAACATGTGTTGGTTGGGTCATGTTGGTGACATGATTCAGGAGAAAGATAGCAATGCAATGATGCAAAATGTGGCTTCGGAATTGGATTTGGATTATAGATTAACTTCTTATCAACTTTTACGTTCAAACTTTTAGAATAAGAGGCTTGCTTTTTCTTCTTTCTTTTTTATTTTGTTCACCAAAAAGGCTTTATGGGCCACAAATTAAGTCGTACATCATTGATACTTGGGTCCATATACATATCCAGAGCACTAACTAGACCTGCATAACGTGGAAAACGAAGACGAAACTAAACTGTTGCGTTAATCGTTGCGTTAAGGGACGAAAATTTTTTGGTCTTTGCGTCTTGCGTTCCGTGGTGTGAACGCAAGAAATTTTTTTTGCGTTGATCGTTGCGTTTAATTGCACGATCAAAACGATTTAACTGTTTAAAATTTTTAATTGTTTATCAAATATGAATTTTGTAGTAATTGATGTCATAAAATTCAGATCAAAAAGAGAGAAATAAGAAGCATGAATTAAAGCTTATTTTTTCCTGCATCAGTTCTATTTACCAGTTGCTTTTCTCTTTACCAGTATCAAATACAGAGAAAAAAAATTGAAGCAAAGCAAAGCAGTGTTTTCCTATATATCGCAAAGCATACTAGTATACTGTTTTTAAGAAAAGAATACCCAGTGATTAAAAATATCGTACCAGTACCCTTCCATCTATTGTACCAGTACTATCTATCCTAAATTAATCCCAGCATCAAGAAAAAAATTAAAAATTCAAGATAATAAAATTGAGATATCTCAAAGAAATACAGTAATCCAATGAGGAGCTCAAGCCTCCATGTACAAAAGAACATTGTTTTCTTCTTTATCTCAAAAATTTAACATTATTTATGACTAGAGAAAAATTCAAGAGAACAATTCCTAATCCCAATTTCTCTACTGCTCAAACCTTATACACTAATCAATAGAAAAATCACATCTTCTTCCCTTACCTCGATCAATCTACTCCAAAACCACACTGGCACCAACCGCCTTGAGCTCAGCAGCAATGGCTTCAGCCTCTTCCTTGGTAAGACCCTTCTTCACCACATCTGATGTCTTCTCCACCAGCACCTTTGCCTCTTTCAGACCTAGATCTGTGAACCTTCTTACCTCCTTGATCTTCGCCTCAGTGGTGATTTGTCGAATTTGATCTTCTCCTCTTTCAGACCTCGATTTGTTGATGCTGGGGTTAAGGTTAAGAGAAGCAACGAAGAAGGAGAAGGAGAGAGAGGTGGTGTTCGGCTGGGTTGAGAGGAGAAGGAGACATGTGGTGTTCTGCTGAGAGGAGAAGGATAGAGAGAGAGGTGAGAGGTGGTATTGGCGGAGAGGAGGAGAGAGTTGGTGTTCGACTGGGTTAAGAAGAGTAGGAGACAGGTGGTGTCACTGTTCGGCTGAGAGGAGAAGGGGAGAGAGGTGAAAGATGGTACTGGCGGAGAGGAGAAGGAGATGGGTTTGGAATGGGAGCGTGATTCGCGAGAGAGAGCGGCGCACAAAATCTAATTTACTCACTTCTTTATCGTTATCTCCGCTGAGGTCTCTCTGCAATCCAAAAATAATAGCACGGTAAAATTTAAGACGAAACAGACGAAATAAACGATAGCGAAACGGATCTGTTTCGTTAACCGTTCCGTTCTGAGACGAAATTGGATATGGTTTTGCGTTAACCGTTCTATTCTTTAAACGAAACCGAAATGCTTGACCGTTTCGTTCCGTTTCGGACGAAACGAAACGAAAAAACGGTCGAAACGGGTATCGTTTTCAGGCCTAGCACTAACTGCAGAGTCGGGGAAACGTGAAACTTCCAATAGGAATCGACATTAAAACAACATTTGGGACAAAAATTCAAACAACAAAGTAATTAGCAGATCAATTATTGATTTAACTATAACTTTCAATCAATATTTCTATAGCATGAACCGAATAGATGCCAACATGGCGACATGCCTTCGTTTAGTTGACAAGGATGTGAACTCATGTACTGAAAGCAATTACAAGCGATATAAAGTATTTAAATTGATTTTTTTCAACTATTATAAAAAATTGTAAACCGAAAAATTGCTGTTCCCCAATAAAAGTTTTAGTGAACAATTTTAATGGACACTCCATTAAGTTGTTAATGGAAGGCTGACAAAATTGACAAGAAATTCGTTAAATTATCGGAAAATGGAATTAATAATTCCCTATTATAGTCTTCATATATATTTAATATGAGCTTTACAAATAATTCTTTCACCTTTTTTTTTATTTTTTTTTTTAAAAAACTTTTACTTATGAAGATCGCTACATGAAAGAACACATGAGCGTAATACAGAAATTAAAAGCGATAAACAAGAAAACGAACCAAATTAGTCCATACCCGATACCTCTAGGAAAGCGAACAGAAATATTAACCATGAAGATAGTGAACCACTAAAAGATATGCACTAGCCAATTTATGCAAGCTTTTAAGACCAATATATTATATTCAGATGGTAAATCGAATATTAAAATATTGTAAATACACATGGATAAGATGTATGAACTATGGATTAAGAAAAATAAAACTCACAATATCGTTTGATGTTCTAGATTGGATGATAATTTTGATAGTAAGTCGATACATGTTGCCATGTTGTTGTAAGCGATAACGTGTAAGTTGGTCAAGCTAGAAACAAAATATAATCTTGAAATCAAATTTCAAGCGAAATTATTTTGAATTAAACACTTGTTAAGCGACATTAATTTCTTGTGTGATAAACTATTGTTGATATGTTGTGACAACCAAGAAGCATGACACATTGTATCAAATTAATTTTCTTTTTCATGGAAGAACTAAAAATATCAATATGGATTGCTGTTTTATAGAAACTAATTCAAAATAGAATAATTGATACTCCGTTTGTGAAAATTAAGCCACAAGCAACTTGCGGACATCTTTACAAAAACTTCGGACAAAAAAATTGTTTCAAAAAATTTATTCAACTTAGAATCAATTCACTTGTTTGAACATAATTAATTTGAGGTAAAGTGCTAATACCATGATTTCAGATTATTGGTCATCATCGGTCAACAAATCAAGCTATCGGAATAGGAAACAATATAAATAGATGTCATAGTCAAACATAGAACTGAATTCTGTATTAGCCGTTGTCATTACCAAATTAGAGATAACAGTGTTTTCACTCTCTAGCCAGAGTAGAAAAGTAGCAAATACCCAGTACGGTCGAGAGCTATAAATATTTAATAGTCTCGTAAATCACCTCATAAAATATTTAGAAATAATACAATATAATTAATTCGCACTCTTCCGCCGAATGATCGATATAATTTGTCACATTGACCGGAGTCACTCTTTTGTTTTGTTCAAGGAATGAACGCCAACTGGCCAAGTGGGTCACATATTTTATTTTTATTTTTATTTTTTTTTGGGGGTCAAGCAAGTGACCCTTGCAAAATGTTGAATTTTCCGACCAGATCGGACTTTGGATTCTGTTTCAACAACGGCATGCGTGCCATTTTAAAAAGAAAAAGAAAAACAGAGAGAACTACGGTACGATTGATTCCTATGTAAAAAAATTAAGTACGAGGAAAAAAAAGGTACCTCGAACTGCACCTAAAATTAAATTTAAAATTTCAGAAATGTTTATTTCAGATCAAGCCTTCAAATGTGGGGAAATTAAACTCCGAAAAGGCCCCTTATGGTTAAAGTAATCCCACATTCATGATGATGAGCAACTCAAATACAGAGGCAATTTAATACTCTTCTCCCTTCTCATGGCTGCTCTGGCTATGAGATCTCCTTGACTCTTCCTCGACCGATCGAACAAAAAAATTCCACTAATTTGCAACAAAGGTTAAACTCTCCATGGAGGTACGGTCTGACCCAGCTTGTTCTAAGCCACCCATTGTGGTGGGGTTTGAGGCCCGTAAGAAGGAAATCATCGATGCACTGCTTGATCCAAGTAATCTGAAACTTTCAATTGTTCGCATTGTCGGTCCTCCTGGTGTTGGGAAAACTTATCTCGCCAAAGAAATCTATACAAGGTTTGTTAATTATTTGGGAACATATTCTATATATTCATGCGTTTCTTATTTTTTTTTTTAATTTTTTTATCAAGTCTGAATGTACATGTGTGCACTGATTGCCTCCCGTTAACTTATTTTTATTACACATATATAATTAAATCAATTATTGTGGTGACAAAGAAGAATGTAAAGACAAAAAAATTAGTAGTAAACGTTTTTATTAATATAGCAAAGTCGCACATAGATTATATAATAACTTCATAAAAGACTCTCGCCCCTGACTAACTATCCCTAATATCTCTTTACTTCCTCTCTCAGTAGCAACAGCTTTACCAAAGGAGGAATGTAAGTGCTGTTATTCCACATATTATTCTTATAACTCAGCTCCAATATTTATTTTTTGTAATGTATAATTCTCTTGCAGAAATAATATAGAAATGAACTGTGTCATTTGCAAAATCGACTACTTAATTTTTTCCTTGCCGTAAAAGAAATTCGATTAAGATAAGATCAAAGTACGTAGAACCAGTATGCTTTTACCCATGCTGTGATACTGTAAGCAGTAATAGTTTTGTTTTGATTGACGCCAATAAATTTAATTATTATTCCTTAAAAATGTCTCTTACTTATCTTTGTTGCGATATTAATTTTACAGTGTCCAGAATCATTTTGATGTGCTCCAATGGCTCGGATTTTATGGTTATAGATCATATGCTTCTACCGCCGGGTACAGTCCACCTACAGATCTATATGGCAAAAGATACTTCATTGTATATGATAATTACAATGATGATTACCTTGACTCATATCCTTGGATTACTCAAAATCTTCCTGATGATAACAATGGAAGCCGAATTGTTGTAACTAGCAGACGAGAAAATGTCAACTGGAGGAGTCCTAATTTTCGGCAGTATAAAGTTGGTCTCCGAAGCGATGAAGAAAGCCTTGAGATTCTGCGCCAAACAGCATTTCCCATTCTGAAAGATCATAGTGAAGGTTGTGCAGAACTGTTTGGCCTGGCAAAGCAACTCGTGGCAAAATGTTGGGGCCTGCCTTGGCCATTACGATTCCTCGGGGGTCTGCTATCTGTGCAACCTCCTCCATACACCAATTCCTGGAGCGAGGTCTTGGACAGAATTGAGGCCGACGAAGCTGGAGGAATGGTTTTCGTTAAATTTGCAATGAGATACAGGGATCTGCCAAATCATAAAATCCGAGCAGCTTTCCTGTATTTTCTCACTTTCCCTGAAGATGCTGAAATCCAAGCAAAATCTCTTGTTGATTTGTTAAAGGTAGAGGGGTTCGCAAGGAATAGGGAAGACGGAATGGCTATTTTAAAATATCTGGCTGAAAGGTACACAACTTATACCCTAATTACATTTATTATAATTTACTATTACTATTATTATTATTATCATTATTTAGTATTATTATCACTACTTTCACACATACTATTTTATCTTTGGTGGCTTGGTAATTTTTGTTTGATTTCATTTTTAGTCTACTTTAACTTATTTGAGACAAAAGACTTAGTTGTTGTTGTTGTTTGTTGTATTATATTCCAATACGAGAACACATGAAATTGTCATCATTTTTGTTATTGAATATTTTTCTCTCTCTTGTATTACTTTTGTTTTTTCATGTCCTCTGCACGAAAAAAATCGTCACATTTGGAGGATCAAATCACCTTTTTTGTTTTTTGTTTCGTGTTTGTTTTGGGTTTCTACTGTATTTTAATGGTAGCCTTTTCTCCTCTGCTCTACTATATTCTTCTGAAATTTAGCATAAGGGAATTTGATATATTTAATTTAATTTTTGATTTGACTACACTCAAGTCAAGAGCAAAGAATTATTGGTATTGCTTGTATTAACCAGTGTATTTAGGGAATTGATTTGGATACCCCAAAACTCAGTCCGAACACTCCATAAGACAAAATTACCCCTATATGTTTAAATATAATTACATAGTTTACCATCCACCACCACCTGTACAAAAAAGGATGAACAACAGTCTTCCAATGATTTCATAATTTGATGATTTTCAAATTTTTCTTTCCAGATTTTTCTAAAATAAAAAGTTTGGTAAATGAATTTGATAGAGAATTGAAGGTAAAAAAAAAAAAGAATCTTTATAGACTATAGAGGGAACCGGACTGGGGCGTTCGAAACAAAAAACGAAGTAAATTGGACGTTTTTAATTCAAAGGGGAGGAAGGAGTGTTCATGAAAAAGGTTAATTTTGTCATTTTGAAAAAATAGGGGGTGCTCGGACTAAACTATGGGGTGTATTTAATGGAAGTTCCAAATTATCCAAATCCCAATTCATCAGAAGTTCCAATTTAATGGAATATGAATATCTAAAGCTTATGAAAATCAAGTTTACTTGACAAATCTTTATAAAAATCAAGCTTAAAATTGTGTCATTGGCAAACTAAAGTAAAATCGTTGTCCCTAAAAGAAGAAGAGCAGTGCTAATGTGCAGGTCCCACTTATTCTTAACGTTAAGAGATATTAATAAATAAACTAACTCTTATATGTTACACAAAAGTAAGATAATCTTAATCTCTTGCAATATATGTGATGCCAACGTGTAGGTCAATGATTGAAGTCACAAAGTGGTGCTTTGATGGTTCTATCAAATGTTGCCGGCTTCATGATCCTCTTCTTCGTTGGCTGGCAATCCATGAAGCAAAGGAGAAACGATTTGTCAGCGTACGTACTGTCAGCCTATATAGAGATGATCCGTCTGATCCTATCATCAGAGATCTGTACAATGCACAAATAGGGATCTTACCCGATCAAGTCAAGTCAGATTACAGTCCTCGTGCCAAAAAAATAGATGTAGCACAACTGGCTGATGCGAGTTGTATCTTTAATTTTGGTAAGAATTTCCCTCTTAATACTGTATTAAAGTCAGTCAGAGTTCTTGAAATTGATTATACTCGAAGTACTCAACAAATAGAGGAAGAACGTGGGAGAGCATCAAACAATATAGCAAACATCAGATACATGGTCGTGAAAAATTCGACGTTGTCACCTGAGAATTTTGATCGGCTGCTGACAGTTAGAACATTGCGTATACGTCATCTTTCCTTAAGAAACACAAAAGTACGTGAGATTGCAAAACTCCCAGAGCACCTGGAAACTCTGGATGTTGGAGGTACACTTATTGAGAGCCTACCAGAAGAAACCCATATTAATTTAAGAGCTCTTTTATTGAAAGGTACAAAAATACGTGAGATTCCCAGATCCTTTCCGTATTTGGAATATCTGGATGTTAGAGACACATTTGTCCGGTCCCTACCAAACTACTTTTGGTGCCGACTGGAGTCAGTACGTGCCTCTGACACATTTCAGCATCTTGTTGGACCACCAGGTGGTAATTACAGAAAAATAAGTACTCTGAAAACTGTACACGTACGAAAAACTTGGGAGAAGAAATTACCAAAATTGAGTTACGATCTAACAAAGTTGGGGCTCTCCAACTTTAAAAATGCTGCTAATCCTCACAGTGCATTAAATTGGGATGTAATTATCAGACTGCTGTGTACATTAGAAGAGCTGCGCTCTTTAAAGATACAAGGAAGCAATGTTCCTGCAAGAATAATTGATGTGGCAACCTATCCACATGGTATGAGCTTCTTAAAGGACCTGTGGATAGGCGGGTCACACTCTAGATTTATTCTGAATGGCATTAAATTGCCTTCATCCTTAATCACCATTACGCTGGAGAATCTTGAGTTCAAGAAAGATCCTATGATTATTTTAGAGAAATTGCAACACTTAAAGAATCTTCGCCTCAGGTGGCTGTGGTACACTTCCCAAAACAAAACAATGACATGCTCGACGGGTAAGTTCCCTCAACTGGAAATGCTTCAGCTTTATCATATCTCTGGCCTCGAAGAATGGTCAGTGCAGCAAAGAGCATTGCCCAAGATCACACATGTTGTCATTCAGAGTTGCAAAGCACTCAAGGATCTTTCTAACTCCTTAGTACGTCGCATGAATCCCCTAAATGAGTTACACCTGATTTCTATGCCACCTCGATTTACAAGCAGTTTCTCTAAACATCCATTTGTCAAAATCTCTGAAAATTAGATTTAGTCTGATGGCCCTCTCACCCTTCTAATCCCAATGGTATGTTTAATTTTATCTAAAAGTTCTATCATTGTTTTAAAATTTCCCTCTTCTTTTTATCCTACCTGTTTTGTCCATGTCCAAGAAAAGTTTTCTCTGCTTAAAAGCATATCAGTTGTTACCAGAAAATTAACATCTAGGGGTAATCGATACCAAATTTGTACCAGTCTTGATGCCCAACGAATGGTTTGATTATTATTTTTAAAATTGAAAATTTCAAAGTAGGAAGGTGTCAACAAAATTCGAAAAAAAAAGAAAATCACAGAGCATCCTACCTCATCATCCTCTGTTTCACACTGCATATATGTTGAGTATTCTAATCGTTAATATGTTTCTGGTGCAGAAATCAATAATGATCACAAATTCATACATCAGGATAAAATTCAAGATGTTTTGAGAAGACCAATGCGCATTAAATAATTTAAGTTTCAAGTCAGCTTTGAAATGTTTGCATTCTGTTGTGATGGACTTTTTCCATTTTATTTGTCACTGCAATAAATTTGTTTACTTTTCTTCTTATCCACAGTAGTTTTTTCTGTACTCCTTGCCCAACTTGTAGGAACAAGATTGTTGTACTGGAATTATTTCAAGCTCTTTTGATTAGTTTTCTTGAGGCAAAATTAATGTATTGAACACCGGTTTCATAAACTAAAAAATAGTGTTCAATCAAATTAAAATTTTGGATAGTTCCATAGCAATGAAAAGTTTTTTTTTTTTTCCTTTACATTAATATTGTTGGACGCTTTTTGTTTTCACATTCATATTATTCTACGGTTTGTGAAATAGAAAGAACAACATTTTGATAATTGCATTATTTTTCTCTTGAGAAACCAGGAAAATTGGTTATTAAAAAAAACATGTCGGTGATATTTCTCTTAATCCAATGCCCGCCAAATGGTTTATGTAGTGTAGGGCCTGGTTTGGGGTTTACTTTGTTAAAAAAAAAAAAAAAAAAAAAAAAAAAAGGGTTTAGAACGGAGACAGCAAGCGGCGGGGATAGGACGAAACAGAAAAAGGCGATTCGGTCTAAATTGACTATTATACCCTCCCGTTAAAATATTCTGTTAAATTTAACGGAGAACATTATCGTGCGAAATTGCTCTATGACATCTGAGCCGTTTGTTAATAAATAAACGGTCAAATCTTGTACGTGCTTCTTTTTTTCCGCGCTTCTTTCCATCACAGCTGCCGCCGCCTCTTCGGAAGGATCCGTATCCTCTAGACATCTTTTTAAGATGAAAAAGATGTCTAGAGTGGACATCTCATCAGGACCGTCTGATCTAATCTGGACGGTTTATTTTTTTCGGGCCAATAATTTTTTTCGGGAGTGGTGGAATGCACGGGGTTCCTTTTAACCGTTGAGATTAAATCAGACGGCTGACGTTCCCCGATGTCCACTCTAGACATCCTAAAGAGATGTCCAGAGGATCTCGTTCCGTCTTGGGAAACCAGGGCTCCATTTCCTCCTTCCTAAGTTGCTACATCTTCGTCTCTTGAGCTCCGACGCCTCATCTCACCCGTACGATCTCATCTCATCTGCTCCGTTCCAATCTGGTACGTGCCCTTCTCCCCTATTATTCTCCCTCTTCTCTTCGTTCGTGTGTGAAGTGAAATTTCCAATCTTTTTTGCTGCTTTGGTTTTGTTTTGCGACATCTAACATTACATTAACTTAAAATTCCAATCTTACGCACCTTCTATTGTCTTATTTTCTCTTCTCGTTTGCTCTGCTGATAGTTGAGTTGAGTTGAGTTGAGTTGAGTTGTTGGTATGGGTAAAGCATCGAAGAAGAGGCATCTGCCCCAATCCCAATTGAAAATTACTAACAACGAGAGGACACAGGACGACGCCTTTTGGGATGATGAAATTGATGCCTGTCTGTACATTTCCACTTTCCTTTCATTTCCTTTTTTTTTTAATAGCTTTATTTACTTACACTAGCAGCAGTGCCCGCTCAATGTGCGGGCGGATTTTAAAATGTGATATCTAAAAATGGAACTATCGAAAACCAAAATAAGAAACATAATCAAGAAAATATAAGAAAATGTCTATAGAAAAATAATTGTGCATATGTATGGACCTATGGTAATTAAAATGCCTTGCGTGTGTTTATGCTTTAGATAATAAACTTTGTGCAATCATTCTTACAATTCCAAAAATACCCCTCTGCTTACTCTTAATCATAAAATCCTTTCTAAAAAAAGTTCACAAATAGTTACCTATTCAGATCGACAGACATAAAATATTATAAGTATGCTCAATGATCTTGTCAGAAGCCCCATTAGCAACATACATACATCCTTACAAAATCATCCATATTAGGTGAAAGCAACAAAACTGATGCGAGCATTATCAAATTGACTGGATCAATCTTGTTCACCAATGCTCTCAGGTCATATCACCACACCATCACCACTGATATATTACATTAAATAAGATAAGTGAATCAGTAAGTCTAATATAAGATCATAACAATCATTACCATAGTACCAGATAAAGAATAAAAAAACAACAAAAAATTTTACCTTGAATCACCATTTTCTCCCTCCATATCCTCCACAAGCACTGTACCAGTACCATATCCATTTGAAAAAGGTGACACGACAATAACTTCTTCACCTACAGTTTCATCATCAGAAAATCTACCACCACTTAAAACTCAATCTAAAATTCAGGTTCAAAAAGACAATATCATTTCAAAATAAAACCTACATTGCAGGACCTGCCCCTTTATCTTTTTATCAAAAATCATCAAAGTACAGGAGAGACACAGTTTGTCAGATCAATCAGAAGCCTATTTTACTTAAGCATATACTGTCCATGTAGAAGGATATTTTCTAAGACAATTGACACAACTACAATACTTGATTGCTTCCTACCAGCAAGTATGAAAAATGTCTCAAAATTTTAAAGTGATAATTCATATCAAAATATTTTAATTATAAACTAAAAAATTGAAAAACAAAAATAAAAAAAAACGTTCAAGTAATGAACAAAGATTTAAAGAAAGACTCACAGAGCTATAGAATTGGAACTCATGACCACCAGCCTTGACAGCCACCCCTTTCTTTAGGCCTTCTCGTTTTATGTGGCACATCTTTAACAATGAGGGATCTTTTCACCTGACCTGAAGAAAAGATCTCGAATATATAAATATACCAGAAACTATATGTTGAATAGAACAGCGTAGGACCTAATATATATTGTTTGGTAGAAAAACAAGACACTTATGTTAAAACCAAGACTCTCCAAAGCTACATTGGTTCGTATTTTGAGATTTTGGAACTAAAATAATTTGTACCAGAAGGATGTGTTCATCGGTAAATTGCCTCAGGTTGATCATATTTTGACAAATGCTACATCAACATTCTCCAATCTCATGCAAATACCAGCATTGTCCAATCTCATGCGATATCAGGAGCATAATGATACCACATCAGCCTTCTCCGATCTCATCAAACAACATGGACAAATGCCACATCTGGCTTCTCATCAAGCACGTGGACAGATGCCACCCTCAATTTAGTCAAACACTGTGGTTCCAAACCACGTTTGACTTTCTACCAGGCATGTGGAAAAATGCCACATTATACACCACATCTTGTGGACAAATGCCACTCACTTAACAGATCCGTATGCCACATGATTAATCATCAACCTCAAAGAGAGGTCCCTTGATACATCAAAGCACAACATACACACAGAGAGAAAGACCCTTGATTCATAGTCAAGCACAGAAAGGAGAGACCCTGAGTCAGAGTCAGGCACATCACAAGAGGGTGCAAGAGGTCCTTGATTCGTAATCAAGCACATTGCAAGAGAGAGCCTTGATCTACAATCAAGCATCATAGGAGAATGTGCCTCGATTGATCATCAAGCTCATAGAGAGAGACCTGTGAGAAAAACACTTGATTAGTCATCAAGCTTAAATAGGATAATCATCATCAAACTAAGAGAAAGATACCTGTGAACATGCCACTTAATGATAGATAAATAGGGGTGGGCAAAAAAATCGTAACTCATGAATTACTCGAACTCGTCTCGAAAAAAATTCGGATATAACTCGATTTAACAGAACTCGAGTTGCCACAACTCGAGTTAGGAGCAACTCGAAATGAAACGAGGCGATTTCGAGTTGGGTCCAACTCGATCGGCACTAACTCGAGTAATCAGTATAGCCCAAAAAAAATATCCCGACTCAGATACATCAAAATATAGCGGTCCAAAAATTACTCTCAAACATTTCCACTTATATACCAGTATATTGTACAGTAATATCTCAAGCTAAGTTTAACTTTGGTGTCTTTTATGATGAATAATAAGCACTCTACTAGTAATATATTAGTTTTGCATAATAGCTAAATCAAATTTCGAGTAGAAATGTCGAGTCACGAGTTAACTCACGAGTAACTCGAGTTGTCACGAGTTGATTTCGAGTAAGTCAAGTGAACTCGAAAGTGTGTCACGATCAACTCGCGAGTTAACTCGAAATGTAGCGACTTGATTTCGAGTTGATACTAACTCGATCATAACTCGACTCGAAACCACCCTAGTAGATAAATGAATTAAACTCCTAGAGGAGTGGGGAGAGGACCTGTGGCCAGATGCCACTTAGATTTGTCAAGCTCATTACAAGCAGCCCACTTGATTCATCAAATGAATCAAGCTATGTTGGAAAAACTCCACTAATATATGCAGAAATGCAGTCATATGGTGGTGCCAGTAAACATATCCTCTATTGCACAAAACACCTATTAAAAAAAATATCAATTAGGAGTGCAAGTATAACAGAAAACAAGGTTTTGCAATCGAGAAATGCTCACTTAATGTAGTAGTTCTTGTTAGCAGGTGCTTTTTTTCCCTTTCCCATTATTTCTTCTTCTTTGGTAAAGGGATTTTACTGCTAGATGTTATAAGGCTTGCTATCATACGCATACCCCAGAGAAAACTCCCCAAACAACTATGAAACTCAAATTAAACTATTACAGCAAGCTGAAAAGTGTATTTTTCTAAATACCTCATGCTGCTGTCAGAAGGTTCCAAGGTTATGAAAGGAAGAAGCTTCTTCTCAACTCCCATCTTGTACTGGAAAGAAACAAAAACAAACAGTTAGAGTCGAGCAATCAGATAAGAAAAATAACTACCCTTCTTGCCCAATTTTGTTTGCAATTTGTTCCTTTATTTACAATATCCACAAGAGGATATGAATTCTTCGAAGATTTTCAACAAAAACCTATGAGGTTTCTCTAATTTTAGAGCGATTGACGATGTTGAGTTTTTGCTGGAACAAAACCTGAGCCCTGATGCTAGCTTTTTTCGAAAGCACATTCCCATCTGCGAGGTTAAAAGCCATTGATTACATAAAAAAACAAACAAACATGAAACTAAAAAGAAAAAGCACGGAAGACCCTCTAAGCATGGTGTCGCCTGAGCTAATTAGAAAGAGTACATCGTTGGAAGGAGGTTGCCTCTAGGTTTAGATTGACAGAGGAGGAGGTAAAAGAACGGAAATGAGGCAAAAAAGTTGTGAGATTGAAAGCAAATGAACGAAATTTAAAATAGAGGCGGCTATGCTGCGCGAACAACATTAGGTTTAGGTATCGAGGGAGTGGTGCAGCTTCAAAATCCTAGATCCGATTTCAATAGAAAGAGGCGATGATTTTCTATTTGTGCAAAATTCCTTTTCTCGCCACCTTGGTTTCCTTTTCTGAGGATTTCGAATCAATGAGAACGGAGAGAATGGAGGGGGACAGACTGGGGGAGAGGACGGAGCGCTTAAAATTACGAAATGAGAAAAAGAAAAAAATGGAGGTAGGGATCGAACTACCTCCGCTTAGCGTCGCGAATATGATACAAACCATCAGCGCCATGACCTTTTGTTGTCAAAGATCTGACTCTTAGCATTAAATACAGATCTAAACCGTAGATTGCACAGATCAATGGTTTATAATTGATGTTAACAATTGTTTGAACCCCTTTTGGTGATTTTTGTTGCGACCTTTCTCTACGTGCATTTATAAGTAGTAGAGATACATTGTTGCTGATTTTGATGACATCTTTACTTCACAGTCCACAAGCACCGGGATTTAATTCCACTTAATGTCTCCCAAGGTTCCTTCTATCGTTCACACACTTTTTCTTTCTTTTTTCTTCGAAGAAATAATCCAAAAAACAAAAAATTGCTTCAAAAAAAAAAAAAAAAAAAAAAAAAACAAAATGGAAAATACTTCTCATGATTTTTTTTATTTTTATTATTCTCTTTTGCGTGACGTAGATGAGTCAGATGATGGGGACATGGAGCAACATGTTTTCGGTTTTCATGTTAGTGAACCAATTCAATATCTTATCTTACATATGAGTTAACTTGCATGGATTTATTTCCCTACAGGTTTTCACTCAATTTATATTGGTCAATTTCCGAATATAATCAATATTTCTAAAGGCCAAAATGGTAGCCTACTGTGCTACTGGTGCTAATTCACTAGTGATCAGAACCTGTGAGTACTGTCGTAAACATTGGCTTAATAAATAAACAAATATATTTGTTCTCCTTGTAGGTGTTGTGGTTGTGTCCATGTGACAAATTTTTGTTTGTTTAAGACAGATAAACAATATTCATATGACAGTTTAGATGATGGAGAGCTATGAGTAGTACTTGTTAATTTTTATTCTTTCATTGATAGTGATGACGATTACTTGCCTCTATTAACAGGGTGATGATAGTGATGAAAGCCATGATGAGGATAATGATTGTGACAATGATGATGCTGAAGGCGGCGATAAGATCAATTGGATTGATTGCTAAATTTTCTTCTCTTCTTTCATTGAACTGTGTCGTTTGCAAAACTACTTAATTTTTCCTTGCTGTAAAAGAAATTCGATTAAGATAAGATCAAAGTACGTAGAACCAGTATGCTTCTACCCATGCAGTGATGCTGTAAGCAGTAATATTTTTGTTTTGACTGACGACAATAAATTTAATGGTAATAGCTTCCTGTCATCCATATTATCCAAGTTCTTCTTTATCATTTTTTCAGTGTGATCCGTCCATCCACTTCTTTTGCGTCTCGTCTCCCTCCCATCCCTCCCTCTAATTAGCGCTCTCGCCTCCTCCCCTACCTCCCTCTCTTTAGTCTTGTTTTTTTCTATGTCCCTCATTTTTGTGTGCTTCATACTCCCTAAATGTTCAGTTTGTTTTACTAAGGAAACATCTAATAGGCCTATGAGTTCAGTTAGTCATAACAAGCAGTATCTAATATCTATTGAGTCAGCCATACTAAAGGAATATCCAATAGGTGTATTGGTTCATTTTGTTTATTATATATATTCACTTTATTTTTTTTTAGATGACGTAGATGACATTTTGTTGAATGACGGTTATTACTCTTCAAATTTAATTATCATTCCTTAAAAAAGTCTCTTACTTATCTTCGTTGCGACATTAATTTTGCAGTGTCCAGAATCATTTTGATGTGCTCAAATGGCTCGGAATTTATGATTATAGTTATGCTTATGCCGCCGGGTACAATCCACAAACAGATCTATATGGCAAAAGATACTGCATTGTATGTGATAATTACGATATTGATGATTACTCTAACCCATGTCGTTCGATTATTGAAAATCTTCCTGATAATAACAATGGAAGCAGAATTGTTGTAACTAGCAGACGAAATTTCAACTGGGGGAGTCCTATATTCCGGCAGTATGAAGTTGGTCCCCGAAACGATGAAGAAAGCCTTGAGATTCTGCACCAAACAGCATTTTCCATTCTGAAAGATCATAGTGAAAGTTGTTCAGAACTGTTTGGTCTGGCAAAGCAACTCGTGACAAAATGTGAGGGCCTGCCTTGGCCATTACGATTCCTCGGGGTCTGCTATCTGAGCAACCTCTTCCATACACCAATTCATGGAACGAGGTCTTGCACAGAATTGAGGCCAATGAAGCTCGAGGAATGAGTTTCGTTGATTTTGCAATGGGATATAGGGTTATGTCATATACATTCCAAGCAGCTTTCCTGTATTTTCTCACTTTCCCTGAAGATGCTGAAATCCAAGCAAAATCTCTTGCTGATTTGTTAACGGTAGAGGGAATAGCAAGCAATAGGGCACACGGAATGAATATTTAAAAAAAACTGGCTGAAAGGTGCACAACTTATACCCTAATTACATTTATTATAATTTACTATTACTATGAGTATGACTATGACTATGACTATGACTATGACTAGGACTAGGACTACCACTACCGCTACCGCTACCGCTACTTTCAACCATACTATTTTATCTTGGGTGGTTTGGTGATTTTTGTGGGCTTCTTTTGCAGCATACCCTAACTTACTACCACTATCATTACTTTCAAACATACTATTTTATCTTGGGTGGTTTGGTGATTTTTGTGGGCTTCTTTTGCAGCATACCCTAACTTATTTGGGACAAAAAATTTAGTTATTGTTGTATTATATTCCAAAACGAGAACATATGAAATTGTCATCATTTTTATTATTGAATATTTTCTCTCTCTTGTATTACTTTTGTTTTTCATATCCTCTGCACGAAAGAATCGTCACATTTGGAGGATCACATCACCTTTTTTGTTTTTCGTTTTGTGTTTGTTTTGGGATTCTACTGTATTTTAATGGTAGCCTTTTCTCCTCTGCTCTACTATATTCTTATGAAATTTAGCATAAGGGAATTTGATATGTTTAATTTAATTTTTGATTTGACTACACTCAAATCAAGAGCTAAGAAGTATTGCTATTGCTTGTATTAACCAATATATTTAATTATATTGCCAATTATAAGCATAATCCATGAATGCATACACCTAAGAACTGTTAGCTAGCCTCCTAAAATATTTATTCCACCCAGCTTGTTCCTATCAAAATTTTTTTAAAAAAACTTCTTCTTTTTTTCCCATCATATATAGTTCTCAAATTTTAATTTAGCTGACATCTTCATTTATAGTTTCAAATTCAATTCACTGAAGTTCCAAATTATCCAAATCCCAATTCATCAGAAGTTCCAATTTAATGGAATATGAATATGTAAAGCTTATGAAAATCAAGCTTACTTGACAAATCTTTATAAAAATCAAGCTTAAAATTGTGTCATTGGCAAACTAAAGTAAAATTGTTGTCCCTAAAAGAAGTTGAGCAGTGCTACTGTGCAGGTCCCACTTATTCTTAACGTTAAGAGATATTAATAAATAAATTAACTCTTATATGTTACACAAAAGTAAGATAATCTTAATCTCTTGCAATATATGATGCCAACGTGTAGGTCAATGATTGAAGTCACAAAGTGGTGCTTTGATGGTTCTATGAAATGCTGCCGACTTCATGATCCTCTTCTTCGTCGGCTGGCAATCCATGAAGCAAAGGAGAAACGATTTGTCAGCGCATGTTCTGTCAAACTAAATAGTTATGGTCAGTCCGATCCGATCATCAGAGATCTGTACAATGCAGACGTACGGATCTTACCCGATCAAGTCAAGTCAGATTACAGTCTTCGTGCCAAAAAAATAGATGTAGCACAACTGGCTGATGTGGGTTGTATCTTTAATTTTGGTAAGAACTCTCTAAATACTATGTTAATGTCAATCAGAGTTCTTGAAATTGATAATACTCGTATTAAAGAAGAAGTAGAGAGAGCAGTAATAAACATGGAAAACATCAGGTACGTTGGCGTGAAAAATTCGGGGTTTTCACCTGAGAAACTTGATTGGCTTCTGACAATTAAAACATGGCGTATACGTCATCTTTCCTTGAGAAACACAAAAGTACGTGAAATTGCAAAACTCCCAGAGCACCTGGAAACTCTGGATGTTGGAGGTACACTTATTGAGACCCTACCAGAAGAAACCCATCGGAATTTAAAAACTCTTTTATTGAAAAGTACAAGAATACGTGAAATTCCCAGATCCTATCCGTATTTGGAATATCTGGATGTTAGAGACACATTTGTCCGGTCCCTACCAAGATACTTATGGCGGACACTGATATCAGTACGTGCCTTTGACACATTTGAGCATCTTGTTGGACCACCAGCTGGTACTTACAGAATAACTACTCTGAAAACTGTACACGTACACAAAACTTGGAAGAAAAAATTACCAAATTTGATTTACTATCTAGCAAAGTTGGGGCTCTCCAACTTTAAAAATGCTGCTAATCCTCACAATGCATTAAATTGGGATGTAATTATCAGACTGCTGTGTACATTAAATCAGCTGCGCTCTCTAAAGATACAAGGAAGCAATGTTCCTGCAAGAATAATTGATGTGGCAACCTATCCACATGGTATGAGCTTATTAAAGGACCTGTGGGTAGGCGGGTCACACTCTAGGTTTAGTCTAATTGGTATTGAATTGCCTTCATCCTTGATCACCATTACCCTTAAGAATCTCGAGTTCAACAATGATCCTATGTACATTTTAGAGAAATTGCAACACTTAAAGAATCTTCGCCTGAGGTGGCTGTGGTACACTGCTGAAACCAAAAAGATGACATGCTCGACTGGTATGTTCATTCAACTGGAAATGCTTCAGCTTTATCATATCTCTGGCCTCGAACAATGGTTAGTGCAGCAAGGAGCGTTGCCCAAGATCACACATGTTGTCATTCAGAGTTGCAAAGCACTCAAGGATCTTTCTGACTCCTTAGTACATCGCACAAACCCCCTAAAAGACTTAGACCTGATTTCTATGCCACCTGAACTTACAAGCAGGTTCTCTGACCTTCCATTTGTCAAAATTCTTGAAAATCAGATCTAGTCTGATGGCCTTCTCACCCTTCTAATCTGAATGATATGTTTAATTTTATCTAAAAGTTCTATCATTGTTTTGAATTTCCCTCTTCTTTTATCCTACCTGTTTTGTGCATGTCCAAGAGAAAATTTATCTTCTTAATTAACAGCATATAGTTGTTTACCGGAAAATTAACCTCTAGGAGTAATCGATGCCAAATCTGTACCAGTCTTGATGCCCAAGGATGAGTTTGATTATTATCTTTAAAATTGAAAATTTTAAAGTAGGAAGGTGCCAACAAAAATGAAAAAAAAAAAAAAGAAAATCATTGAGCATCCTACCTCATCATCCTTTGTTTCTAATTTGTTTTGACACCGCAAATATGTTGAGTATTCTAATAATTGTCAATATGCTTCTGAGGCATAAATTGATAATGATCACAAATTCATATTTAACAGGAAAAAAATTGGAGATGTTTCCTGAAGATCAATGCGCAATACATTTCGAATCAGCTTTGGGACGTTTGCATTATGTTGTGATGGACTATTTCCATTTTACTTGTCACTGCAATAAATCTTACTTCTTATTCACAATAGTTTTTTCTGTATTTCTTGCTCAACTTGTAGGAACAAGATTGTTATGAAATTATTTCAAGCTCTTTTAATTAGTTTTCTTAGACAAAATTAATGTATTGAACTGCAATTTCCGTAAACTGAACATAAGAGTACTCAATTGATCTAAAATTTTACCTAGTTCCATAGCAATCAAAAGTTCTTTCTTCCTTTCACTTCTCGTTGGACCTTTTTTGTTCTCTCATCCATATTATTCTACACTTTTGTGAAATGAAAAGAAAAAAAATTAATAATTGCATTAATCTTCTCTTGAGAAACCATGTAAATTGGATATAAAAAAAAATCGGTGTTATGTCTTTTAAACCCTTTCTGATGCCCCCAAATGGTTTATGTAGGGCCTGGTTTAGGGTTTACTTTGTCACAAAAAGTAAGAAGGGTTTAGTGTTTAGAACAGAGACAACAGGCGGCGGAGATGATACAAAATAGAAAGAGGCGATTCGCTTTAAATTGACTATTTTACCCTCACGTTAAAATATTCTGTTAAATTTAACGGAGAACATTTTCACTAGCGAATTGCTCTATGACATCTAAGCCGTTCGATAATAAATGAACGGTCGATAAATTATTTTATTATTATTATTTTTCCCGTGCCTCTTTTCCGCCACAGCTGCCGCCTCCTCTAAGTTGCTACCTCTTCGCCACTTCGGAGCTCAGAGCTCCGACGCCTCATCTCAACCGTACGATCTCATCTCATCTGCTCCATTCCAATCTGGTACGTGGTCTTCTCCCCTATTATTCTCCCTCTTCTCTTCGTTCGCGTGTGAAGTGAAATTTCAAATCTTTTTTACTGCTTTGGTTTTGTTTTGCACCTTCTATTGTCTTATTTTCTCTTCTCTTTTGCTCTGCTGATAGTTGTGTTGAGTTGAGTTGTTGGGATGGGTAAAGCATCGAAGAAGAGGCATCTGCCCCAATCCCAATTGAAAATTACTAACAACGAGAGGACACAGGACGACGCCTTTTGGGATGATGAAATTGATGCCTGTCTGTACACATTTCCTCTTTCCTTTCATTTCCTTTTTTTTTTTAATAGCTTTATTTACTTACATACATTGTTGCTGATTTTGATGACATCTTTACTTCACAGTCCACAAGCACCGGGATTTAATTCCACTTAATGTCTCCCAAGGTTCCTTTTCTATCTTTCACACACTTTTTCTTTCTTTTTTCTTCGAAGAAATAATCCAAAAAACAAAAAATTGCTTAAAAAAAAAAACAAAACAAAACAAAATGGAAAATACTTCTCATGATTTTTTTTTTTTTATTATTCTCTTTTGCGTGACATAGATGAGTCAGATGATGGGGACATGGAGCAACCTGTTTTCGGTTTTCATGTTAGTGAACCAATTCAATATCTTATCTTACATATGAGTTAACTTGCATGGATTTATTTCCCTACAGGTTTTCACTCAATTTATATTGGTCAATTTCCGAATATAATCAATATTTCTAAAGGCCAAAATGGTAGCCTACTGTGCTACTGGTGCTAATTCACTAGTGATCAGAACCTGTGAGTACTGTCGTAAACATTGGCTTAATAAATAAACAAATATATTTGTTCTCCTTGTAGGTGTTGTGGTTGTGTCCATGTGACAAATTTTTGTTTGTTTAAGACAGATAAACAATATTCATAAAACAGCTATCCATATAAACTAATGTGATATATTGTGACAACCTTATTGTTTGAAGAATCTCGGTGGGTCTCGGCATAGGTGTTGGAGAATCCCTTTTTTCGCGCACAGGTGTTGGAGGTGAAGTCAGCTGGTAGCCCTGACGTTGGAAGGTCGTGTGGCCGTGTGGGTCTGAAGCTCGCCTCGTAGGTACCGGTTAGGTCGAGGCTGGATTTGGGAGAGTTAGTAATATTTTTCTTTTTGGTTTTGTACCAGTTTATATACTGGTACTGGTACAAGGTATTTGGTTGGGTTGATAGACTGGTACCGGTTAGGTACCAGTAGCGAGAAGCTTTGTTTGAAGTTTCTTGTAGTTTTTTCTTTCTTTATGCAACTTTTGTAACCTTTTTTTTATTAATGAAAATTCGCTGGCATTTGTCGGCCCTCAAAAAAAGACAACCAAGAAGCATCACACATTGTATCAAATTTTTATTTTTCATGGAAGAACTAAATATATCAAGATATATGGATAGCTGTTTTATAGAAAATAAAATTCAAATAAGAATAATTGATACTCCGTTTCTGAAAATTAAGCCACAAGCAACTTGCGGACATCTTTACAAAAACTTCGGACAAAAAAATTGTTTCAACAAATTTATTCAAGTTAGAATCAATTCACTTGTTTGAACATAATTAATTTGAGGTAAAGTGCTAAAACCAAGATTTCAGATTATTGATCATCATCGGTCAACAAATCAAGCTATCAGAATAGAAAACAAAATAAATAGATGTCATGGTCAAATATAGAACTGAATTCTGTATTGGCCGTTGTGATTACCAAATTAGAGAGAACAGTATTTCCACTTTCTAGCCAGAGTAGAAAAGTAGCAACTACCAAGTGTTCGCACAATCGCACTCTTCCTCCAAATGTTCGATATAGTTTGTCACATTGACCAGAGCTATAAATATTAAATAGTCTCGTAAATCACCTCATAAAATATTTATAAATAATACAATATAGTTAATTCGCACAATCGCACTCTTCCTCCAAATGTTCGATATAGTTTGTCACATTGACCAGAGTCACTCCTCTGTTTTGTTCGAGGAATGAAAGGCCAGGTGGTCACATTTTTTTTTTGGATCAAGTTGTTAAATGACCCTTGCAAAATGTTGTATTTTCCGACCAGATCGGACCTTGGATTCTGTTTCAACAACGGCATGCGTGCCATTTTTAAAAGAAAGAGGAAAACAGAGAGAACTACGGTACGATTGATTCCTCTGTAAAAAAAAAATAAGTACGAGTAAAAAAAAAAGGTGCCTCGAACTGCACCTAAATTTAAAATTTCATAAATGGTTTCTTTCAGATCAAGCCTTCAAATGTTGGGAAATTAAATAATCCCACATTTGAGCAACTCAGATACAGAGGCAATCAATCCTCTTCTCCCTTCTCATGGCTGCTCTGGTTATGAGATTTCCTTGTCTCTTCCTCAACCGATTGAACCACAAAATCCCACTTATTTGCAACAAAGATTGAACACTGCATGGAGGTACGGTCTGACCCAACTTGTTCTAAGCCACCCATCGTGGGGTTTGAGGCCCGTAAGAAGGAAATCATCGATGCACTGCTTGATCCAAGGAATCTGAAACTTTCAATTGTTCACATTGTCGGACCTCCTGGCGTTGGGAAAACTTATCTTGCAAAAGAAATTTATACAAGGTTTGTTAATTATTTGAGAACATATACCATATATTCATGCAAATTATTTATTTATTTATTTTATCTCAGTAAGAATGATCCAGTGTACAGAGACAGCTCATGTCGATGTCAAGTCTGGATCGATGTACATGTGTGCCCTGATTACGTCCCGTTAACTTATTTTTATTACATATATATATATATATATAATTAAATCAATTATTGTGGCGACAAAGAAGAATGTAAAGACAAAAAAATTATTACCCAACGTTTTTATTAATATAGCAAAGTAGAACATAGATTACATGTTACCTTTATAAAAGTCTCTCGCCCCTGACTTACTAACTCTCCCTAATATCTCTTTACTTCCTCTCTGGGTAGCAACAGCTTTCCCAAAGGAGGAATGTAAGTGCTTTTATTTCACATATTATTTTTATAACCGAGCTCCAATATTTAATGTATTGTAATGTATAATTCTCTTGCGGAAATGATATAAAAATGAACTGTGTCGTTTGCAAAACTAAATTTTTCCTTGCTGTAAAAGAAATTCGATTAAGATAAGATCAAAGTACGTAGAACCAGTATGCTTCTACCCATGCAGTGATGCTCTAAGCAATAATATTTTTGTTTTGACTGACGACAATAAATTTAATCGTAATTGCTTCCTGTCATCCATATTATCCAAGTTCTTCTTTATCCTTTTTTCAGTGTGATCCGTCCATCCACTTCTTTTGCGTCTCGTCTCTCTCCCACCCTTCCCTCTCATTAGCGCTCTCGCCTCCTCCCCTACCTCCCTCCGTTTAGTCTTGTTTTTTTCTATGTCCCTCATTTTTGTGTGCTTCATACTCCCTAAATGTTCAGTTTGTTTTACTAAGGAAACATCTAGGCCTATGTGTTCAGTTAGTAATAACAAGCAGTATCTAATATCTATTGAGTCAGCCGTACTAAAGGAATATCCAATAGGTGTATTGGTTCATTTTGTTTATTATATATGTTCAATTTATTTTTTTTTACATAACGTAGATGATATTTTGTTGAATGACGGTTATTACTCTTCAAATTTAATTATCATTCCTTAAAAAAGTCTCTTACTTATCTTTGTTGCGACATTAATTTTGCAGTGTCCAGAATCATTTTGATGTGCTCAAATGGCTCGGAATTTATGATTATAGTTATGCTTATGCCGCCGGGTACAATCCACAAACAGATCTATATGGCAAAAGATACTGCATTGTATGTGATAATTGCGATGCTGTTGATTACTCTAACCCATGTCGTTCGATTATTGAAAATCTTCCTGATAATAACAATGGAAGCAGAATTGTTGCAACTAGCAGAGCAAATTTGAACTGGGTAAGTCCTATATTCCGGCAGTATGAAGTTGGTCCCCGAAACGATGAAGAAAGCCTTGAGATTCTGCACCAAACAGCATTTTCCATTCTGAAAGATCATAGTGAAAGTTGTGCAGAACTGTTTGGTCTGGCAAAGCAACTCGTGACAAAATGTGAGGGCCTGCCTTGGCCATTACGATTCCTCGGGGGTCTGCTATCTGAGCAACCTCTTCCATACACCAATTCCTGGAACGAGGTCTTGCACAGAATTGAGGCCAATGAAGCTCGAGGAATGAGTTTCGTTGATTTTGCAATGCAATATAGGATTAAGTCATATACATTCCAAGCAGCTTTCCTGTATTTTCTCACTTTCCCTGAAGATGCTGAAATCCAAGCAAAATCTCTTGCTGATTTGTTAACGGTAGAGGGAATAGCAAGCAATAGGGGACACGGAATGAATATTTTAAAAAAACTGGCTGAATGGTACACAACTTATACCCTAATTACATTTATTATAATTTACTATTATTTTTACTTTTATTATTATTATTATTATTATTATTATTATTATTATTATTAGTATTAGTATTATCATTTAGTATTATTATCACTACTTTCAAACATACTATTTTATCTTGGGTGGTTTGGTGATTTTTGTGGGCTTCTTTTGCAGCATACCCTAACTTGTTTGGGACAAAAGATTTGGTTGTTGTATTATATTCCAATACGAGAACATATGAAATTGTCATCATTTTTATTATTGAATATTTTCTCTCTCTTGTATTACTTTTGTTTTTCATATCCTCTGCACGAAAGAATCGTCACATTTGGAGGATCACATCACCTTTTTTTTTTTGGGAAATTAAAAATAAAATCACCTTTTTTGTTTTTCGTTTCGTGTTTGTTTTGGGATTCTACTGTATTTTAATGGTAGCTTTTTCTCCTCTGCTCTACTATATTCTTCTGAAATTTAGCATAAGAGAATTTGATATATTTAATTTAATTTTTGATTTGACTACTCTCAAATCAAGAGCTAAGAAGTATTGCTATTGCTTGTATTAACCAATATATTTAATTATATTGCCAATTATAAGCATAATCCATGAATACATACACCTAAGAACTGTTAGCTAGCCTCCTAAAATATTTATTCCACCCAGCTTGTTCCTATCAAAATTTTTTTAAAAAAACTTCTTCTTTTTTTCCCATCATATATAGTTCTCAAATTTTAATTTAGCTGACATCTTCATTTAAAGTTTCAAATTCAATTCACTGAAGTTCCAAATTTTTTAAATCCCAATTCATCAGAAGTTCCAATTTAATGGAATATGAATATGTAAAGCTTATGAAAATCAAGCTTACTTGACAAATCTCTATAAAAATCAAGCTTAAAATTGTGTCATTGGCAAACTAAAGTAAAATTGTTGTCCCTAAAAGAAGTTGAGCAGTGCTAATGTGCAGGTCCCACTTATTCTTAATGTTAAGAGATATTAATAAATAAATTAACTCTTATAATGTTACACAAAAGTAAGATAATTTTAATCTCTTGCAATATATGATGCCAACGTGTAGGTCAATGATTGAAGTCACAAAGTGGTGCTTTGATGGTTCTATGAAATGCTGCCGGCTTCATGATCCTCTTCTTCGTCGGCTGGCAATCCATGAAGCAAAGGAGAAACGATTTGTCAGCGCATGTTCTCTCAATAGTTATGGTCAGTCCGGTCCTATCATCAGAGATCTGTACAAAGCAGTCGTAGGGATCTTACCCGATCAAGTCAAGTCAGATTACAGTCTTCGTGCCAAAAAAATAGATGTAGCACAACTGGCTGATGTGAGTTGTATCTTTAATTTTGGTAAGAACTCTCTAAATACTATGTTAATGTCAATCAGAGTTCTGGAAATTGATAATACTCGCATTAAAGAGGAAGTAGAGAGAGCAGTAATAAACATGGAAAACATCAGATACGTTGGCGTGAAAAATTCGGGGTTGTCACCTGAGAAACTTGATTGGCTTCTGACAATTAAAACATGGCGTATACGTCATCTTTCCTTGAGAAACACAAAAGTACGTGAAATTGCAAAACTCCCAGAGCACCTGGAAACTCTGGATGTTGGAGGTACACTTATTGAGACCCTACCAGAAGAAACCCATCGGAATTTAAAAAATCTTTTATTGAAAAGTACAAGAATACGTGAAATTCCCAGATCCTATCCGTGTTTGGAATGTCTGGATGTTAGAGACACATTTGTCCGGTCCCTACCAAGATCCTTATGGCGGACACTGATATCAGTACGTGCCTCTGACACATTTGAGCATCTTGTTGGACCACCAGCTGGTACTTACAGAATAACTACTCTGAAATCTGTACACGTACACAAAACTTGGAAGAAAAAATTACCAAATTTGATTTACTATCTAGCAAAGTTGGGGCTCTCCAACTATAAAAATGCTGCTAATCCTCACAATGCATTAAATTGGGATGTAATTATCAGACTGCTGTGTACATTAAATCAGCTGCGCTCTCTAAAGATACAAGGAAGCAATGTTCCTGCAAGAATAATTGATGTGGCAACCTATCCACATGGTATGAGCTTATTAAAGGACCTGTGGGTAGGCGGGTCACACTCTAGGTTTAGTCTAATTGGTATTGAATTGCCTTCATCCTTGATCACCATTACCCTTGAGAATCTCGAGTTCAACAATGATCCTATGTACATTTTAGAGAAATTGCAACACTTAAAGAATCTTCGCCTGAGGTGGCTGTGGTACACTGCTGAAACCAAAAAGATGACATGCTCGACTGGTATGTTCATTCAACTGGAAATGCTTCAGCTTTATCATATCTCTGGCCTCGAACAATGGTTAGTGCAGCAAGGAGCGTTGCCCAAGATCACACATGTTGTCATTCAGAGTTGCAAAGCACTCAAGGATCTTTCTGACTCCTTAGTACATCGCACAAACCCCCTAAAAGAGTTAGACCTGATTTCTATGCCACCTGAACTTACAAGCAGGTTCTCTGACCTTCCATTTGTCAAAATTCTTGAAAATCAGATTTAGTCTGATGGCCTTCTCACCCTTCTGATCTGAATGGTATGTTTAACTTTATCTAAAAGTTCTATCATTGTTTTGAATTTCCCTCTTCTTTTATCCTACCTGTTTTGTGCATGTCCAAGAGAAAATTTATCTTCTTAATTAACAGCATATAGTTGTTTACCGGAAAATTAACCTCTAGGAGTAATCGATGCCAAATCTGTACCAGTCTTGATGCCCAAGGATGAGTTTGATTATTATCTTTAAAATTGAAAATTTTAAAGTAGGAAGGTGCCAACAAAAATGAAAAAAAAAAAAGAAAATCATTGAGCATCCTACCTCATTATCCTTTGTTTCTAATTTGTTTTGACACTGCATATATGTTGAGTATTCTAATAATTGTCAATATTTTTCTGAGGCATAAACTGATAATGATCACAAATTCATAATTAACAGGAAAAATTCGAGATGTTTCCTGAAGATCAACGCGCAACACATTTCGAGTCAGCTTTGGGACGTTTGCATTATGTTGTGATGGACTATTTCCATTTTACTTGTCACTGCAATAAATCTTACTTCTTATCCACAATATTTTTTTCTGTATTTCTTGCTCAGCTTGTAGGAACAAGATTGTTATGAAATTATTTCAAGCTCTTTTAATTAGTTTTCTTTAGTCAAAATTAACGTATCGAACTGCAATTTTTGTAAATTGAAGTTAAGAGTGCTCGATTGATCTAAAATTTTGCCTAGTTCCATAGCAATCAAAAGTTCTTCTTCCTTTCACTTATGGTTGGACCTTTTTTGTTCTCTCATCCATATTATTCTACACTTTTGTGAAATGAAAAGAAAATTTTTTTAATAATTGCATTAATCTTCTCTTGAGAAACCATGTAAATTGGATATATAAAAAAAAAATCGGTGCTATGTCTTTTAAACCCTTTCCGATGGCCCCAAATGGTTTATGTAGGGCCCGGTTTAGGGTTTACTTTGTAACAAAAAGGAAGAAGGGTTTATTTTAGGGTTTAGAACAGAGACAACAGGCGGCGGAGATAATACAAAATGAAAAGAGGCGATTCGCTTTAAATTGACTATTTTACACCCCCGTTAAAATATTCTGTTAAATTTAACGGAGAACATTTTCACTAGCGAATTGCTCTATGACATCTAAGCCGTTCGTTAATAAATGAACGGTAGATAAATTATTTTATTATTATTTTTTCCGCCCCTCTTTTCCGTCACCGCAGCCGCCTCCGAAGTTGCTACCTCTTCGCCACTTCGGAGCTCAGAGCTCCGACGCCTCATCTCAACCGTACGATCTCATCTCATCAGCTCCGATCCATCTGGTACCTTCGAACATAACATTAAGTCATTAACTTGAGAGTCCAATCTTGCGCACCTTCTATTGTCTTATTTTCTCTTCTCTTTTGCTCTCCTGGTAGTTGAGTTGAGTTGAGTTGAGTTGAGTTGTTGGGATGGGTAAAGCATCGAAGAAGAGGCATCTGCCCCAATCCCAATTGAAAATTACTAACAAGGAGAGGACAGAAGACGACGCCTTTTGGGATGATGAAATTGATGCCTGTCTGTACACATTTCCTCTTTCCTTTCATTTATTTACTTACATACATTGTTGCTGATTTTGATGACATCTTTACTTCACAGTCCACAAGCACCGGGATTTAATTCCACTTAATGTCTCCCAAGGTTCCTTTTCTATCTTTCACACACTTTTTCTTTCTTTTTTCTTCGAAGAAATAATCCAAAAAACAAAAAATTGCTTCAAAAAAAAAAAAAAAAGGAAAATACGTTCTCATGATTTTTTTTTTTATTATTCTCTTTTGCGTGAGATAGATGAGTCAGATGATGGGGACATGGAGCAACCTGTTTTCGGTTTTCATGTTAGTGAACCAATTCAATATCTTATCTTACATATGAGTTAACTTGCATGGATTTATTTCCCTACAGGTTTTCACTCAATTTAGATTTTGATTAAAAGGGTAATTGGTCAATTTCTGAATATAATCAATATTTCTAAAGGCCAAAATGGGTAGCCTGCTGGGCTACTGGTGCTAATTCACTAGTGACCAGAACCTGTGAGTACTGTAATAAACATTGGCTTAATAAATAAACAAATATATTTGTTCTCCTTGTAGGTGTTGTGGTTGTGTCCATGTGACAAATTTTGTTTATTTAAGACAGATAAACAACATTCATATGACAGTTTAGATGATGGAGAGCTATGACTAGTACTTGTTAATTTTTATTCTTTCATTGATAGTGATGACGATTACTTGCCTCTATTAACAGGGTGATGATAGTGATGAAAGCCATGATGAGGATAATGATTGTGACGATGATGATGCTGATGGCGGCGATACCCCACCTAGAGGCTTTGCTGCTAAGAGTAATAATATGGACTAACCTTTTCTCATTGCTATTCTATACCCCTGACACGATCATATGGATTCATGACGTTATCTCTTTTAGCACTACAAGTAGTTGATTGTCAGTGTTCTTTTAAAATCTTAACAATTATCTTGTATGGATTTCTTGGTTACATTTTACTTGAGCTGTTTGCCTCTCCTTGTTTTAATTGCTGAATGATGGAGTTTGGAATATATAGTTTATAATTCAATGCTATCCTTAGTTGTTAGGCAGGCAAAATACTTGAAGCAAAAATTTGGAGGAGGTGAAGATGAAATGGATGATGATGAAGATGAAACTGATGAAGAAGAAATAAATAAGAAATCATGGGGTGGAAGAAAGAATATATACTATAATGCAGATGCTGCAGATAATGAGGTTGGTTTAAACAATGAATGACATTAACTGTGCTTGGATACTCTGTTAGACTGATTTCTTGTCAGATGCATTTCTTATCATCTTTTCATTAAAAAAAAAAAAGTAATCTACCACCTTTCGCATGTTAAACTATATATCTAGTGTAGATTGTTGATACTGCTATCAAGAATGATGCATAGCAGTAACAAACAGAATTCCTCCAGATGACATTTTTTTGATAATCTGCTGCTTTTTCACTCTGGCAGTCAACATATCCCGAATTTCTCTTTTTTGTGTTTGCACACAATGTAGGAACTGTCATTTTTGTTCTCACATGAATTATTATATTTGTTGTTACTAAAGATTGAATCAAGTGATCAAGAGTTACGAGAAGAAGAGGAGGCTGAAGTGTTGCGAATCCAGAGAGAGAACGCCAAGTCTCTTTCAATGGCAGATCTCGGATTACAAGATAGTGATGTAGATGAAAGTGATTCAGATAAAAAGACCCAGGTGATTAATGCCCATGCAATATTTCTTTTTTTTTTTTTGTTCTAGTATTGGGTAATGTGTACATGATTGATCCAAATGTTACAATATAATAACTGACTATTGTTTTGCGGATTTGGAGATTGCTTTGAAAAAAGGATGCAAGGCATGAATGAAATTCTTCATATTGATTTACAATGCAGTACTGAGATTGTAATTCTCTTTTTAACTTAGGGTGGTTTACAGGATGACAAATCCAAAGGGACAAGTAAATGGCATACCCTTGATGCCAGTTATGAGGAGATCAAGAAGGATGTTGGAGCCTTATCTAAGGAAGAGCAAATGGATGTTGTATTTAGGTAATCTTTATTTATGCACGATCTCATACTTCGTAGGTATGATTTGCTTGAACTGTCATAACTTCTATAATTTTTTTCTCATAGTTCTGCTCCCGAGCTAATCGGTTTACTATCTGAACTTAATGAGGCTGTTGATCAACTGAAAGAGATTAAGGGAGATGATGACAAGGTAGAACTTCTATTTTTCCATTAATTGAGGACCTTGTTTTGAGAATTAAATGTGCGACTTGCAAGTTTTTTTATTAATCTACCCAGTTTGATTATGTCATTGTATCTGCATCTGCAGGATTAGAATGTTACCCATTCTTGTTTTTTTATTCTCTTCTAGATTTTAGAGATATGTCAATGAGATGTTTGCTTTTCTTTTATTTATTTATTTATTTTTTTTGTGGTTTTCAAGGTGAATGATGTGGATGATATGGGAAAGGCTGGAATGGATCAGTCAGAAGCAAAAGAGGCACTGTTACTGATGTACTGTCAGGCGATCAGCTTTTATCTCCTCCTCAAATCAGAGGGCCTTTCTGTCCGCGATCATCCCATTATAGGCCACCTTGTTGAGATTAAGAACATGTTACAAAAGGTTTTCCCTCTTTTACCCACTTCTGTCTGTATATGACACAGAATAGCAGACTTTAAATCCCAAGTAAGCATCAGTAATGGAGGATAAGCCCCGAACAGTGTTGTAAACTACTGTTTTGATAATTGAATTAGCTTCGTTATAATATCTTAATAATTATGTTATCAACTTATCATTGCATATATTCTATTATAGCAGGTAAATTATTTATTATTTAATTTTATATGTTTATTTCTGCAGATATTATAAGGACATCAAAAAGTCTGCAAAAGTTCAATTTAATTGGCTGTATAAGGATTAATTGATGGGTACCCATTTTACTGTCAAAATGTAAATACTGGTCCAAACAGTACATGCAAGGTTCCATGGTTATGCATGTATAGGGTGCCAATTAGACATCTGGTAGTAAAATCCTTCTCTCAACTAAACATCATGGTTGAATTGGGGCAGTTGTATTTTGCATTTGTTGTTGCAGCCTTGCATCTTTGTGTCAAGGATAATACTATGCCTGCTGATTCTAAACCCTAAACTGTTTTGAAAACTGCACAGTTGAAAGAGATTGAAGGGAGAGTTCCTTCCCCAATCAAGCAGACTGCACATCTTTCCGGAAGTGCTGATACCCGTAAGCTAAGAGTTGCACAGGTCTCTCAGCAGCTAGAAAAACCTTCAAAGATGGTTTCCAGTGATGATGTAAAGCTAGTATATATGTTTCCCTCTTACAATGTAGTAATTTCTGCAAAAGTCTATATGACTAATTTACTGGGAAAACCATGCAGCTCGAGGATAAAATTGATCAGCAGCAGCCTGTCAAAGAGACTGCAAGTCAGAATGCTAAGCATAAGGATCAGGTATTTATATTGTTTCTTGACTTCATGTTGCACTTTGTATTAATGATTTGGTTTTCATACTAGTTACTTATGCAAGATTACTGTGGCCTTTGTCATCTTTTCTGAAAAAATTTATGCCATGAAGTGCTGATGATTTGGTTTGAAAATCCAAGCAAGGATTACTAAACTGAATTACAATTTGTGTAAATTTGTGATTTGAGGTATTAGTTTTATTACTAGCTGATAGTCAGTCTCTAGTTTGTCTGCTATTACATTTGCTTTGTTTGCATTGAAAGAATGAAGCTGACCTTGTAGCTGGTTCATGCAGTATGTTAAAATAGGTTCACAGAGTTTAGAAATGCTGAAAATAAGAGCCAATCTTGAGGCCAAGTTGAAAGAAAAAGGCTTATACAATAGCAAGACCAAGCTGAAGAAGTCATTGAGCATAAAACCGACTAATGGGTACTTCCAAACTGAATTTCATGTTTGTTGTGTATTCGATGTGATTATTTTTCTCATGTTCCTCATGTGATATGCTAGCAGAAGTTTTGCCGGTAGTGATGATTTTGATGATGAGATACAAAATGCTAAGAGCATCAGCAAGAGCAAGTTATCACAATTAGTCAGCAATAAAGTTAAAATGGTTAAGGTATGTGAAGATTACTGATAAAAACAACTATTGTTCCATTTCCTTCCCTTTTTATATAAGGATCTAATTGCTCCGGATGAATGTTGCCAACTGTTCTTTTGCTAAAAAATACTTTTAGCAAAGCAAGTAGTTCTTCATGAAAAAGAAGAGATTAAATAATTTTTAAGAGGTGATATACTGATATTCCCTAGTGGTGGTATTCTATAATCTAAGAGCATTTGTTTGTTATTATTTTCATGTGTTAGTTGGCCTCTGGTGATGATGATCTGCCCAAGAGAGATGACATTGGTGAACGGAGGAGAAAGCACGAGCTTCGTGTACTCGGGAGAATTGGCGTCAACAATGACAATGAAGATGATGGTAATCATGATGATCGCAACGACAATGACGATAAGGAGGTGCATTGCGATGTGTCAGATGATGATGATGATGATGCATCAGAGGATGAATTTTACAAGCAGGCCAAGAGAAAGCGTGTCGAGAAGCTACTCACCAGACAGCAACTGAATGCAGCGTATCTCTCTCTCTCTCTCTCTACATGCACACACATTACATTGAAGAAAACAATTATTCTCCAACCTAAATGACAGAACGGGTAATGTTTTATGGTTGATGCTTCATGTTGTACCTGCAACTTGAATCAAATAACTCAGTTTGGCTGATGCTTCATGTTTTATGGTTGCCGTCATGTCTCAGGTACAACATGCTATCTGTTAGGCTATTAGGGAGCCCTTAATTGAGTTGCGCCTTAAAACTGCTCGGTTTTGTGGTGCTTTCACGCAGAGCGATTTTTTTTTTCATCATTTTAAAATCCTCTTTTGGAATAACTTCTATATCGTCTTTGTACCAGGAAACAAATTGTTCCTTCAGTGGATGAAGCAGAACAGCAAGCTGATGGTAAACGCCTTATCTCCTATCAGGTGGGTTTTCTTAATCTGAATTGATCTTCTGACATTATGCACCATGCATATTTTTTTTGTATCTCTTGTTAGGGCGCAATCAAATTGCCTAAAGCTGCCTGGCTAGCTTTGTTGGGTTGTGGAATTGTGGTTAAAAACTTAAGATCTATTAACTTCGAGATGATTTTACCTATCATGACTGAAATAAACCTGTGCATTAGGCATGTCAAGGCCATCATTAACCCATGTTATCTGATGAGCACAGCCTTTTCATCTAAACACAGTTCAGCCAGTTTATTGGTGAATAATGTCTAAATTTCTAATTAATTATCACATTTTGATAAGGGAAAGTAACAGTTCAATTGGATTAGGAATTTAAGATGAATCCTACCTTGTAGGACCAAAGGTTGGTAAATTTGGTTCATGTTAGACACAACACAACTCATTTGAGATCTGAGATTATTGGCGCTTTTGGTCGTGCTGATCATCTATAAGTAAATACTCGCTATTGTTTGCAGATGAATAAGAACAAGGGATTGACTAGACATAGGAAGAAGGATTTGAAGAATCCGAGGAAGAAGTACAGGGTAAGAATCACACTATTCTCTTCTATATCTCTGTGTCATCCCTGGTTGTTTACTGTTATTGAGATGATTTGTTGGTTGATCAGGCAAAGCACAGCAAGTGGGAAAAGAGGCGGAAAGGTCAAGTGCGTGACATCAGGCAGGCCTCCAATTCATATGGCGGCGAATCATCTGGAATCAATCCATTTGTTAGTCACAGTGTTAGGTTTTAGTTTGAATGATACATCTGTTTTAGATAAATTAAAAATGACCAAGCTATCCATATACATTTTATTATTAAGCATGAGTGGGGGAATGTAGGAAATTCTTAATGTAATGTAATTGAATTTATTCATTCTGATTTAGTTTTCAGCGATTTGTTGGTTGTGTACAGATAAATCTCAATATGTCGGGTCCCAATTCTTATTTCTATTTCTCCAGCCTGCTCCAGGCCGAATTAATAATTTTCTTTTCTCTTGTTATCTCATAAAAGTAATAAGGGAACCTTTTCTCTTGACTCGTCATGTTACGCCGATGGGTCATAACTCATCGGTCACCTAATTTGCGTGACACAATTCGGCACACTTGAATCTTGTCGGTTTGGTCTTTTAATTTTAATGAAATTTACTTTGGGCTTGGAGAGAGAATATCAGTAGTAGAACAGGGAGAAAAAAAGAGAAATTACTGATATCCTCATCGAAAATTTTAAGTCATATTTCCTCAGTATAAGTGAAAGTTTTGGTATTTATTATTTAAACTGACTCCCTTTATAAGTCATCGCAATATGTGGGTTTAATTCAAAATAATTATACTTAACTTTATACATATAAACTAAGAAAGTTTGGTTAGGTAGTTTGGTTTTAGTACCCCATCCCCTGGTTGTTAGGTAGTTTGGTTATTCAGTCCTTTATTTATTCTTAAAGACTTATGTTTTGTTGCATTTTGTTTTCTTTGTTTTTTATGTTTCCTTAGTTATTTGATTAGGCTGATTAGTGGAGGGGAGTTTCTAGTTAAGGGTACTTTTAAAGTTTGGATTCTGATATGTAACTGATTATATTTTGTTTAATGTTAAGCCTACGGGCAGTTTATCAAAAAAAAAAAAAAAAAAGAAAGAAAAATAACTATTAACCCTTCAAATTATCAGAATAAACAAGAGCGAGTGTAAGATATTCGCGCCCATCCCCTGGTTGTTAGGTAGTTTGGTTATTCAGTCCTTTATTTATTCTTAAAGACTTATGTTTTGTTGCATTTTGTTTTCTTTGTTTTTTTATGTTTCCTTAGTTATTTGATTAGGCTGATTAGTGGAGGGGAGTTTCTAGTTAGGGGTACTTTTAAAGTTTGGATTCTGATATGTAACTGATTATATTTTGTTTAATGTTAAGCCAACGGGCAGTTTATCAAAAAAAAAAAAAAAAAAAAAAAAAAAAAAAAGAAAGAAAGAAAAATAACTATTAACCCTTCAAATTATCAGAATAAACAAGAGCGAGTGTAAGATATTCGCGCCCATATATTCTCCTTTAATTCCATTTGTCCTTAAAATTATCTTTGTTGGAAGTTCTTTATGAACATTTAAATTTAACGTAAGTTAAGAAATTTAACTTCAGTTTACCATAAAAGAAATAGTTCTTTTACCTTATTCAACCAATCCGAAGATGCTAATAACTAAAGTACGGCAAACTAGCTCCAAATAATACTTATGTAATACATATGATCTCATTTTTGATAATAACTATATCATGTTGAGCGTTTTTGTTTAAACTCGACAACAGTTTTGAGCGAATGAGAAATGAATCAGTCTCGATATTATTAATCAACCCCCGAATATACCGGACTCTGTACAGGAGTCCATCACTAACAGAGCTATCAATGTGTTATCGAATTTGGTCTTTTATAGATTTATTTTTATTGCATACGGGACTTACTCAGATTTAGCTAAACTTTAAGAGGGACAACTACTTTGTGCTTATCATATACGGACAAGTACTTTGAACATAAATTCTATCAACTATGCAGTAATTGAATGATGGTATTATCTTTCGATCAACTGTTTTCACTTTTGTTTCCATTCAGACTTCAGAGTATGTTAATCAGGGAATTTTTCTTGATATATATATATATACTGCTAGAAATCGGAGTGCCCCAATCAACAAATCATGACAAGCTAGAAATTAATGAGCTTGAGATCTTACAGGCACATGGTGTGGTGAGTCGCTGAACACCATTCAAACTTCAAAAAGTCAAGACTCAACAAAGTAAAGAACCTCAGTTTTTGACCTCTAAAATTGCTACACCGTGTGATGCCAAACATCTGTATCTGGAAGGCTCCACATTAATTTGTTGACTCAACGTACAATGTAAAAAACGTTCATAAAAAAAAAAAATGTAAAAAACCTCAGTTTTCTCTAATTCTACTTTTTATATATATTCATATTTTTAGCAGCAGTTTCCCTACGGTCTTATAATTTCCCAAAAAAAAAAAAAAAAAAAAAAAAAATTGGCTGAAGTTTAGCGGCGTATCAGTAATTCAAACCTATAAAATGGTAATAATAAATAAATAAATTACGAAACATAAGTGGACTATAGTATAAAGCAACAAAACACATGACTGCGGGCATAAGCATAAGATATATTCCATCAGCACAGCAATGTATGTAAATCAAAACATAAACAATAATGTTGATTATTATTTATAGGGATATCACAGTTATTTTATTTAATAATTTTGACAATCGTAAAAAAAATAAAATTTGGAATTTTATGATGTTGACATTACCTATAGAGTACAAATATTATATCTATAAATATTATGATGTTTGGTGCAGCTTTACCATTTATCAAGTAAATCACATTTTTTAATGATCTATTGTCAAGGTACACTACCCGTATTTGTAACATATGTAATTTAGTAGACTAATAAAAAATATTTTCCATCAGACATGGTTATTTCCACAAGACTGTATTGTGAATTTTAATGTTTATGTATAATATAATCGTCATGATGATTATTCATTAAAGTAATTAAGGACTATATTTTTAAAATACAGTTAAGTTTTTATGTCTATATACGGACAACGAGTGGAGTCGGGATAAATATAAATCGCAACTCCAAAATCAAAATAATACACAACTTGAAGAACTTTAATTGCTCCTACCTCTTCCTCTCAATTTGCGATGCAAATATTTCTGTAATAGTGTATTTATTTATTTATTTTTTGTGTTTGAATAGCATTAATTTGTAATTTTCTAGTGTTAACTTGTAATAAGGAGAAATTTCTCAATCAACTTCCCATTTATTTTTGCCTATGCTAAAAAGTTGACCTTCACCTAAACCGAATTAATAAGAAGCATAAATGGCAATTGACGTTGTCTCCTCATAAAAGAAGTAACACCAACCAACACTGACCTTCTCTGCCTCTCCTCACTTCAACTCTCCTAGAAAAAGATCTCTCTCAAACCCCAAAACACCTCATCCAAAGCCCCCAAACACACACATAGATAAAGGGGAAAAAAGGAGAAATATCTAATATGGTGACCCAAAATGATCAAGCTCATGGATCATCGGACCAGCTTGAGGCCGTACTCACCGACAATACAATCACATGGTTCCGGCGAATGCAAAGGGCTACCTTCATAGAAATGCAGCTACTAATGCCGCTTGCGGCGCCAGCAGCCGTCGTGTACATGATGATCAGTGTCATGTCAATTGCTTCGCAAACGTTCTGTGGCCACATGGGCAATCTCGAGTTTGCCGCTGCTGCTCTTGGAAACAATGGCATTCAAGTCTTTGCCTACGGTCTCTTGGTATGGATGTTTTAATTCCTTTTTCTTTCCTTTTGGTTTATTAATTAGTTGTTGATAGTGAAATGATATTAGTTTAATTGCTTAGGTAATGTGAGGTTTTCAGTGTCTTTTAGGAACTATTCTTTTTTTTTTTTAATTTACATTCAGGAACTAAAATACTGGTACTAAGAGCACAACAGACAACAAATATCTTAAACATTTATGATTCTGAAAGTAGTAACATGTGTTTGGTCATCACAACAGACAAACTCATTGCAATCTACAATATTATTATATATATCTGTTCACAAGGAATCCAAAATCAAGTACTAATAAACTAAGGATTATTAACTAGGTAGTAAATATTAGTAATTTATTAGGAACAAGATTCAATTGGAGTAAGAGTCAATTGGGCAGGTAGGGTACAAATTATTTGAGTACGGATCCTCTGGTCTGGGAAAAAAAATGTTTTTCTGTACATTGATCATTTTACACAAGGGTTCACCAAAAAAGAGAACACTGGAAAGGCCTTTATTGTGTGAGAGAGCAAATGGACCCAAATTTCAGTGATCCGTATACAGACAAATCTCAACATGTTGGGTCCCAAATCTTATTCCTGTAAAATTATATTCCTGGCCGAAGTAACATTTTTCTCCTATCCTTGTTTTCTCAGAAAGAAAAAAGGAAACCTTTTTCTCTCGACTCTTGTCACGTTGCGCCGATGTGTCACCGGTCACCTGCTTTGCGTGACACTTCGAATCACTTGACTCTTCTTGGTTTGCTTTTTGTTTTTGTTTATGTTTTTTTTTTGGACGTAATTTACTTTGGGCTGGGATAAATATCAGTGGTATTAGAACAAAGAAACTACTGCAGCTATGATATATTTGAGCTGTTTAGAAGTAAAAAAAAAAAAAAATGATATGTGTATAAAAAATTGTTCCTCTAGAAATATCGGATATATATTTTATTTAAGTTACTTTTTTATATAAAAATTAAGAAATAAGTTTTAATTTAAAATAATAGATGGCTATATTTTCCTGTTTTTGTTCGGAAAAAAAAAATCAAGAAAGAAATAAACCCTTGTCCTACTAATTTCATTCCGTCCGCTTCTCTCTTTCACCCCATTTAATTCCGTTTTATTTCCATCACAATGCCAAATGCATCATCGCAGCCAAGGGCGCCAATCTCTTTGAAGCCTAATTGGTGTGCTATCACAAGGAGGTATATATGGTGGCATGGCGTCCTTGGTTGCATTTTTGTGTGTCAGAGTTCTGACACCGACTGTGGTCTGGTTCATCGGCAAGTGCTCAATTAGAACCCCATCCTTCAGTGTGAGGTTGGTTGAGTGGTCGGAGGTCTTGTTAGCACGAGTAGTAGACATCTCTCCAAAGTGTTACATTTCATCGAACAAGTTGTGGGTCTTATTTTGTGGTTGATAATTTGCTCCCCTTTCTTTGTCAGTGAGGTTTGATTTGTTGGTGTGGTTTCTGGATGAGAGATGTACTGTGTTGAGCAATCTCCGCTGTTGTTGTTAACATGCAGGTTTCTGATTTTTAAACTTTGCGGAAGCTTGGATCACAATTGCTCTGATAGAATGTTGAATTTTGGAGAGTATTGAAAATGAGAAAGTATTTATATTGTTATATCTCTGTAAAACATTTACAATGGCTGTGAAAGAATATTTATAGATCTAATAAGGCCTCACTAGTCACTACCGTTACTCTATTTCCTATTCCAAAAATTATTAATGCCTATTTACAATTCAACAGTAACATTTCAAAGAAGTGAAGGTAGGCTGTTGACTTCCTAAATTTTCAAATGACTTTTACTATGAAGACCCTCGTATATACCTATATTACTTTATTCGTGTGGTAAATGTTGTATATATTGTTTAGCTAAAGTATGTATAATATCTTTGAGCATTATGTTCTCAACATTTGTTGCTTGCAGTTGCTTGAGAGTAAACAATGGATTTTGCATGATTTGGCTGGGGTTAATCAAATACCAATATAAGCAATTATTTTTCATGTTCATTATCAGAACTAAAAATTATTATGTCCCTATTTTAAACAGCTAGGAATGGGGAGTGCTGTTGAAACACTATGTGGTCAGGCATATGGTGCAGAAAGATACGAGATGCTTGGAGTATATTTACAACGATCTACAGTGCTACTAATGGCAACTGGCATCCCTCTGACAATAATATACGTTTTCTCTGAGCCGATTCTGATAATCCTCGGTGAATCCCCTGAAATATCGAAAGCAGCTGCATTGTATGTTTATGGATTGATCCCTCAAATCTTTGCATATGCTGCAAACTTTCCAATCCAAAAGTTTCTACAAGCTCAAAGTATTGTCGCACCGAGTGCATACATTCTTGTAGGAACTTTTGTTTTTCATTTGCTGGTGAGTTGGGTGGTGGTGTTCAAGCTTGGGTTTGGGCTTGTGGGGGCCTCTCTAGTGCTTAGCCTGAGCTGGTGTGTCTATGTGGGGGCCCAGTTTATATACATTGTGAAAAGCCCGAAATGTAAGTCCACGTGGACCGGGTTCACATGGCAGGCATTTGTGGGGCTGCCTGATTTTCTGAAGCTTTCAACTGCTTCAGCTGTTATGTTGTGCCTCGAGACATGGAACTTTCAGATACTGGTTCTCATGGCTGGTATGCTTGAGAATCCACAACTGTCCCTTGATGCACTAACAGTTTGGTATTTTTTTTAGTTTCCTTTTATTTTTCTTTCCTTTACTTATGGATACTATTAGAAACTCATGATGGCTTCCAATATGCAAAATGTGAACTATTTTTGCATTGTTCAGATTTTATTAACGCAGAATTCTTTTATTACTTGCTAATCCTATTAAACAAAACTCTGGTATTGTAACACAGTGCTAACATCAGAAAAAATTTCATGGTGCAGCACATCAATTATTGGCTGGGAATTCATGATCTCAATTGGGTTCAATGCTGCTGTAAGGTTAGTTCTTAATCTCTCTACAGTGACGAGCAAATGTGGGGAAAACTTTTTTCTATGTATTGATCCACATTTTAACCTCAATACTGAGCTTGATCCGCCAAGAACCTTTGGTTTTTTACACCAAAATTTATTTTAGCAAATTTGTTACTGCTCATTCTCATTTGTTCGTATTCTTATCAAGCACTCAATATGTGTTTAGCAGCATAAGCAAGAATTGTTTACCAGTTCATACTTTCATTCCATGACAAATAAGCATCTTTCTATCTTATTTTCTCACTTCCCAGTGTGCGAGTTGGCAATGAGCTCGGTGCTGGAAATGCAAGGTCAGCAGAATTTTCAACAATGGTGGCAACAGTTGTATCCACCATAATTTCGGTCCTTGTTGCTGTCCTTGTGATGCTTTTTAGGAACAAAATCAGCTTTATTTTCACTGGAGGAGAGGCCGTGGCCAATGCAGTCTCTGACCTGTGCCCATTGCTTGCCACTAGCATTCTTGTCAGCGGTGTTCAGCCAGTTTTATCTGGTAAGTAGTTGAATTTGTACTTCATACAAGAAAATTGTTACCTTATGACTGGTACAGTACCGAGTCAACTGACCTTTGTAATTTTGTCAAGTTTGTAATTTTAGACTAAAAGTATTAGAAATATAAAATAAAATTTGAATTAAAAAGTACAAAATAAGTATCAATTGATGAAAGTGCAGGGACCTAAGACAGGATTTTACAGTATCGGAGGGCATGCATTAATTTAATCAATTGACTTGCTTGTTGATTTTGCTAAAGTTTTTTGGCACATTACTTGTAAATGTGGGATCATAGTTCTATGGGGCTCCTTATATTTGTTGGTAGCATTTCGCATATCCTTTCAATTTGGTATATAATTTTCTATGTTCATTTACACATATTATACATATGAAGGTGTGGCTGTGGGAAGTGGATGGCAAGCCCTGGTAGCATACATAAATGTTGCATGCTATTACTTGGTAGGAATACCTCTTGGTGCTTTCTTAGGCTTTAAGCAAGGATATGGAATAAAGGTAAGATCATGTATAGATTACACAGTACCAAATGCTGCTACAACAGCAGAACTCTAAATTTCAGGATAAGGCTAGCTGGTAGTGCATTAATAGTAGCGAGGATCTATTAATTTAAGGATATAGTGAAAATAATATCTATTGAGCTAATTTTACAAAAAATTGTTCTGTATTTATACTGATTGAAAATGATACCAACACTATGTTGAAAATTCATTGGTATTACAATAGTGAAACAGCATCTCCTCATCAAATAATTTATCTGACTCTGATCACAAAGATCATATTGAATAAAAAAAAAATTTCAGGTGTTAATTTGGCCTAAATTAAGGTAAAATCAAATGCAGGGTTTGTGGGGAGGCGTGCTAGTAGGCAGTATCGTACAAACTCTTCTTCTCATTTGGATCACTCTCCGTACTAATTGGGACAAAGAGGTACCAAATGCACCAGGCCTTAAATGTTTCTCAAGACCTATATCGTCAATTTGATAAAAAAAAATAAATAAATTCATATTCATTTGGCCTACTAATGCAAAGTTAATCTTTGAACTCGAACTTGGAAAAATCAGGTTGATGAGGCAAGGAAAAGATTGGAAAAGTGGGATGACATCAAGCAACCTCTCCTGGCAGATGCTGAAACATGAAGAACCAGGCTTGATATTGTTAGATTTATTATTGTTATAAGATTTTGTTTTGGCCAACTTTTGAAGATGAAAATTGACCTCTGCAAACGTTCTCGTTGATTTTATCTATGCAAGGGTCATGAGATCACAACATACTGGCAAGTCCCTTTACTAGATAACAGTTGTTAAATCTCAGAAGATTACATTGTGTTTCTTGGAAGTAAATTGAAGACATTGATAATCAGTTCTCATCAACAGAAAAAAGATTGTTGATTTTAACATCATCTACGCTAGAACAAAATCAGTTCTCATCAATAGAAAAAGATTGTTGATTTTAACATCATCTACGCTAGAACAAAAGTAAAGGTCAATCAATATAATACCAATCAATTATACTGATGCAAAATCTTCAGTGTTGCAAAAACCTTGTAAGCTCCGTCAATTGGAGCATCTCAAGTTAGTAGAGACTCACCTACCATTAATTAAATTCATTACTAAGTCGTGCAACACTATTGTTGAATGATAGCGACCAATTTTGAAGATTCGCAACGCTAAAGCCATACCTAAACGGGCAGAAAAACAAGAATTTTAGAGAGGATGCATGCCTCCGCTGATCAGTTCAAGGGAGGTCCTTGAATCCCGTTCGCTGTCTACATTGGACGAGATTATGCATCATGATGCATAGAGGCTCCCTTGCATGCATTATGATGCACAACAGATATACTCATGTAAATAATATGCCGACTATTGGTTTTCTTAAAAGCAGTAAAAAATTCATAAATTTGGTAATAATACGAACATAATTTGGGAAAAAAATTGTTTTTTTTTTTGGGGAAAAAAATGTTAACAAGTATTACCCGTTCAAATAATCTATTCGTTTAATTCATGTAATTGTTTAGCATAAGTTAATTAAAAAGGAACTTTAAAGCCAAACCTGATGTAAAAAAGAGAAAAAAAATCCTCAGCACGAAATAAAATGCTAATTGTAAGGTCCGAAGCACCACTATAAGAATGTTAGCGCTTTTTTATTTTTTTTATTTTTTATTTTTCAATTGGAACACCAAGTTGATACTTGGTAGTTCCTGTCAGCATTAATGCCGGTGACAGTATTGACTTGACTAATGACAAAATTTGGAAGTGTGTACATGTCACATCCCGGGTATGATATGACAGAATCCCGCCACGAAAGTACTGATGTTAGTACTTCCGCAAGGCTTAGGTTTTAATTTAACTTATGAAAGACGCATATATTTTTTTTCTTTTGATAATATAATCGAATATTATCAGTATGACGATAGTAGAAATATAAAACTAAGTAAAGTAAATACACCCATAGCATCACACACAGATATATACATAATATTTACGAAAGTCTAGTACAACCTCCATCTCAACTCAAAATGTGATTGCCAAACTCCGAACTGGGATCTATCTACAACACTTAGCTTAGTCTATATATACAACAAAGACTAACTAGTGCTAGCCAAAAGTTGATCCCCAGTTCATCTGACTCTAACAACTAAACTCACTCATACAAATCCTCCTCTGGCTCCTGCTCCTCGTCAGAATCACTAATGACAATGACTGGAGGACCGGCCGGTGCAGGAGCCGGTGCAGGAGCTGGTGCAGGAGCCGGAGCAGGGGCCGGTGCTGGAACCGGAGGAGGAACTGGATCACTATGCTCAAAATAAAAGTAAACACCCATAGGAGAAAACGAGATATGGTGAGTCACGTAAGCGTGCAAGTGGGGCACATATACACGCTGGTGATAATATGATCCGTCAATAACTGCCACTGGTGGTCCCCTCGTGGGCCTGTGCGTCCCCTGGAACCCCCAACCGCCGAGGAACATGCAACAAAAATCAAGTGAGAAATAATTTCTCAGTGCGGGTTTTAGTTCCAGACGTGGATTTCTGGTCGAAATCTTATTCTGGAAATAATCCCCGTAATAAACAACATGAATAATCAACAATAGATAATTAATAAATAACTTAATCAAAATAAAATAGAATAATGCAATGCAATATCAATTTAATTACATACCGAGCACCTCATCAGGAAAGGTCCTATCGTAACCATCTGTAATAAACATGCATGAAATCAAGTCAACAGAATAATCAATAATCACGGTCATATCAAATCACATCATATCAGTAACATCATATCAGTAATATCAAAGACACACTCAGGTCCCCTAACCCAACCGGTTGGGCAAGCATAAGGAGACCTTTCCCTAACTCAGGGCAGGCATAAGGGACGAATCCCTAACCCTGAGCAGGCATAAGGGAATTCCATATTCGAATAGCGCTACCGAACTGGCCGAAGCCGGTGGCCGACCGACTCCGGAGAGTGGTATTGATTCTCCAGTCAGTCTTAACTCAGTACTTTCCTTTCATGATTATCATTCAGTGTCTTTCAGGCAAGATTAGGTTGAGCTAGAAGGATTTAGCTCTCCCGTTAACTAAGTATTCAAACTTGCCTATTTCAATTCAAGTCAAGTGAACATGGAGATGAATTCAACATGAGTTGTAATATCTGTTCCTATAATCTACATGATAAATTCATTATGCACAACAATGTGGAATCAGCATGCTTATGCATTAAATTAAAATTACCACACAATTCCTACAAAAATCCACGTATCCGCACCTGTACTTGGGTCAGTTGTCTCTGGTGTCCAATCCCCTGTAATTAATGAAAATCGTTGCTAATTAATTATCGGTCATCTATTTAAAGAAAAGGTCCGGCTTAAATTACCAGACTGACTGAGTTTCCTAATTAAATTTTATAGTAATTGCTTGTGTTTTCAACAATTTAATCAATATTTATTATTAATTAATCCTAATCAAATTAAGTTAGGTTGATTGCCCCACTATGTTACATTCCACCCCCCTTAAAAAGATCGTTCAGTCCCCTGAACGATACTTACCCGAACAGTTCTGGGTAGCGTTCACGCATGGTTTCTTCCAGTTCCCAAGTGGCTTCTTTTGTCGAATGTCTGCCCCACCGTACCAACACCAGATGAATAGTCTTGTTCCTTAGCTGTTGTATTTTCCTATCTATGATCTGCATTGGTTCTTCTTTATAGGTTAAATCACCTTCCACTTGTAATTCCGAGAAATCAGGTATCTTGTGAGAAGGATCTTTAATATATTGTCGAAGTTGAGACACATGGAACACAGGATGTATTTGAGAAAGATGATCGGGTAACTTTAGCTCATATGCCACTTGTCCAATTCGCTTTGTTATCAAAAATGGACCAATATAGCGTGGACTTAATTTTCCAGTCATTCCAAATCGTCGAATTCCTTTGACTGGAGATACCCTTAACCATACATCTTCTCCTTCTTTGAACTCAATATCTCGTCTTCTTGTGTCTGCATATTTCTTATATCTATCCTGGGCCGCTTTTAACCGTTTAAGTACCACTTGGACCTTCTCATTGCTTTCTGCTATAAGCTGTGGTCCTGTTGGATTTATTGTTCCTTGTGGTTTCCACCATAACGGGGTTCGACAAGGTTCTCCATATAAAGCTTCAAATGGTGACATGCCTATGCTTGAATGATAACTGTTGTTGTAGGCAAATTCCACCAAATGCAAATTTTCTAACCATGTACCACCAAAACTCAAGATACAGGCTCGAAGCATATCCTCTAGAGTTTGAATTGTTCTTTCAGATTGTCCGTCGGTTTGGGGGTGGTGTGCAGAACTAAACATAACTTTTGTGCCCATTTGTTCTTGGAAACTAGTCCAAAATCGAGATGTAAACCTGGTATCTCGATCTGATATAATTTCTTTTGGACATCCATGGTATTTAAATTGAACTTTCATAAATAATTCTGCTAATTCTTTTCCTGTAAAGTCAGTTCGAATTGGAATAAAATGTGCTACCTTTGTTAATCGATCCACTATGACCCAGATTGAATCATATCTCCCAATAGTTCGGGGAAATCCCGTCACAAAATCCATGGTAATTGATTCGAACTTATGCCTTGGTCTCCAAGGAAGTTGCAAAAGTCCAGCAGGTTTTTGTCGATCCGCCTTGACTTGTTGGCATATTTGACATTTCCTCACATATTCTCTTACTTTCTTTTTCATATTAGGCCACCAAAATGCTTTTCTTAGATCCTGATACATCTTTACTTCTCCTGGATGAATGGTGTATCCGGAATCATGTGCCTCTGATAAAATTGTTGTTTTGGTGTCAACATCATCGGGAACACAAATTCTATCTTTAAATTTCAAAATTCCAGTTTCATCAATCTTGAAAAATGAATCTGGTCTGTTTTTGGCTAATTCCCGATATTTCTCAAATTTGGAATCTTTTTCTTGAGCCTTCTTTAATTGATCCTGTAGATTGGTTTGAACCAATATAGAGGCTATCATTCCCGTCATTGTTACTGTCATTTCAGAGGGACCTTCGGTCTTCCAGATTCTAGAAGAGAACATATGTACTGTTTCCTGGGAAAATCCCGCAAATAACTTGAGTTGTCTCATTTCCTCCAGGAGTTTTGGTTCCTTAGTAAGAAAAGTGATTAGATTAACCTGGCTTTTCCGACTAAGAGCATCTGCAACAATGTTTGCCTTTCCCGCATAATACTGAATATCCAGGTCGTAATCTTTGATCAACTCTAACCATCTTCTTTGTCTCAAGTTGAGTTCTTTTTGAGTAAATATGTATTTGAGACTTTGATGATCAGTGTATATCTTGCACTTAACTCCATAAAGATAATGTCGCCAAATTTTAAGTGCAAATACCACAGCAGCCAATTCCAAATCATGAGTTGGATAGTTTTGTTCATGAGACCTTAACTGTCTTGACCCATATGCAATAACATGTCCATCTTGAGTTAATACACACCCTAATCCAAGTCGAGATGCATCGGTATATACAGTATAATCTTGTCCAGAGATGGGCATTGCAAGAATAGGAGCTGTAACCAATCGATTCTTGAGTTCTTGAAAGCTTTTCTCCTGATCTTCACCCCATTCATACTTTATATCTTTATGTAACAGTTTAGTAAGAGGTCGAGCTACTTTAGCAAATTCTGGTACAAATCTTCTATAATATCCTGCTAGTCCCAGAAAACTTCGTACTTCAGTGATTGTCCTTGGTGGCTTCCTTTCAGTTACTGCTTTAATTTTCTCAGGATCCACTGCTAATCCTTTTCCTGATATGATATGGCCCAAAAATGCCACTTGTTCAAGCCAAAACTCACATTTTGAAAATTTTGCAAATAACTTGTGTTGACGTAATCGATCCAGTACCATTCTTAAATGTTCTTTATGTTCCTTCATGGACTTAGAATATATCAGGATATCATCGATGAAAACCACCACGCATGAATCCAATAAATCATGGAAAACTCGGTTTATCAAATCCATAAAGGCTGCTGGAGCATTGGTCAATCCAAAAGGCATCACTAAATATTCATAATGTCCATACCGAGTACGAAAAGCAGTTTTCTCGATGTCACTTGGTCGAATCCGCAATTGATGATATCCCGTCCTCAAGTCTATCTTGGAGTAGACTGAGGATCCTTGAAGTTGATCAAATAAATCGTCAATTCGGGGGAGTGGGTATCGATTCTTGATTGTCACCTTGTTTAATTCCCGATAATCAATGCATAATCTCAAAGTTCCGTCTTTTTTTCGCACAAATAGAACAGGAGCACCCCACGGAGAAGTACTAGGTCGAATGAATCCTTTTTCCAGTAATTCCTCCAATTGTACTTTGAGTTCTTTCAATTCTGCTGGAGCCATCCGATATGGGGTTTTAGAAATAGGTGTGGTTCCTGGTGTTAATTCTATAGGAAATTCAATTTCTCGGTCAGGTGGTAATCCCGAAATTTCTTCTGGAAAGACATCAGGATATTCAGAAACGATTGGAATGGAAGAAAGGTCTAATTTTGTGGAGTTTAGATCTATCACGGTAACAAGATAAGCAATACTTCCAGCTTCCATCAGGTGTTTGGTTTTAAGAGTAGAGATGTAAGGTATTGGATCATTAGGTTTCCGGCATTTTAAAGTACTTATGGTTTGGTTTGGGAGTTTGAATGCAACTTCTCTTTTAGCACAATTGATTATGGCCGAGTGTTGTGTTAGCCAATCAATCCCCAAAAGCACATCATAGTTAGCGATATCCATGACTAGTAAATCAATCTTTAATTCCCGTCCATCCACACGAACTTCACGGTTTCGGCAATGTATGGCTGTTCGGGTAGCTCGTCCTAAGGGTGTCTGAACTTGTAAAATTCTTTCACTTGGTTCAACTACCCAACCACACATCTCAGCAAATGAATTAGACACAACCGAATGGCTGCATCCTGTGTCTATTAATACATAAGCTGGATATCCAGAAACATGTAAAATACCTGTTAGCAGATCCGTCGTGGTTGCATTGGGGTCTTCCATCCCTTCCTCAACAATTTCTTCCTCAACTGGCGCTTCTTCAGACGTTGGTTCATCCACGGCTTCCATGGCATGTACCACCGGTCCTCGTTGAGTTGAACCTCCCCGCGCTATACCACGACCACGTGATGGCATTCCTCTGCCCCTACCAACACTTGTTCCAGATGTGTTCCCTTGTTGTTGCTGGTTAAACCACGATTTTGGGCAATCCTTAACCCAATGTTCAGTACTTCCACACACATAACAAGCTCGATTGATATAACGACATTGATTCTCAGGATGAGGAAGTTGGCACCTATTACACCAATTAGTAATAGATGGTTGAAGTGGTCTAACTGGAGAAGGTAGTGGTGGCTTGACTGTTGAAGGCACAAATGACCTATTGGGCCTAACAGTCTGTGTTGTTGGAATACCACGGCCTGGCACAGTCATTCCTCGTCCGCGCACATTCCGACTTTGGTTGATACGAAGTTGAGTCTTTCTTTTATGATATACGTCCATTTGTTCTGCAGCATCCATTAATTCTTGCAAACTCTGATTAGATTTATTATCCACCGCCATTGCAATATCTAGATCTAGCCCGTCTAGATACTGACGCCTTTGTCTACGAGGATTGTCAACAATATCCGGTGCATACTGAGACAAGCTGAGAAACTGGTTGTTGTACTCAGCCACTGTTCTTCCCATCTGTTTAAGCGTGACAAATTTTGTTCTCATGGCCTCCTTATGTACTTCTCCCAGGAATCGTTGCTCGAATCTTTCCTCAAACCATGCCCAAGGAATTCGGGCAACATCTCCTTCATAACGTCTTTTAACTCCTTCCCACCAGAACCTAGCAGCATTCTCGAAATAATAGGTTACTAGTGAAACTTGTTGTTCAGGCGGAGCTTGACATACCTCCAGTCGGGATTTCATAGCAGCCAACCATTCTTCAGCTGCTTTAAATCCACTTTCCCCATCAAATTTAGGTGGTCCCAGTCGAGCAAAAGCTTCAAATCTTCTAAATGTGGCATCTTCCCGATCCCGGGGACCTTGTTCCGCTCTGTCAGCTACTCTTCTTCTTCTTTCATAAGCTTGTAATAAGCGATTCACCTCTTGATCTTCCAACTCCACTCTTTCAGGTTCCTGGGCTTGTCTTGCTCCACGCCTTCCTCGTCCTCCACGAGCGTTCTCCATTTTGGTTTCTAACGTTTAGTGTTCACGTTCCTAAAACAACTATTAATAAATAAGTATAACTATTCTTCAAGCAAACAAATAAATGAAATGCATGCATGCCTAACTTAATGCGGAAATTGAAAAGTCGTCCTATCCCATCTTCTACCCAGACTGCCGCAGGACTGGTTAAGGCTTAAACCAACCCCGCTCTGATACCACCACAAGAGACTGTCACATCCCGGGTATGATATGACAGAATCCCGCCGCGAAAGTACTGATGTTAGTACTTCCGCAAGGCTTAGGTTTTAATTTAACTTATGAAAGACGCATATATTTTTTTTCTTTTGATAATATAATCGAATATTATCAGTATGACGATAGTAGAAATATAAAACTAAGTAAAGTAAATACACCCATAGCATCACACACAGATATATACATAATATTTACGAAAGTCTAGTACAACCTCCATCTCAACTCAAAATGTGATTGCCAAACTCCGAACTGGGATCTATCTACAACACTTAGCTTAGTCTATATATACAACAAAGACTAACTAGTGCTAGCCAAAAGTTGATCCCCAGTTCATCTGACTCTAACAACTAAACTCACTCATACAAATCCTCCTCTGGCTCCTGCTCCTCGTCAGAATCACTAATGACAATGACTGGAGGATCGGCCGGTGTAGGAGCCGGAGCAGGGGCCGGTGCTGGAACCGGAGGAAGAACTGGATCACTATGCTCAAAATAAAAGTAAACACCCATAGGAGAAAGCGAGATATGGTGAGTCACGTAAGCGTGCAAGTGGGGCACATATACACGCTGGTGATAATATGATCCGTCAATAACTGCCACTGGTGGTCCCCTCGTGGGCCTGTGCGTCCCCTGGAACCCCCAACCGCCGAGGAACATGCAACAAAAATCAAGTGAGAAATAATTTCTCAGTGCGGGTTTTAGTTCCAGACGTGGATTTCTGGTCGAAATCTTATTCTGGAAATAATCCCCGTAATAAACAACATGAATAATCAACAATAGATAATTAATAAATAACTTAATCAAAATAAAATAGAATAATGCAATGCAATATCAATTTAATTACATACCGAGCACCTCATCAGGAAAGGTCCTATCGTAACCATCTGTAATAAACATGCATGAAATCAAGTCAACAGAATAATCAATAATCACGGTCATATCAAATCACATCATATCAGTAACATCATATCAGTAATATCAAAGACACACTCAGGTCCCCTAACCCAACCGGTTGGGCAAGCATAAGGAGACCTTTCCCTAACTCAGGGCAGGCATAAGGGACGAATCCCTAACCCTGAGCAGGCATAAGGGAATTCCATATTCGAATAGCGCTACCGAACTGGCCGAAGCCGGTGGCCGACCGACTCCGGAGAGTGGTATTGATTCTCCAGTCAGTCTTAACTCAGTACTTTCCTTTCATGATTATCATTCAGTGTCTTTCAGGCAAGATTAGGTTGAGCTAGAAGGATTTAGCTCTCCCGTTAACTAAGTATTCAAACTTGCCTATTTCAATTCAAGTCAAGTGAACATGGAGATGAATTCAACATGAGTTGTAATATCTGTTCCTATAATCTACATGATAAATTCATTATGCACAACAATGTGGAATCAGCATGCTTATGCATTAAATTAAAATTACCACACAATTCCTACAAAAATCCACGTATCCGCACCTGTACTTGGGTCAGTTGTCTCTGGTGTCCAATCCCCTGTAATTAATGAAAATCGTTGCTAATTAATTATCGGTCATCTATTTAAAGAAAAGGTCCGGCTTAAATTACCAGACTGACTGAGTTTCCTAATTAAATTTTATAGTAATTGCTTGTGTTTTCAACAATTTAATCAATATTTATTATTAATTAATCCTAATCAAATTAAGTTAGGTTGATTGCCCCACTATGTTACAGTACACTCCCTCTTTTACACTACCTCGTTTCATAATCAAATGCGCTATGACTAGTACTCCACTGTGTTTTAGCTTTTTCAGAATACCAACTTGAATATTTGGCTGCTTTCGTCATACAGCTAACTGTAACTCGGCTTTCTTCATCATCTAATCGGATGGTCTAAATCATTCACTTAAATAACACTGTAAATCTACGGTGGAGAATACAATGGGAAGTGTCTTGGGCCTTGGGGACACATCGTTTCGTTTCTAGTTTTCTGGTATAAATAAGTCTTGCATTATAGTTGATTTTAAGCGGTAGGGAGAAATGGTTTTCTGCCAAGTGTGTATATGCTGTCATATTTATGCGTTCCCCAAGGTTAATTAACTCCGTTCCACTTGTTTAGGAAAGGACATGCAAGTTAATATTAAATTGTGTAAAATAATTAAAAACTTTAATATTATAATGAAATTAATATGTAGATGTTGGGGACTGAAAATAAAAATCTTAGTTAATTAATTGTCATAACTAATGTGACTAATACAAAGTAACAAGACTTGGACCACTTAGGTGCCATGACTTTGTCACGACTTGACATAAAATCGAAGTCTTGTAGTTCGGTATCAAATATCAAAAGCTTTGTACCTTTTTTTGTAAAAATAAATTCAAACCCGGCCAGTAAGGATAAAAGACTGATGTACTGTTTATTGGATAATGAAAAAAAAAAAAAAAGACTCGTCCACTTCTGTGCAAGTCTTCAGTCAACTCAGATAGCACAAACATAAAAAGAAAAAAAATGTTAGTTCAGTCTCACTTTCGTCCTTCACTTTCAGAGGGCTTGTGCTGGTATTTCTAACAAGTGCTTTCGCCAGTCTTAAGACTTAAACAGTTAAACTTCATGGTAAAAATTGGTGGTAAATTAATTCTCCAGTCTTAATTAAGGTTTATAGTAAATGAAATATCCCTCAAGTTTTGTATGAAATTAATTTAAAATCTCCCTACGCGGCTACACCTCATGTAGTAAATATATACGTCGAAAATGCTCAAATTAATAGCTGCACTTCTATATAAATATATTAAAGTCCAATTGGGCTCACCTTCTTTTCCATTTTTCACAAACAGTTATAACAATAGTATTTCGGATTCCCTTTTTTTTTTTTTTTTTTTTTTTTTTTTTTTTGTGGCACTTCGTATGTAATTCTGTTGAACGGATTATAATAGCAGTTAGCAATCTATAAAAATAAAAAATAGATCGCACAAAGCACCATGCCTCACTAGTTAGCATCCTAATTGGTGAATTTATTCTTTGACAATGGTTCTTAAAATATTGATTTTTGTGTACTATAGTTAAATGACTACTCATTGATTTTTAAAATTTTAATACAAACACAGTGGGCTGGAGTGCTTATCTTCTAAATTATTTTTAATATTTAATATTAACAAATCGCAATATGTAAATGTCATATTAAAAAAATTTTCGCTAGAAAGTTACACATCGTTAGTGAATATCCGTTGCAGTCATGGATATCCGGGTAATATCACTTGTCATATTCCTGGCATTATTTGCCGTCCTATGTGGCAGTGTATTGTAAATTTTGCAAACTTCGCCAATTTACTGTTATTGCCTTCCAAGCGGGCAAACCTCCAAGATCGCCCTCAACAACCTTTCAACTCTCTCGTCAACCTTTCTACTCATCAGGACCTTTCAACTCTCTCGTCAACTGTGACATGAAACCTCAACAACCCAATTGTTCTGACCTTATACACATTTCTACTCTTACTAATAATAAGAAGCAATGAGTTACAATTCCACCGCCATGTTATTGGCACTTGCTCTGCTGCTTCTGGCGCAATGGATGAGTGTAAGCGGGTCAGGTACGTATGCGATGCAAGGAAAAAGAGAGGAGGGCTTTGGTACAGATCAAGGCCGAATTGCTACAGATCAAACCTTCTTTGTCTTTTCCTGAGTGGGAAGGTGAGGAGTGCTGCGGATGGGAAAGAGTCTATTGTGATCCAGTAACCAAGTACGTCACAAAACTTGACCTCGGTGATCTATTCATGGATAATTCTTTCGATTGGGACAGGCAATTCTTACTAAATGCAACAATGTTCTTGCCTCTCCGACAACTAACATCTCTTTCACTATCCGGACTTCACATATCTGGTTGCAAGGCTGGTGCAGGTACGTATGTTTAAAAGCAAAATTGGATCGATATAACACTTTTATCTTAATTCCAAAAATGGACCAAAAAACGCCTCTATATATTTGGATCGGTCATTTGAAGTTCCGAATTTGATATAAGATAATTATTCCTGGTTTGTTGATCCCAGCATGTTTTTGCCAGGTTTTGACTCTTGGTCCAGTCTGCGTATGCTAAAGATATTAGATCTTTCATCCAACTACCTGAATAAAAGCATCATTTCCTCCTTATCAAAAGTATCATCACTTCGAGTACTTGACCTTGAGGACAATTTCGATTTTTTTAAAGAGAATGCTTCTGTCAAAGGTACCAATCACAGATTAATCATTGAACCATTTTATGCGGGCACAATAAAGTTCTCTTTTATTTTTATTTAATTTGACCAATGCTTGATTACAAAATTTTGACAGAGTTTACTGCACTAAAGTTGGAGGTGGTTAATCTACGTTCTTGTGGGTTTTCGGGTTATAGTTTGCCCTATTTGGGAGAATGGTCATCTCTGAAGGCCCTTTCATTGGCCAGCAATTCTCTAGTTGGCACCATAACGTCGAAAGGTAATTTAAAATCTTGTTTACCAATTTATCAAATTAAATAAAGTTTATTTCTTGTATTTGCAAAGAAATATTTCTGCAGTACATGTGCTGGGTATCTATCTGTACCAATAAGTTAAGGCAGGGTCGCATAGGAACCAGATCCTCTGGTCGGCATGATCCGGACCGTCTGATTTAATCTCAAAGACTAAAAGGGAGCCCCGTGAATTCTATCACTCCCGAAAAAAATATTGGCCCAAAAAAATGAACCGTTCAGATTAAATCGAGCGGCTCAGATCGGACGCCGACCACATGGTCGTTTTTATCGCGCCGACTAGAGGATCCGGACCCGGGTCGCATAAATGGCAAGAAAACTGCTGGATTATTTATGTCTTTGCAGTGCTCCTTAAGACATAATTTATTCCTTGGGCGCGCAATTGACAACAAAGATTGGATCAATTAACAATAACATGGAATGAGTTTGAATATCTTGAATAATAAATATAATTTTGAAATTTGGTGCTTAAATTTTTATCTAAACTGTAGAAGGGTTAACAATGTAATTTTTGTTTAAATTTAGTACCCAATTAATTTATAAGGCTAACAATTCGGTGTTAAAATTCTAGTGTAATTAAGTTTTTTAAATAAACAGTTGTCAAGGGATTTTAACCATCGAAACAATCCATAAATTAAAAGCCCAGATACAAAAAAAAAAACTATTCAATATTTGCACAAACATTATACTTAATTTTTTTTTATCATATTAATTTGAATCGGTGAGCTTATGTATACCAGGGAGAGTACCAGCAAGATCTCAAGTCTCTTTTGGTTCATTCTAATCAGAATAAGATTATTATTATTTTTTTTCTTTTTGGTGGCTACAAGGCATAAGGAAAAAAAAAAAGGTAAAAGAAACTATCTTGTAATTGAACTCTATGTGTATAGGTTGATGATATTTATTTTTAAATTGTAGGGTTATGCCGATTGAAGAATCTTGAAGAGTTAGATCTTTCAGATAACTATTTTGCTGGAAATCTCCCTCCTTGTATAGGAAATCTTTCTTCGCTTAAGCTAGTTGACTTGTCAGATAATCAATTCCGAGTTAAATTTCCCACCTTAGCATTTGAAAGAGTCGTATCCCTAAGGTACCTTTCTCTGTCCAATAACCAGCTTGAGGGTAATCTGTCCATAAGTTCGTTTTCGAATAATTCTTATCTTGAAGTTTTGGGACTCTCAACAAATACATTGAACTTTCAAGTCGAAGTTGTGAATCTTCCGTTTCAACTTCAAGACCTTGAACTTGGTAATTGCATTTTGAATGTTGAGCCTATTTTCTTGTATTCTCAGCATAAATTACGAGTATTGGACCTCTCAAATACTCACTCGAAAGGGCTTGTTCCAGCTTTGTGGCTATTAGAGAACAATACAGATTTGATCCAACTCGATTTGCACAAAAACTTCTTTACGGGTTCTCTTCGACTTCCGTTATTAACTCATGAAAATCTCTCCATATTGGATATATCTGATAATAATCTTAGTGGAGAATTACCTTCTGACATAAGCATTAAGCTTCCACATTTACATTCCCTGAACTTGTCCAAAAACTGTTTTCAAGGCCCTGTTCGATTCATATCTATGAAGTATATGATATTTCTTGATTTATCTATCAACAATCTCACTGATGATATACAGAATATTTTTTCTACGAATCTAACTTATTTCCCCGATTTTCTGGATCTATCAAATAACAATTTCTATGGATCTTTGAATAACCCCACAAACTTGTTAACTAAGGCTGCAACATTGCTGTTAAATGATAATAACATAAGTGGAGAGCTTCCCATAAGCATTTGCAATACCAGCATGGAAAGCATGGGTATATTGGACATCAGTAACAATGAACTCAGTGGCATTCTACCTGATTGTATAGTAAAAATTGACTATTGGGTGTTGAAGTTAAATGGGAATCACTTAGAAGGACCCTTACCATCGGAGATAGGCTCTATGAAAAACTTGTGGCTTCTTGACCTTTCCAATAACAAGCTCTCTGGATCAATACCTCCATTCACTAATAATTCAGTCTTCGAACTTGTTGATCTAAGCCGAAACAATCTATCTGGGGACTTCCCGATAACATGGCTAAATATTTCCAATATACAAGCAATAAACATCAGAAAGAACAATTTATCTGGAAAACTCCCAAGTTGGATTGATAAAGAGTCTAATCTGAAAGTGCTCCAAGCCGGAGAAAATATGTTTGAAGGACATATACCAGAACAAATATGTCAATTTAAATATTTACGCATACTAGATCTGTCTCACAATAATCTTTCTGGAAAAATTCCACCATGCATTATTCATATGGGATTAGAAAGCAGTATTTTCTCTTTCACTGGTTCATTGATTTATGCAGATACTTCAGTGGGGGAGCTCAACTTTAATGGTGCGCACTTACCTTTTAATAAACCTATTATCTTGAGGGGTTACGAACCAAGTATTGATCTTCTCGAACATGCGGAGAATTTTGTCTTGGAACTTATATCAAAAGGAACATCAGATTTTTACGGGTTTAAATTACTTTTGGAGTGTCTACTAGATCTGTCTTCCAATGAACTAGTTGGGAACATTCCCAAGGAAATCGGTGAAATGACTTGGTTAATAACACTGAACTTATCAAACAACTATTTAACTGGTGCAGTACCAGATTCTATATCCAAGTTGCACCAACTATTAAGTTTGGACCTATCTCACAACTCTCTGACAGGGCAAATACCGAGAGAACTTACTAAACTGACCTCACTCGAAACATTCTCTGTTGCATATAACAACTTATCTGGTCCTACATTAGATATGAAAGCACAATTTGCTACATTTGATAACAGAAGCTACGAAGGCAACCCAAATCTCTGTGGTCCTCCCCTGTCAAAGGGCTGTTTCTCTTATCCTGACACAAAGCTGCCTTCTCTGAATGAAACTGGTGACGACGGAGAGGATGGCAGCATTGATTTTCTTATATTGTTCGGTTCTTTTGCCCTTTTCTTTGTGGTCAGTTTCTGGGGCTTCATGGCCGTTCTGTTTTTCAAGAGAAATTGGCGTTATGCTCTGTTTAATTTGGTTGATGAGCATGGTAATTTGATATATCTATGGGTTTTCCTTTTTGTGAGGAAGATTAGGATTCCTCGAAGGCATAACTGAACGACTACTTGTTCAATTTTAGTATATATGATCGGATATGTGATATTACGTGTATTTCGAATAGATAAGAAGTTAATGTTTATGTAAGATGTATTGTGGATCTGATCTTCTTAATTTGCAATTTCTCAGTGAACTTTTTGCTATGTATTTTACGTCTATATATACTTGTATTTTTGATAATTTGTCATTTTATTTCAACGCCCCTTTGCGATTAACCTCTGGGAGTGTTTTTTTTTTTACATGAAGCTCAACCAAATATGGCTGACAACGGGTTTTTTTTTAATAAGAAAAAAAAAAAAAGCCTAGAAATTTTAATAGAAACAAAGCTAATACGAAAATTTTAATACAAGCACAGCTATTGCGCCCTTCTGAATGGCGTAATTAGGAAATACCAATTGCGTCTTTCAAATGGGCGCTAAAGCCCTTATTGCGCCAACATGAAGGGCGCTATAAGGAAAACTCCAAAAAAAACCGGCTCTGGCATAGGAATATTTGATCACTCGAATGATCAAATATTTCTGCTTGTTTTTTTCTCCCATCACCTGCGCTCCTTCTACCTTGGGGAAGACTCGTGATAGTTTCATTAGCCAATCGCATTTTATCCTTAGTTTTGTGGGGCCATATCCCACGATTCCTGGATTCTTTGTGCTCAAAACCTTTCACCGAGGAAGCTACGTTTTTGAGATCTTCCTTTTACGAGGTGTTGACGCATAATTAACATGTTTTACTTTTAACTTATGGTGAGCATTATGTTTTATATTTTTGGATAAAGAGAATATATTTATAAATATTCACAAAATAATGAAGATAGTGTTAATTATTTACCAATTTGATTTAGTGGTTTTGGCGTATTCTTATTATCTTCATTTAATTTTTGTTGGAATTTTGTTTTCCCTCTTTCGTCTTTTTAACTTTCTTTTTATTTGGTTTAGTGGAATTTTAGCAGGCAAAACCTACTCCTTCAAGAAACTAATTACCAGCTTCAAATGACATCGATATGATAATATGCGCAGCTTTTAAGGAATAATGTCCTTACCTAACTCCTACCTCTAGATAGAGTAGATCGAGTAAGTATATTTATTGTTATAATTTATAGCTGATCTATTAATTCATAAAATAGAAGAGATGACTTATTATTGGCATACATGCTATATAGGATCCTAATATATGATCAGGTTATACTTATAATTAGTCAAAAGATGAAAGACCGTCATTGAGCAGAGCAACAAGAAATTGAATTATAATTGAGTCATCATTAAATTTTTATTGATTTTAAATCAGCTATCCCTGAATTATTTGTGAATTTCACAAATATATATTGTGACTAAATCTCATATATATTTTTTTACATACATCTTTGAAATAATAGAAAAAAGGTACGTTGATGTGTTTTTGCTCAATGATTTATTTATTTTTTTTCCTTTACTCGTCTCTCATATGTTGTTGTTAATGAAACAACAAAATACATAGGCTAATTTAACTATTATTCAAAGATAATTAATAAAACAATAGTAAATATTTCTTAATTTCGTGATACATGTAACGCTAGAAACGAACTATTTAATGATCTAAATTTTCGACAAGTTTTATATAATATATTCAAAGTACAAATTTCATGCCAAACCATAACATTCAAATTTTAAATATGCAATATGTAACTTTGTATGCTTATTATCCTTGGAGGCATGAAAGGCTATAAATGTAATGCAGAAGAAATATGTAGTGTGATGTTGAAGTGAAGTTACTGTGTTTGGATGGGTGCGGAGGTGGGGGAAGTCAAAAGTACAACTTGTTTTATTTCTACTTTCGAGGCCATACGCGCTGTCTAGTCAAGCCACGTTTCATCTGTAGGTCTCATGAGTACTATTTCGTCGTCTAGTGAATATTTTTCTCATAACGCCAGTATAAACGGCGCAATAAGGGCTTTAGCGCACATTTGAAAGGCGCAATTGGTATTTTCTAATTACGCCATTCAGAAGGGCACAATAGCTGTGCTTGTATTAAAATTTTCGTATTAGCTTTGTTTCTATTAAAATTTCTAGGCTTTTTTTTTTCTTATTAAAAAAATCCCCTGACAACCTATGGGAAATTTAAACCTAGTAATCAATGATACCCCAATCGATTTCCTTGCTACAGTAACATTTGTTTTTTTTGGTCTATCTGATCTTGATCACACGGATGCAGTGATGCCACATTGAACTTATTCTATTTCATGCGTTCAGTAGTGTAGCGGGTCATTATCAGTTTAAAAACAACTCGGATGGAAAAAACCACACGATATTCTTCTCAGCTGCTTCATGTCTCAATGACCCACATGGTGGGCCTTGCCACATCTGAGAACTCATGGGCTTTTCAATGATAGTGGTGTATATAATTACTGTACACCACGTTGGTAGATTGTTGGATTGATGGTTTTACTAAGTTTCGATCATATGCTTTAACTATGCACTGAGTGTACCAAGAAAATATGAAAATTATCCTTTTTTTTTTTGTTTGTTCTTCCGTGCCATTTTATTCTCTGTTCCCTATTAAACGTAGCACAAAGATAAAAAAAACATTCATTGCAAAGAGGATCCATCGCCGACTCGTCGTTCTCTTCTCATTCTCAATAGCAAAGAGGAAGTATATGATCTTTTTTACAAGAAATATTCACCTCTATCAAACCAAAATCAAACAAAAGAAAATAAAAACTCCTTTGACAAAACACATCAAACCCAAAAAAAAAAAAGAGGGGGAAGTTTAAGCCATGATTCTGAAACTCGGCCGATCCCGATTCGAATCGGCCAACTCGGACCGGACTCGGTGAAAATCGATTCAACTTTACGCCTTTTGGAATGAAGTCGGGCTGAAACCTTCGAAAATTGCTATTGATGGTGGTGTTAACTAATGGAGAGGCGTGAAGGAGTGTAGGCAACGCTGAGGTGGCTAGCGGCGAGGGAGATGTGTGGGAGGCCGGCGGAACGGGTTAGGTGGCGAGCGGTGCCCCCTTCGCTGGGTGGTTCGGCCCATTTTAATTTTACACGATACTATTAAAGGGTGCGCAGAATAGGCTAGATGGAGAAGAATTCCCAGCTGACCTCTCCGGTTCGAAATTATTTTAAGTTTGGACCCTCCAGATTTTGTAAAATTGAGAAAAATTTATAAACAGACATGTTTGGTCCAAAATCCGACACAAATGCATAATATGATATTCTACGATCTTGCATGAGACACAAAGGTATTTTAATAATAGTTACTTATTACTTATCAAAAACTTATTTGTTATAAGAATATTTCATTAATTATGAAATTTTAATTCAGTTATATTTAATTGTTTTTTACTTTTCAAAAAATTTGATTTGTAACAGAGGCATCCATAATTAATTATTGTTATATTTTAATTGATTTTATTCTTCTCATTTTTTATCTTTTAAGTTATTTTAAGAAATATTATTTTTCCTAAGTTTTCCAATTTTTTTCTAAATTGTAAAGTAATAATTAGATAAATGCCACTTTAAAAATTATCAATTTGAAAAATATCATTTTTAAATTGCTAATTACTTTCATGCCACTATAGAATATTTGAAATTATTTTTGTACCATTACTTTCTTCTACAATAGTTAAAATAGAGATATGACACTCTAAAACTTGTCATATTTTTTTTAAACTATTAAAATTACCTTTTATAAATTGATTGTCAATATTCAAAAAAAAATTAAAAATTATGGAATCAAAAGAGCCAATAAAGAACAGAAGTCATCGTTTCAAATGTCAATCAAAAAGGGAATTATTTTTTATTTATTTATTTATTTTTTTTGGGGGAGGGGGGAATCAAAAGGAAAAGTTAGTACATACCAAGAAACTTATATAGCACCATATTCAAAGATCAAAACAGAGGAATAAAACTCTTTAGATGACTATTATGCAACCTTTTCCATAATACTATGTACTTTATGAAAAACGTAATTTATTTCTATTTAACATTAAGCTTTTAAATTACTTTTACTGTATTTCTATTCTTATGATTTGCCCACTTGGCATATTTTTGCATTATTTTGTCGGCCTAAATTATTAAAAGGAGTAATTGGAATATTAAAAATTATAAGTGAAATACACTAATTGTTTTCGTAGGGTTTGTATCATATTGTACCATTTACACAGTTGTGTTAGTTCAAAGTGAAAAACCTAAAATATTATTAATAATATGTCATAGTCAACAAATAATTGGTCGTTTTGCACCATTAACAACAACTGAATGGATTTTGATAAAATTAAAATTCTAATGGCACAAAACTTATTTTTTATAATTTATAACTGTATAAAACCAATTCTTATTGTTATACAATAGCATAAACTAATTTTTTTCACATTTTTGATGGTATATTTCTAAATTTAATATTTTACATAGCATATTTCTAATATTAATATTTTTATAGTGGCATATTTAAAAGAATAGAATGGTCATATCAATTAAACAATGGCGTAAAAGTAATTTTATCATTTAGTGATGGCATAAATATCATTTGTTGTTTAGCATTGGCGTATCACTCTTTTTTCAGCAGCATAAAATGACAAGCATGGGTCCCACGTGCAGTAAAAAGTAATACTATTTAATACAAATTGACTGATGACTTGAGATTGTTAGAATGCGCTGATCTTATACTATGGTATTAAATTATTGTTAGAAGGTATTATTTGATTTTATTTATTTTATTAAGCTGAGCATAAATTGTATAAGATTGTTGGTTAATTATAATGCAATGAAAATTGTAATTGCCAATGGTTAAGTTTTATTATGGTAAGAGACTTGTAAAAAATTTATTTTAATCATTTAAATTTCGGACAGACACTTTGTTCGTAAAAGGCTTGTATTAAATTTTAGAGGACTACGATAGGATTTGAGGAATATGATCTTTTTTTTTTATTTTCTACAAGAACAAAACTTGTGTCGTAAAAAAAAAATAATGTTTAAATTGAGAAAATTTATAACATAAAAATAATACAATATCAAAGATACACAGAAATAGTTAACGAAATATCACAATGGTTAATCATAATGAGATGAGAATAAGTTTTATTAAATTGTATTATTTTCTGTTGCACATGGTCCTACGCTCATACACTTTTGTCATTTTGGCTTCTCATTTTGTACCGAGAACCCAAATCATCAGTCATTTTTAGGCCTGCCAACGGCATTAAATGCCACGTTATGCCGTTCCGTATAAGCGAAACGGAACGGTTAACGGCAGCGAAATGGATTTCGTTTCAATAACGAAACGGTAAACGAAATACCGATATGTGCCGTTTCGACCGTTTCAGCCTAGTTTCAAACCGTTTTGTGTGTAATTTGTGAAGTGGAACGAATAACGGAACGGATTTATGTGCCGTTTCATAAACGAAACGGTTAACGGTATGCTGAAATGTGCCATTTGTTTTTGTGGCACGGTAAGTGGCATGGCACTTTTGCCACGTGATCACCACGTTAGACAGGCTAAATTGTATTATTTTTTACTGCACGTGGGACCCACATTGTCGTTTTGTGCGCTACATCTTTTGTCGCGCGACACAGGATTTGGGTTCCAATTTGACTGCTCATTGTTTTTTATTACTTTATTTTCCCCAATTTTTGTTTCTAATTAATATTCGGCAATTTCTAAATTTTGGTTTGTTCTTCAATATTTGCTCGGTGCTTTGCATCATCCCGACTTCCTCATCGAATCTTGTTTGGTTAATGAATCGACAACTATTGAAGCTTGCATACAAGGACAACTATGATACAGTTTGGATGGCGGTATTATGGAATATTTGGAAGGTGCGCAATGCAGTAATTTTCGAAGGAAAACACATAAACGTGCATGACACTGCTCGTTTGATAATTCAGGATGCTAAGTCCTGGACCAGTAACTGGCAATGAGAGTGTTAGACTAGGATTTTTGTGTTTAATACTTGTACCTAGTTTTTTGGAGTTCTCTCTTTTATTTCCTGTACATATTTTTTCTTTTTTTATTACCTTCTACGAAATCTAATCGTTCAATGAAATTGTAGGAGACCTCTTCCTACCTTCAAAAAAAGATAATTTGTCATTTTAGAGGTTTTTGTATATGTCCAATTATTTGAATTTCATTATTTGCGAGTAGGGTTGTTTAGCTTGCACTACAACAGAAATTATTTTTAGAGACGCCCCCTTTAGAGGCGGTTTTCCATAAACCCGTTTCTAAAAATCACTAGTGGCATTTTAGAAATTTTTGTCGATTATTTTTAGAGGCGGTTTTTAACAAAAACCGTTTCTAAACTTTTTTGCCAAAAATAAAAAAAAAAAAACGAAAAAATGGCTGTTTATATTTAGAGGCGCCTCTAAAAATCCCATTTTTAGAGGTGGTTTTTTTTTTAAAAACCGCCTCTAAAAATGAAGGTCATTTTCTGAATTTTTTCATATTTTTAGAGGATTTTTAGAGGCGGTCGCCTTTAAAAATATATATTTTTAGAGGCGGTTTTTTATTAAAAACAGCCTCTAAAAATACATATTTTTAGAGGTTGTTTCTTGTTAAAAACCGCCTCTAAAAATATGTATTTTTAGAGGCTGTTTTTTATAAAAAACCGCCTCTAAAAATGCTGAATTTGATTTTTAATTTATTATTTTAAAAAATAGAGGCTGAATTTGATTTTTAATTTATTATTTTAAAAAATAAATTAAAAATCAGAAATTGATTTTTAGAGGCGGTTTTTAACTAAAAACCGCCTCTAATAATCATAATCCGATTTTTAAAAAATTTTTGATGATAAAAAATATTCAATTATGTAAAATAGTAATAATATAAAATATTAAAAAATATTTAACTATTATAAATAGTGAAAATATTTGATGTTAAAAATAGTTCAAATATAAATTATTTAACTAATTAAAAAACAGTAATTAAATTAAAAATCAGAAATTGATTTTTAGAGGCGGTTTTTAACTAAAAATCGCCTCTAATAATCATAATCCGATTTTTAAAAAAATTTTGATGATAAAAAATATTCAATTATGTAAAATAGTAATAATATAAAATGTTAAAAAATATTTAACTATTATAAATAGTGAAAATATTTGATGTTCAAAAATATTTGATGTTAAAAATAGTTCAAATATAAATTATTTAAGTAATTAAAAAAACAGTAATTAAATTAAAAATCAGAAATTGATTTTTGGAGGCGGTTTTTAACTAAAAACCGCCTCTAATAATCATAATCCGATTTTTAAAAAAATTTTGATGATAAAAAATATTCAATTAGGTAAAATAGTAATAATATAAAATGTTAAAAAATATTTAACTATTATAAATAGTGAAAATATTTGATGTTCAAAAATATTTGATGTTAAAAATAGTTCGAATATAAATTATTTAAGTAATTAAAAAAACAGTAAATAAATTAAAAATCAAAAATTGATTTTTAGAGGCGGTTTTTAACTAAAAACCGCCTCTAATAATCATAATCTGATTTTTAAAAAAATTTTGATGATAAAAAATATTCAATTATGTAAAATAGTAATAATATAAAATGTTAAAAAATATTTAGCTATTATAAATAGTGAAAATATTTGATGTTCAAAAATATTTGATGTTAAAAATAGTTCAAATATAAATTATTTAAGTAATTAAAAAAACAGTAATTAAATTAAAAATCAGAAATTGATTTTTAGAGGCGGTTTTCAGTTAAAAACCGCCTCTAATAATCATAATCCGATTTTTAAAAAAATTTTGATGATAAAAAATATTCAATTATGTAAAATAGTAATAATATAAAATGTTAAAAAATATTTAACTATTATAAATAGTGAAAATATTTGATGTTCAAAAATATTTGATGTTAAAAATAGTTCAAATATAAATTATTTAAGTAATTAAAAAAATAGTAAATAAATTAAAAATCAGAAATTGATTTTTAGAGGCGGTTTTTAACTAAAAACCGCCTCTAATAATCATAATCTGATTTTTAAAAAAAATTTATGATAAAAAATATTCAACTATGTAAAATAGTAATAATATAAAATGTTAAAAAATATTTAACTATTATAAATAGTGAAAATATTTGATGTTAAAAATAGTTAAAATATAAAATATTTAACTAATTAAAAAACAGAAAATAAAAAAATATATTAAAATTCGGATTTGATCTTTAGAGGCGGTTTTTAACTAAAAAACAGCCTCTAAAGATCATATCCTATTTTTAAAAAATATTTCATGTTCCAAAATATTCAAGTATTAATAATACTAAAAATATACAATGTTAAAAAATATTGAACTATTAAAAACACTAAAATATTTGATGTTTAATAATTTTTTACCATTAAAAATAGTTAAAAAGTCCTTATGTGGAAAATAAAAGAAGTCTAGTATTATGTCATTAATATTTTTCAAAATTATAGATGTGCCACTCTAGTTAGATAAATGCCACTCTATTTTCTTTTTCAAAAGTCCAAATTTCTCTCATTAGATCAAATCATTACAAAAATGAAAAGGAACTTATCGATAAGAAATGAATTTTAAAAATTTTGAAATAAAAAAATTGAAATTATTATAGTTAATAGAACTCTTTCTAAATGAGACAACATCATATGACATTATAAATAGTGTATTCTTATTTATAAAATTATTATGGTTTTAGTTCTTTAAGGTAATCTCAATATATCATTTTCCATAAAAGATATAAAAATAAATAATTAACCAATCATTATAAATACATTGTCCAAAATTTAGATACCATTTAATTATTTATTTCCACAAATGACTAAACATTTGACCTTTTCAAATGGGTCATTCGTATATGTTTCCAAAATGATACAATTTCATAATATACTTACATTATTAAACACATCTATGGTAATAATAATAATAAAATGAATATTTCATGTTCATATGCTATATTAGTTTATATGTTATATATATTAAAACCAATAAAATCATCTTATATATTATGATTAATTCTGCAAAAAATAATTTAAGATTTTTTTCCTTTTTAAGATATGTAATAGATTGTTAGAATTATATGACATATTTTATGAAAACTTTATGTGATGTTTAGGTTTGAAAACTTTCAAAGTAGATTTTGGAGGTTCAGACAGCGTTTTTTGGTCCCGAAAATGGTCATTACGGGGTAAACCCCTATAAACCTTGTAGATCTCGTCACAAGCTTTCCGAAAAGTCATCATATGCCAAAAACGGACGTTCCTATCAAAAGTTAAGCCTCCTTGAAGTGATAGTGTTCCAAAACATCGATTTTTTAAGTGTTTTCTTTCGTCTCTCTTATATGTATATATAATATGTTGAGCTACTCGTCGTGAATCATAAAAAATATTCAACTATGTAAAATAGTAATAATATAAAATGTTAAAAAATATTTAACTATTATAAATAGTGAAAATATTTGATGTTCAAAAATATTTGATGTTAAAAATAGTTCAAATATAAATTATTTAACTAATTAAAAAAATAGTAAATAAATTAAAAATCAGAAATTGATTTTTAGAGGCGAATAATAATTTGAGGGTTCTTCATTTGCTAAGTACCATATTGCTTATTTACTTAATAAAACTTTTTATTGGTCAATAGCTTTTATTCGATTTACATAATAATTTCCTCATATTACTAAAGATATGACTTTTTCACATAAAAATTTTCATATCCAAACCATGCATGGATATGAAAGAATAATTGATATTATTTTTTGTTTCATATAGAACTTTAAATATTATACACAATAAAGATATGATAAAATCAATAATATTTTTTGTCTTTCCTTTAAAAAAATGTATATCTTTATTTTATGAATTATTATAGTGTCAATTTGTACATCCAAGCTCAAATACTCGATTCTATTCCATGGAAAATAAATTAAAAAAAAGAAAAAATCTTAAAAATACTAAAATAAATTATTTTCAATATTTAACTATTTGATGTTAAAATAAATTATGCTTAATTAATAGTTGTACATTTTTTAATAGAACAATTTGATGTTTAATAGAATATTAAAAAAATAAAAAAACAGAAAAAAAAATTTAAAATTCGAATTTGATCTTTAGAGGCGGTTTTTAACTTAAAATCCGCCTCTAATAATCAACAAAAAAAAATCATAATCAACAAAAAAAATCAGAATTGATCTTTAGAGGCGGTTTTTAACTTAAAAACCGCCTCTAAAGATCAGTTTTTGAAAAATTTGGCTACTTAAAGCCCCGGCCCTCTCTCTCGTTCTTCTCTCACACACTGATGTCTCTCTCGATCTCTCTCTCTCTCTCTCACGCAGCCAGAGATGATGAGAGCGGCGGATAATCAATGCTCTTGTTGAGCATTCTGGCCATGTTCCTTATAGGTATGTTCATGCTACCTTTTGGTCTATTTATTCATTCTTTTTTTAACCTTTATACAACTTAGCCTCTAACTTATTTAATATTTTTTCATAGAAAGCAAATTGACTAGGTTGCTAAGAGATTCGTTAGGAGGGAAATCATTATTGTGTTATTGTATATTTGTATTACATTGTACAAGAGCTAACATACTAATTGCTACAGCAACTGATAGGGATTCAAGAACTGTATGATTCTCAACAAAAGTTAAGCGAAGAGTTGACTGAAAAAATTGAAAAGACCCAGGTGAGCCTTTCTTTTGCATTCTGTCTAGTATATATGTTAGGAAAAGGAAATCTATTTTATTAGACTAATTATTTTTCTTAAAAAAATTCAGAAAGAATTGGGGGATACCAAGGATGCACTACTCGACTTAGAAGAGAGATACAAGCAAGCAAAATGTACCATAAAGGAGAAGGAATTGTTGCATTTTAAATGTTGCATTTTAGCATGATTATTTCTTCTAATTTGTATTTTGATTAAAGGAGAAGGAATTTGTTTCATTCAAGCATGATTTTCCTACTTATTTATTTATTTCTTCTAATTTGTATTTTGATTATAAATTAATATTTAGAAATTCTTCTTTGTAAGCGAGATAACTATCTGTTGAGAAATTGAGCTGTTGTTATAATGTTATTCCAACTATAACATGGAATAATGCTGACAGTCAAAGGACTGTTATGAATTGTTTGTATGATTGTTATGAATTGTTTGTATGATTGTTATGAATTGTTTGTATGACTGTTATGAATTGTTTGTGCTGTTGGTACAAAATGGTACTATTTCTGGCTAGCAAAAAATGGGGCTAGCCCTAAAATTTAAAATTATCTAAAGATCTTTAAAAACCGCCTCTAAAGATACATGAATTTATTTAATCTGATTAAATATTTAATTTAATTCATTTAATTATTTTAAATATTTAATTCATTTAATTATTTAATTTAATTTATTATTATCTTTAGAGGCGGTTTTTTATAAAAAACCGCCTCTAAAGATCATGAAATAATTCATTTTTTTTTTTTCGAATCTGGCTATCTTTAGAGGCGGTTTTTTATTAAAAACCGCCTCTAAAAATACATGAATTTATAATTATTTAATTATTGATATCTTTCGCCTCTAAAATATTTTTTTGATATCTTTCGCCTATCTTTAGAGGCGGTTTTTTATTAAAAACCGCCTCTAAAGATACATGAATTTATTTAATCTGATTAAATTAATTATTTTAAATATTTAATTTATTTAATTCATTTAATTAATATCTTTAGAGGCGGTTTTTAATAAAAAACCGCCTCTAAAAATGTATTCTGAAAAATTCAAAATCTGCGTATTTTAGAGTATCTTTAGAGGCTGTTTTTAATAAAAAACCGCCTCTAAAAATACATCTTTACAGGCGGTTGTTTATTAAAAACCGCCTCTAAAGATATAGAAATTTTTTTTCAAATCTGACTTATTTTTAGCCACGCCATTTTTAGAGACGGTTTATTAGTCATTTTTAACGCCTCCTATTTTTAGTGACGGGTGAAAACCGGCTCTAAAAATGCTTAAAAAACCGCCTCTAAAAATGTTATGTGGTGTAGTGTTGGTTTTCAAATTTCTAATCAAACAGCTGAACCTGACTCCTTGTTATATACAAATAGTTAATATTATCACCTCTGGCGTGATAATGTATAAGATGTTACAATCAATATCAATACAAGTAATATTTAGTGATCCTAAAAAGGAGTTATTGTCTCTCCTAGTCTTAAAACTGTCTAGGAATAACCCAAAGGATAAAAGTGCATATTTAGAGACCCAAAATGCAAGATTATTAATTTGCACGTAATATATAGCCCGCTTGATAGCAGCATTATATCAGCATAAATTTATTTCCAACACTACAGGTCCAATGATGTTTACTGCTCATAAGCTTTAGGAACATTATGTCAGAAAATTGTAAATGACTCTACAAACAGTCCCCGGTTGTATAACCACTAGCGCTAATTTTGAGCGTTCCGCGATTCGTTCCGATACGAATATGTTATTAAATGATTGCGCGATTTGTTTTACGCTATATAAAAAAAAATGCCATACAAAATTAGGAATACTATTCAAATATTATATAAAAACAGCCATAGAAAATCTTAAATACTATTTTTACCAAAAAAATCACGCGCCATAGAAAATCCGGAGTACTGTGATTACCACAGTGCTCCACGGTGAGCTCACGCGTGCCCAAATATATATATGTATAATTATTCCATCCCACAGCCCAACATCTTGTATTTTTCTTTAGACGCACTATGAATATTGGGATATTATTTGCTATACTCTAAAACTTTTTTCCTTACATTTTTTTTTATTTCTGTTTCTCATTTCGGTTAATCAAAATATCACACTAACATCTCCGAATTTACTTTTTTTTTATATATAATCCTAAATATTACTTTGGTGACTTTTAATTTTTTCCGCTCGTTTACAGATTATCGTAAAATCCATAATTTGTGAACAGGCTAAAATTACAATTACAATGAAAACATTAAAGAAAGAAAGGGTGATGTGACAAATGATTTGACCGTTCAAGTAGAGTGAAAAAAAAAAAAAACTAAACATATAAAGCTAGACTCAAACAAAAATAATAATAAAAAAAGGGATCTATAAAAAGAAAGGGGAGCTGGAGCGGTGTAAAAACTCGTAAATTTGTAAAACAAAATTAATTTAAAAAATGTTAGTTAATGTTCAAACTAATTAAAACTGTTATAAAATACTTATTGATCTAAATTTAACAAAAAAATTCTCAGAAATCATAACTTAATTTCAAAGGTGACAATTAAAATGTGTTATCTAGTAAAACTTCAAGCAAACAAATAAATTCAAATAAAGAAAATTCAAATATCTATCTTATGAAATTTCTATGATTTGGAATTGTGTTAAAAATCCAAGTTTCACTGCTTGCTTAATTCAAAACTCAAAATTCCATCAATCAGGATGATTCTCGTTGAATCAAGTTGAAATCACTTGATTAATGACAGCCGTCCTATCTTCTCCTGTGTCCCTTCTTATTTCCTCTCTTCTCTCGACCAATCCGCTCTCTCCCTCTCTTTCTCTCTCGCCACTGGCGACCCGACCCCACGCTCTCCTCTCCCCCAATCAGAGCGAGGCCCCCTTCTGTGCCCCTGGTTTTCCCCTCTTTCGCTCTTTGCTATCACGGTTTAATCACTATCTCTCTCTCTTGCTTATTCTGTGATGAGAATGAAATTATTGAGGCATGCTCCTATCTGAACTGTTATTGTGTGGTTGCTTAATTAAGGTCTTGAGTCCATTGATTGAATATTTTGGTTGTGCATAGCCTCTTTTTGATCTGCTCTGTCATGTCTGTGTGATGTTTTTGGGCTCGATTGAGCAGTTGAATGCTTTACTGAACTGTTATAGGATAGAAGATGTGCTCGTGTTTGTTCTATCTGAGTTATTAGATTGTTGTGCATGCTTGATTGAGGCTATAGATTGATCTGATAGTGCTTGTAGCAACCTCTTTTTAAACGTGTGCTGCTGATGGTTCAATTTATGTGTTTATTACAGTTTAGACTTAATTTACAGTAGATGTAGCAGCTAAATTAGATTATCTCCTGCTTGATTGTTTTGTTTAGGAGAGAGTTTGTCTCCTTTAGGGTTGTGTTTGCTATTTAGGATGTCTCCTGCTCGATTAAGGGTTGAATTAAAGTGTATAAATGTTCAGTTAGATGCATCAATAATTTAAAATTTTAATATTTTGTGTTCAGTTAAATACGTTAAAGGATGAACTTAAAGTATCTATGTATTCAGTTAGTTGCAGTAGAAATTTGATTTCGTAGTTTTTGTGTTCAATTAAACTGGTTAAATAAAAAAACAAAATGAACAGATACAACAAACATAGCGAACATTTACAATAACAATATGAACATTTACAACAATAAATTGAACATATATACAAATTTCCTGAGTAAGAAATAAATGATCATATTCAACATACAAAGTGAAATAAACTATTGTTGCACCTAACTAAACACTTACATACTTTAATTCAACCCTTAAAATATTTAACTGACTTAAATCAGCATATTTGATGACGTCAGCACCAAAAAATTTTCGAAAATTGGTCAAAAAATATTTGCTGACGTCAACACGTTTCATGCTGACGTCAGCACGCGGAAAATCAGAGTTTAGATGGGGCTGGATGGGAAAATCATGGATGGTGAACGAATACACAAGATAAGATAAGAAGGAAGAAAAGCTTTTTAATCTATTTCATTTGATATTATCTCTTACTTCCAGTATGACACTTCTCTATCTTTTATATAGACTCAGCTATCACTAACGACAAAGCACTCAGAGTTTGTTACATCTATTACAGAATTAATGGACAATATTTATTACTATAATCCTATCCAATTGTAGCACTAATGGAGCTATCCAGTGTTATCATTAACACCCCCCCACAAGCCAATGGGAGCTGAATCACATTGAGCTTGGTGCGAAGAAATTGATGCCTGGAAGTAGAAAGTGGCTTGGTCATAATATCAGCTAGTTGGTCAGCTGAACATAAGTATTTGACCAACAGATCGTTTGAAGCCACCTTTTCTCTAACAAAATGAAAATCGATTTCGACATGTTTTGTTCTGGAGTGAAACATAGGATTGGAAGCAAAAAATGTGGCTCCAATATTATCACAGCACATAGTTGGAGGAGAGGGAAGTTTGAAATTCAATTCCTGCAGCAAATATTGAACCCACATCAACTCACAACAAGTTATTGCCAAACTGCGGTACTCAGCTTCTGTGCTTGAGCGTGAAACTGTTGGTTGCTTTTTAGCACTCCATGAGATGAGATTCTTGCCAAGATAGATGCAATACCCAGATGTAGACCGTCGATCAAAGGATGAACCAGCCCAATCAGCATCCGTGTATGCGTGAATTTGAAGACTGGAATTGGAGTGAATGAATAGACCATGCTCAATGGTGCCAGATAAATATCTGAGTACGCGTTTAACTGCTATCCATTGATTGAGAGTCGGAGAATGCATGAACTGTGACAATTTGTTCACTGCAAATGAAATATCAGGGCGAGTGACAGTTGCATATTGCAATGCACCTACGATACTCCTATACAAATGTGGTCATGAAATTGTTCACTGTCGCCAGGTTCAAGTGTGATACCTGTTGCTATGGGTGTAGTTGTGGGCTTTGCATCCAACATGTTAGTGCGCAGAAGCAAATCATGTATGTATTTTGTTTGAGTAAGCTGTAAACCCTGATCAGTGGTAGTAACAGCTAGTCCCAAAAAATAATGTAATTCTCCTAAATCCTTGATGGCAAAGTTGGCATGAAGATGAGTAATACAAGAATTAACAATATTGGAATCGCTTCCTGTGATGACAATGTCATCCACATAAACAAGAACAACCACAATATGATTGTGAACATGGGCCAAAAACAAAGATGGATCATAGTGAGAAGCAACAAACCCGTAATTTAGAAGGGCTTGACTTAACTTGGAGAACCATGCACGAGGGGATTGCTTCAAACCATAGATAGATTTTGACAAAAGGCAAACATGATCAGGCTTGGATGCATCAATAAAATCCGGTGGTTGTGACATATAAACCGTCTCGGTGAGATCACCATGTAAGAACGCGTTCTGTACATCTAACTGCCGAATTACCCACTTGGAGGTAACAGCGAGAGATAGAACAAGCATGATTGTAGTAGGACGAACTACTGGGCTAAAAGTGTCGGTGAAATCAATACCTTCTTGTTGGTGATAGCCTTTGGCAACAAGACGGGCTTTGTATCGTTCAATGCTGCCATCAGAGTGACGCTTTATTTTGAAGACCCATTTAGAGCCAATGACTCTTTGATTGATGGGAGGGGGCACAAGGATCCATGTTTGATTTTGAGCTAATGCATCTAGCTCTTTGGCCATGGCTTGACGCCATTCAGCATGCATATTTGCTTGAGAAAAACAAGTTGGTTCTGTTGAAACAGAAGCTAAGAAGGCAAGGTGATCAGGAAATTGTCTTGGTTTTCGTGTATTGTCTCTAGTGCGAGTGACCATGGGATGAGAGGGAGGAGGAGCAGAGATAATAGGAGGTGGAGAGAGAGGAGTAGGGGTATGTACAGCTGCAGTAGCAGATGGTGAAGCAGCAGACTGAGTTGCTGATGTTTGAGCTGCTGGTGTGATGACACGGTCAGAAGAGACCACACGGGCAGCTGAATGATTTAAATCGCGGGCAGGTAACCTGGAGATTGGAGTGACAGGCTGAGGCAATGTGTTGTGCTCTTCAATTGTGGGCTGAATTGTTAAGTCAGCAGGCGCAGCAACAGACTGTGAATTGGGCTGAATGTTGGGCTGAAGTGGTTGTATACCACGCAGATAAACTTCAAAGAGAGGTGGCCCAGACATTATGTTGTCAGCTGAGACAGCAGAATTAGTTGCACCTTTTGATTTAGCAAATGAAAATACCTGCTCATCAAATTTCACATTTCTTGAAACAAAAATTCGGTTAGTGTCAACATGAAGACATCTATACCCTTTTTGTGCAGTGGAATATCCTAAAAATACACATGGCATGGCTCTGAGTTGTAACTTGTGAGTGTTGTAAGCTTTTGTATGTGGAAAGCATAGACAGCCTACCACTTTGAGAAAGGAATAATCTGGTGGTGAAGAGAAGAGAGTAGTGTAAGGAATGTGAGAATCTGTTGAGGAGGGTAATCTGTTTATCAAGAATACAGCATTAGAGAAAATCTCATCCCAGTACATGTGTGGTATGGAGGCCTTGGACATCATTGCAAGAGATAACTCAATAATATGTCTGTGTTTTCTCTCAGATTTGCCATTCTGTTGGGGGGTATATGGGCATGAAGTTTGATGAATTATGGATGAAAATTTTGTGGTAATAGGCTTATATTATGTCCCTCCATCTGTTCTTAGAACTTTTATGGTTTTAGATAGCTGGTTTTCAACTTGCTGTTTGAATAAAGAGAAGATATGAGGTACTTCATGTTTATGTTTCATAAAGAATATCCATGTAAACTTAGAGTAATCATCAATGAATATGACATAATATCTGAATCCATTGGAAGAAACAATGGGCGAAGGGCCCCACAAGTCACTATGAATTAATTGTAAAGGTTCAGAAGTAGTAGTTTGAGATAAACTAAAAGGCAATACATGAGATTTTGCCATTGCACAATTATGACAAGTACTGAACTTATGAGAAGTACAAGGTAAAGAAAAAGAAGATAAAATTTTGGATGTTGTAGCACTAGAGGGATGTCCTAAGCGCTCATGCCAAAGATCAGCAGATACACAGATGCTATTGAAAGCTTGTGGTGTACTGTTGGAGAAAGAGGAAATGGAGAATAGGCCTCTAGAACATGGCACCTGAAGGATTGTGTCCTTGGTGTGGTGGTCCTTCAAGTAACAAGAGAAATTAGAGAATTCAATTAGTAGGTGAGGGTTGTCATGTAACAGTTTTGAAATGCTAATCAAGTTCTTAGAAAAGGATGGAACCAATAGCACATCAGACAGAATAATGTCATGAGCAGCCAGATGGATATTGGTGGAGCCAGTGTGTGTAATTGGGAGATTTTTTCCATTTCCAATAAAGAGAGAATTTGTACCTTCATAATTGAAGAAACTAGAGAGATTATTGATATCATTGGTCACATGATTGGTGGCCCCTGAGTCCAAAATCCAATCAGAAGACTGCTGTGAAGTTTCTGCACCAGCTGAGGTGGAGGAAGCAACAAATGCTTGTGGCTGTTGATTACTGGAAGGTGGGACCCATTCTGAATCTTCATTGTGCCTAAACCAGCAGGTTCTAGCTGTATGGAAGCCATACTTGTTGCATATCTGACAAAACTGTTTGGTAGCAGTACCAGACTGGTTTTGATTTGATTTTGGCTGACGATTGAACTCTAAAGGTGAGTTAGGCTGGTAAGGAGCATTGTTTGTACCAGCAAAAGGTGGTCTAGGTCCTGATTGCATTTGTCTAGGTTGAAAACCAGTGGCAGTAGCAGGTTGAGTACCATATTGAGGTCTGAATTTTTGCTGAAAGTTCTTGGGGTTACCAGATCTGGGATTGTTCTGCCTAAAATGACCAGGTCTGGGAGCTGGAAACCCTGTACCAGTTGCAAAGGCAGAAGGAGGAGAAAAAGAAGAGAGAGTTGTGGAATTAGTCTGACCTTTGATGAGAGATTCAAAACCAAGAAGCAGTCCCTGAAGATCTGAAAAGGAGAGAGACTCATGGCAGTTTGTAGCAGCGATGGAGGCAAAGAAAGGGTTGTAATCAGATCCCAAACCAGCAAGAATATAAGATACCAGTTCATCATTTGGTACTGGTGAGCCGATAAAAGCTAGTTCATCTGCTATCTGCTTCATCTTGTTCAAATACTCAGTACAGGTGGAAGATCCACGAGTTGTGTGCTGAATCTGGCGTTTGAGATCGATGTATCTAGCGCGAGAAGTAGAGGCAAATGAGTTTTGAAGGGAGCTCCAGAGTTCTCTCGAAGTGACACATGAGACCATTTGAGACTGAATAGATTCAGTCAAGGAAGATCGAATCCAGCCTACTAGCAATTGGTCCTGGCGATGCCAAGGGAGATAGGATGGATTGATACTGATCTGACCAGTGTCAGATGTAACTGTTGGAGATGGTGGAGGCGATTCAATAAAGCTAGTCAGATTATAGCCATGGATGATTGGCAAAATCTGGCATTTCCAAGTAAGGTAATTGGTGGAATTAAGCTTAGTAGCTATTGGATGAGTGATGGAGATGACTGGATCGGTGGTAGGAGAAGAATTAGATGTGGTGGAGAGGTGTGCCATTGGCGGAATCATTTGCGGAGTCACCCATGGGGCTCTGATACCATGAACGAATACACAAGATAAGATAAGAAGGAAGAAAAGCTTTTTAATCTATTTCATTTGATATTATCTCTTACTTCCAGTATGACACCTCTCTATCTTTTATATAGACTCAGCTATCACTAACGACAAAGCACTCAGAGTTTGTTACATCTATTACAGAATTAATGGACAATATTTATTACTATAATCCTATCCAATTGTAGCACTAATGGAGCTATCCAGTGTTATCATTAACAGATGGTCAATACCGATTCTCATTGCTATCTGATAAATTGAAATACATATTTTAACGAGGTCCAGTTCAATTGTTAGAGTATGGACCTTTAGTGGGCTTGGCCATTTTGTCTGTAGTTTAGAATTATGGACCGGCCGGGCCTGTGTATCTTCATTGGTGTAATTACATTCTTATTTCGTTTTTCTTTTATCTTTCATTTATTATTCTTCTATTGGGCAGAGACTTCTCGTCTGAAGATGTACCAGCTCGTCTGAAGATGTACCATGAATTCAATCATATAAACACTTTTCCATGTAATTGTTACTGTATATTCAATTTTTATTTTGAAAACTCAAGTATAACGATGCTTCGTGATATCTAGTGATAACGATGAGCAAAAATGTTTGCTCTGAAAAAAAAAAGCAACAATATGGATAATAGACTAACTGTTTACAAAAATGAACACATAATATCTTATTTTCTCGATGAGATAATAACGTAAATTTTGTTGACGAACTATTTATATATAAATATTTCTGCTTGCAGCACATTCATAAACACACCTACGCTCTCAAGTTATAAACAAGTCCTGCGTCAACCTAATTTTAATTTTTTTTATACGGAAGGAATAAAAAGGAATATGCTACTTACCATTTTAAATGGTGACATCCCGTGACATCCCACGAGAAGGCCCAATAAACAGTAGTGATCACGTAATTTGCACATGACCAGATACAGTTATTTCAAATTCTGAATCGTCTCTCCTTTCAGATCTGCAGAAATCTCTCTCTTCGACAGTGTCGACTCTCTCTTTCTCTCTTTAGCAAATTCTTCTCTCTTCGCTCAGATGGAAACATTCTGTCACATCCCGCAGCAAGATGTAACATATTCCCGCCACGAAAGTACAAATAAATGTACTTCCGTAAGGCTTAATCATGCAAAAGCAGTCCATTTTTTTTATCCATCACAAATGCAGGTAAAAAGTGTTAAGAAGTGTCTAATTTTCATTTTTATGCCATCAAATAGCAAGAAACAACAACTAAAGACACTAAATCTAAGCTTAAAGCCATTCGCAAGCATTTCATGAGATGAGAGTAGGAAGATTTATACCTCTCACAAATGTTCTTGTGAGGCTCGAATCCAACGGCACTTGGAGTCGGTGGGGTGCACTCCTCTTCTCCTAGGTCGGCCTCGAGTCCACCAAGGAGTATTAACCAATCCCTTTTCAACTTGTGCTAGCAAGGATAAGGGAGAAGTTAATCCAACTCGTGTCTCTCTTCAATCAATCAACTATTTAATTGAGTAGAGAATTTTGTTCAAAACATGAACTAGATTAAGAAGCAAGAGGAGGGATTAATCAATGGAGAAAATCTGAAATTTTCTCTAATGAAGGTGGCGGCTAGGAGAGGTGCAAAGAGAGAGAAAGCAACTAGGGTTTGAGGCCATCTTAAGTGGTCCTTAAATAGTGCTTAGTCCCTACCTAACCTCTTTGTAACTAATTACAAACATGCCATCATGTGGCCGGCCAAGAAATGGGCCCAAATGGGCTATTTCAATTTGATATTTCCTCTTAATTAAAGCCATTAAACTAATTATTTAATGGGCCAATTAACTTGCTTCTTATTTCGGCTCAAATAGACTAATTAATAAAAGTCTATATATATTCAATATAATTCCTATAATTATATTAAATATTGTTGAACAAAATAATTATCAATTTATTGATAATTATTAACGGATTAGCATATGCATTAATTTATTCTAACATGATCCTTTTGATATAATTAATTATAATGGTTCGCAACGGTATATAATTAATTAATAAACTCATCAAGTTTTGTATTCCCCAATACAAATAAATAATGCAAGTTTGGTCAAAGTCCTATTTGTGTGACCCTTTGAGGATTTATGCTATGTTGGCCATGAAGAATAAATCATCATTTATTTCTAATAATCATAAGCAGTATCTAGCAACACGTTATGATTCCCAATTCGCATAAATAGTGTACCGTTACAATATCTCAATCCTGCATAAGAAATATTAGTATTTTCTTGTCTTATTCTTATGTCACATGATATCCTTATATAATCCAAGATAGGAATGTGTCATTCTTGCAGATTATACATTTCTTGATCTAGAATTGATTGTACAAGTTGGCCAAACAATCCAAACTCCATCAAAGGGCCCAAACAAATATCATAACTCACTAAGTATATTAATGAGTGACATACGGTTTTCTTGATGAACAACTTTTCCTCGCACAATTCAAGAGAACATAAATAAAGTCCGTATAGCAGCCTTTATCAGGAATCAACGTTAGACGATATTTATTGAACCTATCCTCATGTGGAAAAGGTGAACATCTCAAACTTAGAATCAAACACGTATGAAATAAACAATGACACTTAACACAATCCATATATTTATTTCATTGGGTCAAGTCATGTACTATGTTCTATAACATACACATATGCAATTAAGTTGGTAACTCCTTACCTATGATTTGTAGAACTTAATCATCACTTAACTTGCATACTAATCTTATCTGATAATTAATGTTCCTTGTTAATTATCAAGATTATGAACATCTTTAGATTTATTATTGTTATTTGAGAATAAATGAGCTATAGAGATCTACAATTCAGATCCTCAACCTGAATGATCTATCAATAAATAAATCAAGGAACAAATGACAAAATATCATCAATAGCATAAACCATAGAAGTAACCAAAATGATTGGCTTCTAGGATACAACTCCAACAAAAAGGGCATACACAATCAAATAAAACATGTCACAGAACACACACACACACACACACACACACACACACACATATATATATATATATATATATATATATATATATATATATCACATGCGCACCAAGTACAAGTCTCAAAATAAAAGAGTATCATACATCACGCTCATAACTACGGCTCAAGACTGAAGACTATAACTATATACAACATATATACTAGTCATCGACTCATCTGTCTATAGGGAACTAATATAATGCAAATCAAAATCGACTTCAGTCTAAGTATCTATCATAATATAAGAACAAGCACAAACTCACTCATCTAAGATCTCATCCCCATCCTCATTTATGAGAATGGGACTCACAACATGCTCCGGTGTGGGTGGTGGAGTCAGTGGTGGATATGGAGGGGCAGGTAGTGGTGGAGGGACAAACTCAATATAAAAGTAAACACCAGTGGGGCTAAGGAAACATGGTACGAGATCACAGTGCGCATGTGAGGTATATAGGTACGCAAGTGGACATGGGACCCGTCAAAAGTCATCAGGGGCGGACCTCTCAAAGGTCGGTGTGTCGTCTGGAACCCCCAACCGCCGAGAAAACATGCAAAATAAACACGGATATGAGAATATGATTCTCAGTGCAGGTTTTAGTTCCAGACGTGGATTCCTGGTTGAAATCTTAGTCCAGAAATAATCCCCACAATAATAACAATCAATAATAAATCAATGGTAAATAATAATGATAGAAATCAATAAATCAAGAACAATGAAATGTCAATCTCTATCCGACTGCATACTAAACAGCAGAGAAGAAAAGGCCCTATCAACACCATGGTAGACTGAAAAGCAATGCATAATAACAATCAAGATAGAATCATGTAACAGTCAAGAAAATAAATCATATCATGTAAATAATCATTAAATCTCACTCAGGTTCCTTTCCCAACCGGCTGGGCACATAAGGAGATCTTTTCCTTACCTGACATATCAGGTGGCATGAGGAAATTCCATATTCTAATAGCGCTACTGAACTAGCCGAAGCCGGTGGCCGACCGACTCCGGAGAGTGATATTGACTTTCATGTCATGTTTCCAGGATTATCAGGCAAGATTATCTTGATTCCACAAGGATTCGGATTATTCTTACAAAAGATATTGCAAAGCTTGCCCAGTTTCATAGCAACTTGAACAAAGGAGATTAATTCAACATGAAATCTTGAGTTGTAATATCTGTTCCTAATTCTAAATGATCAAGAGGTAATGCATCCAAAGGAATTAATAACATGCTATGCATTAAATAATGTTACCAGGACTAATATTCTACAAAAATCGACGTATCCGCATCTGTATTCAAGTCTGGTCCGAGTCCTGCGTCAGTTGTCTCCCCTGTAAGGAGATTAAGAACTATTAAGACTCATTCCAAACTATTATTTACTCATTCTAATTGTAATTCCTTAGTTGACTAAGGTCCGACTTATCTAACCAGACTAACTAATAATAATTTTTAGTAATTGCTTGTGTTTTCAGTAGTTCTGGTATTTTATAAAGGTTAGTTTATTTTATATAAATTTATCCAATTTTATTTAATTAGATATATATTTATAGATATATATACATATATATATATATATATATATATATATATATAGGCTATTGTCCTATGGATAGGACTGAGGAGTTTTCCTATTCAGTTTCATACCATCGGATGTCTTTAAGATTGGTGCACAGATCTAAATCTGTGGTTCAGATAGGCGCTTTGAAGAGGGAATGGGTTAATTTACTCCGTTACCTTCCTATCTCCTCCGTTACTCTCCTCCCCCCAACCTTGTTCGAATCGTCCTCTCTTGCTCTCTTTTATCTCATACAACAAAGCCTAGAGAAAACAGAATTAAAAAAAAAACAAAGCCTAGAGAAAATCGGAGATTGGCTAACTCTCCTCAAGCCACCTCAGTTGTCGCTCTCTCTCTGCCGCCTCTCGTAAAATTGTTCTCTCTCTCCGCTTAGAGAAAACAGAATTAAAAAAAAAAACAAAGCCTAGAGAAAACCGGAGATTGGCTGACTCTCCTCAAGCCACCTCAGTTGTCGCTCTCTCTCTGCTGCCTCTCGTAAAATCGTTCTCTCTCTCCGCTTAGAGAAAACAGAATTAAAAAAAAAAAAACAAAGCCTAGAGAAAACCGGAGATTGGCTAACTCTCCTCAAGCCACCTCAGTTGTCGCTCTCTCTCTGCCGCCTCTCGTAAAATCGTTCTCTCTCTCCGCTTAGAGAAAACAGAATTAAAAAAAAAACAAAGCCTAGAGAAAACCGGAGATTGGCTAACTCTCCTCAAGCCACCTCAGTTGTCGCTCTCTCTCTGCAGCCTCTCGTAAAATCGTTCTCTCTCTCCGCTTAGAGAAAACAGAATTAAAAAAAAAAACAAAGCCTAGAGAAAACCGGAGGTTGGCTAACTCTCCTCAACCCACCTCAGTTGTCGCTCTCTCTTTGCCGCCTCTCGTAAAATCGTTCTCTCTCTCCGCTTAGAGAAAACAGAATTAAAAAAAAAAACAAAGCCTAGAGAAAACCGGAGATTGGCTAACTCTCCTCAAGCCACCTCAGTTGTCGCTCTCTCTCTGCCGCCTCTCGTAAAATCGTTCTCTCTCTCCGCTTCCTACCCTCAGTGGTTGGTCGCGACGCTTCCGTCTCAGCACCTCTAACACACGTCTCTCTTCGCCTCGGTAAAACCTAAAAGCTCGATCTTCTACCTTTGTTTAACTCTGAGCTGTAATTTTGCTATTCTCTTTATTTTAAGGTTAATTTGTTCGCTAATTTTTTGCTATTATGGTTTATTTGGCTTAATTTATTTCCTAATTTTGCTATTTTAGTTAATTTGGTTTAAACCAGTAGTGAATCCAAACTAAGCTGTAATTTTGTATCGAGCTTTAAGGAGTAAATTGCATGTACTCTCCATGATTTTTTTTCACAAAATATTTAAGTTGGATTTTAAAATTAACTCGAGTCTGTTTTCATTCCTTTTTATACGCAAATCAGACATAATGTGAAGGTCTGTTTCTAATTATATTTTTGGCTTGGATCGTCTCCCTTTTAGTTATCATTTCTTTCTTTTTTGTGTTCTTAATATTATAACATGGAGAAGTTACTATGTAATTCTGGTTCATGGGTCCGATGTGTGAGTTGTGCACACATATCTGAGCCTCTAACTTGGAACTTGGTTCAGTAATATTAACACAAATAGAACTATGTAATATGTGATTATTTGTTTGTGCATAATAACACCGGCTGCCTATTTTGATAATTGCTCCCTTTAGTGATTACTTCTTTGTAATTACTGATTGCTGCCTATTTTTTTGGTTCAAGGATACTGGTATTAACGCAAATATAAAAGGTTTCAAAAAGTATATAACATCAGCTGTACCAAATACCTATAGATAGAAGGTACTGGTAAACTTATTAGTGGGTATATTACTAGCTTTATTTCTCTTCATTTTCAATCATTCTCTAGTGGCTCAGGAACTGGATCTCCTTCAATTAATCCACATGGAAGTTTTAAATGTGAGCAATGGTATTTTTCAGCAACCTAGTGGCTTTATATTTATTTCTCTTCAGGACAGGTGAATAGTCAGAACCGAGCAACACCTCAGACAAGCCAGCACAGTGCATACTAATGATGAGGATGAGGATTTGCTTAGAGATCCTCAGATGTAATTTGTGTTAGATTGTGTTATTAGAATGTAATGTGTGTTGTGTTTAATGAAGATTGTAATGATGTGTTATTGGAATGCTTAATGAATGTGTTATTAGAATGTAAGCACAATGGATGTGGTGTCTAATCATTTTCTTGATGCTTTTTAACTTAAATTGAACAACCAAATTGACCTAAGTCAATGGAATGCAATTTGGTAATGTAATTAGAAGCTTCTGAAAACAAAATTATCAATAGGTTAAAAAAATAAGTGCGTGGTAGTCATCATGGTTAAATTTTAAGATACTTAATATTTTCTTGAAACAATAAACATGGTGGACAGAATCACAATCATTTTCTGGTTTACCCTTTGAAGCCTCAAAATATTGTATATATGCTTTTTTTTTTAAATAAATAAATAAATAAATCTTGTAGGTGCAGCCGTGCAAAGGGATAAGTTCCAGTGCGCGATTTATGAGTATGAGAGAGGTATGATTCGATTACTGGAGACAAAAGGATAAGTTCCAGTGCCCTTCGAGTTTGAGATAGAAACCTTCTGGTTCGATTCTGTGCGCTGAGGTCTGAGGAGAGAAGTCAATTTGGAGTCGTGCGCGATTTCTTTTGGAGATGGGGAGAGTTCAGAGAGGAAACAACGAAGGGACGGAGGAGTCAACGGAAAATTTTAAGAGATAACGGAGGCAATTAACCAATTTCCTCTCCATAGCGCCTAAATCTGAGCCACAGATTTAGATCTGTGCACCAATCTTAATGACATCTAATAGTATAAAACTGAATAGGAAAACCCCTCAGTCCTATCCATAGGACAATAGCCTATATATATATATATATATATATATATATATAAGAAATCTATTATGCATACTAATGTATAGAGTTTTCTGTTCATACTAATTTAGATCGTTGGATCTGCTTCAAAATCCGTGCGGATCAGATCGCTGGATTAAAGAATTAAGATGCGCCTTCTCCTTAGTTTGCTCCGCTCCTCTGTCGACTAAACTGTTCCCCCTCTTCGTTCCTCTCTCTCTCTCTCTCTCTCAAATGAAGAATGAAATCCCACAACTCTCTTTTCCGAGAACAAATCTCAAACTCTCACGAATGAAAACCTAGATCCGTCGAACCTCGTCTCTTTCACTTCTCTTTCTTCCAGTCCGGTCATTGCTCTCCTTACTCGGCGCAATCTCTCTTCGTCTCCTCACATTCCTCGCTGAAGCAAGCAAGTCGAATCAACCTTCTCTCTCACCTCTCTCTCGTTGGAGCTTCAAAAGGTACCTTCTCTCTCGCCTCCCTCTTAATTTCGTACTTGGTCTGAAGGTTAATTGTGGATATATTGAGTAATGTTTTAGGCGTTGAGAGTAAATGACTTGTGACTTTTAAGGATGTATTTGTAGTCCTGTATTCTTCGTGTGGAATTTCATATTGGGATTTGATAACTATTAGAGTTTTTAGGTCTCATTGGTGACTTGTAAATTTTGGGCTACGAGGGGCTTCCTGAAAAAAAAAATTTATGCCTTTATTTAACTAAATGATGCACCAAATTGTTTATGCCTTTTGACTTTTAACATAGTACAGACAAATTGCGGGTTTCCTCTGGTTTAATGTAAAGGCAATATTTAGAAACTTATAATTTGAGTGTCAGGCTTTGCTACTTTGATTGTCTCTTGTTAATTGGTGATGACTGGTCTTTTTTGACTTCTTTACCATGAATTTTGTGCTCTCCTTGCTGCAAATTTTTAAAAACTCACGATTTATTTCTTTTTCTTTTTTTTTCTCCTACTTGTATCAGGTACTAGAGAATTAAATGCAGCAGATTGCAGCAAATGAAAATGATGATATTGGCTGTACACGGGCCAAGGTAATTGTCTAATCTAACTTGTTTATGCAGATTTTTTATTTTTCATTTTTGTGTTGCGACAGATCAGTACTTATATTGATCTTTACTCTTCTTTTGTTGTGTTGTGACAGATCAATGATCCTTATATTGATGTGGATATTGAGTTTGCGGAAGAAAATAATGAAGAAGAAAGTATTGAGATATATGTTGGCAAGGAGTTCAAATCACCCGAGGAGGCATATAATTTCTACAATCTGTTTGCCTTGATAAGAGGATTCAGCATCCGTAAGAATCATAAAGGTTCATCAAGGAAGGGAGTTTCTGGAGTGCAATTTGTTTGCTCTAAACAAGGACTATCTGACAGACAAAAGAGTGAAGGGAAGCCAGTGGGTAGTTCAAGTACCTCAACTTGCTTGCTTCAAATGTGAGAGAGAGGCGAAAGGGTCGGTACCTCAACTTGCTTGCTTCAAACGTGACTAGGAGAGCAAGAGTTAGAGTCGGAGAAGAAGAGAGATGCTAGTAGGAGTCGGAGTCGGAGTCGCAGTCAGAGAATGAGAAGTGGAGTCAGAGTCAGAGTCGGAGAATGAGAAGTGGAGTGGAAGAGAAAGAGGTGAAAGAGTTTTTCAGATCTAGGGTTTCATTTTGTTTTCGTTTGAGAGAGAGAGAGGAACGAAGAGGGAAAACAGTTTAGTCGACAGAGGAGCGGAGCAAACTAAGGAGAAACGCATCTTAATTCTTTAATCTAGCGATCTGATCCGCACGGATCTTGAAGCAGATCCAATGATCTAAATTAGTATGCACATAAAGCTCTATACATTAGTATGCATAATAGGTTTTCTCTCTCTCTCTATATATATATATATATATATATATATACTAGTACTTTATTTTGTTTATTCATTTATATTATATAAGTACAAATATTACTTATATCCATGTTAATTAATTATTGTTATTTATATTTATTTATATACACACATATATTATACATTTATGTTTATAAAATTTTAATTGAAATATTTTTTTATTTATTTATTTTATTTATTTATTTTTATTATTTTATTTTATTATTTATTATTATTTATTTTATTTTATTTATAATTTATTATTATTTTATTATATTTTTATTTATTTTAACTTATTTTGATTTAATTCTAACTATAAAATCTATTTTAGTTTATTTCAAGTACATATTAAATTTTTCGAAAATATTTTGAACTTTAAATAAAATAAAATAGTTTAGTAAGTAATTTATAAAATTCTTAAAACTAAAGATAACAATTTCAAAAATAAAAAATTATTTTGTTTGTTTAATTTAGGATCAGTTTAGTCGGTGATTTTTTTGTCATGTATCTGTTCTTGACTCGCTCGAACTATTTCATCATCTCCCGAAAACCGTCAAATTAGAGAAATACCCGACATTTCATGTGGCATTTTCCCTAATTATTTATTAAATCTTAATCTTTCATTAAAATAAACTTAATAATAAATTAATTTTTAATTTAATTCCATTTATTAATCTGTTATGGGCTTAAGCCCATTTTATTTTTTCTTCCGGGCAAAATTAATTTGCACTGGGCCAAAGGGGAAAAATTTTTTTTTTTCTTTCGGTCAAGCCCAATCTAAATCCAGCCCACTCTTCTCCACGCGGCTAAGCCAGGTCAACCTGCCCAGTTGACTTGAGCCAACCGTAACGGGTCTGACACGGGTCCGACAGAAGGGTCGGAGATCCGAACCCATTATCTTCCTCCAAATTTCGGAAAAGGACCCTGAATCATTTTATTTCTCAACTAGGCCTTTTTTCTCATAAAAAGGCCCTTTTTAATAACTTCCAGGTCCTTTTTCCTTACAAATAGGTCCTCAGACCCATTTTTTTTACAACTCTGTCCCTGTCACCAGCAACAACACAACCAGAGGTACCAGATCGGTACCAGTGGTACCTCCAGCATACCCAATGCTGGTACCACCTTTCAAACACATAGAATAAGCATCAAGCAAGTCTCCTCTGTGCTCAGTTGAGCTCAAAGCTCATCAAAGATCCAGATTTTGGTTTATCGACATAAAACCGAGTTCAACAATTTCATATTAACTATTTCCTATCAATTTCAATCATCAATAACCAATTCCAATCAACTATCTAACCGAATTAGACCTATCAAACTCAGTATTTCACAATTCCAAGAACAATTCATCATCAACTCGAGCTCAAAAACCCTAACTACACAGTTCAACAGATTTAGCTCGGTTTTAAACAAGAAAACTCAAAGAACAATCACCACAGAGCTCATACCTTGGATCTCTATGCGTATCCTCCTCCCTTCTCTCTCAAATTCCACTCTTTTCTTTTTAAGGAAATTTTCAAAAATCGGCCAAAATTACCTCAAATGGAATGGGGGCTTTTATAGCCGAGGCAGCAGCGGAGAGAGACGAGTGAGGAGTCAGCAGTCGAGATTCCCAAGCACGAATCTCACACTCCACCTCACACTCACGGCCAATGGCCATTCTCCACGCAAAGAAAGCCTAATGGCTCTTCAACCCTAAAATGACGGTAGCCTTGAGCCGATTGGCTTGCCACACTCGAGCCCCACGGCGATTTATCTCATTTTTCGCCGGAGAAAAGAGAGACAAAATCGAACGATCGACGAAAAATCGGAAGAGAAAGGAGAGAAAGAGATGAAGCCACGGCGACGAAAATCGATTTCGTCGTTTTTACTGTGTTTTACCTTTTTGGATCTCCTGTGGCAACAACTATGTAGCCAAGAATGCTGCTACTCATATAGTTTAATAATTCTAATTGTTTTTATTAAGATTTAATTAATTTAAAGCCAAATAATAATTGTTTCATAATCTTTGATATTACTAAAATTATGTACATAAATTTTAGGTACTACATAAAGTCAAGATTTTCGATTTCAAGTCGATTTTACTGTTACTTTTGATTTAATTATTCATATTATACCAAATTTCTAATTACTAAAATCCATATTAATTCCTAATAATTTATCTAATTTATTTAAATTAATTTATCTAATTAATTTAAATTGGTCTGAGATTTTTGCTATGTTACACATTCCCTCTATGACTAGAGCAATCTCAGCCTCTTTCTCGCTAGCGGTCTTGCCTTCAGCTTCTCTTGATCAGATCAGATCGAATTCTCCATTGGAAATTGATATAATACCTTCGTCTCGGCTTTATATTACGAATTTGAGAGCATATACATCGTTTCTTTTAGGTATTGATCTTTAACTGTTAGTCTATCTCGATTTTGTTCAAATCAGATCACAAATAACTTTATAGCTTTTGAAATTTTCAGTTCACTTGCTTGATTTGTGGTTTTGTTTTGTTCAATTCTCGATCAGATGAAAAGTCAAGCTTTCTTTTGGCATTTAAGCAACACATTTGATATAAATTCTCGATTCTTTAGGGTACTGGTCTTAATTTTATTTAATTTTGGTTTGAAATTGGAAATAAGTTCAGATCTGATCTAGTTTTTCAAATTTGTATGAAATTCAATTGTCTGATGTTAAAGCAATGATTTACCAGATTAGAATCGTAAGGGAAGTATGTAAATACTCCTAAGGGACTACATATATAAGTTTGAGGGAGTACATATTATTACATATTCTTTTTTTAAAATTTTTAGGTCTGAAAGCTTTATCAAAGACATGGATGAAATTGGTAGGACAAAGAAGATTGGTGACAATTTGAAGCAGATCTGATTATGATACCAAATCAAGTTTAAAATCACTTATATCATTTATAACTAGGATCAATTTTAATATTTTGAGAATTCTTGTTTATTTTTGGTCCATTTTCCTTTTTTGTAATTGTGCATATTTATATCTATTTGTTGCAAAGGTAGTTATTTTAAAATAAGATAGTAAATATATAATATAAGGGAGTATATATTGTAAGAGAGTAAATATAGAATATCAGGACAGCAAGAAATGGAATAAATAATGATTTGATTTGAACTTAGATTTTGCTATAAGGGAGTAAATATATATAATAAAAGAGTATAAATATATGCTAAAAGGGAGTATATATATATAATAAAGGAGTATATCTATTTCCATCATGCTCCGATTATTTTTTTATTAAATTTTTTTTTTTGGTAATGAGCCCGTGGGCAATCACAGTGAATTACAATCTTAGCGTGTTGTGGTGTGTCGTATCAAACATGGATGTGTTTAGCACCGTGTCGTGTCGTGTTGACACGGATTATAGTTGCAACCGTGTTGTGTCGTGTCGTGTTGAGTAGAGAGAAACACCAACACAACACGAAAACTGACACGACACAGTAGAAAACTGTGTTAACACGCCACACCATAGTTGTGTCAATTCTGTCAAACTGTGTTAGTAGCTTATTATTATTATTTTTATGAAAATTATCAAAAAAATGTTAAAAATTATTTAAAAATTGAAAAAAAATCTAAAAGAATTAGAATAAAATTTCGAGATTCATTGTCTACCTGAGAATTGTTCTATTTTGATATTTTATGGAAAAATGTATAATTAAAATAGAAAAATAATAGGAATTAGATGATGCTAGTTCGTAATATCGTGGTTGAAAATTGTATATTTTTTTTATGATACCTTTGTTAGAAAGTGCTTAATTTTAATTTTTAAACTAACAATTAGCTCAAATAACATTTAAACAATCAAGGATCTAGGCTAGAAGCCATCAAACACATCAACAAGGAGAATAAGGAGGAGATTTATACCTCTTATGAAATCACATTCATAAGGCTCGAATCCATGGCTTAGGAGTTGATGGCGTGTCTTCTCCACCACCACCACCACGGTTGCACCGCCGGCCTCGAGTCCACCAAGGAGATTAACCACGTTCTCAAGGTATGTGCTAGCACACCCAAGAACAAGCCTAATCCCATTAGCTTTATCTCTTTTAGCAATTAATTCTCATTAATTAAGTGGAGAAGAGTGCTCAACACATGAGCAAAAGATGGAGAAAAGAGGAGGTGTGGCAGCCACAAAGGGAAGAGAGAGGAGAGAGAAGAGCTAGGGGTTGGAGCCTCCAAAGAGATTTTTTTTATAGAGCTCAAGCCCTAGGGAAAACTTTCCCAAAATTACACCCCATGCCACTCTATGGGCAGCCACATTTTGGCCCTAAAATGGGCCATCACCCATGTTTAATTGGGTCATTAATTCATATAATTAATGTCCCATTAGTTTGCTATTTAATCGGACTATATATTTTCCTATTAAATAACGGTCCAATTAATTAATATAACCATTTATTTTAAAATGTGTTGATCTAAAATTAATTATTAACTCATTAATAATTATTTTTAGATTAGATAATGCATTAATTTATTTCTATATGATCGCTTTGACTTAATTAATTATAATGATTCATAACGGTATATAGTTAATTAATCAACTTATCATATTTCCGTAATACTCACTATTGCGAATAAGTAGATAATGTATTGTGTGGTCAAAGTCCTATTTGTGTGACCCTTTGAGGATTTATGCTATGTTGGCCATGGAATATAAATCACTATTTATTTCCAATAATCATAAGCGGTATCTAGCAACACGTTATGATTCTCAATTCGCATAAATAATATACTCCTACAATATCTCAATCCTGCATAAGAAATAAAAGTATTTCCTTGTTCGATTCTCATGTCACATGATATCATTGTATAATCCAAGATAGGAGTGTGTCATTCTTGAAGATTATAATTTCTTGATCTAGAGTTGATCGTCTAGTTTGCATGCATACGATGCAACTCCATCAAGAAGTCTAAATAAATATCATCACTAACTAGGTATACTAATGAGGGACATACAGTTTTCTTGATGAACAACTTTTCCTCGCACAATTCAAGAGAGCATAAATAAAGTCTGTATAGCAGCCTTTATCAGAAATTAACGTTAGATGATATTTATAGAACCTATCCTCATGTGGAAAAGTTGAACATCTCAAACTTAGAATCAAACTCATATGAAATAAATAATGACACATAACACAATCCATATGTTTATTTCATTGGGTCAGGTCCTGTACTATGTTCCAATAACATACACATATGCAATTAAGTCGGTAACTTCTTACCTATGATTTGTAGAACTTAATCATCACTTAATTTGTATACTAATCTTTTATGACAATTAATGCTTCTTGTTAATTATCAAGATTATGGACGATTTAGATTTATTATTGTCATTCTGATGAATGATCTACAGAGATCTACAATTCAGATCCTCAACCTGAATGATCTGTCAATAATAAACTCTAGGAACAAATGATCAAATATCATCAATAACATAAAGTAAGAAATTAAGTCATTAAATATTGACTTCTAGGACATAACTCCAACAATCTTTTTTTTCTTGTAATTTCTAATAATCCGTCACTATTAGTTATGATGTATTGATATTTTAGTGCTACCATGTAAAATTTCAAATCAACATTAGTTTATTTTTTTTAAATGAAGCATTTATATTTTTATACTATTTTTATTTTGAAGTTTAAATTTAAAAAATATATAGAATCATGTTGTGTCGTGTCAAATCGTACCGTGTTGAACCGTATCGTATTAAACCTTATCGCTTTTCTAAAAATGCCAACACGCCACACCAACACACCCGTGTCATGTTAAATCCGTACATGTGGCGTGTCGTGTCGTTATAACACGGGTATGTATCGTGTCAACACACCAAACACGCCACAATTTGTAATTCACTAGGCAATCATGCGGGAATTGCTTAGGACACGCCCTCTTTACTCAATCATTCCCAATTCTTTTTTATAAAGACAAAAATACCCTCCCCTCTCCCAACTCATTTTTCTCAAACTACAACGCTAGAGCTCGAGTTCTCTATTAGCTCTGGCCGCTATTCCCCTGATCCGATTGTCATTCTCTCTCGTCTTGCTCTGGCTTCGTCTAATGACAACTTTGCCACTCGCCCTAACTTCTCACGGATTGATTCTCCACGACTGACAAGTTTAAAACCCTAAAACCGACCGAAAACCCTTACCTTTCATCGAATTCACAGCTCTCTTTCGCTCGTGTGCGTAACTAAAAGAAGCACATCGCCCAGTGAAGAATGATGGTAACTGCAGAGGGGTAACAGCAGAGGCGTAACTAAAATTTGGTAACAAGTGCAATATGTAAATATATATATAGAGATAGGCTAAATTAGACTCCAGCACATAGAGAGCCTGTGTACTCCAGTTTTTCAACCGTTTGATTTGAAATTCAGCGGCCTAGATTTAGGCGCTGAGGGGAGATAAATTTCCGTTTACTCATGCGACTCCCCGTTAATTTTGCCTGTTTAACTTCCGTATGTTACTCGCCGTTTCATCTCCTGTGCGATCAAAAGAAAAGAGAAAAAAAAGGTGAACGCTCTCTCTCTCTCTGCTACTTCTCTCACGCGAAGCCTCTCTCAGGCAAAGTAGAGAACAAAGCTGGCCTTCCTTCTCTTGCGATTTGAGACAACACCAAGGTACAATAAACCCAAGAATTCTATCTCCCCGTTTTCCTACATGCGATTTGAATTTTGTCATTTATAGAAAGAAGATTTTGTAAACCCTAGAATAAATTTGAGTTAAAATTTCTGCCTTCCTTAGTTAATGTTAGTAATACTAGGCGACAGAAAGTCAAATGATTCAATGAAGCCTTGAAATTTCATTAGTAATTTTTGCATACTCATGATTTTTTGATTTGGGAAAGTACAAAATGCAACTTGATTTTTTTCGGTTTGGATCCTGTCCGAAGGCTTTAGAACTAACCTCTTTATCCCTTACTCTTTTGCCCCTTAATTTCTTGCTCTTCTTGCTCTTGTTTCATATTATTTTTGAAAACCTGGTCCTAGTGCTTAAATTTTTTTTATGGTACCCAAATGGTGTACCACCTCTTTAAAACCTAACTAATTGATTTATGTCAATAAGTTACTCATTAGTATCTTTTCTTCTAATCGCATTACTGAAGCATTTTTTAGGACTCTCATCTCTTTTCTGTTGCCTAAAATAAAACCCCCCTAATATGTGATATTGTGGAAATTCTAAACTAGCATCTGCGATAAAGATACCATTTACTTTGCACAGGATTAATTTCCTAATTATGCATTGTTTTTCTTTTCTTTTTTTCAGACCTGGGGTACTTGAATCGAGAATGCTGGTCAGAAAGCATGGAGAGTTGTTTATTTATGTTTGTCAGAGACTGGAACAAATTGCTAGTTGATAAGGCCGCAAATTACCATCATGACGGGCCCAAGTCTTTACACTAAAGCTTTCACCTCGATTCGCTCGCTAAAAGCTTGGGGCAGGTGATAAGGCCCCAAGTTACCTCCTTAATGGGCTCAATGCCAACCTGCCCCATAAGCCTGATAGGCGGAGAAGCGCGACAAGGACCAAAAGGCCTGGGACAGAGGCCCAGCGCGTTGGCCCGTATTTAATGGCTTGACAGAGGGGGAATGAGGGGTAGCGCGGTCATTTTACCCGCCCCTGCCAGTCAGAAGAGACCCTCGAGAGGGGACAGCGGTTACGACCGTACAGACAGGACGAACAGCTCAGTAGACAAGCATACCGGCTTCTGACAGGGCTGACGTCACCAAAAGTTTCCTCTAGAATAGTATAAATAGGTCTCTTTAGGATAGAGGGGGGTCGGCTCTTGGGTCATTTCTCTAGGGTTTATTACTCTTTAAGCTTTGGAAAATGATGTAAAGCCACCATTGAATCATGAATAAAGAGATTTAAGTTTGTGTTTGAGATCTTTGTTGTTACTTTACTTGCATTAAACTTGTTACCAGACTAGGTAGTAACAACCACCGTGGGACAATATCTTTAGCAAGAGTTATAGCTGATGCTAGATCGTGGGAAGAGTTTAGAACCTAGGAGATTGTCTTTCGATTTCCTGATGGGAAGAGATCCATCCAGTCATCAAGCGCAAACCCCTGCGCAGGGTGAGCGCACCCCCTTTGGGATGCCACCAAAGCTCTTAGTAGGGGTCGCGGCTCAGGAGACCGCCCAGGCGGTACAACGCACACCAGTCACTCCGACCCAAGTGGGAACCCAGTCTACGCCCCCCGGATACCCCTGGCCAATCTACACCTCTCAGGCCGCGGGACCGTTGGGAGTGAATGCAACCAACTCGACCGCTCCTAGCGGTTTCGTTCCGACAGGAACCCAACTCCCAATCTGTCCGCCTCACTCTCACATTCAGTTGGGGTTGAACCAGCCTGGCTCCACCATGCCGCTTCATCCAGGCGGACCAGGAATTCCTCCGGCTTGGCCCACCCAATCCGCTCCGGCTTATCCATTCAAGCAGATTTGGGACCAACACATGCTACAGTCATGGGGGCAGTTCTTGTCTCTATCCTCCCCTATACTGGGAGCTAACCCCACCCCGATGCTGACACACGTTGCTCAGCAGCCTTATGAGCGGGGACCAGTGCAGGAAGTTCACGCGGCTCCTTCCATGTCTGGACTACGAGCACCCCCATACGAGGAAAGCATTGGAGGAATTAGGGAAGAGCATTACCAAGGCACCCCTTCACTCCATCCCGACCAGCATGGCCGAGCGGTCCCGTATCAAGAATATTTCCCACCATGTGGTGGAGGCTGGGTCCCTTCCAGAGCCCCTCTCTATCGAGCTCTAGACCCAACTCATTCACCCAGCCACCACAGTACAGGAAGCGTCACTCATTCCCCGCAGAGGAGGCGACGTGAGTATACCCCTGGCCCAGGACGGCGCAGGCAACATTCTCCAGCAAGAGGGGTATTCCCAAACTATTTCTATCACAACTCCATCAATATCAACAGTTTTAGTAACCTCTCCAAATTCTCCACCAAGACTCTACAGTGCCCAAAGGAATTCATGTCCAGTTTCAAAGCTAGGATCTCTCTCTCTACCCTGGATAAGAGCGTATGGTGTCGAGTCTTCCCCACATGCCTGGAGGCAGCGGCATGGAAGTGGTTCTCAGAATTGCCACTTAACTCTGTCAGGGATTTTGCTGACCTGGAGGATCAATTCTTGCAGAGTTTTCCAAGTATCCAAGCGCCTGCCAAAAAGTCAATAGATTTGATGAGGCTCAAACAGGGTGAGCGAGAACCAACAAGAAAATTTCTCAACCGGTTCGCTGAAGAAGCCAACCAAACCGCTGATTACAATGATGAAATCATCTTGGTAGCAATAAGGCAAGGTCTAAGGCAAGGGGGAGCACTGCGTTGGAGAGATGTTAAGGAAAATTTCAAAATATTTGCGGAATTCAGAGCCGCGGCAGAGAAAACTTTGCAAGCAGAAGAGGATGCAGTAACAGTGGGCAAACCCGCCGGTCGGGGGGCAGCCAGCAAAAATTCCGATCAGCCCCGACGCAACCCTCTACCTGCCTCTCCTCAGAGGAAGCGGGGTTCTCACCCACCAACCCGCCGGGATATCTCTCCCCGACCATACGGTCGGAATCGCCCATTCCGAAAATATAAATGTTTAGTGGCACAGCCTCGATTTTCTCCTACAGGCGAAGATTATAGGCAAGAATACACCAATTATCATGTCTTTTCGGTCTCTGCCGACACACTTTTGCAGGTTGCCCAAGCTGATCCAGAGTTCAAGCGGCCAGAGCCCCTTTCCAGAGAAGAGACAAATTGGGGTGATAAGAACAAATATTGCAGATATCACAATGGATATGGCCATGCCACCTCTGAATGCATCAAATTGAAGGATGAAATTGAGAGGATGATCAGAAACACCAGAGTACTAGAAAGATATCTAGAGACTCCACAGTGGACCAATGGAGGAAGAGGGAATAAATGTGGACGCCAGGGAAACAATACTGAACGAAGACCGCGGGATCAGGACAGGCAAGCAGACCGACCACGACCACGAATCCCGCCAAATGCCGATCGAGATAAGTCCAGAGCCTCTCCCACCCCAATTTTGTATATAGCAGGTGGACCTGCTGCTGGGGGAGACTCTGAGAAAGCCAGGAAAAAAAATGCTTGCCCCAGAAATCTCAACAACCCATTCAGGGGGAAGTTTTCCAGATTAGGGAGACAATTCTGTAGCAAACATGCGCATTACATTTGGACCTGAGGATTATGAGAGAGTCCATTTGCCGCATGACGACGCTATCGTCTTAATGTTGCGCGTCAATGGCACCCGGGTGGGCAGAATTCTCATCGACACTGGCAGTTCCGCTGATGTCATATACTATGAAACATTGAAGAAGTTGCACCTGCATGATCAACCTCTCAAGCCCATGGCTACACCGCTCACTGGCTTCACGGGTGATTAGCTCATGCCTATGGGGATTATAGATTTGCCAGTTACTTTTGGGGAAGCACCAAGAGATGTGGGGTCTCGGGTCAGTTTCATAGTGGTCAACACCCCATCTCCCTACAACATCATCTTAGGCAGGAAGGTCCTGAATGACATTGGGGCGATAGCTTCTACACCCCATCTTAAAGTCAAGTTTCCTACTCGAAATGGAGTCGGGACCTTGCGGGGTGAGCAGCAGGTCGCAAGAGTATGTTATCAAGCGTCAATCCCAAAGCAAGTAACCCAGATTGAGCATCTCGGGGAACAGTCCAAGTCTTATGATCAAGCTGAAGACATTCTGCTCCACAACCCAATCCGCCCTGCAGGCGGACCAATGGAGGATACAGAGGAAGTCAATCTGGGAGAGGGGAAGATCACTAAAATTGGTACTGTGTTGCCCAAGGAAGATCGAGACTTGGTAAAGGCGTGCCTCCTTCGCAATCGCGACGTCTTCGCTTGCGAGGGCGAGGTCATGCCAGGCATTGATAGAAACATAGCCGAACACTAAATCACCACCAAGAAGGGTATGAAGCTAGTTGCTCAGAAGAAAAGAAAGCAGAGTTGGGAAAAGAGGAAGGCTATCAAAGCTGAGGTAGAGAAGCTGCTGAAAATAGGCGCCATAAGAGAAGTCAAATACCCGCAGTGGCTGGCTAACCCAGTCCTGGTGATGAAATCCAATGGACAGTGGAGAATGTGAATAGATTACACTGATCTGAACAAGACTTGCCCAAAGACCCCATTCCCATTGCCTAGCATTGATGTAATGATTGACTCCACTGCCGAATTCAAGTATCTCAGCTTCATGGACGCCTATTCAGGTTACAATCAGATAAGGGTGAGCCCGGCCGATGAAGAAAAGACTTCCTTTGTCACTGAGGAAGGGTTGTACTGCTACAAGGTCATGCCATTCGGCCTTAAGAACGCGGGTGCAGAATACCAGAGGATGGTTTCAAAAGTTTTCAAGGAAGAGTTGGGTGAGATAATGGAAGCGTATATAGATGACATGGTAGTCAAGAGTTGTACTTGCCCAGATCACGTTTCCCACCTAGAAAGGGTCTTTGCCAAGATGAGGCAAGTCGGGATGCGACTTAACCCCAAAAAGAGTTTCTTCTGCCTCTCCAGCGGAAAGTTCTTGGGATTCATCATTTCTGAGCATGGCATTGAAGCTCATCCTGACAAGTGTCAAGCCGTAGTGAAACTCAAATCACCCAAATCGATTAAGGAGGTGCAAGGCCTCACTGGAAGAATAGCTGCGCTTAGCAGGTTTATCTCACAATCCGCCATGCTGTGCAAGCCTTTCTTTGATGTCATTAAGAAAAAGACACATGAATTTGTCTAGGGACCAGAGTGCCAGGAAGCCTTTGAGAAAATCAAGGAGTACCTCTCCACTCCGCTCATCATCAGTTGGCCTGTAAAGGGCGAGCCTCTTTATCTATACATTTCTACTAATAATGATACCATCAGTGCGGCTTTGGTAAGAGAAGAAGAGGGTGTTCAAAAGCCTGTATACTTCATATCAAGGATATTGAGAGACGCGGGGACAAGATATCCAATGATAGAGAAGAGTGCATTTGCAATTGTGTCAGCAGCCCGAAAGCTGCGACCTTATTTTCAAGCCCATTCGATCCGCGTAGTGACTAATATGCCTCTCCGCAAGGCACTAGGGCAATTCAATGTCGCGGAAAGGCTACTGAAGTGGGCCATTGAATTATCGAAATTTGACATCATCTACCTCTGCAGAACAGCCTATAAGAGCCAAGTTCTAGCAGATTTCATAATCCAGGGGACTAGTGTGAGTTTTACTCCTGTGGAAGTGGTTTGGGAAGTATATGTAGATGGAGCCTCATCTAGCAAGGGTACAGGTCTGGGAGTTGAGATAATCAGCCCACAGGGAGACAGATTCAAATATGCTCTACAAGTAAATTTCAATCCGTCTCACAATATAGCCGAGTATGAGGCCTTCATCGCTGAGTTACAATTGGTCGCAGCCACAAGCGCCAAAAGCATTAGGATCCGCTCTGACTCCCAGTTGGTGGTAAACCAGATACTCAAGGAATACAAGACTCAAGATGAGACATTGATCAAGTATCTAAAAAAGGTAGAGCAGCTCATGGGTGGCTTTGACAGCGTCCTCATTGAGCATGTTCCCAGGGGGCAGAACGAAACCGCCGACGCCCTGTCCAAATTGGCCAAAAGCGGATTGGATAAAGATCGCCCTATAACAATCTTGGAAATTTCCTCACCCAGCATATAGCTTTTAAAGCCAACCGTTTTCCAACTACATCATGAGAAAGATGTTAGAAATGCTCATATTTTAATTTTAGATTAATTACAACTAATTAATCACCATTAACAACAAGCAAATCAATAGATCTAGTGCTAAAGCAATCACACATCCAATCAAGAGAGAAGGTAGGAGAAATTGTACCTCTCATGAAATTGTATTCATGAGGCTCGAATCCATGGCATGGGAGTCGATGGGGTGCGTGCTCCACCATCTCCACCATCTATGGCCGCCTCTAGCCCACCAAGGACCCACCACCAAGCTCAAAGAGAATGCTAGTTCTCTTGAACCTCTTGCTAATCACCTTGCTTCTCTTAATTAACTATTTAATGGAGAGGAAGAGAGGTGGGATGCTCAACACATGAGCTAAGAGAGGAAGGGAAGAGCCATGGAGAAGAGAGAAAAAATCTCTCTTCTAGGTGGAGGCGCAAGGGAGGGGAGAGGAAGAGAGATGACGGCTAGGGTTTTCTCCCAAAGAGACCCCTTTATATAGCCAACCACTCTCATCCAATTTTCATACTATTTACAAGTATGCCATCCACCCTAAGAGGCCACCTAATAGGCTCTCTTGGGCCATCTTAATAAAAGGCCTTTATTCATTAATTCACCAATTAATGAATCTCCTTTAATTGTCTCTTTATTCTTCCTTAAATCGGGCCTTTAATTAACCAATTAAATAGAAGCCCAATTAGCTCAAACTAATTAAAGTAAGTTGAACATAATTAATTATTAACTCATTAATAATTAATCTATGATTAGCTAATGCATTATATTGTTTCCATATGATCCTTTTAATTTAATTAATTATAACGGTTCATAACGGTATATAATTAATTAATTAACTTATCACATTTCACAATACACATTATTGTGAATAAACAATAAATGCACCAAGTGGTTAGAATCCTATTTGTGCGACCCTATTTGAGGATTTATACTATGTTGGCCATGGAAATAAATCGTTATTTATTTCCAATAATCATAAGCGGTATCTAGCAACACGTTATGACTCCCAATTCGTATAAATAATGTACCGTTACAATATCTCAATCCTGCATAAGAAATAAAAGTATTTCTTTGTTTGATTCTTATGTCACACGATATCTTTGTATAATCCAAGATAGGAATGTGTCATTCTTGCAGATTATACATTTCTTGATCTAGAGTTGATCGTCTAGTTTGCATGCATACGATCCAACTCCATCAAGGGGCCCAAACAGATATCATCACTCACTAGGTATACTAATGAGGGACATACGGTTTTCTTGATGAACAACTTTTCCCCGCACAATTCAAGAGAACATAAATAAAGTCCTTATAGCAGCCTTTATCAGGAATCAACGTTAGACGATATTTATTGAACCTATCCTCATGTGGAAAAGCTGAGCATCTCAAACTTAGAATCAACAACATATGAAATAAACAATGACACATAACACAATCCATATGTTTATTTCATTGGGTCAAGTCCTGTACTATGTTCCAATAACATACACATATGCAATTAAGTTGGTAACTCCTTACCTATGATTTGTAGAACTTAATCATCACTTAACTTGCATACTAATCTTTTATGATAATTAATGTTCCTTGTTAATTATCAAGATTATGGACGATTCAGATTTATTATTGTCATTCTAATGAATGATCCACAGAGATCTACAATTCAGATCCTCAACCTGAATGATCTGTCAATAATAAACTCTAGGAACAAATGATCAAATATCATCATTAACATAAACTAAGAAAATAAGTCATTAAATATTGACTTCTAGGACACAACTCCAACAATCTCCCACTTGGCCTAGAGTCAATCAATAGTGACTTCTAGCAAGTGAAGAATTTAAAACAATGTCATATATCCATATATATACATGTCTCGAACCTCAAAAGATGTAATACACTTAAAGCAAGTTACTCATACGTCCATCACGCATGGATGCACAATTGCATCTCGTATACCGCTTAAGGTAGAGGTTAAGTTAGAGTGTTCGCTGTGTCCGCGAACCTATCCAATTTTATTTGACCCTATATACATATATACTCCTATATATGTGTTCTTGATCATCATCATGTGAGATCAAGTGACATCGTCATAGATCTTAGTTGGATCACCAATTTAATATTGGGTTCTTCAAGTTTAAGCTATGGTTCGAGATGCATAGAACCATATTAGCTTGACTGAGAACTTCACGATCCTTACTACATTCTTTCATTGCTTCACAAGTTGCTATATATTTTGTTTTGGTGACGGAAACGGTTGTAATATCCCATTTAGAACACCTTCTAAACTTACAACACCACATTTAAACAAAATATGTAGCTCAATTGTATTTATATCAATCTTTCGAAAACTAGCATCAATATATCAATTTATATGAGCTTTCTTTTATCTTATCAGATGGAAAAACATATCATTCTTTCTCATAAGATACTCGAAGATATTCTCGATTATTGTCCAAACGTGTTTTTCTTTGTATCCAGTTGACAACTGCTTGTCATACTCCTTGGTTACAACACATAGGGGCATGTGCATAAATATGGCGTACGTAATGAAACTCATGACAGAAGGATGCTAGAATTGTATCGTGCACTCTTCTCGAATTGAGTTGCAATACACCGAGTAGAACTCAAGTGTATGCCATACAACATGGTTAGACATCCTTTCTAGGAGTCTATCTTTTCGTGTAACTATAACACCTTTGTCATTATATGCACATTTTGCTCAAACCTGACATCCATCATAATCTATCTCCATAGATTTTGTTTCCTTGGATTTAGGTGACTTACCCAAGTTCTCAATTGAGAAAACATTCTCCAATGAGATCTTGACAATATTCCTTTCTTTAATTTTATTCCCAATTAATGTCTTGTATCTTGTACAATACATGTAACATAATAATGCTCCCACTGAATATCTTGTCTATACAAGATACTTTTGACGAAGTTCAACTCCTTGACTTACTTGTCAAAATGTTTATTCCAATTTCCACAATACTTGCTTCAATCCATTAATGGATCATTGAAGCATATATATGTTTTCAACAATACAACAAATCCTTGGTTTGTATCAAATACACAACAACTTCCTTCATTCAATCGAAGAAGGCGGTTTTGATGTATTTTTCATATATCTATATATACGAAATATAATTATTGTTAGAATGATCTTTATTGATTTATACACAGTTACAAGTGAGAAGCCGTGCTTTGTACATGGTCAACTGGTTATCAACTTAGACATAGCATCAATCATGAAATTGTGCTTTGTACATAGTCGACTTGCTATCCATATCTATCTTTCCTTAAAGATCTAAATGTTCTAGATGGATCGCTCCTTCTTGAACATCAATCAAGGTCTATACCTTGTTGTTATATATATGGATTGCACTTAAAGATCATACAAATTCAAACCATACTTGTGGAATCGGGTCTTTCCATTGCTTCTGTATTTATCAACGGATCCTCATATATCAAGTACGAGGATGTTGTGAAGCCTATGTACCTTTCAGTTTAGGCAATTCACTCTCGTTGATCTTTGTAGGATTGGTGCTTGAGGTCAGTAAACTACTTCTACAACATCTTGTAGAGTAAGTTCTTGATCTTAATATATTGCATGAGTTTCTCGAACATCATCCATTCGTGAGATGTTTGAGCACTCTTTAGAAGTGAGCGTGTTTATAAACTTCTTCCTTTCACAACTGCTTGTGAGTTAAGTTCCGCTCAACTTCCACTAAGCACTATGTATGGAGTGACAAGTTCCCTATAAAGGTACTTCTTGTAGTGACGCATAAACTCCTTTAATGCTCACTTTACTCCCACTACTTCATCTTAAGAATATCATTCTTTAAGATTACGTTATGATGAGCAACAACTACTTTGTTCTTATCATGTTCATAGAAGTAGTACCTTTTGGCTAATTCAAGATATCCTTCAAAATAATAAGCGTCTTATTTGGGTCCAAGCTTATCAATCAATCGAACCTTGAAATAAGCTTCTCAACACCAAATCTTGAGAAACAATATACCTAGAGATCAAATCTCGTAAGATATCTTTCTCAATAGACTTCGATGGAATTTTTATTCAGTGTAAACAATATTGTCCTCAAACACAAATCCCTTACATGAGTCGAACAAGTCAATTTGATTTATTACCGATCGAACTATGTTAAACAATGTTCGATACCTTCATCCTTGGATACATTTTTCAATGTTCCTCATGGAGCGAGTAGTGAAACGTCTTTCATACTCTATAGGCAATATATCAAACTACATGACTTAACTATTTACCATGATCTATTTTAAGACTTTTGCTTTTATTGAATAGTTTTTCAACTTTACTCTTGAAATTCTTTTGACCTTGTCAAAAGATTCATACTTATACCATATCAAATAGATACGTTAATATCTACAATGATCGTTGGTCAAGTGGTAAAGTGTCAACAACCTTTCAATTGCACAAGTACCTATAGGTCTATATACATCAATATGTATAAGTCTTAATAAAGTTACTTGTCCTTTAAACCTTCGTAGTTCAAAGGCGCTTTTGTCTTTCAACAAACACGATTCGCATGAATTTCAATTGATTTGCAATCGAATTGATTTACGAGCTCCACGTTACGTAGACTCTCATAATGCGATTCTTGTTTATATTCGACTAAGCGACTATTTTACATAAAAGTCAAATACTTTATGTGAAGTCTTACATATTTGTCATTCGAAATTTGTTTATCTATTTCAAGCAAATTCAATCAAGATGCGTGAAATCTTATACACAAATTCATAACAATAAGAGAACGACATTTCTCTATTACAAAACATGATCATCCATCATCAAATATGAAATGGAGATAAGGTTTTATAAGATGTTTGGAATAAGGTATATAACCTCAAATTCCTAAACAAATTCTTTATTTAGTAAAGATAACTCTACGTATTCAATGGTAGCGGCCTAGACGTATAAGCCATTTCCAAAACGGAGTTTACTTTACTTATCTCGAACTTTCTCTTATTCATCATTGTCTACACATTTCGTTAAATGCGAGCACATGAACTAGCACCTAATTACTAGTGTGAATTAGAGATAGTGAGATAATTTGAACGACAAATATCTCAAGGTTTAGAACATCATGGTATTTCGGACAACCTTTCAAATGCCTCCCATAAATGGCAAATGAAACATCTCATGTGACACACGGTCACTAGTGAGGATCTCAAAGTTTCAACTCATATCTTGGTAAAGTATTCCTTTAATACTTAACCAATTACTTTTAGCACTAACAAGTGTGCGAACAATATATCCTTTATCCATAGAAAGAGATTGTATGACAATATCAACAATCCTTGATATTGGAGATCTTAATATCTCTAGTTGTCAATTAGCTACTCAAACCTTTCGGTTCACAAGCTAATGAAATATTTATCTTCTTATAAGAAGAGTCTCTTGGTTAACTCACATTCCATTACTCGATCATTAATGATTGAGTCTATCTTTTACTTTCTCTAAGACCGTCTTCTTGAGTAAGTGGATGAGAGTATAGAAGTCTTAGTATAGTCCTTATGAATTCTCCAATTCAAAGGTCTAGAACTTCTAAAAGGATATAAGCATTCGCTTTATTGAATAATTTTCGTCAAAACTAATCAATCATTGCGAAGCTATGTTCGGGAAGTTGAGGAACGTTTTTGGGATTAAACTTGCTCAAGTTTCTCATTTCCAAGAACATATCTTAGAAATCGGTATTTCTTCTCCAAGTAAATACCTTAGAAACGAGCTTGTCGTTTTTCAAAGATTTATCGCAACGAAATTAACATATTTAATATCTATAACAATTTCAATTTAAGGTCATTTAGTTTATGCAATGTTTTATTTATAATGATAAACAAAACTCCCACTACATTTATTTAATGTCCCAATGTAGTTGGTTTTCTAAGATCCCCGTTTTCATCAAGTAGAGCCTGCTATGGCACGACACCCTACTTAACTAGACAAGGTAGGTTCTCCAACCAATCATATCAACCATACGACTCTTGGTTTGTGAATATCTAAGTATATTTACAAACTTCGCCCCGATGTCCAAGAAAACTTGTTGGGTCCATCGATAAGCAACCTCTCTCTATTTGCTCCTAACAAATCTTTTCATTTGTACCCCGACTATCAAGGTTGACAACCATGACGTCCGCTATGGCGGACCGCGCCATGATTGGCTATTGACGTGAAGGGGATAGAGAGAAGGAAGGCGGTCGACTTAATCAATTTAGTTTGGGACAAAATATGTGACTCTTGTTTGGTGGTCGTGTAAGCATACACCCATACCTACCTATGACAATTCAAGGCATTCACAAACAATCACTTAACATAAGCATCTCAAGCATTGTCGTGGGTTTGTATGGCTCCCGCTTGCATTAATCTTCGTCGCATCTCCATGTAACGAGACTAATCTAATCAAGCTCTCCCACTAATTACTAAGATCCTATCTAATAATTAAGGGAAATAAATACATGTGATAAAATTCCTAAAATCCCGCCTAGGCCTTAGGGGCATGCAAGCCTCACAAGTTACATAAAAAATTAACCACTTAATTATCAAGGCACCTTAGGCCACTTTACAAGCAATCACATGCATTCACAACATTTTACAACACACAAGGTATTGACATCTTGAGCCATATCAAACCCACATCCTCCTACAAAACAAAGTTAGCACATATACAATATACATGATTCACTTGTTCTTAATTAATTTCATTAATTAGAATCTTTGTGCATACTTGTTGCTCAAGTTTTTCGAATGCAAAGAAGGCTTAACCTTAACAACCAATTGTTTAAGCCCTTTTAAATTAAATCCAACCATCAAAACAGAAAGGAGGGTATTTAAGGAGTCTTCTAATTAACCTTTCAATAAATTGATTAATTAGAAACTATTTTAACTAATTAAAATACGAAATTCGGGGTCCGGAAAAATTCAAAATAATTCGGTCTCCAAAAAATCCGAAATAAATCCAGAGAACTCCTTACAAAGATTGTGGTTACCTGTAAAAATCTCAAGGAGAGATCAGTTACCATCAGGGAGAACCAAAAAAGACAAATCCTCAAATCGTGCACGAAGCACCGTTAGAGAAAATTCTGTTATTGGTCTCAACCTTTCGGTCTGTATGATCATCCCCTTGATATTTTTCCAGCAAACAATTTACATAGAAAAATACTACATACAATAGGCTATCATTCCATGAAAAGAAAATCCACAAGTTATATTCAAGATCAACGAGATAACAAGCATTTAAGCAAGGTATCCTGTTCTGGAACAGACCGTCGACCAAAAAGGTTTCACTCGGTTGAGGTATCAAATCTCAATGAAAATCTATGAAATTAATTTTCACAGATTCCAGACTTAAAGGAGAACATTTCCATTTCAACATTTTTCCATAAAAGTTTCTCAATAAGTACAGTTTTTCAAAACAATCAGTTTGTTTGAAAAAACAGATCTGACAACTTCATCACTTTTCATCCTTGAACGCCCACATAATATCCGAAATATGCAACAAAATTTACATATCCAGAAAGAGCATCAAGTTTAGAATAATCCTATCTAAAAGTTACAGGTACTTTGTATACAAACTTATTTGTTACCAACCACAACAACAGAACTGTGCAGCAGAATAACAGATCTGTGCACCGTTACCGTTTAAATCACTAAAAATTCATTTTACATCGAATTTCAATGATTCCAGTGGGAAAACAACCACAACTCAAAGGGCTACAACCTCCAATAAGAAGGAAAAAATTTCAGAGAGCTTTACACCACGAAAAACAAGCAACAAGACAGAAAACAGCCTTTCCAGGGCCAGCAAGCATGCACATCACTAATTAACTTAATTAATTACGAATTCTCACTTAATTAAGTGTGAAAAATCTTAAGCACGACCATAGCTCTGATACCACTGTTAGAAATGCTCATATTTTAATTTTAGATTAATTACAACTAATTAATCACCATTAACAACAAGCAAATCAATAGATCTAGTGCTAAAGCAATCACACATCCAATCAAGAGAGAAGGTAGGAGAAATTGTACCTCTCATGAAATTGTATTCATGAGGCTCGAATCCATGGCATGGGAGTCGATGGGGTGCGTGCTCCACCATCTCCACCATCTATGGCCGCCTCTAGCCCACCAAGGACCCACCACCAAGCTCAAAGAGAATGCTAGTTCTCTTGAACCTCTTGCTAATCACCTTGCTTCTCTTAATTAACTATTTAATGGAGAGGAAAAGAGGTGGGATGCTCAACACATGAGCTAAGAGAGGAAGGGAAGAGCCATGGAGAAGAGAGAAAAAATCTCTCTTCTAGGTGGAGGCGCAAGGGAGGGGAGAGGAAGAGAGATGACGGCTAGGGTTTTCTCCCAAAGAGACCCCTTTATATAGCCAACCACTCTCATCCAATTTTCATACTATTTACAAGTATGCCATCCACCCTAAGAGGCCACCTAATAGGCTCTCTTGGGCCATCTTAATAAAAGGCCTTTATTCATTAATTCACCAATTAATGAATCTCCTTTAATTGTCTCTTTATTCTTCCTTAAATCGGGCCTTTAATTAACCAATTAAATAGAAGCCCAATTAGCTCAAACTAATTAAAGTAAGTTGAACATAATTAATTATTAACTCATTAATAATTAATCTATGATTAGCTAATGCATTATATTGTTTCCATATGATCCTTTTAATTTAATTAATTATAACGGTTCATAACGGTATATAATTAATTAATTAACTTATCACATTTCACAATACACATTATTGTGAATAAACAATAAATGCACCAAGTGGTTAGAATCCTATTTGTGCGACCCTATTTGAGGATTTATACTATGTTGGCCATGGAAATAAATCGTTATTTATTTTCAATAATCATAAGCGGTATCTAGCAACACGTTATGACTCCCAATTCGTATAAATAATGTACCGTTACAATATCTCAATCCTGCATAAGAAATAAAAGTATTTCTTTGTTTGATTCTTATGTCACACGATATCTTTGTATAATCCAAGATAGGAATGTGTCATTCTTGCAGATTATACATTTCTTGATCTAGAGTTGATCGTCTAGTTTGCATGCATACGATCCAACTCCATCAAGGGGCCCAAACAGATATCATCACTCACTAGGTATACTAATGAGGGACATACGGTTTTCTTGATGAACAACTTTTCCCCGCACAATTCAAGAGAACATAAATAAAGTCCTTATAGCAGCCTTTATCAGGAATCAACGTTAGACGATATTTATTGAACCTATCCTCATGTGGAAAAGCTGAGCATCTCAAACTTAGAATCAACAACATATGAAATAAACAATGACACATAACACAATCCATATGTTTATTTCATTGGGTCAAGTCCTGTACTATGTTCCAATAACATACACATATGCAATTAAGTTGGTAACTCCTTACCTATGATTTGTAGAACTTAATCATCACTTAACTTGCATACTAATCTTTTATGATAATTAATGTTCCTTGTTAATTATCAAGATTATGGACGATTCAGATTTATTATTGTCATTCTAATGAATGATCCACAGAGATCTACAATTCAGATCCTCAACCTGAATGATCTGTCAATAATAAACTCTAGGAACAAATGATCAAATATCATCATTAACATAAACTAAGAAAATAAGTCATTAAATATTGACTTCTAGGACATAACTCCAACAATCTTTTTTTTCTTGTAATTTCTAATAATCCGTCACTATTAGTTATGATGTATTGATATTTTAGTGCTACCATGTAAAATTTCAAATCAACATTAGTTTATTTTTTTTAAATGAAGCATTTATATTTTTATACTATTTTTATTTTGAAGTTTAAATTTAAAAAATATATAGAATCATGTTGTGTCGTGTCAAATCGTACCGTGTTGAACCGTATCGTATTAAACCTTATCGCTTTTCTAAAAATGCCAACACGCCACACCAACACACCCGTGTCATGTTAAATCCGTACATGTGGCGTGTCGTGTCGTTATAACACGGGTATGTATCGTGTCAACACACCAAACACGCCACAATTTGTAATTCACTAGGCAATCATGCGGGAATTGCTTAGGACACGCCCTCTTTACTCAATCATTCCCAATTCTTTTTTATAAAGACAAAAATACCCTCCCCTTTCCCAACTCATTTTTCTCAAACTACAACGCTAGAGCTCGAGTTCTCTATTAGCTCTGGCCGCTATTCCCCTGATCCGATTGTCATTCTCTCTCGTCTTGCTCTGGCTTCGTCTAATGACAACTTTGCCACTCGCCCTAACTTCTCACGGATTGATTCTCCACGACTGACAAGTTTAAAACCCTAAAACCGACCGAAAACCCTTACCTTTCATCGAATTCACAGCTCTCTTTCGCTCGTGTGCGTAACTAAAAGAAGCACATCGCCCAGTGAAGAATGATGGTAACTGCAGAGGGGTAACAGCAGAGGCGTAACTAAAATTTGGTAACAAGTGCAATATGTAAATATATATATAGAGATAGGCTAAATTAGACTCCAGCACATAGAGAGCCTGTGTACTCCAGTTTTTCAACCGTTTGATTTGAAATTCAGCGGCCTAGATTTAGGCGCTGAGGGGAGATAAATTTCCGTTTACTCATGCGACTCCCCGTTAATTTTGCCTGTTTAACTTCCGTATGTTACTCGCCGTTTCATCTCCTGTGCGATCAAAAGAAAAGAGAAAAAAAAGGTGAACGCTCTCTCTCTCTCTGCTACTTCTCTCACGCGAAGCCTCTCTCAGGCAAAGTAGAGAACAAAGCTGGCCTTCCTTCTCTTGCGATTTGAGACAACACCAAGGTACAATAAACCCAAGAATTCTATCTCCCCGTTTTCCTACATGCGATTTGAATTTTGTCATTTATAGAAAGAAGATTTTGTAAACCCTAGAATAAATTTGAGTTAAAATTTCTGCCTTCCTTAGTTAATGTTAGTAATACTAGGCGACAGAAAGTCAAATGATTCAATGAAGCCTTGAAATTTCATTAGTAATTTTTGCATACTCATGATTTTTTGATTTGGGAAAGTACAAAATGCAACTTGATTTTTTTCGGTTTGGATCCTGTCCGAAGGCTTTAGAACTAACCTCTTTATCCCTTACTCTTTTGCCCCTTAATTTCTTGCTCTTCTTGCTCTTGTTTCATATTATTTTTGAAAACCTGGTCCTAGTGCTTAAATTTTTTTTATGGTACCCAAATGGTGTACCACCTCTTTAAAACCTAACTAATTGATTTATGTCAATAAGTTACTCATTAGTATCTTTTCTTCTAATCGCATTACTGAAGCATTTTTTAGGACTCTCATCTCTTTTCTGTTGCCTAAAATAAAACCCCCCTAATATGTGATATTGTGGAAATTCTAAACTAGCATCTGCGATAAAGATACCATTTACTTTGCACAGGATTAATTTCCTAATTATGCATTGTTTTTCTTTTCTTTTTTTCAGACCTGGGGTACTTGAATCGAGAATGCTGGTCAGAAAGCATGGAGAGTTGTTTATTTATGTTTGTCAGAGACTGGAACAAATTGCTAGTTGATAAGGCCGCAAATTACCATCATGACGGGCCCAAGTCTTTACACTAAAGCTTTCACCTCGATTCGCTCGCTAAAAGCTTGGGGCAGGTGATAAGGCCCCAAGTTACCTCCTTAATGGGCTCAATGCCAACCTGCCCCATAAGCCTGATAGGCGGAGAAGCGCGACAAGGACCAAAAGGCCTGGGACAGAGGCCCAGCGCGTTGGCCCGTATTTAATGGCTTGACAGAGGGGGAATGAGGGGTAGCGCGGTCATTTTACCCGCCCCTGCCAGTCAGAAGAGACCCTCGAGAGGGGACAGCGGTTACGACCGTACAGACAGGACGAACAGCTCAGCAGACAAGCATACCGGCTTCTGACAGGGCTGACGTCACCAAAAGTTTCCTCTAGAATAGTATAAATAGGTCTCTTTAGGATAGAGGGGGGTCGGCTCTTGGGTCATTTCTCTAGGGTTTATTACTCTTTAAGCTTTGGAAAATGATGTAAAGCCACCATTGAATCATGAATAAAGAGATTTAAGTTTGTGTTTGAGATCTTTGTTGTTACTTTACTTGCATTAAACTTGTTACCAGACTAGGTAGTAACAACCACCGTGGGACAATATCTTTAGCAAGAGTTATAGCTGATGCTAGATCGTGGGAAGAGTTTAGAACCTAGGAGATTGTCTTTCGATTTCCTGATGGGAAGAGATCCATCCAGTCATCAAGCGCAAACCCCTGCGCAGGGTGAGCGCACCCCCTTTGGGATGCCACCAAAGCTCTTAGTAGGGGTCGCGGCTCAGGAGACCGCCCAGGCGGTACAACGCACACCAGTCACTCCGACCCAAGTGGGAACCCAGTCTACGCCCCCCGGATACCCCTGGCCAATCTACACCTCTCAGGCCGCGGGACCGTTGGGAGTGAATGCAACCAACTCGACCGCTCCTAGCGGTTTCGTTCCGACAGGAACCCAACTCCCAATCTGTCCGCCTCACTCTCACATTCAGTTGGGGTTGAACCAGCCTGGCTCCACCATGCCGCTTCATCCAGGCGGACCAGGAATTCCTCCGGCTTGGCCCACCCAGTCCGCTCCGGCTTATCCATTCAAGCAGATTTGGGACCAACACATGCTACAGTCATGGGGGCAGTTCTTGTCTCTATCCTCCCCTATACTGGGAGCTAACCCCACCCCGATGCTGACACACGTTGCTCAGCAGCCTTATGAGCGGGGACCAGTGCAGGAAGTTCACGCGGCTCCTTCCATGTCTGGACTACGAGCACCCCCATACGAGGAAAGCATTGGAGGAATTAGGGAAGAGCATTACCAAGGCACCCCTTCACTCCATCCCGACCAGCATGGCCGAGCGGTCCCGTATCAAGAATATTTCCCACCATGTGGTGGAGGCTGGGTCCCTTCCAGAGCCCCTCTCTATCGAGCTCTAGACCCAACTCATTCACCCAGCCACCACAGTACAGGAAGCGTCACTCATTCCCCGCAGAGGAGGCGACGTGAGTATACCCCTGGCCCAGGACGGCGCAGGCAACATTCTCCAGCAAGAGGGGTATTCCCAAACTATTTCTATCACAACTCCATCAATATCAACAGTTTTAGTAACCTCTCCAAATTCTCCACCAAGACTCTACAGTGCCCAAAGGAATTCATGTCCAGTTTCAAAGCTAGGATCTCTCTCTCTACCCTGGATAAGAGCGTATGGTGTCGAGTCTTCCCCACATGCCTGGAGGCAGCGGCATGGAAGTGGTTCTCAGAATTGCCACTTAACTCTGTCAGGGATTTTGCTGACCTGGAGGATCAATTCTTGCAGAGTTTTCCAAGTATCCAAGCGCCTGCCAAAAAGTCAATAGATTTGATGAGGCTCAAACAGGGTGAGCGAGAACCAACAAGAAAATTTCTCAACCGGTTCGCTGAAGAAGCCAACCAAACCGCTGATTACAATGATGAAATCATCTTGGTAGCAATAAGGCAAGGTCTAAGGCAAGGGGGAGCACTGCGTTGGAGAGATGTTAAGGAAAATTTCAAAATATTTGCGGAATTCAGAGCCGCGGCAGAGAAAACTTTGCAAGCAGAAGAGGATGCAGTAACAGTGGGCAAACCCGCCGGTCGGGGGGCAGCCAGCAAAAATTCCGATCAGCCCCGACGCAACCCTCTACCTGCCTCTCCTCAGAGGAAGCGGGGTTCTCACCCACCAACCCGCCGGGATATCTCTCCCCGACCATACGGTCGGAATCGCCCATTCCGAAAATATAAATGTTTAGTGGCACAGCCTCGATTTTCTCCTACAGGCGAAGATTATAGGCAAGAATACACCAATTATCATGTCTTTTCGGTCTCTGCCGACACACTTTTGCAGGTTGCCCAAGCTGATCCAGAGTTCAAGCGGCCAGAGCCCCTTTCCAGAGAAGAGACAAATTGGGGTGATAAGAACAAATATTGCAGATATCACAATGGATATGGCCATGCCACCTCTGAATGCATCAAATTGAAGGATGAAATTGAGAGGATGATCAGAAACACCAGAGTACTAGAAAGATATCTAGAGACTCCACAGTGGACCAATGGAGGAAGAGGGAATAAATGTGGACGCCAGGGAAACAATACTGAACGAAGACCGCGGGATCAGGACAGGCAAGCAGACCGACCACGACCACGAATCCCGCCAAATGCCGATCGAGATAAGTCCAGAGCCTCTCCCACCCCAATTTTGTATATAGCAGGTGGACCTGCTGCTGGGGGAGACTCTGAGAAAGCCAGGAAAAAAAATGCTTGCCCCAGAAATCTCAACAACCCATTCAGGGGGGAAGTTTTCCAGATTAGGGAGACAATTCTGTAGCAAACATGCGCATTACATTTGGACCTGAGGATTATGAGAGAGTCCATTTGCCGCATGACGACGCTATCGTCTTAATGTTGCGCGTCAATGGCACCCGGGTGGGCAGAATTCTCATCGACACTGGCAGTTCCGCTGATGTCATATACTATGAAACATTGAAGAAGTTGCACCTGCATGATCAACCTCTCAAGCCCATGGCTACACCGCTCACTGGCTTCACGGGTGATTAGCTCATGCCTATGGGGATTATAGATCTGCCAGTTACTTTTGGGGAAGAACCAAGAGATGTGGGGTCTCGGGTCAGTTTCATAGTGGTCAACACCCCATCTCCCTACAACATCATCTTAGGCAGGAAGGTCCTGAATGACATTGGGGCGATAGCTTCTACACCCCATCTTAAAGTCAAGTTTCCTACTCGAAATGGAGTCGGGACCTTGCGGGGTGAGCAGCAGGTCGCAAGAGTATGTTATCAAGCGTCAATCCCAAAGCAAGTAACCCAGATTGAGCATCTCGGGGAACAGTCCAAGTCTTATGATCAAGCTGAAGACATTCTGCTCCACAACCCAATCCGCCCTGCAGGCGGACCAATGGAGGATACAGAGGAAGTCAATCTGGGAGAGGGGAAGATCACTAAAATTGGTACTGTGTTGCCCAAGGAAGATCGAGACTTGGTAAAGGCGTGCCTCCTTCGCAATCGCGACGTCTTCGCTTGCGAGGGCGAGGTCATGCCAGGCATTGATAGAAACATAGCCGAACACTAAATCACCACCAAGAAGGGTATGAAGCTAGTTGCTCAGAAGAAAAGAAAGCAGAGTTGGGAAAAGAGGAAGGCTATCAAAGCTGAGGTAGAGAAGCTGCTGAAAATAGGCGCCATAAGAGAAGTCAAATACCCGCAGTGGCTGGCTAACCCAGTCCTGGTGATGAAATCCAATGGACAGTGGAGAATGTGAATAGATTACACTGATCTGAACAAGACTTGCCCAAAGACCCCATTCCCATTGCCTAGCATTGATGTAATGATTGACTCCACTGCCGAATTCAAGTATCTCAGCTTCATGGACGCCTATTCAGGTTACAATCAGATAAGGGTGAGCCCGGCCGATGAAGAAAAGACTTCCTTTGTCACTGAGGAAGGGTTGTACTGCTACAAGGTCATGCCATTCGGCCTTAAGAACGCGGGTGCAGAATACCAGAGGATGGTTTCAAAAGTTTTCAAGGAAGAGTTGGGTGAGATAATGGAAGCGTATATAGATGACATGGTAGTCAAGAGTTGTACTTGCCCAGATCACGTTTCCCACCTAGAAAGGGTCTTTGCCAAGATGAGGCAAGTCGGGATGCGACTTAACCCCAAAAAGAGTTTCTTCTGCCTCTCCAGCGGAAAGTTCTTGGGATTCATCATTTCTGAGCATGGCATTGAAGCTCATCCTGACAAGTGTCAAGCCGTAGTGAAACTCAAATCACCCAAATCGATTAAGGAGGTGCAAGGCCTCACTGGAAGAATAGCTGCGCTTAGCAGGTTTATCTCACAATCCGCCATGCTGTGCAAGCCTTTCTTTGATGTCATTAAGAAAAAGACACAGGAATTTGTCTAGGGACCAGAGTGCCAGGAAGCCTTTGAGAAAATCAAGGAGTACCTCTCCACTCCGCTCATCATCAGTTGGCCTGTAAAGGGCGAGCCTCTTTATCTATACATTTCTACTAATAATGATACCATCAGTGCGGCTTTGGTAAGAGAAGAAGAGGGTGTTCAAAAGCCTGTATACTTCATATCAAGGATATTGAGAGACGCGGGGACAAGATATCCAATGATAGAGAAGAGTGCATTTGCAATTGTGTCAGCAGCCCGAAAGCTGCGACCTTATTTTCAAGCCCATTCGATCCGCGTAGTGACTAATATGCCTCTCCGCAAGGCACTAGGGCAATTCAATGTCGCGGAAAGGCTACTGAAGTGGGCCATTGAATTATCGGAATTTGACATCATCTACCTCTGCAGAACAGCCTATAAGAGCCAAGTTCTAGCAGATTTCATAATCCAGGGGACTAGTGTGAGTTTTACTCCTGTGGAAGTGGTTTGGGAAGTATATGTAGATGGAGCCTCATCTAGCAAGGGTACAGGTCTGGGAGTTGAGATAATCAGCCCACAGGGAGACAGATTCAAATATGCTCTACAAGTAAATTTCAATCCGTCTCACAATATAGCCGAGTATGAGGCCTTCATCGCTGAGTTACAATTGGTCGCAGCCACAAGCGCCAAAAGCATTAGGATCCGCTCTGACTCCCAGTTGGTGGTAAACCAGATACTCAAGGAATACAAGACTCAAGATGAGACATTGATCAAGTATCTAAAAAAGGTAGAGCAGCTCATGGGTGGCTTTGACAGCGTCCTCATTGAGCATGTTCCCAGGGGGCAGAACGAAACCGCCGACGCCCTGTCCAAATTGGCCAAAAGAGGATTGGATAAAGATCGCCCTATAACAATCTTGGAAATTTCCTCACCCAGCATATAGCTTTTAAAGCCAACCGTTTTCCAACTACATCATGAGAAAGAATGATATTCTCCAATATGGTTGTACCTGGCTAAAGGAATCTTGCCACAAGACAAGAATCTAGTAAGAAAGATTAAGATGTAGTCCCTAGAATTCACCATAATAGAAGATGAGCTGTGCAAGAAGGGGTATCATCATCCTTGGTTGACCTGCGTAGGAAAAGCCAAAGCAGCCGAGCTCCTCAATGAAACTCATCAGGGCATCTGTGGGAGCCACCAAGGACCTGGCACATTGGGGAAAAGGATCATGCGCCAGGGTTACTACTGGCCCACCTTGAGACAGGAGGTGTGCCCAATGTCAGTTCCACGCGCGCATTGACCATAAGCCCCCTAACAAGTTGAAGCCGATCACAAGCCCGTGGCCTTTTGACATTTGGGAAATGGATATACTTGGGCCTTTTCCACAGGCAAAAGGGAACCTCAATTCATTGTAGTTGCCGTGGAATACTTCATCAAGTGGATCAAGGTCAAAGCACTGTCACTGATCACCTTTCAAATGATCACAGACTTTTTAGAACACCACATAGTGTACAGGTATGGGATCCCGCACACTATCATTACTGACAATGGCAAGCAGTTCACAGGGGCACCTTTCAAGGACTATTGTCGCGGATTGGGAATCGAGATAAACTTTGCATCCGTTTGCCATCCCCAATCCAATGAGTTGGCAGAAGTCTCAAACAGAACCATCCTAGAGGGGCTGAAGAAGAAGATTGAAGGGACAAAGAACACCTGGCCTGAGTATCTCAGCGAAGTGGTATAGGCCTATAACACCACTCCGCGATCGGCCACAGAAAGGTCGCCCTATGCTTTGGTTTATGGTATGGAAGCAGTCATCCTTATAGAGATTGTTAATCCAACGCTCCGCACTATTAGCTACTCAACCCGGCGTAACGCGGAGCGAAGGATAGAGGAGATCGATATGATTCATGAGCTCAGGGAAGAAGCTTCAACGCGGCAAGCGGAGTACCAGAGGAAAATGAGAAAAGTCTTCGATAAGAAAGTAGCTCCAAAATATTATCAGCTTGGGGATTGGGTGTTGAGGAGAGCAGCAGCAGCAGAGAAGCACATTGGTAAGTTAGATCTCGCCTGGGAAGGACCTTTTGAGATTGTGAAGTCAGCTGGAGCAAGAGCAATTCATCTCAAGGACGCACAGGGCAAGACACTAGCGAACTCATGGAATGCATCAGACCTGCGCAAATTCTACCCATGAGGTTCCCAAGGGAGCCGGATCCTTTGTATATACCGTTGTATCTTCTTTTTCAGCCTGTTTTTTACTTTCAATTAAGGTTGCAAACTTGTTGGCAGCCAAGGGCCATGAGCTCGCTGGCCTGTTTTCTGTAAGAACATTTTTAGTAATGATGCTTGTTGACTGGGTTACTTGTGTTGTATGATGCCTATATGATAAGCGTGAATGAGCTAACGCACTTTCTATGAAGTTTAGTACCTTATTATAAGGGAAGGTTTAACTTCGCTAAATCTTAGTACCTTTACGTAAAGGAACAGACTCAAGCAGCCGATTCAGTACCTGTTAAAGGGAACGATCCAAGTGTATGGGGATTCATGATTCATATCTCCTAGTACCTACACCAAGGGAATGGTCGGATTCATTATCTTAGTACCTACACCAAGGGAACGATCGGATTCATGATCCATAAATCTTAATACCTACACAGTGGAATGGTCGGATTCATCATTTTAGTACCTACACCAAGGGAATGATTGGATTTATGATCCATAAATCCTAGTATCTACACCAAGGGAATGGTCGGATTCATATCCTAGTACCTACACCAAGGGAATGGTCGGATTCATATCCTAGTACCTACACCAAGGGAACGATCGGATTCATGATCCATAAATCCTAGTACCTACACCAAGGGAATGGTCGGATTCATATCCTACTACCTACACCAAGGGAACGATCGGATTCATGGTCCATAAGTCCTAGTACCTACACCAAGGGAATGGTCGGATTCATTGGTCCCAGCATCCGTCTTAAGGGATAGTCGGATCTACCATCTATGAACATTAGCGCCCGTCGTTAGTCGGGTTTACCCTAAATAAGTCCCCACTCCTCCTTCGTCAAAAAAAATAAGTAAATAAAAATAAATAAATAAAGTAAACAATGACGAGGTAAGGAGACGTGCGCGTGACATCCTACAAGAAAGACGTGACATCTGCCTAAATCGCATGATCTTACACAATTTGTGTATGAGAGACGTCAAGGTTAATCTCCAAAGCTATAAATAACAACCCACATTGAATTAATCAAACGTCTTCCACAAGATGAGATGAAGAAAGAAGAAAAAATTATCATTAAAAAACACACTATGGCGCCAACCATGGACATTATTAAAATAACGGATAATCCCGTAGAATAGCTGAATAATTAATTAATTAACAGAAAGATCTAATTTCCTCAAAGAAGAGCAGTCCTGCCACAGACAAGTCAAGAGCTTCTTATCGACACCACCAAACCTGCCCCACATGAGCGAATAGGTTGGCGGAATCGCCCAGATAAGTTAGTGGCAAAAGACTTGACAAATATGCCATGTTGTGCCTGCCAAATGCTTAGTCTGAACAGATATGCTACATCAAGAACGACATATTCAATTATATAACAAGAACACTAGAATCAGGCGGACAAGCAAAGCGAACTCCCCAGGTTTTCCAAAGCTTAAGTCCCCACGATGATCCAGGATAGTGGGATGAGCTCCTTCCAATCCAACAACCTTATCGAGGTAGCATTAGCAACAAGAAGTGACGACTGACACGCTCATCCGAAAACGGTCCCTCTCAGGAACCATAAATACACAATTGCATGTGTTAGAGCAAGCAACATTTCAAGAGGGCAGATGAGTTAAGCCCAGGATTAGAGCTACTCGCACATACATGCAGCGAGTAGAGTGTTGACCCCGCGCCACCCAACTAGGGACAAGGAAAGGGCGGTTTTATAACTGCATTGGGCGAGACAAACACCATTTTCCGATAAAGCGACATCGCCCAGATGGACCTGCAGACCTTATCTCGCCTTATAGGCTAGAGAAAAAGAATTACACTTAAATATTATGTACTTCAATTTTATATGAATAAAATTTTGCTTCAATCAAGTCTTGATCTCGCATTTATCAGCGCCTCGCGCTAAGTTGCATCAAAAAGCGCGTCGCGCTCGTCTTAAAAGAAATAACAAGAGAATAAAATGTGCACTGTTCTAAAATATTCATTATAAGCCATAGGTTTATAACATGGGCATTACATTAACAAAGCAAAAAATAACTATCCTAAGAGTTCACTGAGGGTTCACCGCCATCATCCCCACTGCTGCTTGATCCAGATGATGCCGCCGCCAACAGTTGAGCCCGCCTCGCCTCCACTAGTTGGATGCTATATGCCTCCACTGGCTAAGCAAGCAACGCTTGGGGAAAGGCATCATTGTACTCTTCCCCCTCCACAGCATACCAAACTTAGAGGCGCTCCACGTGAAACGACCCATATGGCCCCTCACGAAAAAAGGTGGCGGTCGCGGGAATAGCCCCCCTGTTGGGAACTGCGACTTGAGCTCGCGCCCACCGACCTTCAACCCCAGCTCGAGTTGGAGGGTCAAAAGCCAAATAAAGGCCAAAGGAAAAGAGATTCCCGGCCTGGAAGCCATCAGCCAGCCCACCGGGGACCCGATACGCGCGCACCCAGTATCTTTCGAGGCGGTCCAGAGAATAGTTCCATAAGCGACGAGAATGGAGGAGTGCTCGGTTATCACTGACAGTTGAGGCCATAAAAATAAAGGGCCCCACCCTTACATGTGCAGCCTCTAGCGCCCGCCGTTCCAAATCAGGAGGCCCCCAGACTTGGAACCTTCTGGTGCATACCTTCTTCACTCTCCAGCGGAAACTTGGCCGCACCAGCAAAAGAGCGGCTTCAACATCGACCACTGTAAGAGGTCAGGGTGGTAGAGCATAAGGCCACGGTAAGAATAATCTTCAGCTTCAGTACGGCCAGCTGGGAGAAGGGGGTAATGAGGGATGAAGGCCATCGTAAAGATTGAGGAGAGAGCAAGCAACAACAAGAGAAATGAAGTTGAAGAAACAGCGCAGAATACAAGTTTTATTTATAGGTATCCAAAAGATGCAACCAAACGACAGATACAGAACCCAAAGCGCCTCTTCATAATGAAGCGGTGGGTACAGAACCCGAGGTGTCTCTTCACAACGAAGCGATGGGTACGAAACCCAAGGCATCTCTTCATAATGACTGAAATGAAGTGATGGGAATAGAAGACAAAGCATCCTTTCGTGATGATAGGAGCATAGCCCAAGACGCCTTTTCAATGGCATTTAATGCATGATATAAAAAGGTTCATAAGAAGTCATACTGCTGCGATCGAACCCGCGCATCATATTGAGGAAAATATCGTCCCTAACCTCGCTCTTCAAGCGAGATGGCCCGGCACCAGAACAGTTTCATCGACATCCTAGCCAGTCAAGCGGATCATAAAGCACAAGCAGTGCCAGACGAATCCGCTGGCCTCACCACTAGAAATAACTCCGTATCTGTCGTAAGACGGAGCAGTGGCAGAATCATCAAGTAGCAGTTATGATTTTGAATATTTCTCAAAACTGACACCTACACGACAAACTGAGTAATGACAAGGACCAAGTCCTTTCAAAGCCAGTCAAAAGACTGCAAAGCCTCTGACAACCAGAAATCGTGCGTAACACGAAAAATAAATGCACTTTATTGATAGGGGATTTTCCAATATAAATCCCGGAAAATTCGGACGTTCAGAGTACGAAGGGATTTGGTATAAATGCCAAAATTAAATGAATGCCAAAGTTAGGTGACGCTTCACACCTATAAATATCCCTTCAACCCACCCCAGAAGTGCATTGTCTCAGAATACTTTCTCATCTTCTCATAATACAAGAAATACCTAAAAGTTTCCAAGGCAGTAAGAGAGAGAGAGAATGAGGAAAAAGAAGAGAAAAAGAGAAGGAAGAAGAGATGCAAGAACAAGATAATCACGTAGGCTAGCTGATTAGGGGGAAGATAATCACGTAGGATAGCTGAGATCCGGAGATCAGCTAACCTCGAAGATTGCTACCCCCCGGATGATCCGGTGCATTATAGTTGGCACCACGACTACACAGTTCGATTCGGCTGATAGAGAGCAGGACGACCGATATAGAGTAGTTGTAGTGCTCAGCACGAAGTTCTTCTGTCAAGCGTCGAGATCATCCAAAGCCCGTCCCCACTTCGTCAGGAAAGTGCATAGTCCGAGCAAATCAGCACGACGTAACGGGATGGGACAGAGACGGGAGTTGCCAATGTCAATTCCTTTTACAAGGCATCCTAGCAGCTCCCACCCCAGGGATATTATCCGAAGGCAGGGCGATCTCAAGATCAACTTGCTCCGAGATCCCCCCCAAGGTGAAATCGCCAACATAACCTGGGTATGTCTCTTACAAACGGTGGCTGTTTGCAGTCACCGGTATGGAAACAGGGCGGCTTCAAGATCCGCCGACCCCAACAACGGGACAACTTCAAGATCACTCCACCTCGACCCTCAAAAAGTGGCCTCGCTTCGACTTCAATATTCACTATGTGAAATGTACCTTATTTCATTTTTTGTAAAAAAAAAAAAATGTGTGTGTAAGGGAATAGTACTTCCAGGCTGCTTTATAGCGCCTATGACTTCAGTCGAAGTCAATGTTTGAAGATTCGATGTAAAAGAAAAATTATCAATGAATAAAGTTTGTTTATTGATTATTGTTGTTTTAGAGTAAACAATATTTTATATCATAGTGAGATTTAAATTCGTTATCTCCCAGTACACTTGCATTTGCAACAAAAAGCGAATTCAGGGCTTTAGCGAAATGGTTAGGCGACACTCGACTTGGAACAAATTTGAGCGATGCTCAAATACTACCAATTATGATGAAGCTCAATTAACGTTTAAGTCACAAATATCTACACAAGCTTCTAACAGAGACATATACTACTTGAGTCAGGCAAACTCAACTAATCAGCAACACCTCGCTTGTGCAGCAAACCCACAGTAACAGTGGATTCAAAATAACGACGAAGTGACCAAGTAACGCTTGATTTGGAGTGAATTTTGAGCAATTCTTGAACGGGGCCAAGGAAAAAACAATACTTGTTAAAAAATGCTACTGCAAAAAACTTAAAACATTATTCGAGCCAGGCGGACTCGGCTAGCAGACTACACCTCGCTATTGTAGCGAATTGGCGATAATAGCGGGCTCAAGACAATTGCAAGATGGCCAAGCGACGCTTGACTGAAACAAAACATATGACAAATAAATTCGACAGTATAAAAGCAAAACAAGCGAGTTGAACAGTAATAGCATAATAATCAAAGAACAACATCATTCAAACAAGCAGATCGAAGTGAAACAAGCAGCTACAAATATGAAAAGCAGTTTAGCACAAGCACTGTCAACTTAACGAATAAATTACAACCAGATAAGATAATTGTTCAAGATAAAAACAACAAAAGATAAAATCCCAATCAGCAGGGATTACTCTTCCTCCTCCTCTACCTCAGGTTTTTCTACTTTAGTAGGCCACTGGTCCGGCGGATAGATAAATTTGGGCAGGCTGCGATCTTTGAAGAGAGCTGGCAACTCATTGAACACATTGCCAGGCGCATCATACAAAGTCTCAGTATTGGGGTCCCACCTGAAGTCGTCCCAGTTCTTAAACTTCAGCTCGCGGGGTGTCTTATCATCCAGCCCGACGTCAGCCAGCGTAAAAGGATAAAACTGCCTTAGGAAGTCGGCTTGCTCTTTCAGGGTAGAGCGGAGTCGACCAGCTATGCGAAAGGCAGCCGCTGGGACACAAGTTTCAGATTTCAAGAAGTCTGCAACCGCCTTGCTACTGATCTGAGTGATTTCAGAAGCGGAGATAGGGCGTGGTCCCTCTAAGACAGGAGAATTTCTAGCATGTTTCTCACTTGTTGCATGGGCTGAGAGTTTCTCCCTTTCTCCTTTGCTAACTCCGCTTCCAGCTCAGACACCCTACGTTTCCCAACCTCAATGGCGGAGTAGCACTCATCTCGATCCCTACGTGCAGCCTCTGTCTGATTTGTTTGAGCAGTCAAATCCTTTTTTAACTCCGTCAGCTGATCGACCTGTTTGGTCACCTCGTCCGACAATCTCTCCACCTGAAGGTTCAACTCGTCCACCTGAGCCCGCAATTTAGACCTTTCCAATGACACTCTGCCCAGATCATCCCGCATTCTTTCATAGGCGGCATTAGAGGAGAGAAGCTCCGCCTTAGTAGTATCAAGAGCCCTTTTGCTCTTGTCAACCTCATTTTCCAGCAGGGTTATTCTGTCGCAAGTAGCGACATAATACCGCTGGAAGGCCTGGGACGCGCTTTCCTGAATCATCACATCGCCTTTGGCCTTAAGTGTTTCTTCATTGGCCTTTTCGTAACGAGAAGTAAGAGAGACCACCACTTCAGTAAATTTCTCGAAACTTTCCCGAGCTGGCGCAGGAAGGCGGTCGGGATCAAGACTCGACAAGAACTGCTCGATAGTCTCATTGGGAACACTCTCCACTGCGAGCATTGGAGCTTTCCCCTTTTCGAGTTGCTCTCGCAAGTGGGTGTTCTGAGCGACGGCCGCCATGGTCGCCTGGTCGGCCCTATGTCGAAGCTCAAGATATTGGGCCAAGGTAAAAGAGGCCAAGTTGCCGATGCGCTGAGCATGCTCACACATGAGAGCGAGACCACTTTCTACATCCATCCCAACGCACTCGTCCTTAACGGCCCGCGAGATGGAGATCTTGTTCATCCCCGCAGCGTACTGTTGATGGTCAAGGCGATCATCTGATCCCGCCATAACTGCGTTGTAGCCTGGCACGTAGGCCACAAATGTGTCTTTTCGCCCCCTCACTTCAGATATGTGTCTTTTCGCCCCCTCACTTCAGATATGTGGGCAGTCCGCCAATCATTAGAGGCGGTTGCTCCCAGCGGAGAGAAAGCAAGAGATGACCCCACGCGAGCTGTATGAGGGCGAGGCAGAGGAGGACAACCGCTAGGTGGCACCTGATCAAGGGGGACTTGCTTATCCACCTCTTTGGCTTTTTCCGCCAGACGAAGCTGATCCCTCTCATCAGCCCGGCTAGGGTCATTATCAACATCCATACATTCACCCTCTGACTCGGGAGAGCGAGCTCGCTTGCGAGACGCGGCCTAAATCTTCCGCTCGGAGGGGAAAGCGGGCTCGTCTGAGTCCGAACTGGATTCATCACTATCTTCACCTAAAAACAGTCCAGAGTGAGAGAGTGCATCGAATATTTCAGAAATAGAAGGCTTTTCTATGACAGGGGCATAAGGGCCCAGCTTAAAGAGCTCTGGAGGAATCTCACCTGCAGCGGCCTTATTTTTGGGAGTTGATAATCTCTTCCGCTTACGGCGGGAAGAGCCGACCTCTTCAAATTCATCATCTTCTTCCTCAATCTTTTGGAACATCAGAGGATAAGCCTCCAGTGATCGCCAGTTAAAGGCTATAGTTAGAGGCCCTTCAGTAATCAACTTGGCATCCAACGCGTCCACAAAGTCCTTGTCGGCCTGATCGCTCGGACGAGGAAGCTAGAGTTGTGCCCACTTCCCGGCTAGTTCTCATTCCATTCCAAAGGAATGTCGAACTGACCATACAACTCCTTCGAGGCAAAGACAAATTGTCTCTGCCAGTCAGAAATTTTCTCAGGACGATGAAAAATGTTGGGCGTCCTCATCCTTAGGTTAGAAAGATCTAGGGTGCCAAAAAAGTCAAAGCAATGGCCCAGCAGCTCCAAGCTAGCGGGGCGATTTGGAAGGCCCAGCGACTTCAGTTGATTTGGGCGCATAAGAAGGTCGAAGGTGTTTATACAACACCATGCGCCGGGGTGAAGCTGACCTGGTGGGATTCGAGCAAATTTGAGAAAGGACACCTGAAAGTCGCTGAACGGAGTGAGTAAGCCGCAGCGTGCTGTTCACCAAACAGACATATCCCTCGTTCGGTCGCAGTGGGGTTGTCCTCTTTCTTAGATGCAACAAATTTGGTACCAGAAGGCGAGATCATTTTCTCACGGAAGTCGCTCATAGCGCAACCTTCCCCCCAACCCCTACTGCGAAACTGTCTTACTTTTTGGAGGGGGGAGTTTTCTCCTTAGCCGGCTTCTTAGTTGGCTCCGCCGTTTTCTCGTTTGCCTTATTCTTACTTGCCAGTACCTTACGAAGTTTCTTACTTGGCTCCGCCCTTGAAGGTGGCTCAGAGCCATGGGGCGGAACCGTCGGCGGGGTGGATGCTCCAGGTGCAGTGGAGCCGACTGGAGATTCAGCAGAAGCCCCGACTGCAGAAGGGTCAGCTGTTAGCCGGAGGGGACTTTGAGGAGTCTCATGACCCTCGTCATGGGCTGGGGCAGATGAAGACGCCATGGCTACAGAAGTTTCACCCGTAGAAGAGAAATTAGGACAAGTGAAAAAAGAAAAAGGGAGAAACGGAGAAGAACAAAGAAAGGAGGAAGTACTCACCAGAAGAAATAGTAGATGTCGGGAGGAGGAACGACGAACGCCGAAAGCTTGCAAGAGAAGAGAGGGAGAATGCACTATTTGTGAAGAAGAGAAGATAGAGTACAACCTAGAGAACAAGAAAGAGATGGAGGAACAGCGACTGGAGAGTATATATGGAAAGTGGGGGGGAGAATTCGAGGCAACGCAATTATAAGAAGATCTACAGGGCGTCGATTCGTTTTTCCCGCCAAAAAGACCCGACCAGACGTCTTTTCAGAGGTATCGTTTGGACCCAAGACCCACGAAACGCCGTCCACGTGTCATCCACTGAGAAGACACATGTTCGGAAGAAGTCAAGTCACTGACTCGATTCCCGAAGGGAGTGTTGGGATTTTCGAACCGCCTACGAAGTTATGTCGGCCCTATCAACCCGCCTATAATGTAACTTCCACTCTATTAAAAGCTTTCACCCCGCTCCGCTCGCTAAAAGCTTGGGGGCAGGTGATAAGGCCCTAAATAACCATCATGGCGGGCCCAAGTCTTAACTACACTAAAGCTTTCACCTCGCTTCGCTCGCTAAAAGCTTGGGGGCAGGTGATAAGGCCCCAAGTTACTTCCTTAATGGGCTCAATGCCAACCTACCCCATAAGCCTGATAGGCGGAGAAGCGCGACAAGGCCCAAAAGGCCTGGGACAGAGGCCCAGCGCGTTGGCCCGTATTTAATGGCTTGACAGAGGGGGAATGAGGGGTAGCGCGGTCATTTCACCCCGCCCCTGCCAGTCAGAAGAGACCCTCGAGGGGGGACAGCGGTTACGACCATACAGACAGGACGAACAGCTCAGCAGACAAGCATACCGGCTTCTGACAGGGCTGACATCACCAAAAGGTTCCTCTAGACTAGTATAAATAGGTCTCTTTAGGATAGAGGGGGGTTGGCTCTTGGGTCATTTCTCTAGGGTTTATTACTCTTTAAGCTTTGGAAAATGATGTAAAGCCACCATTGAACCATGAATAAAGATATTTAAGTTTGTGTTTGAGATCTTTGTTGTTACTTTACTTGCATTAAACTTGTTACCAGACTAGGTAGTAACACTAGTGTTTCTCAATGTAATTAAGAATGGGAACAAGATTAGTCAATGAATGGATGAAGCATACCTAAGGACAGCTAGGTACAATTGTTCGATAGATGGAGGGATTCTGATGTAGTTGTTTTTCTTTTAGGTATTATTGCAATAGTTATTTTTCTGTTATTCTGATAGAAAGGTTCTATCTGGTATGCAATAGGTTTAGTCAAATACCGTCTCTAACTTACAGTGAATGATTTGGGGGTTACATTTCTTTTAAATAAGCTTCGAGTAATTTAGTACTGTTGGGTTAATGAGCTGTTGAATATTATCCGACATTATGGTTTAATGCTATGTACTTTTTTAATTTTCTACAAAGGTTTTACTGGTGACACGTTATGTAATTGAAAATGAAATGATTTGCCCCAGATGCCGCATCTCTAACATCCTTAATATTGTCAAAGTTATTCATCTCTAATAAGTTGTTATTGCAGTAGCGCATTCAATTTTCAGGGCACTGAATTAAACCTGTCAGCATTATTGCAATTGCGTGTTCAATTATTTATCTTAATAAATACTACAATTATCAAGCCAATAGAAATCCTAATTAAACATTGCATATTTCTCATCAGTAGAAGAAGTTCAATAGGAGTGCACCATCCAATAAATTCACGACAAGCTCAATCTGGACATGCGTAGACGGATTGGGTGCCGATTCCAATTGCTGTTGTTGCTTTGACTATGCATCCCTATAATACAACATTAACATACTATGGTTAAAATCCAATTAATAGAACTGACCTTTAAAATTAAAAAGCTTGACAAACCTTAATCCAATTAATATAAGAGACAATTAATTAAAAAGCTTTTAAATCTGGTTTGCTAAAAAGCTTAACATATAAATGTCACGGTACCACCTCAATACTGGTATCAGTTATAAATCAAGCAACTAAAAGTATATAAATTCATAATATTTATTCATGAAATGAAGAAGCATTATCATATAAATAACAGATAAGAGAAACATTACATTTACCTTCCAGAAAACCCGATTACCCAAAAAATTTACGAGCAAGTCCCTTAAGCTTCCTCATTTTGACACTTGGGTCCCTAAAACCAGGACAAATATCAGAACCATACCATAGCCATAATTTTGGTACCAATGCCTGATACAAGGCATGTACCACAGTCATGTTAAACCCTTAGAACTATGGTCAGCATCCATTTATATAAACTACTTAAAATAAGACCCATTAATAGTAACTAGAGTACTAGAGTACTAACCAATCAATTTTAAAAATAAGAAAAATAAAATAAGACCTACTAAAGCTACTTAAAATCCAGTACCAAATTAAACACAAAATTTCCATAAAAAGCAACTTAAAATATATCAATACTAACAAGAACAATAGTGAAAATTAACAAGACCCATTAATAGATTATTCGCATCATCTATCATCCCACAACATATCTCTAATCCAGCAGGTATGAGTCTGACTTCAATCAATCTAACCAGTATTTTTTTTTTGGGCCCTCGTAAAACACTCTTGAGATAAATATGATTTAAAAACTAAGCGCACACATGTAAGAAGAATTAATAATAGAGTCTTTATGGGTGGTTTTCTGAGATTTTGTTTTTTTTTTTCTTTTTTATATCTCATATTCGGTATAGGGGACAAACAAACTAGTAAAATGGAAAAAGACGAATGAGCAGTTAAAGTACTTGGAGCACCTATCTAAAATCCCATAATCAAACACACAAAAAGGTAAGAAATTAACGGAATTAGGTTAGCAAAGAGATTACCAACAGATAGGAGTAAGGAGAAGACAAAATCGACCAGCACATCACCTTACCTTATCGTGATCACCACTGACTTCGTCTACAGCCTGACTTAGCGTCCAATAGTTAATCTGGGGTTCTGAGGTAGAGGGGTTATGAGGTCCACATTGCTGAGGTGGCAGTCGCCATCTGAGTAAGGTGAGCGGCGAAGATACGACTGACGAGAAATCAGAGTCAAGGAGGAGGAGAGTAGAGGTGGGGGCAAGAGAGCGGAGTTCTCGAAGGCTTCAATTAGAGAGAGAGAGAGAAGGTGATAGGTGGGAGAGCACAGTGACTCACCGACTCTCTCATCTAGGTTTCACTTCGGCGAGAACGAAGGGTACAAGGAGCGAAATAAAAGAGACGGAGAGAGGAAACGGAAAAATAAACAGAAAACAAAGAGACGGAGGCCCAATTTACTCCCTCAGGCCTCAGCGCCTAAATCTGCGCCATCGAATTTCAGATCAAACGGCTGAAAAACTGGAGCACACTGGCCCTCTATGTGCTGAAGTCTAATTTAGCCTATATATGCTTGCCTTATCACACAAGAGGACCCTTATCAAGTTCATCACATTATTCTTAATAGTTATGAACTTGAAATTGCAGCCAAGGCACATTTTCATTCCATATTTGTGCATATTTGTTTGGATAGGAACTGTTTGATTCCTAACCTAGCAAATTATTGAAGGGCTCTTTTTTATTTGTGATCGTGGGTTGTAATATATTTTCTTATTGCCCTCCTTTTTTGATGTATTGAACAATGTATTTTAAATGCAAATTCCGCCTACGGGCTTTTAATCAAAAAAAAAAAAAAATTAGCCTATATATATATATATATATATATATGGGTCATGCTATGGTGGACACAAAAAATTCATAGCTGTAAATCACAGCCGTACAAATTTTGAGGGGTAAAATGGGTATAGGAATAAATCTCTGTTACTCTCCGTTAATCTCCGTGAAGTAGTAGGATGCGTCCCTAATTTCTCCCCAGCCCGACGGCCCGACCCAACCGTAAGTTCAGTCTCTCCTCAACCCAGCACCGTTCTTCCCACCCTCGCCGCACCAACGCTCTATCTCCTTCGTCAGTCTTACAACTTGCTTGTCCACCTGCTCGGCCGATTGATCTGCCGTTTACTTCACTGGTTTGCTTGGGCGATCACTCTTCTCCTCCGCCATTTGGTCCACAGATTGCTCCGTCGTTTGTTTTGCCCATCACTCTTCTCCTCTGCCGTTTGCTCTACCGATTTCTTTGTCATTTACTCTGCTGTTCAATGTTCTCATCCGCCGCCTGCAACCTGCGCTGCTGGTTTATCTCCTCTCTGTACTGTAACACTCCTCTCTTCTCCATCGATATTTGTAGTTGAAGATGTTTCAAAAAAATGGAAAATTAGTTGGATTCTGCATTGATTCAAACAGTTGCTCCTTATATTAATTTATATTAATCGATTTCCAGTGCAGAAGTCTTGAAAACTTGTAAAAAGGGGATCGAAGCAATAGCTGCTCCAATTAGGATTGAAAGGTTCTTCTCGTATTGATGCCTTTGTTAGTGTCGAAACTTGGGGGGTTAAGGAGGTAAATTTTGTTGAGTAAATTTGAATGATTGTCATCATTTTTTAATTTGATTCACAAGGACAAATTAGTGAAGTGTTAGACCATGAGGCTAGAGACGATATATTTGGTTCACAAAGAGGCTGAAAATTGCAGGTGAGATTGTGTCAGATCTAGTTCATTGAGGGTCCAGTCAACTTGAGGTTACAATCTACTATCTAGTGTTCTTTTTCTTTTGCATAACTGGCATAGGTCTGTACAGACTGATTTATATTAGTGATTCAATATTTTTTTTTGTTCCTTAATATTTACTGCTTAAGGTTATTCTTTAAGTTGAAAAGTAAAGAAGGAATAATTGTGTGTCAGATTCAACAATTAAGAATAAAACCTAGCTTGTCATATACTTTTTCTTTTACTTATTTTTGAACTATCGTGTTGCACTGTTCAGCAAAGAGTTTAGTTCCCAGATTTGTACCAGTATGCATATTGTAAAAACTAAAAAGTACATCATTCACGTGATTAATCTGATGATTAGTGATTGGATATGGCCCAAAAGGCCCAATCCGGAATAAGTTAACAACAAGGCCAAGCACAAGGCCCGGCCCGAGAAAGGTCCAGAAGCCGTTCGAAGAAACACAGAGAAATTAGGCGGGAAACCAAAAAGAAGCGGGAAATACGAAATACATAGAGACCTTGGAGGGGACCAGACGGTTAGAGCTGAACAACCCAGGCGGGGCCCACTAGAGTATCTGGATCCGAGATGTCAACAAGAATGCTTGAATAACTTCTCGGATTGAAGGGAAAGCTTCTCTTCAAGGGGTGTTCGAAGGTCCTCAACATCTCGGGATAAGCAAGTGGCACAAGTGGATATAACCGTTGTCTGGTGACGTCAGCAAGGCGGATCTCTATTCGAGGCATATATATAGCAGGGGTAGAACACTGTAGAGGGGGTTGAACATTCTTACTTACACACACACAATTCTCACTGTAATCTCCAATTATCATCAATAAAGATCTATTTTTATTTCTCTCAAATCTCAATCTCTACCATTGTTGATCTCTCTACTTAAGCTAGACGTATCAACTGGCGCCCACCTGAAAATCGTGGCTAGAGTGATAGATCAAAGTACGTCGGTGTTCATCACTCTCAGCATCAAATTTTGATGAGTGAGATTCGAGGCGTGGTCAATCCACGAAACCTTGATTTTGAATTTGCAATGGCAGATTCAACATGCAACACGCAAATCGCGGCTTTAGCATCAAAAGCTCATGCAACTCAGCATTCACAACTTGGAATGCCAATAATTGAAGCATTATCAAGTTCTCTCAACGCAGATCAGATGATGTCAGATCCACGATCTGCACAGGCTCCTCTGCACACACAACTTGGAATGCCAACAATGGAGGCATTTCCAAGCTCTCTGAGTAGAGATCTATTAACTCCGGATCCAAGGCTCGCGAGAGAAGGGTTAATACAGCAACCCAGAGTTTCTGGAATACCTGATCCGTATAGATCAGATCCACCTCCGATCACACAAGTAGGAGAGTTGTCAGGGACACCTACAACCAGATCCAATCCTACACAAGTGCCTCCAGCAGATCAAGCAGCAAATACCAACACCGTTCCACCAAGTGGTGTAGCATCGTCAACTTCGACACCTCCAGTCGTTGAATCTGTAACCCAACCCTCTCCTCATCCTATTCAACAACCCAATGCGTCAACAGCGAATGCTACAACCTCTCAGATACCAATACCTCAGTCTACTCCATCAGGTCACACTCAGACAGGCCAATATCCTTACAACTCGTGGGGATATTATCAGGCAAATGCATGGAATCCTCATATAATGCAGGGATCATACAGCAACCCATACCAATGGACTCGCGAGAACTACAATCTTCACCAGCAATACCAATACTATCAGCACCATCCAACAAATTTCCAAGCACATCGATACCAATACATTGCACCACACATGTATCAGGAGTTCCAGCGTTACCCTCCAGCTCCACAACCCCCACCACCTTCGCAAACCAGAAACGCACCAGATCCCCCAGTTGAACCTACACCACAGCAAAAGATCCAAGAGAATCACTTGAAGAAAAAACAGGGAAACAGTGATTCTTCTCGGGGCCGTCCTCTTTCAAGGAAAGATCGCAATAATACTGAGGACAGTAGCCCGGACTCATACAACTCACAATCGCCTCCCCCAGGAGCACTAGCAGCACATTTATACAGAGGGAAGAGAAAAATTGATATGAAGGACTTCCCATATCTAGATAAATATCCCAGTAACAAAGCTGGAGATGCACATTCCTTCGCTTATAGTTTTCGGGAGACTATGGCGTTGAATGGAGCTTCAGAGAGAGTAATGTGCCTCGTATTTCCCACCCGACTAGTCGGACCAGCTTGGGATTGGTATGCACAGCTTCCGAGAGGGTCCATCACAGATTACAACGACCTGATGCGAAAGTTCTTGAAGAGGTTTGGAGGGCTTAGGCCCCCAGCTGTCAGATGTGCTAGTCTCTTATCTCTGAAACAAGAACAGTATGAAACTTCTCGGGAATTCCTTGCCAGATTCTCAGCAGAAATAAATAAAGTGACAACAGATTTTGATGAGAAGTTGGTGTTGGCAGCAGCAATGCAAGGACTAAGAAGTGGCAATCTAAGGTACGAGTTGGTGAAAAAAGGCTGCCGAACTCTTGAAGAGTTCAGAGAATGTGCTGACCAGGTCATTCGGGCAGAAGAAGATGCAGCAAATATGGGAAGATATCAAGATCAAAACAGCTCGAGATATGGCCAACAAAATCATCATCGAAGTTATTCACCCCGTAGGAGGAGAAGCCCATCCCCGAAAAATAAGAAAAAGAACAGACAGATCAAAGGGCCAACTTACAAACTTTCCTCTTATAAGAGAACTGGCGAAGACTATACCCCCTTTTACACAAATTATCACATAACAAATGCATCAAGGGAAGAGATGTTTTTTGCAATCAGGGACAGCAAAGAACTGGAAAAACCTCAACCTTTGAAAGATGACGAACAAATAGACAAAAGTGTCTTCTGTCATTATCATAGAAGTGCTGGACATCACACCCGAGATTGTTTGAAGTTGAAAGATGAGATTGAAAGGTTGATAAGGCAAACTCATTTGCTAGAAAGATACCTAGAGAAAAACAAAGAGGGGAGTCGTCTACAAGAAGACCTTACAAGCCAAACAATTGGAAAAACAACGACTCGCGTCCTAATAGAGCACCCGTTCAAACTTCTCGGAACAACAACCCAATCAATAGCCGAGAAGAAGACCGAGACGCCTCACCTATCATTGCTTACATAGCAGGAGGTGATGCTTCTGGTGGTGACACAGTTAAGGGGAGAGCATATTACGCAAACTCAAGGAACACAAGTACCCCTTCTCGATATGAAGTATTCCATTTACATGCTGCTGGATCTCTTGTTGAGTCACAGATTTCTTTCGGTCCAGAAGATTGTGCGGGAGTGAGATATCCTCATGATGATGCCATAGTGTTAATGTTGAGGATTCATGGAACAAGAGTAAAAAGAATTCTAGTGGATACGGGAAGTTCAGCAGATGTATTGTATTTTGATGCATTAAAGCAGTTAAATCTAGCCACATTCCCATTGACCCCAATGCACACTCCACTTGTCGGCTTTGCAGGAGACCGAGTAGTGCCCTTGGAGACCATTGAATTAGATGTTATATTCGGAGAGTCCCCCCGAGATGTTTCAACAAGGATAAAATTTATAGTTGTCAATGCTCCTTCCGCTTACAATGCAATATTGGGCAGAAAATCTCTCAACAACATCGGGGCAATCGCCTCGACTAAACACCTGATGATCAAGTTCCCTACAAAAGAGGGAGTAGGAGTTTCTCGGGGAGAGCAACAACTTTCCAGGGAATGCTATCAAGTAGCTTTGGGGAACCATGTAGCGCAAATAGAAAAGGAAGCTGTAGTAAAGAAGACGAAGCCACCTGGTTCAGGTGGACCTGTGGAAGAAGTCGAAGAGGTTGAATTAGGAAGAGCAAACGACAGGAAAAGAGAGGAGAAAGAGATGTCCAAGTGAATAGAAGAGAGAGAGAGAAGTTAGAAGGGTGTAGAAAGCGAAAAACACGAGGGCAAAAGGCGGGAACGCGGCAATCCCAAGAGAGACAAAAAGGAGGTGCGCAGTCTCTAAGGGAATGAGAAGATGCCACGTACCCCCCCTCTTAAATGCTAGCAGGCGAAACGACAGGAGATCAGAAGGACGAAGACTTAAGGGTTAAGTCTTCAGTGATGCAAAACATCTCGGGTCGTCAGCGAAAGCGGAAACAGTTCAAAATTTGACAATATACCTCGTATTATTTTGAGTTAACACTCAAGGGCTCAACGAGATAACATCTTGAGTTAAGTCTCAAGGGCTCGAGAATACATCTCGGGTACGATATTATGTTAAGGTTTAAGAAAATAATGTTTGAAAGAGATTCTTGAGCTAGGGCTCAAGGGCTTGGTGATGAATCTCGGGTGATTTCTTAGAGTTAAAACTCCAGGGCTCGAGGACATGTCTCGAGTATGATTTTATGTTGAAATTCATGAACTCGACAATACATTTGTGAGAGATTCGAAAGCTGAAGCCCAAGGGCTCGTTAAGATACCTCAAAAGATATCTTGAGCTAAAGCTCAAGGGCTCAATGGTATATTTCGGGTACGAACTCGAGCTAAGGCTCAAGGGCTCGATGATACACCTTGGGTATGATCTTGAGTTAAGGCTCAAAGACTCAACAACATATCTCGGGTATAACATTGTGTTAAGATTTAAGAGCTTGGCAATATAATTAACAACTTCCGAAGATCAAACTCTTCACAAGTTCAAGGGCTTATGATAGGATATGGCCCAAAAGGCCCAATCCGGAATAAGTTAACAACAAGGCCAAGCACAAGGCCCGGCCCGAGAAAGGTCCAGAAGCCGTTCGAAGAAACACAGAGAAATTAGGCGGGAAACCAAAAAGAAGCGGGAAATACGAAATACATAGAGACCCTGGAGGGGACCAGACGGTTAGAGCTGAACAACTCAGGCGGGGCCCACTAGAGTATCTGGATCCGAGATGTCAACAAGAATGCTTGAATAACTTCTCGGATTGAAGGGAAAGCTTCTCTTCAAGGGGTGTTCGAAGGTCCTCAACATCTCAGGATAAGCAAGTGGCACAAGTGGATATAACCGTTATCTGGTGATGTCAGCAAGGCGGATCTCTATTCGAGGCATATATATAGCAGGGGTAGAACACTGTAGAGGGGGTTGAACATTCTTACTTACACACACACAATTCTCACTGTAATCTCCAATTATCATCAATAAAGATCTATTTTTATTTCTCTCAAATCTCAATCTCTACCATTGTTGATCTCTCTACTAAGCTAGACATATCAATTAGGTAATTGAGCTGAAATAGATGGACAACACTACTACAAGTAATTAAACCAAAGCTCAATTAACCCAAAATAGATAAACACATACAGGTTAAATCCGATTTTACTCTTTGACAGCTGCAACTTTGTTTCCATTTCATTTCTCTCTACTGTTAAATAAGTGCTGAATGAATGTTGTTTGTTTGTTTACTGCTACGTGGATCCAAGCAATCTATCCATGTTATGTTTGTTTTTTATTTTGTCTATGGTATCTGATCCGTATGGTATGAATCATACTATCAGTTATCTGAGGTACTGGTATGTACCAATTGGTGCGCAATTGTCTGTAGAGATAAATAACATTCTTCTTTTGCATTGGTTTGAAATGATTCCATGTTGTACATTACATTGTCTTTTTTTTTTTTTTTTTTTCTTTTTTAGGTTGGCGATTGTGAACCTGAAATTTCATTAGAAAATAAATAAAGAGCATTTTTTCTAGTGGGGAGACGATACAATTGCACAATTGAGAAGAAAAGAAATCTGAGTAAATGTTGTGTGTTTGTACGTGTGTGTGTGTGTTTCGGGTTTGGTGTATAAGAATTAGATGCGGATCCAATGTCTAAGTTCGCTATGCACGCTATTGTTATATACCGTGTGTATCTTTTGTAATAAAATTTTCATACCAAGATACTTGCAATGGATACCAAATGAGTTCGCATCTGGTGCCAGATTGGCTGGTATAAGAACTAAAAATCCTTGATTTTGACCAAATAGTGGATCAGAAGTAGAAAGGCAACCCAGTATTCCAAAATTAAGAAAGGCAGACTATTGCCTCCATATTTGCAAAGAGCATCCCATACTAATCAAATCAGATTGCAAATTTGCAATCTTTCACGATTTTTTTTTTCTTCTATTTCTTATGCAAAGGAGCCAATTTTTGTTGCATAAATAGTCCATTAAAAACGAGATATTTTAGACGACGATCCTTTGTTGTGGGCTTGTTGCCAAAAAAAAATGTTTGGTATGGATAATGAAACAAATGTTTACCATCTCTATTTTTTAAATTGCATATGGATGAAACGTGCAAATAAACACATGTTTATATCTAGGGTAACAATTGGCTCCTTTGTGTAAAAAAAATATCTCGCTTGTTAAAAGTATCAAGAGTTGGCACATACAACGCGATGTGATGTTTGTGTCAGAATACGTATCATGTTGGCTCCTTTAACCATTTAACACGATACGACACGACTAAAAAGATAGTTTGTGTCAACATGACACGACACGAGACAACAACACGTCCCAACCATTTAGAAAATCATGTATTACGTCATACAACTACAAAAGCTCGTAGTTATACTCAACATATAATCCACAAAAACAAATAAAGTTCATCTAACATTCAAAATGCATATAAATTTCGTTGATTTGTAATGGATTTTTTTAATTGACTTAAAAAGGGTAAAATTAAAAAAAAATGAAATAAATGAAATTTGAAGAAGTTTGAATATAAAATAGTTTTAAAAATGAAATTTAATTAAAATTTAAAATAATTGTATATGTATCTAAAAATTCACATTCTATCTTGCAAGTAAAATTTTCATGTTTGGTGATTTTATAAAATGAAATGAGCTTTAATTTGGTCAAAACTATTTCTATTACAGGTTAAAAGTAAAATGTTACTGAATAAAATCAAACATTTCAAAACTTGACGAAAAAAATATATATTTCATATGATGAACAATAAATTTTATTAAGCTTTTCAAGTTTAATTCTAGCATTACTGCACATGTAAGGTTTGTAATAGCATTTTGTAGAAACAAGATGTAATATTGGAAAAAAAAAACTTTAATTCTATTTTAAATTGACGATGCATTAAAAAAATAATCTTATTTTAAAATTTGGTTAATAGTTGAAATAAAAAATTGAAAATATGAATTAAAGACCAAATGGTACTAAATATAATCAAACATTTCAAAACTTCATAAAAATATAGATTTCATATGATGAAAAATAAATTTTATTAAAATCTTGATGAAATTTAATCAAGTCGTGTTAGTTTGTGTCGTGTCAAAACTTTGTGTTAAGTCATGTTGGCACATCATGTTAGTCGTACCAAGTCGTCGTGTTAGTCATGTCAAGGCGAGTCAGATTATTTTATTATTTTAAAAGTTAAAAAACTTATTAAAAATTAAAAATAAAGGAAGAAATTAACTTTAATATCATTTTTAAAAAACAAAGATGTAATGTTCATATCATGTCGTGTCGACACATCATGTTAATGGTATCAAGTCGTGTCATATTATTTTAATATTTTTAAAGTTAAAAAATTATAAAAAGCTTAATAATAAAGGGAAAAATTTTACCAGTAGAATTTTAAGAAAACAAGATGTAATGCTCATGTCATCTCGTGTCAAGTTGTGTTAGTTTATTTTATAATTTTTAAAGTTAAAAATTTATTAAAAAAATTAAAAGTAAATGAAAAAATTTACTTATAAAATTTTTAGAAACAAAGATGTAATGTTTCTATCTTATTGTGTTGACATGTCGTCGTGCTGGCACGTCGTGTCGATATGTCATGTTGACACATCATGCATATGCAATTTACAACTTGAAGCTTCTTTATATGATTATACTAATATTTTTTTTACCTATGAATTTCGATTATAACATTATGCAATTTGTCTTTAATTATATAAAATAAGACAAAACTTTTAGAAATCATTGATTAATTCATTAATATGAACTTTGCTTTATAGAAATTTTCATAATTTTACGTTTTAAATTGAAGTTAATGCTACAGCCAATTTTTACTGTAATTTCATTAAAAAAGGTAAAAATCATACTTTTTTCATATTTTAATTCTAAAAGTGATGGAAATGTACTTGCTCAAAATATAAAAAAAAATCGTATAAAAAAGAAATCAAAATGATCGTAACATAAAAGTGTGATTCAATATTCATACATAATCTTTTTTTGGCAACAAAAAAATATTCTTCTACTAAAATTTCTCAATGAATCCTTAAATATTTTAAAAAGTAGAACAAAATCTACATGATTCGATTTACACAATTAATAATTAGGCTTTTAACTAATTGATTTTAGAAAAAAAAAATTTCCTTTTATGCAACAACAATCGGCAAAATACGGAATTGCCAAATATTAAATTGCCTTCAACTAAGGCCCTGATCACAATGATTTTTACTCAGGATTTCATTTCATTTGAATTGATTTCGTAGGATTTTATAGGATTTCGTTAGATCTAATTACATATAAATTCCAACCAAATGACACAAAATCCGCTCATTGTGATCAAGAATTTTCCAATGAAATGAACTGAATTAAAATCCCATGTTAAAAAAGGGGGATTTTGATCAGGGCCTAATTAAATCGCCTATTATGAAATCTCCTCTCTGGACACACATTCACAGAACAAACCAAAAATTTGAGCAAAATATTGACGGACTTGTGTGGCATAAATGGCTGATGCTAGCACTTCAATGAGAAAACATGTTGAACAAAACATATCTTCCATTGCCGTATATATTTCTTCTCGTAACTTAATTCCAAAAATGGAAAAAAATGAGAAACATGACTTTCCGATGCGATATATCTTCTATTCCTCCCATTTTTTTTTTCAATTTCTCGTAGCCCAAGTGATGTTCAGCAACATTAGAATGAGAAATGAGAAATGAGAAATAATTTTTTTTTCTATTTTATTATAATTCCATCTGACGAAGTGACACCGGTTAAAATTCAGAGCATTTAAAATCGTAATTTCACCCTAAAGGTTCAAAACCAGCATATAGTTTCTGTCCTGAGGCGGCTTTGGAGAGAGCATTTCCTGTCATGTCTGGTGTTCTATTAAGGATAGTACCAGACATCGCATGAATTTTCAAGCCCAGCAGAATCTAAAATCTGAATCCCGAAACAGCAAATCTCCCAACTTCGCTATGCCTTCTCTTTTGTCAAGCATTACATGGTCACTTGGGTGTTATACACTAATACCTTCCACCTCCTTATCAACCTACAATTGAAAAGGAAAAAGTAAATAAGGATCAAATTAGAAGCTGATGCAATGCATGTACCCAAATAGAAATTGAGGATCTTCGTTTCAGACTTCATTGAGCTCCTCTAATACATATTATTGTATTGTGAGCAGTAATCATCACAGATAGTCAAATGTATTTATAATCAAAGTTTCTGATAGTATTCTATAGGCACGTAATTAGTTCAATCAAATTCTAGCAAGTATAACCTTGCTACTTTTTCCTTCTTTTTTTTTCCCACTTGGTCTGTACTCTTTTTATTAGATTTAATGAAAAATTAAGTATAACCCTGCTACATTAAGAAAAAAAAAAACCACGTCATATACAACAAACAATACTTATTTTTTCAATTGAAACATCACAATGGGAAGTATTTTCAAATAATAACTTGAACTAAATTGTAATGCTTTGCCAACTGATGCCTAAAACTTATAAAAGTACCAGTTGGGAGTTAAAGCATGTTATCTTCTAAAATGGGTAGAAGGATCTCATAAAGCTCAGCCATCCCAAGCCTAGTCTCAGGCTCTCAGCCGATATTGCAACTGAGTCGCCAAACCCCAGTTTGTGGGTCTCACCAGCAGCTGCTGCTAAAAGACCTTGTTCATCTAATGACTCAGATTTGTTCATGGCGGCAATACTACGGATGCCAGATGCATGCTTTCTTGACCACTGGCCCACCAAGAGATCCATCCGTAGAATAATACAGACATTGAAAAATTTAAATTATTACAGTAACTAAGAAATTGCTTGCATTTACATTGAGAAAAAAGAACTTTATCCACCAGTTGATTAAATCCTCACACCTACCAATCATTGAAAAATTGATGCATGTTGGCTCAAAATTAAGTTTATATCATGCAAAAATTCTGTATCTGTGAGAGACTTCAGTAACCAGACTTCATGAAAAAATTCTTCCTGTAAATGATTCCAACAGCGAACCTGATATTCTCCTTGATGGATGATTGTTGGAAACCCCACGCGGGCACAAAGAGATGAGCCGTTGAGGAAGGCCAGCAGGTAAACCAGGAGGTTCACCGGACCAAGACAACACAGAACTCCGAGATCAATCCGACGTGGGCGTGCCACTGGCGCTGACTAAGACGGGTTCTCAACCAATGACCATCAATAATCGCTCCTCTCCTCCCCGTCGATCGCTCGCTCTCTCTCTCAATCGCTCCACCATTTTATTTTGTTTTTCTTTTTTCTTTATTTGTTACGCTGAGGATGGAAGAGATCGGACGGTTCGAGAGGACTCGAGAAGGGTCGAAAAAGAGAATAAAACAAAGTATCTGGTGGCCTGGTGCGGTGAGAGTCCGTCAGACTAACCGCGATGTGATACCAGCGGAGATCGAAATCAACGATCTCGAGTCTCGACTGCGCCGACGATACACGAAATAAACGAAGAAATGGCTCGACTAAATGGACTATTTTAACCTTCCGCCAAAAAATCTTCTGTTAAATTCAACGGAGCAGGTTAGAGGTACGAAATTTATTATGCAATCCTAGGCCGTCCGATTAATAACAAATGGACGGTCTCTAATTTTCGTGTCCATATTAGAATTTCTCTATATATATATATATAGAGAGGATGGCTAGTGTGCTATCCGTGGTAATGCCACCCATTTTCTATCAGGTCATTTTTCGAGATCTAAAATTCAAACGGTCAATCCAAACCGTTCAAGTTGATCGCCATATGAAAATATCCTTGGAGACCAAATTTTACATTTTTTTCGAGTTTTTTTGCTATTTATTATGATATTATCAAATTGGAGGGCCTGAAATACTCTGATTATAACGTATTTTGAAATATCATAATAAATAGCAAAAAAATTCGAAAAAAAATATAAAATTTGGTCTCCAAGGGTATTTTAATATGGTGAATAACTTGAACGGGTTTGAATTGACCGTTTGAATTTTGGATTTTAAAAAATGACCCGATAGAAAATTGGTGGCATTGCCACGGATAGCACACTAGCCATCCTCTATATATATATATATATATATAGAGGGACGGTAACTGCAGAGAGTTATTTTGGTCAGTGTTTTTAATACCGGACCAGCTACTGGAAATATCGAAAAATACCGGCTACCGGATCATTGTCCGGTATGAAATTGCTCTAAAATCGTGTCTTCCTTGTACCGGAAAATACCGATGAATACCGGAAAAACCGGAACAATTACGATTTCGGTCCTGGTTTTTATCCCAGTCACGGATACGTGAAGAAAACCAACAACTTTTTTTGCCACATAGGTTGAGGAACCCTAGGCAAACTTAGCGGTCCATGTGATGGTTTTACAAATTGAACCTCCTTATTTATAAATTTCCGTCTTGATTTTTTTTCCTACATACTGAATGCATATAAAAATTGTATAAAGCAAAGAAAAAATGAATAAAGAACAAACTTAAATTTTATATTCTAACTTTTAAAATTATAAATTGAGGGTAAAATTTTTATTTATCATGACATATTTACAGTTATGATGCTATTTTTATTTAAAAAATTATTTATTATCAAAATATTTATCATTATGACGTCATCCGGTTTTTAAAACTGGTACCACCGGTTATACCGGTAAAATCCCGTATCTTTTGCTTCACCGGTTCAATGTCCGATACGGTATTAAAAACATTGATTTTGGTCTGTTTGGAGTGAATGAGCAGAGTGTTCTGAGCAATTCCCCAATCATGCTCCGATTATGAATAGAAAAGCCTTGTCCACTCTGCAAAGACTTGGGTCAACTTCTGATAAAGTGAACATAGAAAAATAATTTCATTTTTGTCGTTTAATTGTCCTTTGTCCTTTGAATAATTGAATGGGGTTTGTTTTATCTTGAATACTTTAGAAATTTAGAGCTGTGGGTCTATTTAAATTGCTAGGGATTAAAAGTTTGACTGCACTAGAGCACCCGTGAATCCACGTGGAATGCACCATATCATTAATTAATTCATCCCTTGTCCCTTTCTGCCCTTCAACTTCAGGTACGGCACAACCAGAAGATAAAGGCTAGCTTCAATTTTGTAAAGTTTTAAAAGATCAGAAATAAGATTGTCATTGATTGGTTGTTCTCCGGGCTGTTTGACGCAGTATCAACTCCAAACTCAATAATGCACATTGATTGAAAAAGTATTGTGCATATTTGAAATACCATCATCGATATTTTAAACTGTACGTATGCCTTATTATGTCGACGCCACGTTTTCCTTCGTAATTTTTCTTCTCTAGCGTAGTAGATCGAGCTACCAATTTCTTGGTCGTTTTTATCGAAGTTAAGCATCCAGTATTCCACTTGTTACTCCTTAATCTAACTACAGATATAGATACTCTTTGAAAAACAATCGTTTATATTCCTCTTAGTTACTAACCAGTTTGAAGCTTATAATTTTTGTTTACTAGCAATTCAATTACCATCTCTTTTGCAAATGATATTTTCTCAGCGGCCAAATAATTTCTAAGATGTAAGAGTCAGATAATTTATTGATGTCCGGTAAATTTTAGGGAATTAATCGATTGGCATTTGCAAAAAAGAAAGGACTATACACAAGCTTTGCCCGGAGTGGGAAAAGAAAGTACTAAAAGAGATGAGAAAGGAAAAAGGAAGGTCTTATGGCAAATGAATTATTTTCTCAAAATGGTTCCTGAAAACATCAACCCATTTAATTAACTTCTTTATAGAAAGATATCATAATTAATTTTTAAACATAAACAAAAAGTAATTATTAAAGACAAAACTGATTGAAAAAGGGAAAAATTTTCCTCAGCTCACATTTTTGGAATAGCACCCTTGTAAGAACTGTTCTTCGAAAGTCTAGTCAAATATGATGTAAAACACGCAATAAAACTTTTGTATGCGTAACGACTACGGTCCACTCTCCAATCTTCTCTCGAAACTCACTAAACTGTTTGGATGGACGGGAATACCACCTCTTCCATCCTTATTCCTGGAAGAAGGAACCATCCAAACACACAAGAAGAAAGTGGGAAGAAGGCCCTATTTTTGGAAGAGCTTCTTCCAACATATCGGTGGAAGAAGGAAGAAGAAGAAAGGCCTGTTTGGATGGTATGGAAATAAGGCTATTCCCGGAAGATCCGTATTCCGGAAGAAAGTGTCATCCCAAACGCTGAAGAATAAATCAGGAAGAAGCTTTCTTCTGCGAATACCGTCTTCCGACTCAAAGTCGAAATAAGGAATTTGGGAACATCTGCGTTTTTAAAAAATAATTTCCGTACTCTCTCTCTCCTCCCAAAAAATAATATAATAATATGTTGGTGTGTGCGAATTAGAAAGGACTCATATTACATAAGTTAATGAAAAACCTCAAAAACTCATCCTAACACTAGCGGCAAGATATGTTAAATTCCAATTAATATTACAAAAGTTAGTTGGAAAAAAACATATACAAATGATTATTTAATTCAACTCATTTCTTCCTTATTTCTAACATTATCACTTTTTGTTAACTGAAGGAATAGACTTAATGCGAGAAGGGATGAACTCAATAGACAACAGAGAAATACTTAACATGAGAGCCAATCAGATGGCAGGGTTAGAGAGCCCATGGATCGATGAGCTGTCAATTATATAGTTAATCAAGGAGTGTAATCAGGGGACAGGATTAGTCTTGTTTAGCTTATAAATAGGATATAGCTCTTTGTAATAGATCATGAAGAAAATTAATGAATGAAATTCTGTTTTATCTATTTCCTTTTCTTACTGTCTCCTAAGTTATCCCTACCAGTATCTATTTTCCACCAAAATTAAACTAAATCAATCCAAAATCACTGCAAGACTGTGACAGGATAATTAGGATTCAAGTAACGTAGAGAGATATCAGAGTCAAATTGTCCAAAATTACAGGCATCTCAATCTCCATTAATAAAAAAAATCACACACACAACTAGAAGATTTATTCACGCAATAGCACGAGGGACTGAGGTGGTAATCGGCAACAGCGTCAACGGCGAGTGAGAAAGAGTAGGGGCATAGCGCATAGGGGCTAGGTATAGGTAGTGAAAGTCAAAAGGACCGAGTCGGATTTCAAAGGACTGGATTTAACGGGTTTGGCATAAGGACCGGACCGGACCGGATTCGAGGAAGGGTCTAAGAAAGACCGGGTTTGACGGATTTTATTTTTGAATAAGTAGTCCGGACCTTTGAAAACCCGGCCCTTCTAAGCCCTTGGTCTTTCGAATGCCCGGCTTAAAGATCCGAATGACTCAAAGGATTACATATGATATATTTTAATAATTTTTTTATATTGCATAAGTACTCATGGTAACTAAATTGATCAGTACAAGAACTGTTGAAATACATAATCAATATATAGTTATACAAATCTACTATAGGATCTGGATATGGCGCAAATCTAAATACATAGTTCATGTATCTAACTACCCAACGTACTGCCACTGTTAAATTTTTTTTTAAGTTCCCAATGTACCATTCTAAATATATAGTCATATAGATGTTAAAAGTAATATTTTTATTTGATGCAGATTATAAATTTTAGTAACTAAAAATAATATGAGACTTGAAATTTATACTTTTTTTATTCTATTAACTTATATTGAACCAGCCCTTCCAAATAAAACGGGTCGGATTGGGCCGGACCTAACCCTTCGATACCCGTCCCATCAAAATCCGTCTTCGTTAAAAATTAAATCCGGCCCTTTGAAAATCCGGCCCTTTTAGGCCCTAGTCCGTTATAAATCTTTTGAAGGACCAGTCCGGTACGGGTTTAAAGACGGTCTTCCGAAGGATGGGCCAAGGGCCAAGGACTTTTGGCATTTCACTAGGTATAGGTGACGGACACAACGAGGTGGGTTTCACGGGTTAGCGGAGCGGGGCTGAGCGGAATTGTCGGAGCTCCGCTAAGAGGGAGCAAGAATAGAGAGAACGAGAGATGTCGGATCGTCGGAGGGGATCCTGGCTACGAAAATTCAGAGATAAAAAATGGGATCTGACGGTCCAGATCGAAGGAATTTTTGGATTTTGAATTGATCAAGTAGTAAAACTTGGATTATAGCTCAGAAGTAAATTAGGTAGTCTGTGAAGTTCGATTTAATCTAACAAGATATCTAATGGTCAAGAATTCCATACAATTTCTCAATTGAGGTTATAATTTTTGGAGTTTTTGAATTAAAAATTCAATCGGTAGCAAAATTTATGAAGTTTAAAATTAACTAGTTTATTGAAATAGATTTATTGTCTTAGATTTACATTTTATTAATTATTAGTGAATAAAATCAAGGGAGGAAGACAATTGATTAATTACGGATTCACATGCAGCAAACGAGCACTTAATTAACGACCGTACGTTTCTTTTTTTTTATCAGTTTCATTTAGATAATAAATAATGCCACAAATTTTTTTTTATATATACATTCAATAGCTTGTCTCTTAAACTTATTATATAACAATCAAATATCAAATATGAAAGTTTGGAAGAAAAATGAATTATTTAATTTTTAACTAATGATATAATTAGTGTCATCATGTTATTGCATAATTAGAGTTTATTTCCTTTATTTTGGAGGAAGGAATTAAAGAAAATAAAGGGTGTAATTCTATACAAAATTTAAATATTTGTGCGCCAGACGGAAGGAAAACTCTTACTAAGGTCACATGTGTAAGGACAAACATTTTGTCTACTACTTATAAAATCATGTATTGGACTAAACAATTAGGTGAAGTGTATAAATAAATGTTTACTCTATGCAATCTTTACCACTGATGATTTAAATTAATGACTGGCTGTTAGCGATGAATATAAGTTTACAAGCTCTTCATTTTTAATAAAAAGAAATTTGTGGCTAGATTAGTAGTGCATTCGTCAAAATAGAATTGCTAGATTGGTTGTGCAATGCATTTTGAAAAAAGAGCACAACATACACATATATGAAAAACATCATTAAAATTTTACTTATCTTTTTATTTTGGAAATATTTTAAATTTTCTCATTTGTAATTTACCTTACCATATTAGTATGTAAGTTAGGATATTGTTTCACTGTTTTATTCTCCCAAATATTTACTGTGTGTGATAAATTGATATCCATATTCTAACGAGGTCTAGTTCGATTGTCAGAGTATGTACTATTAGTGGGCTTGTCCATTTTGTCTCAGAATTGGTATTGACAATCCATAGTTTTCTCATTCAGCGCCATCCAAACTCAGATTTTCCACATGCTGACGTCATCAAAAAAAATTTGACCAATTTTCGAAATTTTTTTGGTGCTGACGTCATCAAATATGCTGATTTAAGGGTTCACTTAAATGTTTTAAGGGTTGAATTAACGTGTGTAAGTGTTCAGTTAGATGCAACAATAATTCATTTCACTTTGTCTGTTGAATATGATCATTTATTTCTTACTCAGGCAATTTGTATATATATTCAGTTTATTGTTGTAAATGTTCCTATTGTTATTGTAAATGTGCGCTATGTTTGTTGTATCTGTTCATTTTGTTTTTTATTTAACTAGTTTAATTGAACACAAAAACTACGAAATCAAATTTCTGCTGCAATTAACAGAACACATAGGTACTTTAAGTTCATCCCTTAACATATTTAACTGAACACAAAACACAAATTTTAAATTATTGGTGCATCTAACTGAACACTTATACACTTTAATTCAACGCTTAAGACATTTAACTGAACTCTTAAATCAGCATGTTTGATGACGTCAACACCAAAAAAATTTCGAAAATTGTTAAAAAAATTTTGCTGACGTCAGCACGTGGAAAAAAAGCTATTTTGGCCTGTTCAGGCCTGTTGGATGGTGCTGAATGGGAAAACCTTAGATGGTGTATATCATCCTGATTTTGTCTATAGTATAGAATTATTTACTGGCCGGGCCACTTATCCATTTTTTTTTTTTTAGGACGCGGGCCACTTATCTTCATTGGTGGAATTACGTTCTTATTTCGTTTTTCTTTTTCCTTCATTTATTATTCTTCAATTGGGATTTGGGCAGAAGCTTCTCGTCTAAAGATGTGCCATCAATTCAATCATGGTAACATTTTTGCGTGTAACTGTTTCTGTATATATATTAAATTTTTATTTGGAAAATTCAAGTATAACGATGCTTCGCACCATCTACTGATAACAATGAACAAAAATGTTTCCTCTGAAAAAAGCAACAATATGGATAACCGACTAACTGTTAACAAAAATGAACACATAATTAATATCTTATTTCCTTAATTATATAATAGCATAAATTTTGTTGACGTCCTATTATATATAAATATTTCTGCTTGAAGGAAATCACATTCACAAACACACCTACGCTTTCTAGTTATAAACAAGTCCTGCATCAAGCTAATTTTAATTTTTTTTATACGAAGGAATAAAAAGTGTTATGCTTTAATTAAGCGCTTGCGTCACATTTATGGACTTCTAATTAAAAGTAAACAAAGAGTTGCGTACATATACATATTACACAAATATTTATTACAAAAATAAGTAAAAATATAGATTGGAAAAAAATATTAGTCGTAATTAATTGTCATATATAGCTGACGCGTGACTAATACAAAATTACATGCACTGGTCTCTTTTACTGTTGTTAATATGAGATATGTGAACGTGGAATCCAGCACAGATGGTCAGTCACTCTACCATTATCCTAGAGATAATGGGTTCAATTCCCGCTGGACGCGGAATAAGTAGTTATAAATAAGTAGATAAATAAGTAAAAAATGGATAAATGGATAAAAATTCTAATTTAAATATCCTCTTATTTCAAAAAAAAAATATGAGATATGATGGATCCAAATATTCTTTCTTTTTCTTGGTTTCCATCATGTTCGATTATGGATAGAAACGACTTGTCCACTCTGCAAATTAGGACCTGGGTCAACTTCTGATAAAGTGAACATAGAAAACTAAATTCAGTTTTGTCGTTTGTCCTACTTGTCCTTTGCATGGGGTTTGTTTTATGTTGAATACTTTGGAATCGTTTGGCTGTGTAATAAGGAATTGCATAAGTTAAGGATGCATAAGGATGCATAAGTATTTTTTAGTGTTATGTAATGAATGTTTGATTATGTAGTAAAGATAAATAACTTAATACATAAATATATTCATGCCAAAAGATTAAAATATCCTTAAATTTGAATTATTATTATGTATTAATAATAAGTTGTGACCTAATTATTATTATGTATTAATAATAATAATTAAATATTATCAAGCTTTTAAAATGCGTTTTTTTTTTGTATGACGGTCCGGAGTTGATTTAACGGTGCGGCGTTTTTTCGATGAAAAAACGGCCAAAAAACGGTGATACTGATCTTGTTTAAATATTCTTCTTTTGGGTGATAATATTCTATGTATTATATTCTTCAAATTTGAGCTAACAATGATAACTTGTCATTTTCACCATTATTTTTTATTGATATTGAGGTACAAAACTTTATTCATTGTATAAAAATTTCAAAATGCATATGTCAACAAAAAGGTTCATGGTCATGGGCAAAACTAGAATATATATCTTTTTTGTCTTCAAAAAAACGAAAATGATGGAAATGACACGTTTAATCACTGAAAAAACGGAAATAACGCGTTACGTTATTTTGCCACTTTTTTCTGTGACGTTCGTGCGGTTGGATACAAAATACCGTTATTTCGAAAAAAACAACGTTAAAACGGCATTTTCTAAAAGCTTGAATATTATTAATTACTAATTATTATTAATTATTATAAAAATTAATTATTAATGATAATAATAAATCATTGTATTATTATGAAATATTAATAATTACTTTTAATTAAATATTATTAATTATTTAATTATAAAAATTATTATAGATTAATTATTTTAATTAATTAATTATTATTATTTAATTATTAATTATAATAATTAATCTTTATTAATAACTATGATTTTTTAATAATTATTTTTACTTATTAAATATTATTATTAATTATTTCTAAGGGTATTGTTGGAAAAAAAATTAAAGGGGACCGGTGCGTAACTTATGCAATCTATTTAGATATAATAAATTATACATCCTTAAAACGTCTTATGTAACGGATGTTTGATGATTTAAGAATGTATAAATTAAGTTATGCCTTCTCTAAGTCACAAACAAACGGCCCTTTAGAAATTTAGAGCTGTGGGTCTATTTAAAGATTGCTAGGGATTAAAGTTTGACTGCGTCACAAACAAACGGCTCTTTAGAAATTTAGAGCTGTGGGTATTTAAAGATTGCTAGAGATTAAAGTTTGACTGCACTAGAGCACCCTTGAATCCACGTGGAATGCACCATATCATTAATTAATGTACTCCTTCAAGTACGGCACAACCTAAAGATAGGGGTTCCAATTTTGTAAAATTTTAAAAGATAGTTTCTTCAAAAAAAAAAAAATTAAAATATAGAGAAGACTGTCAGGTCTCCGGGCTGTTTGACACTGTCAAGTCCAAACTTCTTTTTTCAATATCCTACCGATTATCGAAAAGTTCTGATAATACCAGGTATCGAAGTGGTGATCGAAGTGGCGATATCCGGTTTTAAGAGAGGAAATACGGGAATATTTTGGAAAAATATCAGATTTTGGCCACTGACCGGTATGGGTCGGTATGGGTGCTGGTAGCTGGAGTATCGAAAACAGTCCACAACTCAAAAGTTAAGCATCTTCTCCATGTGTTTTCTCTCTTCTACCGTAGTTCGAGCTGCCAATTTCTTGGTCGGTTTTATTAAAGTTAAGCATCCAGTGTTTCGCTTGTTACTCCTTAATCTAACTACAAATACTAGGTACTCTTTCAATAACAATCGTTTATATTCCTTTTAGTCATTATCTCTGTTTGGATTTTCTAATTTTTATTTACTAGCAATTCAATTATACCTTCTCTTTTGCAGATGATATTTTCTCATTGGCGAAATAAATTCTAAGACGTGCAGAGTCAGATAATCTATTGATGTCCGGTAAATTTTAGTGAATTAACCGTTTTTTTGCGCTTTCGCCTTAACCTCTTATATAATTTACAAGAAACTGATCCCTCATCTCTACTACTTATAAATGCACGCATACAAAGATTGTAAACAATTCATATAAAAAGAGTAAACATGTCATATAAAAGGGTGTTAAACAATTCTTATAATAATTATGGACCATTAATTTGTGTGATTTGATTTGATCAGTGATCTAGATTAAGGTCATATTTTTTATTAGAAAAAATTAAGTTATTAGCTATTTATTTAAAAGGAAAGACTAAATTATTGATTTTACCGTATCTTTATTGTCTAACATGTAAAGTTTTATATGAAATAAAAATAATATCAAAATTTTATTTTCTTATTTGCCCGCATATTAAGAGCATCTTTTGCTAGTAGTTTCAAAACCGCATACGCAAAAAATACTAAATTGTCAAAAGTGAAATTGGATACTTTAGTAGGTGGTCTTTGACTTTGGGTAATTAAAGGAAAAGATGAGTATCAGGAAAAGGCATGTAATAGGCACATGTCAGGAAGCACCGAAAATTATATTTGGAAAAGTTAAAATTGGAAAAATTCATTTAGTTAAGTAAGGCACCAAAAAATAATTTAGTTTCCTAATTAGTTTGGTCCTTTCTCTTTTATGTCATGCACACCAGAATATAAAAATAAACTCTTATTTTCCAATAATGATTAAAAGAACTTCCCAAAAAACACATTGCATGGCTCCTGTTGATTTATTGGTCATTACAAAACCTTCAATTAAATGGCGCAAATCAAATTTTTCGGTCAACATACCAAAATACTCACACCAATTAAACAGCAATTTGCTATCAACTTCCAAAACAAACACGCGTCCAATTATTTTTCGAACCCAACTAGCGTCAACTTATTGGACTACATTTGAGTCTCTAATCCGACCCGACTTGGGTCCTCGTGATGACCGACTTAGATCATTTGAAGTTCATCCATTGTCGCATTTATCATATCTAAAACCACACTTTTCCATACTAGCATAAGATGCCTACATATGTGAGCAAATAAAGAAACAAAATAATGTTAGACAATAAAAATATGTTGCTTAATTTACCAGCGATACAAATAGATATGTTATTCAATTTGTTTCTATATTAGATGAAAAACCAAATTATAGTGTTGTTTCGTCTGGTAATTGATATCCGACCACATATTAAATCGATCTAACGGTAGAAACATCTGTTTACTATTTAGACCTAATGTGTAACACCTTTAAGATCCGTACATTTATAAGTAGTAGAGATTATCAAATTATTTCTAAACATATCACCACAACAATACTGTAACATAGTAGGATGGTTAAACCAATTTAAATTATTTAGGGTAGTTTAATAAGTATATTAGAAAATATTAATTTATAAGAAAATCATAATTATAACATTTTTAATTGCAATTAAATCAAAAGTAACATAAAAATCGACTTGAATTCGAAATCTTTGACTTTGCGTAAAATCTATAAATAGTATAAAATATTTTTAGCAAAATCAAAGCTTAATTAAGTATGAAATCCATTGTTAATTTAATCAAATATTCCTGAAAATCGTAATTAAAATCAATCAAAATGAGCTGCAACACCCAGGGCTACAGAGTTCTAGCCACAAAAGATCCAGACGAGGTAAATTTGATAAAAATCGAATTTACAGCTGGCCTCATCTCCTTCTTCCTCTTCTCTTCGCCTCTTTCTTTTTTGCTCCGTCTGATTTTCCCTGTCTCTCTCCTTCGCCGTTGCACCGCCTTGCACGAAAATGGAGGCAGATCAAAAGTGGCAAGCCAATCACGCTTGGCCACGGCTAAGAAAAGCCATCATTTCTCCTCTCAAATCGCAGCCGTGAGGTTGCTACGTGTGAGAAATCGAGTGGGTTGCTCAAACTGTAAGATTAGTGTAGTTAATCTCTACCCTCGAGTTCTTCTCTCTTCCTTCCCTCTATTTAAACCCCTGTTGAGTGTTCTTGGGTTTTTGGCCGGGTGATAAAGAAATTCCAGAAAAAAAAGAGAGAGGAAGAGTGGGACCGAGAGGAAAAAGGAACAGGGGAATTGTTACTGAAGAACAAAGGTATATCCATCCCCTCGTTTATAAAATTTAGTTGAGTTATTTGAGCCGATAGGAAAATTTTTGAATATTAGGGTTTGAGTTCCATTTTTCATTTCTTGACTTTGATGCTAGGAACCTGAGGTTTGAATGCGTTTCTTGAGTAAATTGAGTGTTGATTTAGTGTTGAGAAGGTTACAATTTAGTTAGAATATGATGTTGAGGGGCATTTGGGTCTGTTATGGGGAATCCGATCAAAATTGATGGAAATTGGGGATTGTTCTTCATGGCAGTGCTTAGGGGAAGTTTTAGGAAGTGAATTGATGCGAGTTGAGGCTTGGTACCAACCTCAGGTACGGTGGTTGTACCTCTAGTACCATACTGGTACGAGAGGGGTGATGACAGGGGCTGAATTGCAAGAAAAGATTGGGGTGAGGACTTGTTCGTAAAAGAAAAGGGCTGATTTGTGAGGGAAAAGGGTATAAACATAAATTAAAAGGGCCTATATGAAAAATAAAATGATCTAGGGTCTTTTATAGAAAATTGGTTGAGATTTCGGGTCGGATCTGATTGTTGGTTGGCGGATCTTGGCGGAAGGGATGCGGACCCATTGAGCTAGACTCAGGTCAACTGGGTCAGGTTGACCTGGTCTAGTCAAGTCGTGTTATGGGCCCATTTTTGGGCTGTTTCGGACTGGGCTTCGTTATAAAAAAAAATAAATAAATAAAAGGAAGGTTGGGCTTGGACCTTTGTACTTACGAACTGAAATTTATTTTTAGAATTGTGGGCTGACATTTAATCAAATAATAAAATACTTAATCAATGATTAAGTTAATTAATGATGTGGGTTAATAAATAATTAATTAAAGAAAAAGCCACTTAATTGTCGGGTATTTCTTTAGTTAGTTGGATTTTCGGGAGATGATGAGAATAGTCTGAGTGAGTCGAGAACAGATACGACGACCAAAATCACCGACTTTTTGATCCCAACAATAAAATCAAATAACTTTCAGACTTTTAAATCATTTTATGATTTTCTGATTTTGATTTTTTTTCGGATTTTGAGTATATATTTTGTTGATGACTTAAATTATTATTAAATAAAAATAAAGTTAAATATTAAAGAAATTATTTAAACTAAATATAAATAAATAAATTAATTAAATTACGTATAATAAAGAAAATAATAATAATAATATTATGAACATAAAACTATTTAATTAATTAATTAAATATAAGAAAATAAATAATTAAGAAAATAAATTAATAAAAATAAAATAAAATAAAATAAAGTAAGATAATAATAAATAATAAATAATAATTAAATTACTGAAAACACAAGCAATTACTATAACATTTAATAGAAAATCCTAGTCAGTCTGGTAACTTAAGCCGGACCACATTTTCAAATAAATAACCGTTAGTTAATTAATAATGATTTTTATTAATTACAGGGGATTGAACTGAGGAGACCTTTGAGCCAACTACAGGTGCGGATATGTGGATTTTTATAGAAATTTGTTTGGTAATTTTAAATTAATGCATATGCATGTCGATCTTCTCGTTGTTATGCATTATGAATTTATCATATTAGATTATAGGAACAGATATTACAACTCATGTTGAATCTATCTCCTCATTCAAATTGACTTGATTTATAAGATAGGCAAGTTTGAATATTCATTTAACGGAAGAGCTAAATCCTTCTAGCTCAATCCAATCTTGCTTAGAAATACCAGATCCTGATTATGCAAGTTTGGTACTAAATAAGAAAAGACATGGAAGTCAAACCACTCTCCGGAGTCGATCGGCCACCGGCTTCGGCCAGTTCGGTAGCGCTATTTGAATATGGAATTCCCTTGTGTGCCCAGGGTTAGGGATACGTCCCTCGTGTGCCCGGTGGGTTAGGGAAAGGTTTCCTAGTGTGCCCAGCCGGTTGGGTTAGGAAACCTGAGTGAGTTATGATTATATGTTATTGCGATATGACTTGCTTGACTTTATTTTTGACCTGTGTATATGCATGATTGTTACAGATGGTTTTGATCAGACCGTATCTGCTTCGGTGTGCGATATGCAACTGAAGATATATTTATTGCATCACATTATGTTTATTCTTTTTATTATATTATTTATTACAGTTATTTATTCATGTTGATTATTATGGGTATTATTTCTAGACTAAAATTTCGACTAGAAATCCACGTCTGGAACTAAAACCCGCACTGAGAAAATTATTTCTCACTTGATTTTTGTTTGCATGTTCCTCGGCGGTTGGGGGTTCCAGGGGACGCACAGGCCGATGAGGGGACCACCCATAGCGGTATTTGACGGGACTTTCTTTCACCAGCGTGTTTATGTACCCCACCTTCAGGCATATGTCACCCATCACATTTCTTTTGCTCATTCTGGTGTCTACTTCTATATAGAGCATAGTGCTCCTGTTCCTGCTTTTGCTCCACCTCCGGCCCCTGCACCTGCTGATCCTCCGGTGATCATCATCAGTGACTCTGATGAGGAGGTAGAGGAGGAGGAGGAGGAGGCAGTTGTTTGAGTTAGTTTGTTTTATAGGATGATCAAACTAGAGTCAACTTTTGGTTCACACTAGTCTAGTCTTGATGTATATATGGACTATATTAAGTGTTGTTTATAGACTCTAGTTCGAGAGTTGGATAGTCACATTTTGATGAGATCGATGTTGTACTGGACTTGTTACTGATATGTATATATTTTTATGTGGTGTTGCTGTTGTTTTTATTTTCATTACATTTATATTTCTTTACTATCGTTATATTGATAATATTCGATTATATTATCAAAAGAAAAAAAATATATGCGTCTTTCATAGGTTAATTTATGACCTAAGCCTTACGGAAGTACTAAATCGGTACTTTCGTAGCGGAAAACTGTCATGCCATGCTCGGAATGTGACAATGACGCCCTTAGTTGTCTATTATACTGCAATACACATATCTTATTCACCATATTTCTTTTTATTTCAGCACAAAATCATCCACAATAAAGCAAAAACTGAGGTTTAAGAGGTTATTTAAACTCAGAGTTACCACTGATATTCCTATCAAGAAAGATCTACCAACTAATGGCAACCGGAGTCTGTACATGCATACACGTGTGCATCTGTTATTTTTACTAGGGTTGTCAACGGTACGCCACTTACCGTTATGTCGTTTCGTCCAACCTAAGTGGAACGGTAAATGACACAAAAAATTGTATCGTTTTCTAAACGAAACGATATGTGGCACAGTTGGCTATACCGTTACCAGTAAATGGAACACTGAGAAAATGATAAATGAAACGGTTGATGGAACGAAAATCTATTTCGTTTAGTAAATGAAACGTTAACGATATATTTAGTGGCGAAGTCAGAATTGAACAATAGTGGGTGCCAAAAACCAATGGTATAAAATTGAAAACCAAAAGAATAAAAAAAAAAATTAAGGTAAGATAAAATAACATGAAAGTGTTACCTCAAGATAATACTAACATGGTTGCATTACTTGGAATTACAATGTTTTGAATACACTACCGGCCATCGTACCGGCGAGGCTGGCGGTATCCGGTTTTACCGGCATTACCGGTATTGTGATATACAATACCGGCTAATAGTGGTTTTAATAAGTATATATACTTAACATGAAATCCTGGATTGATAATACCTCTCAGCCCAGTAGTTGCGCACTTGGTTTCCACAAAGCTCAACAGGGGTTCGATTCGCCCGTTCACCGAATTGTATATAAACATTTTTTTTACGACTGCCCTTTGGGCTTAACAACTGTGAAGGCAAACAACAAATGCATACACAGATCTCTTGCATTCAAGCACAATGACTGAATTAAATTATTTTGTTTCCTCAGGTACGTATACAAAATAGCATGTGAAAAAGCAATGGAAATAATAAAAAATAGGACTATGAAAAGCCGAATGAATTAATGGCATTTATGGGCTTATGGCCGAGCACTTCATGTGCTTTTGCAATCAAATAAAGTTTAAAAGGCACGATTATTTCATTCCTTTCAGCAATTTTTTTATTAAAAAAATGAAATGAAAATTGAAAAGGAGAGAGGACTTAAGAGCAGTCAAGCAAAGCTTGAGCGGTTGAGCCAGAATAGAGAAAGAGGAGGGATGGAGGCGGAAGGGAAAAGTTTTAGGGTTAAATTTCTGCATCCCAATGTTCCTTTGTTTTATACTTTCCTTAGCTCTAGAGAAGATGGTAAAAAAGCAATGGATTTCTTATTGAGAAAGCGGAAAGGAAGGAACCTAGCGCCAAATAGAAAGAAGAATGCAAAACCGGATACAGGGAATTTCCGAAATTTCCGGTTTTTGACCGGTTTTCTCCGGTTTTTGACCAACGGGTTTTGGAGGTTTTTTCCTACCGGATCCTCACCCGAAACCCGATTTTACCGGAAATTTCCGGTAGCCGGTTGGGTATTCAAAACATTGCTTGGAAAGTGAATAAGAAGAAACATTTTAATAGACGGACTTAAAATATTTTGAACTTGAAGGAGGCCCATTGACCATTTCTACCAATTTAATTAAGTAAAAGTTAACAAAAAAAAAAAAAAATCAGATTATTGGGCTCCGCCACTAGGTATACCAGTCCCCACGGGTTCCGCCACTTGGTATACTATTTTTTATCGTTTCTCAAACTAAAACGAAAACGGCGGAACCCATTTCCGTGGTTTTTTACCATGTTTGAGTGGTTTTTTACCACGTTTTCTACCAACTAAAGGCATGTCCCCGTCAGTGAGTTTTAATTTCTAAATGAGAGTCTGTACATATATACATGTGTGTCAACTCCTCCCACCTCTCAACAACCATATAACTATATAAGAAGTAGCTAGGAACATTCACCAGACGCTATCAAAACCATCATTTTTTAATTCTTAACTCATCGCAAGAGAGAGAAGCAATGAGTTACAATTTCACTGTCATTTTATTGGCACAATCCCTGATGCTTTTACTGCTGTGGGAAAGTGCAAGTGGGTTCGGTTTGCGATGCAAGGAAGAAGAGAGGAGGGCTCTGTTCCAGATTAAGGCTGAGTTGCAACAGCAGATCGAGCTTGAGTGGAAAGGTATGGAGTGCTGCAGTTGGGAAAGAGTAACATGTGATCCTATTACTGGACATGTCACCAGACTTGACCTTGGTGTTGGTCCAATGCCGGGTTCAATATTACTAAATGCCACAACATTCTTACCGCTCCGACAATTAAGATCTCTTTCACTATCCGGACTCGGCATAACTATGGCTGGTGCAGGTATGTATCTTTAAATTATCGGATAATTCCTTAATAATCAGACGAATTTTCGGACAGAAAGACAAAACTTTGTGTCTCTTGAAATTTTAATTATTATTATCCCACTTCAAATATAATCTGTCTTATTTTACAAAAAACTAGTAACAACAGAGATCTATAGCTCCTGTATTGACTCGCTAAACGACTATTATTACCTCGTTTTCTTTTATTATGCCATCTCTACAAACTCTGTTTTTATTTTTTCAAAATTTAGGCGTGATATTTTTTATCTTCGTACCTGACACAAAAACAAACTGGGTGTAAGGATCATTTTTTTATCATCCCATTATCCCCTTAATGACACATTTTTTTTTTCTTTTTATTTTCGGGATGTAATTAATTAAGCACTAACTATCTTTTTATTTTTTTTTCCTCATCCCAGCGTACTCCTCTCCTCCGGTCCTTTTCTACTTTTCCCTCCATCTCACCACCTCATTTTTTTTAGAATAATTAGCATTTTTCGAGGACAATTAATTTTTTCTCTAGATAGTTAGTAACATTTTCTAAAACAATTAGTATTTTTTATAGGACAATTAATATTTTTTCAAGGACAAATATTTTTTCTAGAACAAAATCAAAACAATTAGCTTACAGAACTAAGAAAATTAGCTTATAGAACTAGGATAATTAGTTTTTTTTTCTAGGAAAATAATATTTTTCCATGGACGAACATTTTTTTTCAGAACAACATCAATCAAGATAATTAGCTTATAAAATGAGAAAAATAATTGCGCTTTATTCACTTTAAATTGCTGAATTCATCAATTTTCTACTTAATTTGACGTATTCAGTTATATTATTGTTATTTTGTACATTTCTTTTCTTAGACGGATTAATGTTTTGTTTGTAGAATTAAAATTAACATTGCTAAACTAACAGTACTGGCACACTAACATATCGCCTGAAATATATGATTAATTGCAAAAATTAAGAAAAGAGGACAAAATAATGCTATACATTACAATTTTTTGGTAAATTCAATTAAAAACCAGTCATTTTTGCAAAAATATTTTTTATCCAATTTTTTTTTTTTACTGATTTTTAAAGTCATTATAAATATATTTTTAAAAAATTTCTAAGTTTTCGATCATCCGATTCGACTCAGTCCAACACACCGAGTCCAAGTCTGAGTTTCATAAACAAATGTTGGTCCAGTCCGAGTAATTAAGCTAAGATATTAGACCTCTGGCTACAACATCCAGAATAATAGCATAATTTCCTCCTTAGCCAAAGTATCATCACTTCGAGCACTTGACTTGGAGGGAAATTTAATAGAAGTTGTTCCTGTGAAAGCTAACTATTTATTTATTTAGTCAATTAATATTTGTCATAACAATATTTTTTTTCTTTTTTTCCCCTTAATTTGACCGTTATTTTGATATATAAATTTTTTGACAGAGTTTAAACTTAGATCAAAGATAACATTTTCTGGTTTTCTGATCCCATCTTTTTTTAGCAGGGTTTGAATCTTGGTCCAGTCTGAGTAAGCTAAAGATATTAGACCTTTCCTACAACCTCGTGAATAATACCATCATTTCCTCCTTAGCAAAAGTATCATCACTTCGAGTACTTGATCTGGAGAACACTGCTATTGTAGGAAATATTCCTGTCAAAGGTAACTATTTATTAATTTAACCAGTTAACATTTGTCGCAAGAATTTTTTTTTCCTTTTTTCTTTTCTATATTTGACCGATATTTTGATAAAAAAACTTTTCACAGAGTTTAGTGCACTAAACTTGGAAGTGGTCAATCTAAGTAAGAATTGGTTAAATGGAAGTTTGCCCTATTTGGGAGATTGGTCTTCTCTTAAGGCCATTTCGTTGGCGGGCAATAGTCTCGATGGCACCATAACATCAACAGGTAATTCATAATGTTGTTTGCTGATGGTTATTAAAGTAAATTTAGTATTTGCAATAGGAAAATGTTAAATTTCTGACTCTCTATGTCGGTTGATATCTAACATTATAGAATTTGTTGAAGTAAAATCTTACTATACATTTTACTTTTCTGGTAAATACAAAAGTTGTGTGCACACCCACCAGTTTAATAAATTGATACTATATATATATATATATATATATTTTTTTGGGACAATATTGGGGCCTAAAAGCGTTTAAATGTGGGTGGAGGGGTAAATTCCTAATTTCTCGGTTTTAAGAGGGCAAATAACTAATTTTTTCCAAAAAAAAAAAAATGTGAAAGACACTATCCTATAATTGACGTTATGGGTTTCAAATGAGTCATCTCATTTGATGATCTTTTTTTGTTTAAATTGTAGGCCTATGTCACTTGAAGAATTTGGAAGAGTTAGATCTTTCAGGAAACTTTTTTGCTGGAAATATTCCTCCATGTATCGGAAATCTCTCTTCGCTTACAATACTGGACTTGTCGGATAATCAATTCCACCTAAAACTTTCCTCTTCAGTATTTGAAAGAGCAGTATCCTTGAGGTATCTTTCTCTGTCCAGCAACCTGCTCGAGGGTACTCTGTCAATAAGTTCATTTTCAAATCATTCTTGTCTTGAAGTTCTGGAACTCTCAACTAGCGGATTGAACTTTGAAGTGGAAGTAGTTAATCTACCGTTGCAGCTTCTGGTCCTTCAACTAGCTAATTGCATTTTGGATATCGAGCCCACTTTCTTGTATTCCCAGTATAATTTACAAGTATTGGACCTCTCTAATACTCGCTCCAAAGGTCCTGTTCCAACTATGTGGTTGTTACAGAACAACACAAATTTGATCAAACTAGTTTTGAGCAATAACTCCTTTACAGGGCTCCTTCAACTTCCATCTGTAACACATGAAAATATCACCATATTGGATATATCTGACAACAATCTCAGTGGAGAAATACCAGATGACATTGGCACTAAGCTTCCAAATTTAATTTCCCTGAACATATCAAGAAACTACTTTCGAGGCCCCATTGGATTGAGGTCTATGAGCAATCTATATTCTTTAGATTTATCTATTAACAATCTCACTGATGATATAAAGAACACCTTTTCTATGAATGGTACTAACCTTAATTTTCTGAATCTATCAAATAATAAATTATATGGATCTTTCCCTAACATGATGGACTTTGAATATTATTCATATTTGCTACTAAATCATAATTACATAAGTGGAGAGCTTCCTTTAAGCATTTGCAATGCCAGCTTGTTGCGTGTACTGGACATCAGTAATAATGAGCTAAGTGGCATTCTACCAGGTTGCCTTGGAAGAACTATGTATGGAATGCTGAAGCTAAGTACAAATCATTTAGAAGGATCTTTATCGAATGAGTTCTACAGTCCAGTTATGTGGTTGCTTGACCTTTCAGATAACAAACTCTCTGGATCAATACCCCCATTCTTTAATTATACTTATGATCTACAAAATATAGATCTGAGCCAAAACAATTTATCTGGAAAGTTTCCGATGGCATTGCTGAATTTTTCTTCTCTAGAATCAATAAACATCAGGAAAAACCATTTATTTGGAGAATTTCCGAGTTGGAATGGTAAAGAGTCAAATCTGAGAGCCCTCGTAATCAGGGACAACATGTTTGGAGGACATATACCAGAACAAATATGTAAACTCAAATATTTACGTATACTTGATCTGTCCCACAATAATCTTTCTGGACAAATACCACCATGCATTATTCATATGGGATTAGAGAAAAGTGATTCGCCTTGGTACATTCCATTTTCTAGTGAGTACAGTGCACGGCGGGAGCTGAACTTCAATAATACCCATTTACCCTTTGAACAATACGACTTAAATGATCCGAGTGAAATATTTGCGAATTCTGGATTAGAACTTGTATCAAAAGGAAGACTGGATACCTACATGTTTAAATTACTTTTAGAATGTGTACTAGATCTGTCTTCCAATGAACTAGTTGGCCAAATTCCCAAAGAAATCGGTCAAATGAGTTGGCTAACAACACTGAACTTATCAAACAACTATTTAACTGGTTCAATTCCTGATTCTGTATCCAAGTTGCGCCAACTGGAAAGTTTGGACCTCTCTCACAACGCTCTGACAGGGCACATACCAAGAGGACTGACTAAACTGACCTACCTAGCAGCCTTCTCTGTGGCATATAACAACTTATCCGGTCCTACATTAGATGCACAAAATCAGTTTGGTACATTTGACAACACCAGCTATGAAGGCAACCCAAATCTCTGTGGGCCTCCCCTATCACAAAGTTGTTTCCCTTATCATGACAAAGAGCTGCCTTCTTCCCCAAATGAAGCGGGAGATCATCAAAGCGATGAAAGCATTGATTTTCTCATATTGTTCGGTTCTTTTGCCCTTTTCTTTGTGGTCAGTTTTTGGGGTTTCATGGCCGTTCTATATTTCAAGAGGACTTGTCGGTTTGCTCTGTTTACATTGGTTGATGAGTTTGGTGATATGATATATGTGAGGGTTGTCCTTTCTGTGAGGAAGATCAGGGCTGCTCGAAGGGACAACTAAACGACCGCTTGTTACTATTTTAGTTTGGTCGGATATGTGATATTTATGTATATTCAATAAATGAGTGGTTGATGTTTATGTAAGATGTATTGTGGATCTTTTCTTTGCAACATCTCAGTGATCTTTTTGTTATGTAATATCTGTATTTCTTAGTTTGAGAATTTGCCATTTAAAAGATTTCATTAGTGGACAAGAACTTGCGCATATCGATGGAATTGTTTAATTGATATGCCCAGTTATTGGAACTTTATTAGTGTTCCAGTAGGGCTGTTTTCAAATTTCTAATCAAACGGCTACACCTGGCTACAAATAACATGATCACGACTTGCTGATAACGTACAAAATGGTACGACTAATATAACTAATTACCAATCCTAAAAAAAAAGTAGTAATTGTTTGTTGAGTCTTAGAACTTGTCAAGGAATAACCAAAGCAGAAATTATTTGAGCGCAGAAATAGAGGCCCCAATATGCAAGATTTTTTTGCAGATGATGAAGTAACCGTACCATACAAAATGAGACCATTGCTCGTCTTGTAAAAATGTAAACTTTCTGGACTACAGAAACTTAGTAATTTTGATAGTAGCATAATAACATAAATTTATTTCATTACAACATGTCCAATTACTGCTTGTAAACTATTTGGGAACATTTTGTGATTCTTTTAAGTACTTTAAATCAATATAATTCTACAAATATCACCCGGATGGATACCATTATTCCAGCCCAAAGCCCGAAATTATGACTGAAAAGTAAAATACAAAACCTGACTCTTTAGTGGGTGAATAATGCAAATATAAGGGGAAAAATATGAAAATTTCTATTAGTGTTTGTTCACAAAATTCCTATTTTTATTTTTTTTTTAAAACAAAGTAATTGGTTAATTTAGTGGACTTTGTCTCGGCGAAATGAACACAAAAGCGTTCCTTTCATTTTCACGTATCATTGTTATTGTTTTTTGAAGCGCACTATGAATGAGAAAATATTTACTGCTCTTAGTGCTCTATATCTTCTTTTTTTTTTTTTCGAAAGCTACAGCCAACATTTAATCAATTTAGTTTGCCAGCCCGAGAGAAATCACAGATTTATATAATTATATTTCAGTCCTATTTACCAGCAAATGTTACAGATAAATCCTCACATCAGTTTACAGAAACTTAAGATTACGTCCCTGACACAATAAATAATCGCAAATAGGTCCCTAAAAATCTGGGGTCTTGTACCAGAATCGATTTGAGGAAAAAATTAAACTCAATACAAGCCACAAACAAGAACAAATGTGACATGTGACATGCAGCAAGTAACATAATAGCACACAATAATTAGGATTCAAGTAACGTAGAGAGATATCAGAGTCAAATTGTTCCAAAATTACAGGCATTGGAATCTCCATTAATAAAAAAATCACACACACAACTAGAAGGTTTATCAAGCAATAGCACAACACACAAACTAAGCACGACTCACAAGGGACGAGAGAGAGAGGAATGGTCGTAGCTGATAAAGATTACGGGCATAGGGGCTGGGTATAGGTGACGGACACAACCAGGTGAGTCTAACGGGTTAGCAGGGCGGAGCAGAATTGTCGGAGCTCCGGTAAGAGGGAGCAAGAATAGAGAGATGTCGGATCGGAGGAAGAAGGTAAATAAAAGAGGGAATCCAATGGCTACGAGAATTCAGAGATCAAAAATCGGATCTAAGGGTCCAGATCTATGTTGCACGGGTTCGAGTACGAGTACCGTACCCGGTACGGTACGGGTACGACGGTACGAAAATTTTCAAAAATCTCCGGTACGGGTACGTTTATATATATATATATATATATATAATATTTTGAAATGTATACATTATACAATATATTCTTTATAAATTTATGAATATGCAAAAATAAATGTCGTTAATCTCTAAAACAATTAAGAAACTATATATTTTAATCATAAAAATATTTAAAAAAAATCTGAAATGAATATATCCATTAAATGAGCAATCAAGATTATATCAAATTTGGAGCTGCTTGGTCCGGTTTTGCAAATCTCTTTAGTCCTACAGTGAATGTTCAACTTTTTTTATGAGTGTATATATGTGGTAACTTAAGTGAAATGGCAGCTCTTCCCCAAATCTCTCACGTGAGAGTCAATGTACAAAAATTTTAAAAAATAGCATGTGATGGATGCACAAGCACCGTGTTAGAAACACGTGGTGGGCCCTCAATAGAGGGAGATGATTCGATTTCCTGCGTGGACAAAATGCAGAAGCACGCGCGACTAACGTACCCTATATCGTACCGGCGACCGTATCAGCTGGTTTGACCAAATAAAATATTTGGGTACGCCACGTGGCGAACCCGGTATGTACCGGTGCTGTACCGAAGGCGTACCCGTACCCGGTACGTACCTGGTACGCGTACGGCCACATAAGTGGTGTACCAGGTAACATAGGTCCAGATAGTAGGAATTTTCGGATTTTGAATTGATCAAGCAGTAAAACTTGGATTATAGCTCAGAAGTAAATTAGGTAGTCTGTCAAACCCGATTTAATCTAACAAGATATCTAATGGTCAAGAATTCCATACAATTTCTCAATTGAGGTTATAATTTTTGGAGTATTTGAATTAAAAATTCAATCGGTAGAAAATTTTTTAAAGTTTTAAATTAACTTGCTTAGTGAAATTAATTTTTTGTGTTAGATTTAAAAATGATTAATTACTAGGTGGAGAGAGGCGGCTTCGCCGCCATTTGATGGCTAAAAATTATTTTTTGATTCTTGAAATAATTTGAAATTTTAAGTACATACCTTTCTTATCTTTGACGATAATTTTCTATAATGAGTTTTTCGTTAAAAAAATGTGATGTTTATATTTGAATAAATGTTTTTAATTTTGTTTATTGGATTTTATTTGGTGTTTGAAATAAATAAAGATGTGTATTTTTTTTGAAACAATTTTTTTATGCATCTCTTTAGTACGCAATGCTAAACATTCTTCGCCGTTTATATGCTTTTTCCTTTTTTTTTTAAAAAAATTGTGTTTTACCCTCCAATGCTACAAAAATAACAGCAAATAAAAAAAAATGCACGGTACAATCATATTACGTTAGAAGAGTAGTTAAATATCATAATTTAGTTTGTTCAGTTAGGGTCCTTTTTTTTTTGGTTTCATAATATGATAGCGCACAACCCAAGCATATCCTGCCTTTAAACAACTTAAAAAATGAAGTATGAACATAAATGATAAAAGAAAAAAAAAAAAAGCAAAAGATTTAAGTAAAAGTGATTTATTTCATTGATACGAACACCAAACGTGAGGTATAAATGAAGCGTACCATCATATGTAATAAACATCCTTTACAATCTTAATATTCAAATTTTTTAAGATAAAAAAATTTCAAATTGAATAATAAGAATAGAACAACAATTTGATATCTTTATTATTACCTTCACTTTGCCAAACAGAGTTCGAAGATATATCAAGTCCCTTTGAAAGAGCAATCAAACCAAAAGCATTGAACACATCACGTTTCTCATCTTGTTTCTATTTCACATGGTTATCCTAACAAATAATATATGAAAGAAGTTAATTGTGTCCCAACAAACATTTCAAAAGAGAATTTGCTAACTAAGTGTTAATGAGGCTAACTAACATTTCATCAATAACTCACATTTTATTGATTAAGGAAGCAGATGAAATGCACTTTCAGTTATAATTGTGACATGTACAGTTCCATCCAAACCATTATCGACCTGGTACCGACCACCCTTTGAAATTTGTGTGATTCATTCATAAGAAAATTAGGCCAAATTAACTCTTACTGGTGAGTATGAACTGCACTTCAAACTAATGCAAAATTGTACTGATGTGAACCTAAATTGAATAACTGAATCCCTGAGGTTATAACTAAGTAAATCCAAAACTGAGAAGAGAAATTCACCTGAATATATGGAGTCAAGAGGGAGAGTTACAAAACTCATCCAAACTGTACACCGAGGGGACTGTACAACTGAGAACCAAGCTCATCGTGCTAATCTTAGGTTTCACATCTCAGTTTCACACCGTTAACTTTATTGCAGAGCTCATCAGCAAGCAACTTCTCATTGTTGATTCCCACACTGCAGTAGGCTCCACTAAAAAATTAAGTGAACGGACATTATAGACAGTGTGGGAAATAGTGGAGATGTTGCAGGGGTTGCGGACTGTGATATGTCATCGCAGGCCGCGAACTGACTGGACGACTAGATATTGATCTGGTCATATGCACCCTTTGGGAAAGAGTGCTCTCTTATAAATAGATGGTCTCTGGTCATTTCTTAGAGGGGGAGACACAGAAAGACTATGAGACACAAAAATTTATGAGAGAGAAACTTCACTAAGACTAGTGCTTCTTCTCTAATAAGTATAGTCATCATTAGAGAGAGATCCAATGGCCGAATTGAGTTCGATTCTCTCGTGAGAGTCAAGTCTGGCACTTGAATTGTGAATAGTGCGGGATTGCAATGAATCTCCACTAGCGATAGTAGAAGACAGGACTGTGACGTAGCGAGACCACGGGGTGAAGGCTTCGTGTGAAGGAAACCCGTATTAAGAGGAGATTCTGACACGCTTCCGCATTTGGTATGAGTTACCAATTTTCTTACATTGGTATCAGAGCCCTATTCCTCTTTTTCGGTTTTAATACACCATTAAAGTCTTATGGTCGATATCTGGTTGTTTGTTTGTATTTTGTGTGCTCTAATTTCGTGATTTTTGGCAAGAAAGTTGATAAAACTCAAATTACTGCAGTCTAGATTTTGTAAACTGGTACAATCTGATTGTCGAAGTTATAATGTAAGATCTGTAACTCCGATTCGAGTGAGGTTTGTTCCATTGGAAAGTTCTTCGAGTCTACTTTCCGGAATGTCCAAGAACTCAAAAATCGAATCAATATACAGAAAGTTATCGTCGTTTTACCGAAAGGGTGTGAATCGGTTTTCTGGACAAGATGCATGTCGCGACCCTCGGCAGATTGCCGCGATCCGCGACATGTTGATATGACTCAAACCTTGTTTGTTGCGACCAGTGGAAGGTTGTTGCGACCCGCGACAAGGTCATATGTAATTCCAGAGTGTTTGTTATGATCGGTAGCATGTTGGTTATGATCTACAACATCTGGAACTCAAGTTTTCACAAGAATTGAGACATAAATAAACCAGTACTTGTAGGATTGATACAAGTAAGCCCCAATTGACCATTAGTTTTGGTTTAGAGAGTTCTTATGCTTGTTTTTGTGACTATTTACAACATAGAACCCTAGAGACTATCTTTATTAGTTTCGGGTTGTGATTTCTCTTCATCGGTTGAATGAGAAAGTTGCAAACACTATATGCCTAGACGGTATTTGGTAGAGATGGTTACTGGTATAGTGTCATTGATTCTGAGGTTTGTAAAATTGCCAGAATCAAAGTTCCAACATAGTAGACTAGTTGCAACCCGCAACAATCGGTTGCAAACCGCAATAGTTTTGTTCGGAAAAACAGAGTTAGTTTTCTGTTCTTACGGATTGCAGTAGTGGACTGCGGACCGTAGAAGTGTGTTGCGGATCGCAAAATAGATTTGCGGACCACAACATGACACGTATACGTACAGTAAAGTTACAATTAAAGATAGAATTTGATAAAAACTTGAAACTCCTGAATGTTAACACAACCAATAGTTAAAAGGTTATCTTAGTAATAATCTTTGGTTGTTTGGTAATTGGTTTACCAAATTGTGAATATGATAGCACATGTGGTGTTGTCATTGATTGGATGGTACAAGTAGGTACCATCTTGCCAATTACATATGAGTGCACGTGTTGGGTGAATTTGGATTGGTAGACTAGTTTGTCTCATCAATATTCTGGAAATTTTGCATCAATTCAATTAATTGGAATCAATATTTCTTTGTTTGCAAGCGATGTTTGTTGCCCTAGGCTCTTTCTCACTTGCTGCAAAGATAGTATTGATTTCAGATTAATTTTAGATTGGATGACAAAATCAATGGTAGTACCAACCCGTACTATGCGTCTCTATTATTGATTAGATTTGGCTTGATTGAGAAGTTCATTGCTGATCTCTATTGAAATAGAATTGATGGATATGTGTAATGTGTGAAATTACAATATCTCAATATCTTATAGAGTATTAGAATGTACAATATCTCAATATCTCAATATCTCAATATCTCATGTTTATTGGCATGATTGCAACATTTAAGGCATGGTGCACCACCAGATAGGTTGGCATATAAGGCTCTCCATTGTTGGGCTACTCCTTGGCATGACTAGGCTGAGGTGATGATGGTTGCCTCCTTCAATGTTTGTGCAAGGTGAGTTGTGCAATTCTCCATTCAGTAGTATGATATACCACACTCCATAACTCCAAAACCTGCTGTCCCTTATATGGTACCTGCTGTCCTTTGTTTGCCCATTTTATATTTTTTTATATGCATAAAATATGCTACTGTTAGGTTATATACTTTAGATACCCTTTTATATAGTTATGTCTCATATAATATTATGCAGAGACGATACCAAATGAAATAAAGAAGACACTCCATTGAATCAGTTCCTCTACTAAAAAACATATTTTTTTAGTTTTAGTTTTTTTTTTTATGCTTGTATATATACAAAACTTAGTTAAAATGCATCTATTTACATATTTACATAACCATATTTAATTAATTTCCTACATTTTTGCTAGATGTGTATAAACCAAATGCTTCAATATGTATATGAAAAGGTAAAACAGAAGATGAGAGAAGGATGTATTAAAAGAGCAGATATACTCCTTTTTACTTCACTTACACAAATTTCACAAGCAAAATAGGCTAAGTAGTTGCTGGAAATATAAACTCTCCTAACACTCTTTTTTTTGTTTTGTTTTTTTTTTTTATGAAGTAGCTATCATAACTTAATAAACTTGCTCTCTGAATGATTGTTTGAAGGTGGTTTCTGCAGCATGTTGGTTTGTGTGAGTTATGGAGTATGAGAGCTTGAGGTGATGATAGCTTGGGTTTTGCATGGCCAGCAGCTTCTTTTATAGTGGAGATTAGCTGTTGCTGTAGATGGCGCCAATCATCTCAACTCTGAAAGAATTGGACAGTTTTGCAAAGAATTGGTATTTTCATCACTTTGCAAATAAGCTTACACTGTACCCTGTACCCGATCATTCTCTTTCAGAGAATCTCCTTCACCTTGTTCTTATCCACTGTGTCATTTATTACTGCCATGAGGAATAACTCTCATCTCCAGTTTTGACAGTATTTGGAAATTGCTAACTCAATGACTCAGTTGAATTTTGTCACTGCCATACTCTTTGATCCTCTTTTTTTTTTTATGTTGTTTTTGTATTGTTCACTGCTTCTTTATTTCATCATATTACTTTCATTCTCTTTTGATCTCTTCAGCTCAAGAACAGCTCCATCAGTCAAGTTCTCGGTTTGTTTTGCAATTCTAGTTTTATTAGTTCAGGACTACCTCCATTTGTTTCTTCCATTCTTCATGTCTCAGCGTTCAATTTATTCACCTCATACCATGATAACATCAATTACGAAAAGCAAGGCCATCTGCTCAATGTTTCTTTTCAGTAAAAAGAAATGAGCTTGGCCATGGCATGCTTCATGTCATCATGATTTTGCTCCATAATTCTTTCAATTGATGGTCTATACTCCTTCATGAATACTTCCTTGTTACAATTTGATCATGAGATTGAATCCATTAAACTTCTTTTCCCTTAATTTAGTAATTATCGGATTCACAGACCCTATGCAATTGAGCCTTCTCCTTCTTTATTTTACTGGAGAGCAAAGGGAGGAAATCACTAGTAGACACGAGATTCTCTCCTTTTTGTCATGCTTAATTGAACTCCAATTAATGGTCATGTCGGGTACTGAACCAGTGAAGCTGTCGTGGATTCCCGGGGATCACGGAAGTGAGCTCAATTGAGCAGTAACGGGTTCAAATGGGAGGCAATTACAGGTTTAAATGGAGCAGTGAGATTCTAACTTGCCATCAAGTATCAACAGGAGGGAGATAAGGATCGACGTGGCATCGTGCGAGAGGATCTTTCCCTGCATCATGGCGCTCGTCAGAAGGAAGATACGAAGAAGGAGAAGGAGACGAAGAAGATGGGCTTGGGCCGAGATGTCACATGGGTCACATTTCCCCTTTTTTTTTCTGTTATTTCCCATGGGCTTCGGCCTCTTTTCTCTTTTTTTTTTTAGTTGCAAAATGGGACCGAAATAAAAAAATGGGCCAAACAATTTGATTTCTTCTTTTTTTTTATGCAATATTTTTAATCCTCTTTTTTTGTATAATTGTATGATTTTAATGTATAAATATACACAAAATCATACAATTATTGTTTTTGTTGTATTTTGAGGTATGGCTTATGCTCCATGGATCCATATTGCACCAATCTTAATGTCTCCATAATCATGCCAATTTCATATTTACAACTATATAATCTCACACATGAATATTATGAGACTATATAATTGTTTTTCATGTTGCTTGTGGTGGCATGGTTTGCAATTTTTCATGGGTCCAAAAGATATATATTACATGCTAAATTAACATGATTTTATTTTTCATATCAACATTAGCACCAATATAGGCATTAGAATTTAGAACCATCTACGAAGACCGTCCACGAATGCCAATTTTATATCTCTTCTCAATTTATTGTATAATTATATAATTTCTCACATAAAATATGTACAAAATTACATAATTATTTATATTGCATTTTTGAAGCATGGCTTATGGTTCCAAGGGTTCATATCACACCATTGTAAATATTGTATACTAAATTTACATATAATCATGTTAATATTAGTATTAATATAGAGGTGGAAATTTAGAACCGCTTGTCTTGGCATTGTCTTGGAATTTCGATTGTCAATATAATCACCCGATTAATCTGGGATAATTTCCAAGCCACTCTCGAAAATTTGTTTATGTATCAAACGCCCAATCCATTTGCTTGTAATGATTTCGAAATCCGTATATCGGCTCGTCATGTAAATATGACAATATTTTAGGGTTCAACATCAATACACATCCTCCACCCAGTTACCATCCTGGTTTGAATCATCTCTCCTTTCTCGTTCTTCACCACTGTTGTACCTCCTTTCTTAGGCACCACATGTATTGGGCTCACCCATTTGCTATCTGAGATTAAGTAGATGATGCCCGCATCATGGAGCTTTTGTACCTCCTTTCTGACCACTTCTGTGAGGTTGGGGTTGAGTCTGCGCTGCCCCTCTCTTGATGGTTTGTGGTCATCTTCCAATAAGACCCGATGGGAGCAAATTAAGGGATCGATACCCTTCAGATCTTGAATAGAATAGCCAATTGCTCCTTTGTGTGCTCGAAGTACTACCAAAAGCTTTTCTGTTTCTGCATTACTTAGCCCAGAGTTAACAATAACAGGGAATGATTGACTTGGGCCAAGTAATTCATACCTAAGAGTCTCTGGCAGAGGCTTGAGCTCAACTTGGGGGGCCTCTGGTTGGACAGGAGTGGAAGAATTGGGCTCAGAAACGCCTGCCTCGACCAAATTTAGCACCTCCAGAGGTTCATTTCGGTGCGAAATGACCTTGTTTCGGTCCGAAATGGGCTCCAGCAGAGGCTTTTCTTCGCTATTTTGAGCGATTTCTTCATCTTCCAGTGTCTCCTCGACTCCTATGGCTTCCTGCATATCACAGAGAAAAGATTGGTAAGAGTTCAAAGCTGCTTCAAATTGATTCTCAAGAGATTGTTCAATATTTAGTTCATTTTCATCAATTTCTTCAATTTTGAAGCAAGTCTTTGCAGGGCTGGGGTACTTCATGGCATGTTGGATTGAAAAATGAAGTCTCCTCCCCCACCATGACCAAAATGGTGCCGTCCCTGGCATCCATCATTACACCTGCTGTTCTGAGAAACGGGCGTCCTAAAATGATTGGTACTTCCCTATCTTCAACCATCTCAAGAACTACAAAATCACATGGAACTACAAACTTGCCCACACACACAGGTACATCTATCAACTCCCCTAATGGCAACCGCACGATGAATCTGCAAGTTGCACTGTCATGACAGAAGGCTGGAGTTCTCCAAACCCAATTCTCTCATATACTGTCCCTGGCATAATGCTCACGCTAGTCCCCATGTCACACAAAGCTTGCTTGATTTTCTCCTTCCCAATTGTGCAATGTATGGCAAATCGTCTGGGATCGGGGAGCTTGGGTGGCTTTTTGTTCTTCCAAATCACCGATTTGAGCTCCTCAATCATCTTCTTTCCTGTACACAATTCTTTCAAAAATTTAGCATGCATAGGGAAATATGTGAACATGTCAGTTATGGGAATAGTAATTTTAACATCTTTTAACATCTCTCAAAATCGCTTGAACAGTATACCCTCCCTTTCTTTGGCCAACCTCCTGGAGAATGGGACAGGGGGCTGGTAGGGAACCACTGGTGTGGAACCCTCGTCAGATTTCCTCTTCCACGGCGCTTTTTCAGCCCCTGTAGATGTCATTTCGGACCGAAATGGAGGGGTTTCTGACCGAAATGGCACCTCTGGACTCAATTTTTCTACTGCTGGTGCCTCGATTTTCGGGCTAGAGAGTGTGGCTGCGTTCTGGAGAGGTGGAAATGGCAGGAATTGCTCCAGAACGGGATCATCTTCTTGCTGGATGTCATTTTGGACTCGTGGTTGTGTCTCGGCCCAAGTTGGCATTGGAGGATCATTGTATTGCTTGCCACTTCTCAACGAGTGCATGGCCTTGCACTCGGCGTTGGGGTTGACCTGCGGCTTGCTTGGAAATTTTTCTAGCTCCCTCGCGAGATGCGCCTCCATCAATCGCTCCAACCTAGAAACAACACCAATTTTAGCTTTTAGTTCCTCAATCCCTTCGGCCAACATGTAATTATACTTACCTTGCTCATGCATGAAATTTTGGACAACAAATGGTACACCGTTCTTATTATAAAAAGGTCTCTTTTGGAAATCTTTGGTGTTTTCATTTGATTGTGCATTTTTGTACAGGTTGGTGGATTGGTAGGAACTTGCAAACTTGAAGGGGCAAAAGGAAGTTTTCTAAAGTCCGGATCATTCAATTGGTTCCAATCCTTTCGTTCTCCCTCTTGCAAGGAGTAACTGCGGCTAAAAGCATTGCGTGGGAAGTAAGAATGCTCGCTGTTGATGGAGTTGACTTGTTGTGGGCCTTCCGGTTGTGCAAGTGGGCACTGAAGGGATGTGTGCCCTTCTTCGCCACAAGCTCCACATGTATTCGAGTTGAGGTGAGAGCCTTGGAGAGAATGATATGTGGCTATCTCCGCTTCGAGCTCGGCAATTCTCCTATGCCTCGTCGAGATCTCGTTCACATGTTGCTTCCCACTTGATCGGCGTTGGTTGACTTGTGGTAGCCAATTGTATTGCCTTGCGCATTGCTTGATCAAGTCTCTTCCTCGCAATGAGTCTATCTTCAAGAAACTTCCACCACCTGAAAGAGAATCCAAGTTAATTTTGATATTATCGTAAAGACCATTATAAAAATTTTTCAAAACAAGCCAATCTTGGATTCCATGGTGTGGACAAGAATTTTCTAAGTCTCTAAATCGCTCCCAAGCAGCCTCCATGGATTCGTTATCACTCTGTTGGAAATTGTTCAGTTCAGTCCTAATCTTATCGGCCCTACCATCAGGAAAGTATTTCTCAAGAAAAATTTGGGCCATATCATTCCAAGTTCTAATCGACCCCTTTTTGAGAGTTTTGTATCATTTTTGGGCCTTATCTTTAAGACTAAACCTAAACAACATGAGTCTAATGGCATTTTGAGGCACCCCGTTCATTTTGATCAATCTAACATAATTAGTAAAAGTTTGCAAGTGTGCATGGGGGTCCTCGTGTTCGTCTCCATGGAAGGAGTTTTGTTGGACTGCTGTGACATGGGCGGGGAGGATTTGCATGTTGTTCGCTTCAACCCCTGAATGACCACCGGCCCGGCAATGTTCTTGAGTCGCGGTGCGCAATAGTCCATGAGAGATTTGTTGGGGTTTTCAGCTGCATCCTCTCCATCGAAATTCCCATGGACGCTCTCCTCGTCCAGCGTCCACCTACGCTTCTCTTTTTCAAGCTCGCGCCTTTGATTCTCCACGCGCCTCCTTTCGGCCAAGATGCGAGCTTCCCTCTGCTCCAGCTGGATCCTCAAGGCCTCAAGGCGCTCTGCCTCTGCTGCTACGTCAACAGGTGCACCAGTTCCTACCATATCGCTCGCTGTTTTCCCCTCTGGTTGATGATTTCGGACCGAAATGGAAGGATTTCGGATCGAAATGGGGTCTGGCGGGGCTGAAATTGCCTGCTGCTGCTCCGGATCCTCTTGCAATCCGCGTAGGAAGTACCGGCGCACAGGAGGTGGAGGTTGAAAATGAGCTCCCTTCTTCCTACCTGCCAGAATTCAACTTGTAGCACGAGAGGAAACAAAAAGATGATTAAATAAAGAAAAATCTAGCCTCTTAATACTAGAAAAAGTACACGATATCAAACACCTTCCCCGGCAACGGCGCCAATTTGATGAAGGTTTAAAACCTACGTCAAATAAAATAAAACCTATGAATTACCTCACTAGACGTTCGAGTAAAGCAAAGGTGTCGAACCCACAGGGACGGTTAAACTGAATACCGGACTTAGACTTTCTTAAAAGCTAGATAGATGAATTTTTGTGATTTTAGAAATAGTTGCAATTTAAAAAGTAATAATAGTAATAATAAGAAAATAGGCAATTAAAAATAAATAATAAAATATTTTTTGGATTATTTTTTATGTTTTCTTGACTCAAACAGATGCAATAAAATGTCCTAAGGATAAGTGTTCAATTAGTTTAGATTTAAGACAACTCTATCACGATTTTCACCTAGACAGAGGGTCATTTCGGTGCGAAATCAGATCCATTTCGGACCGAAATGGGTACTGCTCAACACAAAAACTTGCCTTAAATCTATTGTTTCGACTTGACAATTTTACATGGTACTTTGCGAAGGTTACTAAGCGACCAGACCCTAACCTTAACCTCAACTGTCGCCTTTTGGTTCTGGTTTAGATTTGATGTCGGGTTTTACCACAAAAACAACTAATCCTATACTTACGTATTAAAACTAGTTTGTTTAGGAATACTTAATTGGATTTCTAGAGATATTTAAGGTCCTGTCGGTGCAATAAAAGTTAGATCTTTCGATCGTTAACTAACCTACCCTTTCGAGTTTTGATTTATCTCAAGTGCTTTAATCTATTAATTATTTGGTCGAGTTATATCCTATCAACACTACGCATCATTAACAAGTTAACTTTCAAGCAAACAATCAATTCAATTAAGCAAGTAATAATTCACAATCAAGTAAATCGCAAAATATCATAATATAATCATCAAGTCATCACAATATACTAAACTAATCTACTAACTACCCCTAAGATATCATAAAAACTACTCACTAATATCCATAACACAATTAACAACAAATATCATGTAAATAATAAAGATAGAAACCATAAAATAACGAAATAAGAGCATATAAGAGTAAATCGAAGAAACCCAATGCTAGTACTCGCTATCTCTGGCCTAGGAATCGATGTGGATCTATGTGCTGCTGTTGCTCCCTCCAAAAACGCCAAGAACTCCAAGAAAAATCAATGGAAAACCCTAAAACGCTATGTGAGGAAGGTGAAAAATGAGTATGGAAGGTAGAATCCATGCTCAGGAGGCAAGGGACGCGTATGTGTACCCACAGGAGGCGGCTAGGGCAAGGTGAGGCGGTGTAGATCTTTCCTTCTTCGAAAATCACTTAATTTGCTCTTTCTAGAAATGGATTTCGGACCGAATGGGAAGCATTTCGCACCGAAATGGCACTCCGAAATAGCTAGATGGGCTGAGAATCAGGCCCACGCTGGAGATATGGCTCGTACTAGGCTCTGTGGTCTCAAGGCACGTCTGTGTGGGCCAAGAATGAGTCGTCTGGCTGAGAATATAGTCCATCCTTCACAAAAGTCGCGTCTTGTCTTCAATTTCCAAGGAATTCTACAAAATAAAATAAGAAGCACGGCAGCAGCAATATCCTGGAAAATATGACAATTTATGAGACAATTTATAATGGTTTAATCAATAATTAAGGGCTAAGTACGGTCAAAATACGTATAAAAATAAGAGACATCAGATAGGTTCAATAAATATCGTCTAACATTGATTCCTGATAAAGGCTGCTATACGGACTTTATTTATGTTCACTTTAATTGTGCGGGGAAAAGTTGTTCATCAAGAAAACCGTATGTCCCTCATTAATATACTTAGTGAGTGATGATATCTGTTTGGGCCCCTTGATGGAGTTTGGATTGTTTGGCCAACTTGTACAATCAACTCTAGATCAAGAAATGTATAATCTGCAAGAATGACACATTCCTATCTTGGATTGTACAATGATATCATGTGACATAAGAATCAGACAAGGAAATACTTATATTTCTTATGCAGGATTAAGATATTGTAATGGTGCATTATTTATACGAATTGGGAGTCATAACGTGTTGCTAGATACCGCTTATGATTATTGGAAATAAATAACAATTTATTTCCATTACCAACATAGTATAAATCCTTAAAGGGTCACACGAAAACAAAGCTCTTAATCAATAGTACATTATATTAGTTTATTTGTATTGGAGAATACAAAATATGATAAGTTGAATTATTAATTATAAACCGTTATGATTAATTATTTCAAATGGATCATATGAAACAAATTTAATGTATTGTCTAAACCAAATAATAATTGTCAACTATTTGATAATTATTTTGTCTCATCACAATTGATTTAATTACTATAATTATATCAATAATTTGGACTATCTTTTGATATGTCAATTTGGGCTGAGATTTAATGCAATAACTAGGAGATAAGAGAGATTGCTTAGACCATCGAAATGAGCTTTAAAACCCACTTCTAGGCCAGCCACAAGGGAAGGGAGTGGTCCCCCCTAGGTTAGGTAGAGCATGGTCTATATAAACCCCCCCTTGGGTGGAGATTAGGGCAACCATTTCACCTCTCTCTCTCTCTTCTCTCCTAGCCGCCATTTAGCTCAAGAAAAAGCAAAATTTCAGATCTGAAATTTGTGCTCTATTATTGCATTGAATAGGGTCTCATGTGTTGAGAATTAGCTTCATATTAATTATAAGATAATTAGAAGAGAAGTTAACTCGGGGTTTAGACTTGTTCTCTAGTCTAGCTAGCACTAGACTTTAGAACTTGATTAAACTTTGTGTGGACTCGGGGTTGGCGCCATCTAAGGAGAAGAAACGGTGTTGGAGAGCACGCCACCGATTTTTAGTGATTTGGATCAAGCCTCACAAGAACTATTTGTGAGAGGTATATCATCTCCTACTCTCGTCTCTTGAAATGCTTGTGAATGGCTTTAAGCCTAGATCTATTGTGTTTGATTGATGTTTATGGCTAATTGTTGGCACAAAAATTGAAATTAAACACTTACGAACAGTGGTATCAGAGAACATGGTCGGTTTTAAGCTATTTTGCACATTAATTAGATGAGAAATGAGTAATTAGTGAAGTAATTATGTTGCTGCCTTGTTTGCTACCTGGAACTCAGTTTTTTCCGTGGTTTTCTGTGTTTTTCTCATGGCAAAGCTTTCGATTTGATTTTACCTTTTGATAGATTTGAAAGAGGGACAATTTGTGACCATTTTTCTACTGGTTTCACTTTAATCCGATTTATTATGGATTTTAAGCGATTTATTTTGTGACGGTGCGCAGGACTGGTTCCTGTGCGACCAGATCTGAGTTTGTGGGTGTTATCTGTGTTATTTTGATAAGGAGATCCCCTTTTTAATGGTTAGAGATGAAGTAGACTTATAGTACTTCCTTCCATACCAATGTGATGGTTTGGATCGAAGTGTTTCTATTTATTTGAAGCAATGAAAGACAAGAACGGTCTTGTCAGTTTTCTGTACCGATTGGATTGTTTTGAAAACTGGCATTGATTGGGACCTTTTATATAAAAAGTGTTTAAATGGAAAACTTCATTTTGAAGTCTTGAATCCATGAAAATTAATTTCATGTCAATCGGACTAGTTTTTCTACCCCAAATACTCAAAATCAATTTCGTCGACGTGTTGTTCCAGAACAGGAGACTTGTATTTAACCCTCTTTAAGTTGATGATTTTGAATGTGTAAAATTGGAAATCTTTCATGGTTACTAGCCTTATACTTGTGGTTGTTTACTGTAAAGTTGTTTTGCATTAAAAGTTTTTGAAAGATGGTCAAACAGTCCAAAAGGTTGAGGCCAAAAACTGAAACTTCAAACCGGTGTTTTAATACACAACCTGAAGTTTGTTATTTTTTGTTCTCCCAATTGGTAAATGATTTCTTCTCAAAATTTGAACAGGTAGTTTGTCTATTGATAAGGATTGCTCATGATTTTTTTTGGATTTTTTGGAGACCGAAAAATTTCTTGATTTTTCTTGTCCCGTTTAATTAAAGGTGTTTGTTCTAATTAATCAAATAGTTGATATGTTGATTAGAACTCTCCTTGCTGTCATCTATTGGATTTTGAATGTTGATTTTATGAAAGGGTTTAAGTAATTAGTTGCTTGAATGTTAAACCCTCTTTGCATGGAAAAACACAAATTACCAAACAATACGCAAAGATACTTAAGAGCTCACTAATTATGAACAACTTAGACATATATTTGTATATTGTGCTAACTTGTTTTTGTAGGAGGATGTGGGTTTGATATGGCTCAAGATGTAAATGCCTTGTGTGTTGTAAAATGATGTGAATGCATGTGATTGTTTGTAATGCGGCCTAAGGTACCTTGATAATTAATAATTGATTAATTCTTGATGTAACTTGTGAGGCTTGCATGCCCCTAAGGCCTAGGCGGGTTTTAGAATTTTATCACATGTATTTACATCCCTTAATTATTAGATAGGATCTTAGTAATTAGTGGGAGGGTTTGATTAGATTAGTTTCGTTACATGAAGATGCGACGAAGACTAATGCAAGCGGGAGCCATACAAACCCACGACAATGCTTGAGATGCTTATGTTATGTGATTGTTTGTGAATGCCTTGAATTATCATAGGTAGGTATGGGTGTATGCTTACACGACCACCAAACAAGAGTCACATATTTTGTCCCAAACTAATACGATTAAGTCAATTCGTTCTCCTTCTCTCTATCCCCTTCACGTCAATTGCCAATTATGGCGCGGTCCGCCCAAGCGAACGTCGTGGTTGTCAAGCTTGATAGTCGGGGTACAAATGAAAAGATTTGTTAGGAGCAAAATAGAGAGAGGTTGCTTATCGATGAACCCAACAAGTTTCTTGGACATCGGGGCGAAGTTTGTAAATATACTTAGATATTCACAAACCAAGAGTCATATGGTTGATATGATTGGTTGGAGAACCTACCTTGTCTAGTTGAGTAGGGTGTCGTGCCATAGCAGGCTCTACTTGATAAAAACGAGGATCTTGGAAAACCAACTACATTGGGACATCAAATAAATGTAGTGGGAGTTTTGTTTATCATTATAAATAAAACATTGCATAAACTAAATGTCCTTAAATTGAAATTGTTATAGATATTAAATATGTTAATTTCGTTGCGATCAATCTTTGAAAAACAAAAGGCTCGTTTCTAAGGTATTTACTTGGAGAAGTAATACCGATTCCTAAGACATGTTCTTTGAAAGGAGAAACTTGAGCAAGTTTAATCCCAAAACGTTCCTCGACTTCCCGAACATAATTTCGTAATGATTGATTAGTTTCGATGAAAATTATTCAATAAAACGAATGCCTATATCCTTTTAGAAGTTCTAGACCTTTGAATTAGAGAATTCATAAGGACTAGACTAGACTTCTATACTCTCATCCACTTACTCAAGAAAACATTCTTAGAGAAAATAAAGATAGACTCAATCATTTATGATCGAGTAATGGAGTGTGAGTTAACAAAGAGACTCTTCTTATAAGAAGATAAATATTTCATTAGCTTGCAAACCGAAAGGTTTGAGTAGCTAATTGACAACTTGAGATATTGAGATCTCCAATATCAAGGATTGTTGATATTGTCATACAATCTCTTTCTATGGATAAATGATATATTGTTCGCACACTTGTTAGTGCTAAAAGTGATTTGTTAAGTATCAAAGGAATACTTCACCAAGATATGAGTTGAGACTTCGAGACCCTCACTAGTGACCGTGTGTCACATGAGATGTTTCATTTGCCACTTATGGGAGGCATTTGAAAGGTTGTCCGAAATACCATGATGTTCTAAACCTTAAGATATTTGTCGTTCAAATTATCTCATTATCTCTAATTCACACTAGTAATTAGGTACTAGTTCATGTGCTCGCATTTAACGAAATGTGTAGTCAATAAAGAATAAGAGAAAGTTCGAGATAAGTAAAGTAAACTCCGTTTTGGAAATGGCTTATTCGTCTAAGCCGCTACCATTGAATACGTAGAGTTATCTTTACTAAGTAAAGAGTTTGTTCAGGAATTGGAGATTGTATATCTTATTCCAAACATCTCATAAAACTTTATCTCCGTTTCATATTTGATAATGGATGATCATGTTTTGTAATAGAGAAATTTTGTTATCTTATTATTATGAATTTGTGTATAAGATTTCGTGCATCTTGATTGATTTTGCTTGAAATAGATAAACAAATTTTGAATGACAAATGTATAAGACTTCACATAAAGTATTTGATAGTCGCTTAGTCGAATATAAACAAGAATCGCATTATGAGAGTCTACGTAACGTGGAACTCGTAAATTAATTCGATTGCAAATCAATTGAAATTCATGCGAATCATGTTTGTTAAATGACAAAAGCGCCTTTGACCTACAAAGGTTTAAAGGACAAGTAACTTTATTAAGACTTATACATATTGAATCATTGATGTATATAGACCTATAGGTACTTGTGCAATTGAAAGGTTGTTGACACTTTACCACTTGACCAACGATCATTGTAGATATTAACATATCTATTTGATATGGTATAAATATGAATCTTTTGACAAGATCAAAAGGATTTCAAGAGTAAAGTTGAAAAATTATTCAATAAAAGCAAAAGTCTTAAGATGGATCATGGTAAATAGTTAAGTCATATAGTTTGATATATTACCTAAAGAGTATGAAAGACGTTTCACTACTCGCTCCATAAGGAACATTGAAAAATATATCTAAGGATGAAGGTATCGAATATTGTTTGATAAAGTTCGATCGGTAATAAATCAAATGACTTGTTCGACTCATGTAAGGGATTTGTGTTTGAGGACAATATTGTTTACACTGAATAAAAATTCCATCGAAGTCTATTGAGAAAGATATCTTACGAGACTTGATCTCTAGGTATATTGTTTCTCAAGATTTGATGTTGAGAAGCTTATTTCAAGGTTCGATTGATTGATAAGCTTGGACCCAAATAAGACGCTTAATATTATGTAGGATATCTTGAACTAACCGAAAGGTATTACTTCAACGAACATGATAAGAACAAAGTAGTTGTTGCTCATCATAACGTAATCTTAAAGAATGATATTCTCAATAAGAAGTAGTGAGAGTAAAATGAGCATTAAAGGAGTTTATGCGTCACTACAAGAAGTACCTTTATAGGGAACTTGTCACTCCATACATGGTGCTTAGTGGGAGTTGAGCGAAACTTCATTCACAAGGAGTTGTAAAAAAAAAGTTTATAAGCACGCTCGCTTCTATAGAGTACTCAAACATCTCGCGAATAGATGATGTTCGAGAAACTCATGGAATATATTAGGATCAAGAACTTATTCTACAAGTTGTTGTAGAATTAGTTTCTGGACCTCAAGCACCAATCCTACAAAGATCAACGAGAGTGAATTGCCTAAACTGAAAAGTACATAGGCTTCACAACATCCTCGTACTTGACATATGAGGATCCGTTAATAAATACAGAAGCGATGGAAAGACCCGATTCCACAAGTATGGTTTGAATCTATATGATCTTTAAGTGCAATCCATATATATAACAACAAGGTATAGACCTTGATTGATGTTCATGAAGGAGCGATTCATCAAGAACATTTAGATCTTTAAAGGAAAGATAGATATGGATAGCAAGTCGACTATGTACAAAGCATAATTTCACGATTGTTGCTATGTCTAAGTCGATAACGAGTTGACCATGTACAAAGCACGACTTCTCGCTTGTAGCTGTGTATAAGTCAATAAAGATCATTCTAGCAATAGTTATATTTCGTATATACATCAAAATCGTCTTCTTCGATTGAATGAAGGAAGTTGTTGTGTATTTGACACAAACCGAGATTTTGTTGTATTGCTAGAAACATATATATGCTTCAAGGATCCGTTAATGGATTGAAGCAAGTATTGTGGAAACTGGAATAAACATTTTGACATGGAAGTCAAGGAGTTGAACTTCGTCAAAAAGATATCTTGTATAGACAAGATAGTCAGTGGGAGCATGATTATGTTACATGTATTGTACAAGATACAAGAAATTAATTGGGAATAACATTAAGGAAATGAATATTGTCAAGATCTCATTGGAGAATGTTTTTCTCAATAGAGAAATTGGGCAAGTCACCTAAATCCAAGGAAACAAAATCTATGGAGATAGATTATGATGGATGTCAGGTTTGAGCAAAATGTGCATATAATGACAAAGTGTTCAAGTTACACGAAAAGATAGACTCCTAGAAAGGATGTCTAAACACGTTGTATGACATACACTTGAGTTCTAATCGGTGTGTTGCAACTCAATTCGAGAAAAGTGCACGATATATTTCGAGCATCCTTCTGTTATGAGTTTCATTAATACGCCATACTTATGCACATACCCCTATATGTTGTACCCAAGGAGTATGACAAGCAGTTGTCAACTGGATACAAAGAAAAACACATTTTGACAATAATCAAGAATATATTCGAGTATCTTATGAGAAATGGTGATATGTTTTTCCATCTGACAAGATGAAAGAAAGCTCATATAAATTGTTATATTGATGCTAGTTTTCGAAAGATTGATATAAATACAATTGAGCTACATATTTTGTTTAAATGTGGTGTTGTAAATTTAGAAGGTGTTCTAAATGGGATATTACAACCGTTTCCGTCACCAAAATAAAATATATAGCAACTTGTGAAGCAATGAAAGAATATAGTATGGATCGAGAAGTTCTCAGTCAAGCTAATATGGTTTTATGCATCTCAAACCATAGCTAAACTTGAAGAACCCAATATTAAATTGGTGATCCAACTAAGATCTATGACGATGTCACTTGATCTCACATGATGATGATCAAGAACACATATATAGGAGTATATATGTATATAGGGTCAAACAAAATTGGATAGGTTCGCGGACACATCGAACATTCTAACTTAACCTCTACCTTAAGCGGTATACGAGATGCAGTTGTGCATCCATGCGTGATGGACGTATGAGTAACTTGCTTTAAGAGTATTATATTTTTTGAGGTTCGAGACATGTATATATATGGATATATGACATTGTTCTAAATTCTTCACTGGCTAAAAGTCACTATTGATTGACTCTAGGCCAAGTGGGAGATTGTTAGAGTTATGTCCTAGAAGTTAATATTTAATGACTTATTTTCTTAGTTTATGTTAATGATGATTTTTAATCATTTGTTCCTAGAGTTTTTTATTGACAGATCATACAGGTTGATGATCTGAATTGTAGATCTCTGTGGATCATTCATTAGAATGACAATAATAAATCTAAATCGTCCATAATCTTGATAATTAACAAGAAACATTAATTATCATAAAAGATTAGTATGCAAGTTAAGTGATGATTAAGTTCTACAAATCATGGGTAAGGAGTTATCAACTTAATTGCATATGTGTATGTTATAGAACATAGTACATGATTTGACCCAATGAAATAAACATATAGATTGTGTTAAGTGTCATTATTTATTTCATTTAAGTTTGATTCTAAGTTTGAGATGTTCACCTCTTCCACATGAGGATAGGTTCAATAAATATCGTCTAACGTTGATTCATGATAAAGGCTGCTATACGGACTTTATTTATGTTCACTTGAATTGTGCGGGAAAAAGTTGTTCATCAAGAAAACCGTATGTTCCTCATTAATATACTTAGTGAGTGATGATATCTGTTTGGGCCTCTTGATGGAGTTTGGATTGCTTGGCCAACTTGTAAAATCAACTCTAGATCAAGAAATGTATAATCTGCAAGAATGACACATTCCTATCTTGGATTATACAATGATATCATGTGACATAAGAATCAGACAAGAAAATACTTATATTTCTTATGCAGGATTAAGATATTGTAATAGTACATTATTTATACGAATTGGGAGTCATAACGAGTTGCTAGATACCGCTTATGATTATTGGAAATAAATAACAATTTATTTCCATGACCAACATAGTATAAATTCTCAAAGGGTCACACGAAAACAAAGCTCTTAATCAATAGTACATTATATTAGTTTATTTGTATTGGAGAATGCAAAATATGATAAGTTGAATAATTAATTATAAACCGTTATGATTAATTATTTCAAATGGATCATATGAAACAAATTTAATGTATTGTCTAAACCAAATAATAATTGTCAAGTATTTGATAATTATTTTGTCTCATCACAATTGATTTTATTATTAGAATTATATCAATAATTTGGACTATCTTTTGATATGTCAATTTGGGCCGAGATTTAATGCAATAACTAAAGGAGATAAGAGAGATTGCTTAGACCATCGAAATGGGCTTTAAAGCCCACTTCTAGGCCAGCCATAAGGGAAGGGAGTGGTCCCCCCTAGGTTAGGTAGAGCATGATCTATATAAACCCTCCATTGGGTGGAGATTAGGGCAACCATTTCACCTCTCTCTCTCTTCTCTCCTAGCCGCCATTTAGCTCAAGAAAGAGCAAAATTTCAGATCTGAAATTTGTGCTCTATTATTGCATTGAATAGGATCTCATGTGTTGAGAATTAGCTTCATATTAATTATAAGATAATTAGAAGAGAAGTTAACTCGGGGTTTAGACTTGTTCTCTAGTCTAGCTAGCACTAGACTTTAGAACTTGATTAAACTTTGTGTGGACTCGGGGTTGGCGCCATCTAAGGAGGAGAAACGATGTTGGAGAGCACGCCACCGGTTTCTAGTGATTTGGATCGAGCCTCACAAGAACTATTTGTGAGAGGTATATCATCTCCTACTCTCATCTCTTGAAATGCTTGTGAATGGCTTTAAGCCTAGATCTATTGTATTTGATTAATGTTTATGGCTAATTGTTGGCACAAAAATTGAAATTAAACACTTACTAACACCATAGCTACACTGGAATGTAGTTACTTACATTTTGTGGTCCGAGTTCCAAGTCTGAATTGCGAGGCTGTTTTGTGTATTTATCTAGATGAACTGCCTGAGGTGTTGGCTTACCTTTATTTTGAGATGCCTCCTGCGTGTCCGGCATCCGACGCTGAGGCCGACGTCGAACCAGAGGCTAACTCCAATGAAGAGAAAGCGATCTAATCGCTAGTTTCCTTTTTATCGGAGTTCTGAGTGTGTATCTCTTATCTGGTATCGTTTGGTGTCATGTCCCTTAGTATGAATAGTGTGGATTTGTGTAGTCTCTTAGGCTGGTGGTTGTTGTGGTATGGCACGGACGGGTTGATTTTTCTTTTATGGATTGTATTGTATGTACTTATGTACATAGTGAGCTTGAGAGAACTAGTCCTTAGGAAATAAATAAGCCGGGATTGGTAGCAGTGTGGTTTGGTTTGCTTTGTTTTCTTTAAACAATCTATGTTAAATAGATTGAAATAATGTAAAATACTTTGATGTGCTTATCTGTGATGTTGTGTGAATTCTGGGCCGAAATCAAGAAAATGGAATATAAAATGAAAAAAAAATATAGTATGTCTGTCTGTTAGCCTTACGGGAACAGGTAACTGTTCTCGTGGTGGAGGAGACATCACTCCTTCAGTGCGGGGTGTGACACATAGGAAGAAGAATTTGAAGAATCCGAGGAAGAAATACATGGTAAGAATCACACTATTCTCTTCTGTATCTCTGTGTCATCCCTGGTTGTTTACTGTTATTGAGATGATTTGTTGGTTGATCAGGCAAAGCGCAGCAAGTGGGAAAAGAGGCGGAAAGGTCAAGTGCGTGACATCAGGCGGGCCTCCAATTCATATGGCGGCGAATCATCTGGAATCAATCCATTTGTTAGTCACAGTGTTAGGTTTTAGTTTGAATGATACATCTGTTGCCACCCGTCCCTCAAAAAAAAAAAATGATATATCTGTTTTAGATAAATAAAAAGTAACCAAGCTATCCATATACATTTTATTATTAAGCATGAGTGGGGGATGTAGGAAATTCTTAATGTAATGTTAATTAAATTTATTCATTCTGATTTAGTTGTCAGCGATTTGTTGGTTTTGTACAGATAAATCTCAACATGTCGGTTCCCAATTCTTATTTCTATTTCTCCAGCCTGCTCCAGGCCGAATTAATAATTTTCTTTTCTCTTGTTATCTCATAAAAGTAACAAGGCAACCTTTTCTCTTGACTCTTGTCATGTTGCGCCGATGGGTCATAACTCATCGGTCACCTAATTTGCGTGACACAATTCGACGCACTTGAATCTTGTCGGTTTGGTCTTTTAATTATAATGAAATTTACTTTGGGCTTGGGAATAAAATATCAGTAGTATAAGAACAGACAAAAAAAAAAAGAAACTATTGATATCCTCATCGAAACTTTTAGGTCATATTTCCTCAGTATAAGTGAAAGTTTTGGTATTTATTTTTCAAACTCTCTCTATAAGTCATCGCAATATGTGGTTTTAATCCAAAATAATTATGGTTATAGAGTAATATATCCGCGCCCTTAGATTCTCCTTTAATTCCATTTGTTGGAAGCTCTTTATGGACATTTAAATTTAACACAAGTTAAGAAATTTGACTGCAGTTTACCATAACCAAAATTGGATATAACCCCTCAAATCTTCTCTATTTAGATATAACCCCTATAATCTTTAAAATTGGATATAACCCCCTCTAATCCTATTTAGTATGGATATAAACCCTTTATATTAGTTTTAATTATTCTGTACTTTAAATATATCAATTTTTTAATTCTTTGACCAAATTACCCTTCCCAAAAATAGCTCGTCTCCTTCTCCAATGGTACCAAACAAAGTTACCAAACATCGTTTGCTCCATGCCAGCATAATTTACCAAATAAAGTTGGTTGGAGTTGAAAAGTAATTTATTTTGGTGACCAAAGTATGCAATAATTAGATTTACTTATTTTCTTTAAGTGATTCATGGCAACGACTTGTAAACAAATTTATGCTATCTCCACTGTGAATCTTTCCATTTTGCATATAATTATCGCATAATTCTTTAAGTTACGTGAACTTTTGGGTATATAGTTCCAGAAAATGAATTTTATTTACTTGACATAACGTGCCTTAATGAGTGGCTATATGATAGTGGTTGCACATATACATCAAGTGCATCGTTTTGTCAAACAAATTTGTTATATTTTTTTTTTTTCAAAAGTTTTGATCAATTTTTCTCACTCGGACATTGGTGAAGAGGGAGATGAAACTTTTTTTGCAAGAGAAAGGGTAATTTGGTCAGTGTCATTAAAAATTTATCCTTTTTTTTTCTAATAAAAACGATTAAAACTAAGAGAAAGGGTTTATGTCCATATTAAATAAGATTAGAGGGGTAATATCTAATTTTAAAGAGTACAAGGGGTTATATCCAAATAGAGAAGATTTGAGGGGTTATATCCAATTTTGCCGAAGAAAAAAAGTCTTTTATCTTATTCAACAAATCCGAAGTGCTAATGACTTAAGCACGGCAAACTAGCTCTAAATATGACTTATGTAATACATACGATCTCATTTTGATAACTACATCATGTTGAGTGTTTTTGTTTAAACTCAACAGTTTTGAGCGAATGAGAAATCAGTCTCAATATTATTGATCAACCCCCCGATATACCGGACTCTGTACCGGAGTCCATCACTAACAGAGCTATCAATATGTTATCCGACTTGGTCTATTATAGATTTTTTTTATTGCATATGGGACTTACTCAGATTTAGCTAAACTTTAATAGGGGCAACTACTTTGTGCTTAAAATATACGGACAAGTACTTTGAACATAAATTCTTTCAACTATGCAGTAATTGAATGGTGGCGTTATCTTTCGATCAACTGTTTTCACTTTTGTTTCCATTCAGACTTCAGAGTATGTTAATCAGGGTATTTTTCTCGATATATAATATACTGCAAGAAATCGGAGTGCCCCAATCAACAAATCATGACAAGCTAGAAATTAATGAGCTTGAGATCTTACAGGCACATGGTGTGGTGAGTCGCTGAACACCATTCAAAGAGTCAAGTCTGAACAATGTAAAGAACCTCAGGTTTTTACCTGTAAATTTTCTACACCGTGTGATGCGAAACATCTGTATTAGGAAGGTTCCACATTTGTTGACTCAACAATGTAAAGAACGTTCATAAAAAAAAAAAAAAAAAAAAAAAAAATTGAAAAATGTAAAGAACCTCAGTTTTCTCTAATTCCACTTTTAATATATCTTCATATTTTTAGGAGCAGTTTCCCTGCGGTCTTATAATTTCCCCCAAAAAAAAAAAACTTGGCTGAAGTTTAGCGACGTATCAGTAATTAAAATTAACCTATATAATGGTAATAAAAATAAACAAATTATGAAACATAATTGGACTATAGTATAAAGCAACAAAACACATGACTGCGGGCATAAGCATAAGGTATATTCCATCAGCCCACCAACAAATGTATGTAAATCAAAATATAAACAATAATCTTGATTAATATTTGTAGGGATATCACAGTTATTTTACTTAATACTTTTGACAATCGTAAAAAAGTAAAATTTGGAATTTTATGATGTTGTCACATTACCTATAGAGTACAAATATTATATCTATAAATATGATGATGCTTGGTGCAGCTATACCATTTATGAAGTAAATCACATTTTTAATGGTCTATTGTCAAAATACGCTACCCATATTAATTTGTAGCATATGTAATAAAAAACATGCTCCATCAGACACGGTTATTTCCACAAGACTGTACTGTGAACTTTAATGTTTATGTATAATATAATCGTCATGATGATTATTCATTAAAGTAAGAATTATATTTCTCAAATACAGTTAACATTTTATGTCTATACGGACAACGAGTAGAGTCGGGATATTTATTAATGACAACTCCAAAATCAAAATAATACACAACTTGAAGAACAATAATTGCTCCTACCTCTTCCTCTCAATTTGTGATGCAAACCTTTCTGTATTAATCTATTTATTTTTTGTGTTTGAGTAGCATTAATTTGTAATTTTGTCGTGTAATTAACTTGTAATAAGAAGAAATTTCTCAATCAACTTCCCATTTTATTTTTGCCTATGTTAAAAAATTGACCTTCACCAAAACCGAATTAATAAGAAGCATAAATGGTAATTGACGTTGTCTCCTCATAAAAGAAGTAACACCAACTAACCACTGACCTTCTCTGCCTCTCCTGACTTCACTCTCCTAGAAAAAGATCTCTCTCAAACCCCAAAGCTCCCCCAAAGCCCCCAAACACACGCATACATAAAGTGAAAAAATAAGGAGAAATATCTAATATGGTGACCCAAAATAATCAAGCTCATGGATCATTGGACCAGCTCGAGGCCGTACTCACTGACAACACAATCACATGGTTCCGGCGAATGCAAAGGGCTACATTCATAGAAATGCAGCTACTAATGCCGCTTGCGGCACCAGCAGCCGTTGTGTACATGATGATTAGTGTCATGTCAATTGCTTCGCAAACGTTCTGTGGCCACATCGGCAATCTCGAGTTCGCTGCTGCTGCTCTTGGAAACAATGGCATTCAAGTCTTTGCCTATGGTCTCTTGGTATGGATATTTTAATTCCTATTTCTTTCCTTTTGGTTTATTAATTAGTTGTTGATAGTGAAATGATCTAGTTTAATTGCTTAGGTAATGTGAGGTTTTCAGTGTCTTTTAGGAACTATTATTATTATTATTATTATTTTATTTTTTACATTCAGGAACTAAAGTACTGTTACTATTATGTAACATAAGAATTCGGATAAAAAATAAGGGTCCTGATCTAAGATAACAACAGACAACAAATATCTTAAATATTTATGATTCTGAAAGTACTAACATGTGTTTGGTCATCATAACAGACAATTCATTGCAATCTACAACATTATTATATATATCTGTTCACAAGGAATCCAAAATCAAATACTAATAAACTAAGGATAATTAACTAGGTAGTAAATATTAGTTATTTATTAGGAACAAGATTCAACTGGAGTAAAAGTCAATTGGGCAGGTAGGATACAAATTATTTGAGTACGGATCCTCTGGTCTGGGAAAAAAATGTTTTTCTGTACATTGATCATTTTACACAAGGATCCACCAAAAAAGAGAAGACTGGAAAGGCCTTTATAGTGTGAGAGAGCAAATGGACCCAAATTTCAGCGATCCGTATACAGACAAATGTCAACATGCTGGGTCCCAAATCTTATTTTTATAAGATTCTATTCCTCGCCGAAGTAACAATTTTCTCCTATCTTGTTTTCTCAGAAAGAAAAAAGGAAACCTTTTTCTCTTGACTCTTGTCACGTTGCGCCGATGTGTCACCGGTCACGTACTTTGCGTGACACTTCGAATCACTTCTCTTCTGGGTCTTTTTTCGTTTTTTTTTTTCGTTTTTTTTTTTTTTTTTTTTTGCCACGGAATTTACTTTGGGCTGGGATAAAATATCAGTGTATTAGAACAAAGAAAACTACTACATCTATGATATATTTGAGTTTTTAGAAGTAAAAGAAAAATGATATGTATATTAAAAAAAATGTTCCTATAGAAATATAGGATATATTTTGTTTTATTTTATCTCAGTTATTTTGTTTATTCAATCTCACACTTTTCGGGGTTAAATCCAAACTAATTTTATTTAAGTTACTTTTTTTTTTATAAAATTTAAGAAATAAATTTTAATTTAAAATAATAGATAGCTATATTTTTTCTGTTTTTGTTCGGAAAAAAAAAATCAAGAAATAAACCGTTTTCCTTTAGTAGCATACCGAAATTTCATTCCGTCCGCTTCTCTCTTTCACCCCCATTTAATTCCGTTTTATTTCCATCACAACGTCAAATACATCATCGCAACCAAGGGCGCCAATCTCTTTGAAGCCTAATTGGTGTGCTATCACAAGGAGGTATATATGGTGGCATGGCGTCCTTGGTTGCATTTTTGTGTGTCAGAGTTCTGACACAGACTGTGGTCTGGTTCATCGGCAAGTGCTCAATTAGAACCCCATCCTTCAGTGTGAGGTTGGTTGAGTGGTCGGAGGTCTTGTTAGCACGAGCAGTAGACATCTCGCCAAAGTGCGACATTTCATCGAACAAGTTGTGGGTGTTATTTTGTGGTTGATAATTTGCTCCCCTTTCTTTATCAATGAGGTTTGATTTGTTGGTGTGGTTTCTGGATGAGAGATGTACTGTGTTGAGCAATCCCCGCTTGGAAGCTTGGATCACAATTGCTCTCAATTCTCATAGCATGTTGAATTTTGGAGAGTATGAAAATGAGAAAGTATTTCTATTGTTGTTTCTCTGTAAAACATTTACAATGGCTGTGCAATAATATTTATATCTCTAATAAGGCCTCACTAGTCGTTACTCTATTTCCTATTCCAGAGATTATTAATGCTCATTTACAATTCAACAGTAACATTTCAAAAAAATGAAAGTAGGCTGTTGACTTCCTAAATTTTCAAATGACTTTTACTATGAAGACCCTCATATAGTCATATTTATTATTTCTTAACAAATATATACCTATATTACTTTATTCGTGTGGTAAATGTTGTATATATTGTTTAGCTAAAGTATGTATAATATCTTTGAGCATTTTGTTCTCAACATTTGTTGCTTGCAGTTGCTTGAGAGTAAACAATGGATTTTGCATGATTTGGTTGAGGTCAATAAAATACCAATATATATAAGCCATTATTTTTCATGTACATTACCAGAACTAAAAATTATTAGTCACTATTTCAAACAGCTAGGGATGGGGAGTGCTGTAGAAACACTATGTGGTCAGGCATATGGTGCAGAAAGATACGAGATGCTTGGAGTATATTTACAACGATCTACAGTACTACTAATGGCAACTGGCATCCCTCTGACAGTAATATATGTTTTCTCTGATCCGATTCTGAGAATCCTGGGCGAATCCCCTGAAATTTCAAAAGCAGCTGCATTGTATGTTTATGGATTGATCCCTCAAATCTTTGCATATGCTGCAAATTTCCCCATACAAAAGTTTCTACAAGCTCAAAGTATTGTTGCACCAAGCGCATACATTCTTGTAGGAACTTTTACTTTCCATTTGCTGGTGAGTTGGGTGGTGGTGTTCAAGCTCGGGTTTGGGCTTGTGGGGGCCTCTCTGGTGCTCAGCCTGAGCTGGTGGGTCTATGTTGGGGCTCAGTTCATATACATTGTGAAAAGCCCGAAATGCAAGTCCACATGGACCGGGTTTACATGGCAGGCGTTTGTGGGGCTGCCTGATTTTCTGAAGCTTTCAACTGCATCAGCTGTTATGTTGTGCCTCGAGACATGGAACTTTCAGATACTTGTTCTCATGGCTGGTATGCTTGAGAATCCACAACTGTCCCTAGATGCACTAACAGTTTGGTAATTTTTTTTTCCTTTTTATCTTTCTATCCTTATTTCTTTCCTTTTCTTATGGATACTATTGGAAACTCATCGCTTCCAATTTGCAAAAAGTGAATTATGGTATGCATTGTGCAGATTTTATTTATCAAATTTTAGAATTCTTTTATTACTTGCTAATTCTATGAAACAAACTCTGATATTGTAACACAATGCTAACATTAGAAATAATTTCATGGTGCAGCACATCAATTATTGGTTGGGAGTTCATGATCTCAGTTGGATTCAATGCTGCTGTAAGGTTAGTACTTAATCAATCTACAGTGACCAGCAACTGTGGGGAAAACAGCTAAATATTATTTAATCTCAATAGTGAGCTTGATCCAGCAAGAACCTTTTTACTTTACACCAAATTTTATTTTAGCCAACATGGTATTGTTTATTCTCATTAGTTCCAATTCTCATCAAGTACTCAATAATTTCATAACCGTCTGAAGCAAGAATTGTTTACCAGTTCATACTGCCATTCCATTAATGAAAGATTCTTTCTATCTCAAATTCTCACTTCCCAGTGTGCGAGTTGGCAACGAGCTCGGTGCAGGAAATGCAAGGTCAGCAGAATTTTCAACAACGGTGGCAACAGTTGTATCGACCATAATTTCGGTCCTTGTTGCTATCCTTGTGATGGTTTTTAGGAACAAAATCAGCTATATTTTCACTGGAGGAGAGACCTTGGCCAATGCAGTCTCTGACCTGTGCCCGTTGCTTGCCACTAGCATTCTCGTCAGTGGTGTTCAGCCAGTTTTATCTGGTAATTAGTTGAATTTATACTTGGTACAAGAAAATCATTGTCTTATGACTAGTACAGTGCTGACTCCACTGAGCCTTAATTTGTGATTTTGTCATGTATGTATTTTTAGACTTAAAAGTATAAGAAATATAAAATAAAATATGAATTTAAAAGAACAAAATAAGTATCAATTGCTGCTGGTGCAGGGACCTTAGACAGGATTTTACAGTATGTGAGAGCTTGCATTAATTTAATCAATTGACTTGCTTGTTGATTTTGCTCAAGTTTTTTGGCACGATTTCTTATAAATGTGAAATCATAGTTCTATGGGGCTCCTTATATTGGTTGGTAGCATTTTGCATATCCTTTCAATTTGGTAATTATTATTTTTTTTTACACATATTATATATTTGAAGGTGTTGCTGTGGGAAGTGGATGGCAAGCCCTGGTAGCATACGTAAATGTTGCATGCTATTACTTGGTAGGAATTCCTCTTGGTGCATTCTTAGGCTTTAAGCAGGGATATGGAATAAAGGTAAGGTCATAAATAGATTACACAGTACCAAAGGTCGCTACAACAGCCGAAGTGTAAATTTCAGGATAATGCTAGCTGCTACTGCATTAATAGTAGTATGAGGATCTGTTGATTTAGGGGTCAGAGCCTTTTTTATCCCAAACAAATTGGGGTAGACTAGAAATGACACCCCCTACCCTGGTCATTTTTCATATGTATGGCTGAGTTTTTACGTTAATTCGCCAAGCCTATCGCAAGCATACAGGCTTGAACTCTGGACCTCTTAGAAGAGAGCCCAATGCTCTTACCACCTGAGCTACTGACCACATGCTTGCAATAGCAAAATTATTATCAATTGAGCTGATTTAACAATAATTTGTACTGATTTTATACTGATTGAAAATGACAACAATTGGGACAACACTGTTGAAAATTCATTGGTATTACAATAGCCAAACAATATTTCCTTTATCACATAATATTTGGTCTGGCTCTAATCACAAAGATCAGATTTAATAAAAAAAATTTCAGGTGTTAATTTGGCCTAAATTAAGATAAAATCAAATGCAGGGTTTGTGGGGAGGCGTGCTAGGAGGCAGCATTGTACAAACTATTATTCTCATTTGGATCACTCTCCGTACTAATTGGGCCAAAGAGGTACAAATGATACCAGGCCTTAAATGCCTCTCAAGATCTATCTTATCCATTCGATCAAAACAAATAAATTTATATATTCATTTCTAATGCAAAGTTAATCTTTGAACTCGAACTTGGAAAAATCAGGTTGATGAGGCAAGGAAAAGATTGGAAAAGTGGGATGACATCAAGCAACCTCTCCTGGCAGATGCTGAAACATGAATAACCCGGCTTGACATTAATTGTTAGATTTATTATTGTCATAAGATTTTGTTTTGGCCAACGTTTGAAGATAAAATTTTGATCTCTCCAAATGTTCTCGTTAATTTTATCTATTAAAGGGTCATGAGATCACACCATACTGACAAATCTCCTTACCAGACAACTGATGTTAAATCTCAGAAGACGACATTGCGTTTCTTGGAAGTAAAGATATTGATAATCATTACTCATCAATAGAAAAAGGTTATTGATTATCTTATCATCTACGTTAGAACAATAGTAAAAGCCAATCAATTTACTAATGCTTAATCTTCAGTGTTGCACATATCTTGTGAGCTCCGTCAATTGGAGCATGTCCGGTCCCAAGCTCTCAATTTAGTAGAGAAGCACCTTTCATTATCAAATTGCTTGCTAAATCATGCAACACAACACTGATTGTTGAAAGATAACGACCATCTTTGAAGATTTGCAACGCTAGTGCCACAAAACGGGCAGAATAATTAAATAAATTTTATGTCTCCGCTGATCAGTTCAGACTTCAGAGAGGGTTTTGAATCCTGTCGGCTGTCTAAATTGGGTTGGGGGTAGTGAACGCCTTCTAAGGCCGGGCCGGGCTCTCGGGAGGCCGTGTCTAAAAAGGCCTACTCAAGCGCCGGACCGGACCGGACCGGACCGGACTTAGGGAGGCTTTTGGAAGGGTTGGGATTAGAAAGGCTTAAATTTGAAAATTGAGTCTGATCCTTCTCAAGCCTGGTTCTTTTAGGTCCTTCGAGTTTTGAGAGGCCGGGCTTGAACGGTTTGAAGGGCTTGAAAGGCTAACAGACAGACAATATATTTCTTTAAATATTTATTTAAACTATATTTAAAATGAACCATTTTTATTTTGTAAAAGATAAAAAATATTGTTTAAATATAATTGTACACATTTATTTTTCATTATATATAATATTTTTAATTTTTTCATTTTTAATTTGGGTTTAATAACAATTATATTATAATAATGTAGATAAATAAAAAAAAGTTTTTTTAAATGTAATTATGAATTAAAATAAACAAAAATTACGAATATATGAAATAATGTAACGTAAAAGATGAGAAATATGTATATATTTTTAACTTGTCTTAGGATCATGTTCAGAAATTTAAATTTTATTTGAAATGATCCGTTCAATTTATATTGGATCAGATAGGATCTTATCTTTCACTTGAGATTGTGCCTGATTGTTCATAACTTCGGTCTCTCCAGGCCTTAGGCCCTTTCTAAGTCTAGCCTCTCTAGGCCCTAGCCCTTTCAAAACCTATCCTCTGTAGGCCCTGCCATTTCAAAGCCTGACTTCTCTAGGCCCTGGCGCTTCTTAAGGGCATAGAGAGGTCGGGCCGGCCCTTTGTGTCAGAAGGACTCGGCCAGGGACGGGTCCAGACCCAGAGGATTTTGGATGTTCACTATTGAGGGGCGGGGGCATTGCAACAAATTAAGAAATTATTGAAAAAATAATTAGGTCATACATAAAAATATGCTTAACTAATGTATATAATATAAATAAAATTTAACAGCAGTTTTTTCCCTTTAATGTAAAATATAGCAACTATTGGTTTTTTTACAACTAAAAATTCAAAAATTTGAAAAAATTCAGAGCATAATTTGAGAAAATTATTGATAAGTACAACCCGTTCAATCTTTTGTCAGAATTACTTGAGACCATCCAGAGATTCCATTGTCTCTATTATCCCCATCCAGTGCTTACCTCAGTAGTATCCACCTTAGCTCCATCTTGTGCATGCTCATATTTTTTCCACCCAGCCTCCTATTCAACATTATCCACTCTACTCATTTTTTCAAGGATAATTACTGAATTTTTCTGGAAAATTAATATATTTTACGAGAACAATATTAATATTTTTTAAGAATAATTAAGCTATTTCACTTGGACAATTAATATTTTTTTCTACGACAACTAATTTTTTTCAAAGACAATTATGTTATTTTACTAGGACAATTAACATTTTTTTTCAGAACAATTAATATCTTTTATCAGGACTATATCATATTAACTTAGACACTTAACATATCAACCAGGACAATTACGTTATTTTACCTTGACAATTAACATATTAACCAGGACAATAATAGTTTTTCAGAAAAAATAAATTTTTTACCGGGGTGTGTCCCCTGTCATTGGCAACACAAGCTCAAACGGCAAAACAATTATTTAAGGAGAATTTGGCTATGAGGGTTATACTATATTAACTAGGAAAATTAAAGAATTGTTACCGGGACAATTAATATATTAACCAGGACAATTAAGACTTTTTACGTGGACAATTAATATATTAACCAGGATAATTAGTTATGTGCGAATTTTGGGAGGGAGGGGTCATTGGCAGTAGGATATGAGGTTGGGGGATGGGGTCGGCATGAGGTGAGGGTGAGGGAGGCATGTGTAGGTGGAAGGGAGAAGGAGAGGGTGGGTACACATAGGAATCAACGAACATGAGATCAGCGATAAAAATAAAAAGAATATTAGCGCTTACACCATCATATTCTAAAAACTGAAACTTATTAGCGCGTGATGATGGGATGAGAAATCCTGAGAATGGTGGTTATCGGCACTGAATTATTCTTTTAATTCATGTAATTGTTGAGCATAACTTAATTTTTAAAAGAAACTTATTATAGCCAAAGTTGATATTAAGAAGATTAGAAGAGAAAAAATGTTCCTCAGCACAAAATTATAATAATAATTGTTGGGTCTGAAGCACCACCGGGATAATTTTAACTCATTTTTTTTTTTTTAAATTGGAATCTACACCAAGTTGGTAATTGGTGGTCCTTGTTTTCATTTAAACCGGCGACAAAATTGACTTGACTAATGACATAATTTGGAAGCCTACACTCCTTTTTTTTATAATCCGTAATGACTACTTCACTGTGTTTAATCTTTTCCAGAAGAAAAGACTGACTTGGTTTTTTTGGCAGCTTTCTTCCTGCAGCTAACTGTAACGCGGTTTCGACTAATAATCTCAAAATTCTACCATAACTTCTTTTAGATATATATGTGGGGGCGCGAAAGAAGAAGAGAAATGGGATTACAGAGGGGCAATTTAGTCATAAAATAATAAAATTTTTAAATAGGCATATATCTCCCTAATTAATATGATTGGATGGGTAAATATCTAATTTTTAAAAATTGAAGAATAATTTTTTAATTTAAAAAATTAGAGGGCCATGTAATCAATTTTGTCAAATTTATACTTCCTTAAGGGAAAATTTTTGCATGATACAAATTATGAATCAGATTTTAAAATAAATGACTGGGATCGAAGCTCGGTTTAGAATTTGTATTCATAGAAAAAAATTTTCGATTTTTAATATTATGCACCTGGCATCCTTTTATCGCTTCCTTGTATTGCGCAAGTAATTTAACTTATTTCAGATAGGCTAGATATTGTATTGCATAACTAGACGTGTGCATCTGTAATTCCATGTAATTGTATGGTGCTCATCAACAGGACCATTCTGCTCTCTAGTCAAAGTCAAATTCAACAAGATCATTCATTATTTCTTCAAATATATATATATATATATATATATATATATATATATATATATATATATATATATATATATATATATATATATATATATATATATATATATATATATATATATATATATATATATATATATATATATATATATATATATATATATATATATATATATTTCTTCAAAAACAAGATCATTCATTAATTTGCATTTCCACCGGTACTAGATAAGAAAGAACATTCACCGCATGCATTATCAAATAATTATTAATTCCTTCTCAACTCATTACATGAACAGAGAAGCAATGGGCTACAATTTCAGCTCCATGTTATTGGCACTAGCACTACTGCTGCTTCTGGTGCAGCAGTGGGAGAGTGTATGTGGGTCAGGTTTGAGATGCAAGGAAGAAGAGAGGTCCGCTTTGCTACAGATCAAGGCTGAGTTGCAACAGAACAAGAATAAGTGGGAAGGTAAGGAATGCTGCAGTTGGGAAAGAGTCACCTGTGATCCTACAACGGGGCGCGTCACCGAACTTGACCTGTCTCTTCCACTTGATGGTCACCTACCTTATGCTTGGGGTTCCTTATATCTAAATGCTACAACATTCTTACCTCTCCGACAACTAAGAGCTCTTTCATTATCTGGGGTTGTTATATCCGGTTGTATAACTGGTGCAGGTATGTATTTTTGAACTGTCAGGATCGCCCCTTACTATTGAGACCAATTTTAAGGGTGAAAAGATAAATAATTCAATCTCACTCCATATTCTCCCTTATATTAATTAACCGTCTCTCTTTCATCTTACCAAATAATTTACATGTACTAATAGATAATTTGACCTAATGACACACACACAGAGAACGGATTCAGTCAAACTCATTTGGCCAGACTCCTGGTTAAATACGATCAATTCGTAATATTGAAGGTTCAAATTACCAATCCAAACCGTTCAATGTAATGTTTATATTGAAGTCTTCTTACAGACTAAATTTATAATTTTTACTGTTGTTTTTGAAAGGTCAAGAACTAATTAGATGAATATTTTCTAAAATTTCAAAAATAATAAAAAATATAAATTTGGTCTGTAAGGAGTTGCAATATTAGAGATCACATTGAATGGTTTTGATCGGTAATTTGAATTTTCCAAATTGAGATATGATCAAATTGAACGGAAGTCCTATCAAATAAATTTGATTGAATCCATTATGTCTATATATATATAATATATATGGACTTTTCACAAAAAAAGAAAAAAACAATTCACATTTGATTCTATAAAAATATGAAAGATATTTCATTATTTATTTCTATGGTTATAATTTATTAAGTTCAATTTGATATGTATACATCCTAAAATTTTCTAATTTCTTGTATAAATTTGTATGTCTAGCTAGTCTCACAGCCTTCCAATTGTCCCGTGCACTTCACAAAATTAATTGTTAGAGGAACAGAAGAAAATAAATAGAATAAGATTGATAAATTTTATCACCTCTGGCTCTCACCACATGCGTTCCAATTCAAAAGTACTAAAAAGTTTAGTCAATTACTCATTATTACCAACTCACAGACAAAAACATGCTGAAAACTGATCCAATTAAACTATTTTGAGAAGTTCAAATTTGTATATAAGAAAATGAAGTAACCATCAGGGATATTTTCGGAAGTGTTTCCTTTATTTTCAAGGATGTGTACCTAGCTAGTTATATCTAGATCGAAGACAACTGTTTTCTGGTTGCTGACGACAGCATATTAAATTTTACCAGGTTTTGAATCTTGGTCCCGTCTGAGTAAGCTAAAGATGTTAGACCTTTCATGGAACAATTTGAATAATAGCATCATTTCCTCCTTAGCCAAAGTATCATCACTTCGAGCGCTTGATCTCAAGGGCAATTTTGAAATGGGACCCGATGTTCCTGTCAAAGGTAAACTTTCATAATAAACAATTTTCTAGTTTACGACAAAAAAATCAGTTTTGCCTTTATATTTTTCTTAAATTTGATCGATCTTTTACTGGAAATAAAAAAAAAAAATGACAGAGTTCAGTGCACTGAACTTGGAGGTGGTTGATCTACGTGATTGTGGGTTTTCTGGGAGTTTGCCCTATTTGGGAGATTGGTCCTCTCTTAAGGCTCTTTCTTTGGCGAAAAATTTTCTCAATGGCACCATAACATCAACAGGTAATTCATAATGTTGTTTTCTGATGGTTATTAAAGTAAATTTAGTATTTGCAATAGGAAAATGTTAAATTTCTGACTGATCTATATGTTGGTGGATATCTAACATTATAGAATTTGTTCAAGTAAAATCTTACTATATATTTTATCGCCAGTGCAAAACAAGGATGGGATCTAACAAAAGTAACAAGGATTAGTTTCACTTTGATGGTACGGGCAACCATTAAAAATTACATTCATTTTTAAAAAACTTCGGCGCATAAAATAAGATATAAACCGTATGCATATATCTTAAACCATGAAACATGAAAAAATTTAAGAAAGTTTTACTGTAAATATTACCATGGTAAATACTTTATGCGTTTTCATGGAATATCAAATGACAGTCATATTGCACATAAATACATTATATATATATATATATATTGTTGTCCCCAAAGGAGGTGGCTTAAACAAGATTTAGATGAAGCAATTAAAGTTTTATACCGGTTTGGTATGAACTATCCTAACACAATTCAATTGGTACTCAACAATTAATAAGCACACACAAGCAATTCAAGTATAGCAAGAAAATAAAGGAAGAAGAAAGAGAGAGAAAATGAACACTCAATGTGATTACGGAGTTCCGACCTACTAGGAAAGGCTAGCCTTAGTCGTACATCTCCGTGAGTTCTGCTACCACGAAAGGACCCGTTCTGTTCAATTCCAACAAGAACAGGACTACAACTTCGAACCGAATCACCTCGTCACAAGGACACTCTAGGCGGATCGGCCTAACTCGAAAGACAAATGGCACCAAGGCCTCCAATGGAGATGAGCTCTCAACCTATTCCAACCTACACCTAGCGACAATATCGGGACGGTGGTGCTTGAGGCTACTTTATCTCTCAAAATGATCTAGCTATGAAAAGCTCAAGTGGAAGAATATCCATATGCTCAAAGGCTCTATTCTGGTCTAATTTTACAAGGCAAAAGCTCTCTAGGAGAGAACAAAGGTGGATATATATAGAGCTCGTCAAAAGCTGCAAAACAACTCAACTTGTTGTCGTGCTTTACACAACACGATATTGCGTTACACAACGCACATATAGCCATTATAATAAAACAAGGAAAACATGCTAGTAGCGTTATACGACTTAATATCCCGTTGTACAACGCACTGAACGACCGTTATAATAAAACAAAACAGATAGACTATCCGTTTGAGTTGTCAGTTCGTTATACAACGTAACAGACCCGTTGTACAACGCAACATTAAATGACAATTAATGAACAAAATTTTGCGTCAAAAGCGAGCGAAAAATTCCAGAGAAAAAACAAAGGTGCGTTATACAACGTGATATTACGTTTTGTAACACATTGTTTCTGTTTCTTTAAGAAACGAAAAAGTTCTTCAGGGTACTAGTGTGTTCTGTAACGCAATATTGCGTTATACAACGCGCTGGACCTGAAAAGTGAGTTTTGCTAGTTTGTACTAGTGCATTGTGTAACACAATATTGCGTTATACAACGCGCTGGACCTGAAAAGTGAGTTTCGCTGGTTTGTACTAGTGTGTTGTGTAACACAATATTGCGTTATACAACACGCTGGACCTGAAAAAAAGAGTTTAGCTGGTTTCTTGAGCTTTTCTGCTATCTAGATCATTTCAAGAATAAGTAAAGGCTTAATAATACCTTCTACCCTAGTCTAAACTAGCCAACAAACTCTCTAAAAATTTGATCTTGATCTTGCTCAAAGCTTTTATCCAAGTTTTCATAATTTACATCTTCTTCCTATAAAACTCAAAAGACGATTGTTAAATGTCAAATGATATTGTTTTGTAATCGGCAAACTTAGAGATGTTTAGTATAACATATATATATACATACATATATATATATATATATATATATATATATATAGAGGAGATAGAGAGAGAGATTGGCTAAAACATACGGATCGTCCGCATGTTGGAGTCGTTTTTTAAAATCTAAAATTCATACAATCGATCCGAACTGTTTAAATTATTCTCCATATTGAAATCTTCTAGGAAACCAAAATTTATATTTATTCAAAATTTTTTGCTATATTTTATGTTATTTTCAAACAATACTATAAAGGAGTAATTTTGACCATTCAATTTGAAAGTAGCATAATATATAGCAAAAAAAATTCGAAAAAATATAAAATTTGGTCTTGAAAGATATTTTTATATGAAGAACAACTTGAACGGTTTGGATTAATTGTTGGAATTTTAGATTTTGAAAAACGACTCTAGCATACGGGTTTGATCTGTATGCTGGAGTATACTTTATATATATACCTGTATATCTATACATTTATTTCTATTTCAAAATTTTCTCTTAATTTGAAAATGTATTGTTAAGATTAATTGTTGTGGTAAGAATTGCCAATGGATTTTAATATTCATAAGCTCAAAAGTTGAAACGCCCATATATAAAAGCAATTTTTTTTTTTTTTTTTTTTTGATGATGAACGATCAAGGCGGGCTAATTTGTTGGGACTGGGTAGTACGAAGAAAAAACGTAGCAGCCACCGAAATGAACCAACAAACTGGCAAAACCCTTCAAAACGAAAGAAAACTGAGACATTTAAACCAAACAAATGGGGGACAGAAGATACAGGCCTTCTGGGCCCCAATGGGCGTGACAAGGGAATTTGCTTCCTTTCTTATCTTTTGCTCTCAATCGATAGACCTGAGGAGTGAGGAAGGTGTAGAAGTTCTTTTCATTTGTAATCTTATTTGAGGATTGTTCTTGTTAATATTGTAGGGCTATGTCGATTGAAGAATCTCGAAGAGTTAGATCTCTCGGACAACTGTTTTACTGGAAATCTCCCTCTTTGTATAGGGAATCTTTCTTCGCTCAAGCTAGTTGACTTGTCAGACAATCAATTCCAAGTTATATTTCCCACATCAATTTTTGAAGGACTCCTGTCTCTAAGGTACCTTTCTCTATCCAATAACCAGCTTGAGGGTACCATATCCATAAGTTCATTTTCAAATCATTCTCATCTGGAAGTTCTGGGGCTTTCAACAAGCACATTGAAGTTAAAGTTGCAAATATGTTGTTTCAACTTCAAGATCTTCAACTAGCTAACTGCATTTTGAATGTCGTTGAGCCTACTTTCTTATATTCTCAGCATGAATTACGAGTACTGGATCTTTCTAATACTAGCTCCAGTGGTCCTGTTCCCGCTATGTGGTTAATAGAGAACAACACAAATTTGATTGAACTAGACTTGCACAAAAACTTCTTTAAAGGGCCTCTTCAACTTCCATCTAATACTCATGAAAAGATTTCTATGTTTGATATATCTGACAACAGTCTCACTGGAGAAATACCAGTTGACATTAGCACAAAACTTCCAAATTTGCATTTTCTGTCCTTATCAAAAAACTTTCTTCAAGGGCCTGTTCCGTTCATATCTATGAACGCTCTGGTATCTCTGGATTTATCTATGAACAACCTCACTGGTGATTTACAGAACACTTTTCCTTTAAATCTGTCGAATTTCCTGTATTTTCTGGATTTATCAAACAATAATATCTATGGATCTTTGACTAACATGGCGAACTTTGTTATTGGTTACTCACAAGTACTGTTAAATGATAATAATATAAGTGGAGAGCTTCCTTTAAGCATTTGCAACACCAGCATGGAATTGCTTGACATCAGTAACAACGAACTCATTGGCATTCTACCTGATTGCATAGGAAGAGCTTACTTTAGTGCTTTAAAATTAAGTGCAAATCATTTAGAAGGATCAATAGCTTCAGAGATATGCACTATGGAAAACCTATGGTTCCTTGACCTTTCAGATAACAAGCTCTCTGGATCAATTCCGCCTTGCTCTAATAATTCAGCCTTGGTAATAGTTGATGTAAGCCAAAACAATTTATCTGGGACCTTTCCAATGACATGGCTAAATATTTCAAGTATACAATTATTAAACATTTGGAAGAACTATTTATCTGGAAAACTTCCAAGTTGGATTGGTAAAGGTTCCGATCTGAAAGCGCTTCAAGCAAGTGAAAATCTGTTTGATGGGCATATACCAGAACAAATATGTCAATTCAAATATTTACGCATATTAGATTTGTCCCACAATAATCTTTCTGGACAAATACCACCATGCATTATTCATGCGGGACTAAAGGACAATTTATTCGATTTTGGTATTTCAACTATTTATCCTGATCACAGTACAATAGGGGAGCTGAACTTCAATGATACCCTCTTACCCTTTAATAAACCAATTACCTCGACGGTTTACACAATTGATCTTGAAGAATTTGTAGAAAATCATGGCTTGGAACTTGTATCAAAAGGGAGGTCAGATCTCTACAGGTTTGAATTTCCATTAGTGTGTGTATTAGATCTGTCTTCTAATGAACTTGTTGGCAACATTCCTAAAGAAATCGGTCAAATGAGTTGGTTAATAACATTGAACCTATCAAACAACTATTTAACTGGTGTAATACCAGACACTATATCCAAGTTGAGTCAACTATTAAGTTTGGACCTATCTCACAACTCTTTGACAGGGCAAATACCGAGAAAACTGACTAAACTTACCTCACTAGAAGCCTTCTCTGTGGCATACAACAACTTGTCCGGTCCTACATTAGATATGAAAGCACAGTTTGGTACATTTGATAACAGAAGCTATGAGGGCAACCCAAATCTCTGTGGGCCTCCCTTGTCAAAGAGTTGTTTCTCTTATCCTAACCGAAAGAGGCCTTCTACAAATGAAATGGATAATGACCAAAGGGACAAAAGCATCGATTTTCTCATATTGTTCAGCTCTTTTGCCCTTTTCTTTGTGGTCAGTTTTTGGGGCTTCATGTCCGCCCTTTACTTCAAGAGAAATTGGCGGTATGCCATGTTTACATTTGTTGATGAATATGGTGACATGATATATGTGAGAATTCTCCTTTTTGTGAGGAAAATCAGGGTTGCTCATAGGGATAATTGAAAGACCACCTTTTTGCAAGTTTAGTTTGGAGGGATATGTGATATTTATATGTTCCCAATAAATTAGTTGCTGATGATGTTTATGTAGGATGTACTGTGGATCTTTTCCTTGCAAAATCTAAGTGAGCTTTTTTTTTTATATTTTTTTTTTTAGGAAAGAGCTTTTGTTTTGTTGTTTATGTCTACAATAGTAATTTTGAGAATTGCAATTTAAAAGGTTTCAGGGACCAGAACTTTCGTACGTCGATGAAATTGTTTCTTTTGAGAGTCGGATGGCAAAACACCACACGAGAGAAATTTTATTAAATAAAATTATTTACAAAAGGAAAAAAAGAAAATAAGAAAATGTCACATCCCGCAACTGGACACGACAGCTCCCGCCACGAAAGTACAAGTAATTGTACTCTCGTAAGGCTTAACCTGTCTGATGACTGTTTTTTTTTTTCAACAGATAATATTATAGAATATTATCAGACTACGGTAGAAAAGAATAAAAATAAAGTAAAGAAACTTATGTGTTTTCTTAACCTATAACACACACTTGTTATTATACAAACATAGAGATACAATGTAAGTGGACGGTTTAGGTCTATACATAAACTTTTAGTCTATTTCTATTTGATTACAAAGAAAGACTAATCTAACCTAATCAAAAGGTAATTCTTTAGACAAACCAACTAAATTATGCCTGGTAATCCTGGAGACATGACCATAGTTTAATGGTATTAAATTGGTGAACAGTCGCCTTAGCAAATGGATAGACCTTCAAGAGTCTTCAGAAGTGATTTCCCTGCACAATATACGTGCCATCTGGAACCCCCAACCGCCGGGGAAACATGCAAAACAAATACGGAGTGAGAAATAAATTCTCAGTGCGGGTTTTAGTTCCAGACGTGGATTTCTAGTTGAAACCTTAGTCCGAAAGTAACACCCATAATAATCAACATGAATAAGTAACTTATTAATCAATTAAATAACTATATTTAATTAAATCAATTAGGTAATGCAAATGCAAATTTATAGCCAGTTTTATGACGAGCAACAAACCATGAATGATTCCATCTTAACTATTTTGCAATAAATATGCACATAAACAAATCAAGAGCAAAACACTTCTTTCCCTCGCTCAGGGCAGGCAAAAGAGACGTATCTCTCGCCCTGGCAGGCAAAAGGGAATTTCCATATCATAAAAGCATCACATTCCAAATTCTCATTCTTTCTTTCCATCTTTCTTTCCCTTACTCAATCTTTCCCTTTCTCAAGGCACAAAAGAGACGTATCTCTTTCCTTGAGCACAAAAGAGACGTATCTCTTTCCTTGAGCACAAAAGAGAATTTCATTCAAAAACTCACTCAGGTTTTCCTTTCCCATCCGGTTTGGGCACAAAAGAAAACCTTTTCCTTTCTCAAGGCACAAAAGAGACATATCTCTTTCCCTGAGCACAAAAGGAAATTCCATATCCGAATAGCGCTACCGAACTGGTCGAAGCCGGGGATCAGGCGACTTCGAAGAGTGGCTTTGATTTCCATGTCATTTCACAATTTTCACAAATTTCTTTCCACAATCATTCATATACCAACACATTCCATATTTCAGGCTATCAAGCAAGAATAAGATGAACTGGTACAATTCAGTTCATCATAACAAATGAATGAGCAAACTTGCTTGATCTCATATCAAGTTTAACAAAGGAGATAAAACAACATGAGTTGTAATATCTGTTTCTATAACTAAAATAATTAATTCATAATGCAATCAATGAGATTAGCAACATGCAATGCACATAAATTTAAAGTTACCGAAATCAGATTTCTATAAAAATCCACGTGTCCGCACATGTTGTTGGATTAGAATCGGTCTTCGTCCAGTCCCCTGTAAAATGGGTCAAAAACCGTTAAGGTCTAATCAAACGGTTCTAAATTTGACCTAACTGGAAGTTTACAGCTAATTGGTCCGGCTTACAATACCAGACTGATAGACTGGGTTAACCAGACTAGTCTGAGATTCAGATTAAGGAATTCTATTTGGAGATATTTTATTAAATATTTTGTTTATTCAATTTATAATTGGTTTTGACTTTCCAGTCAATAATAATATGTTATGATTAAATTCCATATGTTTGTTATTTATTTGATAGGTATATATATTTAACTATTTATTTGTTGGTTTAGTTCATTTATTTTTTATTTATCTTATTTAATTTAATAATTTATTTCATTTATTTTATTCTTATTATTATTGTTTATTTAATTATTATTTTAATTTTAATCGAAAGTCAATTCAAAATCAGAATTCGAAATTTAAAGTCAAAATTTAGAAATCAGAAATAAACTCATAAAATCATAAAACCATTTATTTTATTTTATTTGGGATCAGAAAGTCTATAATTTTGATGTCAGAATATATGTTCTTGTTTTATTTAGACTTTGATCATCATATCCCGAAATTCGACGATTAATTAAAGGGATACCCGACAATTAAGTGGCCTTTCCTTTAATTAATTAATTAACCCACATTTTAATTTACTTAATCATTGATTAAGTTTCCATTAAGCTCAGCCCACTTAATGTTTTTGTTTTAATTAACTTCAAGTCCAGAGCCAAACCGTAAAAGTCCAAGTCCACTATACTCTTTTTTTTTTTTCCTCGGCTGAAGCCCAATCCAACAAGCCCAAAAACCACTTCGCTAGCAGATCCAGCCAAGTCAACTTGGCCAGTTGACCCGAGCCCCACTTAGCGGGTCCGAAGTCCAGCCGACAGAATCCGCCAGCCAGAAAAACAATCCGACCTGAATTTCCTCAGCCATTTTTCTTATAAGACCCCGAATCATTTTATTTCTCATATCAGTCCCCTCTGTTTATAATTAGGCCCTTTTTATTCACACATAGGTCCTTTTTCTTCATAAGTTTACCCTTTTTGTTTACAAATAGGCCCTCCGACCCAAAAGTTTCTTTACTATTCAACCCCTGACAACACTATACTCGTACCAGATTGGTACCAGAGGCGATTTAGCCTCGACTGAGGCGGACACAAGGTCCGCACCTACATCGCTAACAACTCAGAGGAGCATCTTCATGAGTTAATCACAACACACTTCAATTTTCTCTTTTATTTGGTTTAATCGAGCCCTAAACCAAAACTCTCGGCTCAACACAGAAATCAAGCAATCCAATCGCAAATTCAACCAATTTATTTGACAACACCAACCATAAACCATTTCAAAACTCGGAATGAATCATTATCAAACTCCAATCAAGGTTTACATATCATTTTCGTTCATCCCAATTCACAAGTAGTAAGACCCGAATTGAAGGACAAAAATAGAGAGTATACCTTTGTTCTTCTCTTAACTTCCCTCTCAAATTCTTCTTCTTACTGCTTCAAACCGAAGATCCAACATCCAAGCAAAAAAATTCAACCCGTCGGCTCCTCTCTTACTCACTTTTTTTTTTTTTTACAACTTCTTTAACACTCGGCCAAACCCAACAAGCTCTTGGTAAGGGTTTAAATAAAGAACGAAGAAGAGAGAAGAATCAAGAGTGAAGATCAACTACACCAATCTTAAAGTTTGAATCACCGGCTTCATCCTTATCTCTTCACGCGCTTAAACCCTACGCGTCTAAGTTCGTGGCCAGGCGTGATTGGCCGGCCACACTTCATCCCTCAAGATCCGTGCTTCCCATAGTCGAAGAAGAGAGGGGAAATGATCGAACGATCGGAGAAAACAAAGAAAAGAAGAGGGGGAGAGGATGCTGCCAGCGAAGAAGAGAAAGATGGGTTTCGGATTTTATTAAAATTTCTCCTTTAGGATCCTCTGTGGCAAAGACTATGCGGCCAATCGTGCTGTAACTCAGATTAAATGGTTTTATAACCAATTTCATTAAGATTTACTCAATTTGATACTAAATTTCAGAATTAACTTAACTTTGATTTTGCTAGAATATTCTGTATTAATTATAGATACTACATAAAATCAAAGATTTCGAATTCAAGTTGATTTTTATGTTACTTAAGATTTATTTCTATTGAAAATATTATTTTTGTGGATTAATTTTCCTTAATTTTATTTTTAAAACCAACTCAATTAATTTAATCAAATCTAATAATTTTTACTATGTTACATTCCACCCCCCTTAAAAAAAAATTTCGTCCTCGAAATTTCTAAAGAGGAGTTTAGGTATTTAAGATTAGTATTTTCAAAGTCAAGTTTTAATATATCATTTTTATCATTTTTGTTAAGATTTGTGATTATTATTTATTCTTCTTACAATTTCTTTTGCTTCTTTGTTGCCCGTACAGATATATCAGGATATAATTTCAGCTTCTCTGATAGCCACTCAAGGAAGAGAAAATATACCCTAAATATCATCAGATCAATTTCAATATTGATGGCTAGTCAATATTGATTTTAATCCTTGTACGTCAATATTTTATTGTTATAATTATCTACTTGATTTGATATTAGTCATATATATACTTTTATTTTATTTCTTATTATTATTTTTTTCCAACTACTGATCTTTATTGGCAAGATTTTGAGATTTGGATATGACCTGATTAGAAAGTAATTCTATCTATCTAACTACTGACACACTTCTATCGAAAGGTAAGAAGAAAAACAAGTTAATCTCACGTTGACGATTCCTGACCCGGGGTAAAAGTTTCCTCTAGACTTTCACAAATTCTGGAAGGCTCTTCTTGATATTAATCTGATTCCCATTTCACACATTTTTCTTTTTATATTAGTTCAGTGAGATATCGGACTATCTCAACATCCGGCGCAAGTCGACTAATGGTATTGTGCAATCTCCAGTAACCTCCATACTGTTGTTGTTGTTGTTTTTTGGTAAATTCCATTCAATTACAGCTTGGATTTTTGTCAAGGTCAAATACTATTCTTTTTCCCTGGTTTGCTATGACCTTGTCCAATTTCCGATAAATTGATACATACTTCAAGATTTCATCCTTCTTTTGAACCCTTAAAGTAGAGGCATCTAGGACAAGCACTAGGTTCTATGAATTTTTTTTCCAAAATTTTCCTTTTAACTATTCCCTAAGTTTCTTCAACTTCTCCAGAGCCACGCGATAAAAGGTTTGAAAATAGGGATAGTTCTAGGTATAAAATTATCTGAAATTCACTGTCTCCTCAGACAATGAATCCGAACCGTCATTAGGAAATATGTCTGGAAAATCAGACACATTAGATATGAAGGTAAGGCCTGATTTTGCTGATTAAATCCAATTACAGCAATTAGATAAATTGTGTGTTTGGTTCTCATCCAAAGCTTAGTTTCAAGAGTTGAAATTTAAGGTATCGGATCGTTAGGTTTTCGGTATCTCAGGATACTGAAGGTTCAATTTAGAATATCAAAGGTTGCTTCTTTTCCCGTGCCGTTAATTACCTTTGAGTATTAGATCGATCAGCCTGTCTCCAAGAGTACATTAGTGTTTAAAATTTCCATATCCAGTGGATTGATCTTTAATTCTCGCTATCCACAAGAAATTTACAATTTGGCTATGCTCAGTTGTTCAAATAGCTTATTCTAAGGATGTCTAACTTATAAAGTCTGATTACTTATTTTTTTCTATCCACACACTCAGCCTATAATTTAAACATGATAGGATGACTACATTTGGTGTTTATTAACATCTAATTTGATTATCTAGAAGCATATATAGTACCTGTCTACATGTCCGTCGTGCCTGCATTTAAGTCTTCTATTACTTCTTCATTAATTTCCCCTTCTACCGGCACTTCTCCCTGAATTGACGTGTTCACCATATCTATAGCATGCATAACTGATCCTTGGTTAATAAGGTCTCCACTTGTAGTGCCTCGTTTCCGCTGTGATGTTCCAGTTCTACGACCAACGCTTGCTCTAGAAATAGTCTCTTTTTGTTGGTAACCATAAGGTTTTGGGCAATCTTTAACCCGGTGATCTGGACTACCACAATTAAAACAAGTACAATGGAGGTGTCGACATTGAGCTTTGGAATGTGGAAGTTTACATCTCTTGTACCAGTTAGGTTTAAAAGGATGGGGTGGTTTGATTGCGGTGGATAAAAGAAGTCTATTTGGTCTTATATTCTGTATGGTTTGGATATCACGTCTAGGCATTATGGTTCTTCGTCCACGAACATTTTGGTTTTGATTCGAGTGCAGTTGAATCTTTCTCTTTTGGTATACATCTACTTGTTCTGCTGCATCCATCAATGCCTGCAGCCCTTGGTTGGCTTTATTGTCCACAGCTATCGCTATATCTAGATCCAGTCCATCCAGATACTGACGCCTTTGTCGATAAACATCATTAGCAATGTCGGGAGCATATTGAGATAAACTCAGAAACTGGCTATTATATTCAGCAACCGTTCGCCCCAGTTGTTTAAGTGTTACAAACTTTGTTCGCAATATTTCCCGATGTACTGCTCCCATAAACCTTTGTTCAAACCGTTCTTCAAACCATGTCCATGGAATTTGGGCAGCATTTCCTTCGTAACCACATTTTACTCCTTCCCACCAAAATCGAGCAGCATTTTCCAGATAATAAGTTGCAAAACTAACTTGTTGTTCTAAAGGAACTTGACATACCTCTAATCGAGACTTTATTGCTGCTAACCATTCATCTGCTGCTTTAAAACCACTTTCTCCATTAAATCGGGGTGGTTCTAATCGAGCAAATGCTTCAAATTTCCGAAATGCCGTTTCGCCCCGATCCCGGGGACCTTGTTCAGATCTACCTACCATCCTCCGACCATGTTCATAGGCTTGTAGCAGACGATTCACTTCATGATCTTCTTTATTCACTTGTTCTTCTCTTTCAAGCTCTCGTGCTCTACGCATATTACGTCGTTTTTGCCGTTCACTAGTGTTTTCCATTATTTAATTCTAACAAAAGAAATTTTATTCTATATTAATTATTAATATAGAGATATTATAAAATTACTTTTAATTTAAACAAATAATTTGGATGCATGCATGCCTAGCCTAATGCAGAAACTGAAATAACTCGCCTTAGCCCGACTTCTACCCACGCTTTGGCGAGACTGGTTAAGGCTTACACCATACTAACCTAAAGCTCTGATACCACCACAAGAGACTGTCACATCCCGCAACTGGACACGACAGCTCCCGCCACGAAAGTACAAGTAATTGTACTCTCGTAAGGCTTAACCTGTCTGATGACTGTTTTTTTTTTTTCAACGGATAATATTATAGAATATTATCAGACTACGGTAGAAAAGAATAAAAATAAAGTAAAGAAACTTATGTGTTTTCTTAACCTATAACACACACTTGTTATTATACAAACATAGAGATACAATGTAAGTGGACGGTTTAGGTCTATACATAAACTTTTAGTCTATTTCTATTTGATTACAAAGAAAGACTAATCTAACCTAATCAAAAGGTAACTCTTTAGACAAACCAACTAAATTATGCCTGGTAATCCTGGAGACATGACCATAGTTTAATGGTATTAAATTGGTGAACAGTCGCCTTAGCAAATGGATAGACCTTCAAGAGTCTTCAGAAGTGATTTTCCTGCATAGTATACGTGCCATCTGGAACCCCCAACCGCCGGGGAAACATGCAAAACAAATACGGAGTGAGAAATAAATTCTCAGTGCGGGTTTTAGTTCCAGACGTGGATTTCTAGTTGAAACCTTAGTCCGAAAGTAACACCCATAATAATCAACATGAATAAGTAACTTATTAATCAATTAAATAACTATATTTAATCAATTAGGTAATGCAAATGCAAATTTATAGCCAGTTTTATGACGAGCAACAAACCATGAATGATTCCATCTTAACTATTTTGCAATAAATATGCACATAAACAAATCAAGAGCAAAACACTTCTTTCCCTCGCTCAGGGCAGGCACAAGAGACGTATCTCTCGCCCTGGCAGGCAAAAGGGAATTTCCATATCATAAAAGCATCACATTCCAAATTTTCATTCTTTCTTTCCATCTTTCTTTCCCTTACTCAATCTTTCCCTTTCTCAAGGCACAAAAGAGACGTATCTCTTTCCTTGAGCACAAAAGAGAATTTCATTCAAAAACTCACTCAGGTTTTCCTTTCCCATCCGGTTTGGGCACAAAAGGAAACCTTTTCCTTTCTCAAGGCACAAAAGAGACATATCTCTTTCCCTGAGCACAAAAGGAAATTCCATATCCGAATAGCGCTACCGAACTGGTCGAAGCCGGGGATCAGGCGACTTCGAAGAGTGGCTTTGATTTCCATGTCATTTCACAATTTTCACAAATTTCTTTCCACAATCATTCATATACCAACACATTCCATATTTCAGGCTATCAAGCAAGAATAAGATGAACTGGTACAATTCAGTTCATCATAACAAATGAATGAGCAAACTTGCTTGATCTCATATCAAGTTTAACAAAGGAGATAAAACAACATGAGTTGTAATATCTGTTTCTATAACTAAAATAATTAATTCATAATGCAATCAATGAGATTAGCAACATGCAATGCACATAAATTTAAAATTACCGAAATCAGATTTCTATAAAAATCCACGTGTCCGCACATGTTGTTGGATTAGAATCGGTCTTCGTCCAGTCCCCTGTAAAATGGGTCAAAAACGGTTAAGGTCTAATCAAACGGTTCTAAATTTGACCTAACTGGAAGTTTACAGCTAATTGGTCCGGCTTATAATACCAGACTGACAGACTGGGTTAACCAGACTAGTCTGAGATTCAGATTAAGGAATTCTATTTGGAGATATTTTATTAAATATTTTGTTTATTCAATTTATAATTGGTTTTGACTTTCCAGTCAATAATAATATGTTATGATTAAATTCCATATGTTTGTTATTTATTTGATAGTTATATATATTTAACTATTTATTTGTTGGTTTAGTTCATTTATTTTTTATTTATCTTATTTAATTTAATAATTTATTTCATTTATTTTATTCTTATTATTATTGTTTATTTAATTATTATTTTAATTTATATCGAAAGTCAATTCAAAATCAGAATTCGAAATTTAAAGTCAAAATTTAGAAATCAGAAATAAACTCATAAAATCATAAAACCATTTATTTTATTTTATTTGGGATCAGAAAGTCTATAATTTTGATGTCAGAATATCTGTTCTTGTTTTATTTAGACTTTGATCATCATATCCCGAAATCCGACGATTAATTAAAGGGATACCCGATAATTAAGTGGCCTTTCCTTTAATTAATTAATTAACCCACATTTTAATTTACTTAATCATTGATTAAGTATTCCATTAAGCTCAGCCCACTTAATGTTTTTGTTTTAATTAACTTCAAGTCCAGAGCCAAACCGTAAAAGTCCAAGTCCACTATACTCTTTTTTTTTTCCTCAGCTGAAGCCCAATTCAACAAGCCCAAAAACCACTTCGCTAGCAGATCCAGCCAAGTCAACTTGGCCAGTTGACCCGAGCCCCACTTAGCGGGTCCGAAGTCCAGCCGACAGAATCCGCCAGCCAGAAAAACAATCTAACCCGAATTTCCTCAGCCATTTTTCTTATAAGACCCCGAATCATTTTATTTCTCATATCAGTCCCCTCTGTTTATAATTAGGCCCTTTTTATTCACACATAGGTCCTTTTTCTTCATAAGTTTACCCTTTTTGTTTACAAATAGGCCCTCCGACCCAAAAGTTTCTTTACTATTCAACCCCTGACAACACTATACTCGTACCAGATTGGTACCAGAGGCGATTTAGCCTCGACTGAGGCGGACACAAGGTCCGTACCTACATCGCTAACAACTCAGAGGAGCATCTTCATGAGTTAATCACAACACACATCAATTTTCTCTTTTATTTGGTTTAATCGAGCCCTAAACCAAAACTCTCGGCTCAACACAGAAATCAAGCAATCCAATCGCTAATTCAACCAATTTATTTGACAACACCAACCATAAACCATTTCAAAACTCGGAATGAATCATTATCAAACTCCAATCAAGGTTTACATATCATTTTCGTTCATCCCAATTCACAAGTAGTAAGACCCGAATTGAAGGACAAAAATAGAGAGTATACCTTTGTTCTTCTCTTAACTTCCCTCTCAAATTCTTCTTCTTACTGCTTCAAACCGAAGATCCAACATCCAAGCAAAAAAAATTCAACCCGTCGGCTCCTCTCTTACTCACTTTTTTTTTTTTTACAACTTCTTTAACACTCGGCCAAACCCAACAAGCTCTCGGTAAGGGTTTAAATAAAGAACGAAGAAGAGAGAAGAATCAAGAGTGAAGATCAACTACACCAATCTTAAAGTTTGAATCACCGGCTTCATCCTTATCTCTTCACACGCTTAAACCCTACGCGTCTAAGTTCGTGGCCAGGCGTGATTGGCCGGCCACACTTCATCCCTCAAGATCCGTGCTTCCCATAGTCGAAGAAGAGAGGGGAAATGATCGATCGATCGGAGAAAACAAAGAAAAGAAGAGGGGAGAGGATGCTGCTAGCGAAGAAGAGAAAGATGGGTTTCGGATTTTATTAAAATTTCTCCTTTAGGATCCTCTGTGGCAAAGACTATGCGGCCAATCGTGCTGTAACTCAGATTAAATGGTTTTATAACCAATTTCATTAAGATTTACTCAATTTGATACTAAATTTCAGAATTAACTTAACTTTGATTTTGCTAGAATATTCTGTATTAATTATAGATACTACATAAAATCAAAGATTTCGAATTCAAGTTGATTTTTATGTTACTTAAGATTTATTTCTATTGAAAATATTATTTTTGTGGATTAATTTTCCTTAATTTTATTTTTAAAACCAACTCAATTAATTTAATCAAATCTAATAATTTTTACTATGTTACAGAAAAAGAAATAAAAGACAAGGCTATACAAAACTCCAGAAGAGTGCCAAATTATAAAACTAAGAAACTAGACATGTCTCATCCAAGAATGTATACATGCACAAATCTCTTTCAACACAAACTCCGAGAGAGTGCAGTAATATGAGAAAATTCGTCTGTTGCATGCCTTCCAGATATTCCAAGATGCTGAAGCCCAGATGATGCCCCAAAGTTTGGAATCAAAATTTCTATGTGAGAGTCAGAAATCACAAATACCAAGTGTGAAGTTGAGTACATGTAGTCTGAATCGAAATTGTACTAAGGACCAGACTGAGGTTGCAAACCGGCAATGCAAAAAGAGGTGGTCAGTTGTATCTACGGATGTAGTTGTACAGCCAGGACACATAGTGGGAGAAAGCCAACCTCTTAGCATAAGATTCTGTTGGGTTAACAGTCGATCTTGAGAAGCAACCAGAGGAAAATTCGAACTTTGGGTGGGCATTTCACCTTCCATAAGTACAGATGTGTTGGGATTTCGTGTGTTTGCTGTGGAAGTGTAATTTTAAAAATTTTCTTCACGAATCAGCCCAATACACAAAGGATCTAGGTTTGTATGACAATAGCAAATAAGATTTCAACAAAACATTTCATCAAACACATCATGTGCACACTTACAACAGCAAACAACTTCATTTGAGGAGGGGAGACGGTTATACCTAAAGAGATTATCAAATCTCTTGGTAGAGAGAAGCCGATTTCTCTCTAGGTCTCTTGGAAACCTTTGGTTTTCGTTTCAGCCGCTATACCGCTGTTGCAACGTCTTTTCTTCCCCTTGGTTCACCTTGAACCTAAACAACAAACTCGACCAGCGGTTAGATAGATAGATGGTGACTTTAGAGCTTAGATCTAACCACCTAGACTTCAAAGAATAACCTTTCTTTGGGTGGCTAAACTATGCAAGAGAGGAGAGTGTTATAGGTGGGCTTCTTCTTCTCCAAACAAGAGAGAAGTTGTGACTAGCCACAAAAACGTGGGAGAGAGAAAAACCAACAAGAATCTCTCCAAAAAGCCTCCTTTTATATGTGGGCTTTAGGGCAACTCGTGTTAATTGAAAAATTACACTTTTACACTCTTACACTCTCTTCTAATTAATTTGCAATCTGTTTAGTAAATTAATTTATGAACTAATAATATGAAACATATTATTGCATTATGTGATATCTATATTATTCCTTATAATGTTCTCAAACATTATACCAATAATATTCACATTGCTTTCATGAATTATTTACGGACTAAGCATGTCATTTATCATGACATTTATTTTACCATTTTATCACATGTATTTCCATACATCCTATAAAATGATAAAACCTTGTTGTTTCTCTTCAGTTGGTGTGACCTTTTAGAGGATCTACGTCATCTTGGTAGTAATATAAACATTTATATTACAAGCTATAAGAGATTCTATCACTACATTATAGCTATCCAAACGACATAGTCGATATGTATCCGATCCACTAGATTTGTGTCTATCATTGTCTTATGAATAATATGCAAAATAGGATCCGTGTCATTCTTGCATTATATTTGTTTCTTGGTCTATCAAGCGAATTAAAATTATAACTACCTCAGTTATATTGCATGTTATATAATTCCGCTTTACCAAGGGGCCCAGTAATATCATAACTCAAATAATTGAGGGACAATGATAATCAACATATAAATTTCTTTCGCACAAGTCGCACACAACAAACTACTAATTCCCTCCATCAACAGATAACTAAGATCAGTAAAAAAATGGTCTTAATCAGTAATCCATTGCATGCTTTTCATGTGAGAAATCTATACATCTCAAAGACACGATAAAAATATTAATAACACAAAACACAATCCATATAATATTCCATCCCGTTAGGTCATGTTCAATATATACAAAGCATGCTCATTTTATATATACTTCATGTCATTGAATGATAATCACTTATCAGTATTTATAGAACTACAATGTATTTCAATCGATATGACAATCTTACTCGGTAATTATTGTTCCTTTTTAATTACCACGATTATGAATATATTTAGGATTACATGTCTTCATCTTAAGAGTTCTACGGTTCAAGACCAAGAACATCTTCTTGAAAACTTCTAAGGATATAACATAATAATATCATGGAACAAGAATGTATTATAATCACGTTCAAAATCATGAACAATACATAAATTATCATTAACTAAGATAACTTTCAAAACACCCATCCTTCAGTCTCCCACTTGTTTTTAAAGTTTCTCACACATGCATACTTCATGCATAAACTCAAAAACTGGAAACATAACAATATCAATCCTCAAACCACACTCCATGGTCTCGCAGACCCATGGTCTCAAAATGAATTTGACTCTTGGCTTGCTATAATGCTTTAGTGAAGGGATCAGTTGTGTTGCTGTTTGTGTCTACCCATAATAGTGTAATTTTTTCTTCGTCGATAAAGTCCTTTGTGACAAAGTATTTTCTGTCCATGAACTTTGTCTTGTGATGTGACAAGGAACTTCTTTATGCAAACTCCCTCTGTGCTTGCTTCTGCAGCCGCCATGACTTCTACTGCGGTGGTTGAGTTTGCCGTAGTTGATTGTTTGAAACTACGTCAATTCACAGCTCCACCATTCAGAAGAAAGACGAATCTGGATTGTGATCTTCTATCATCCGGGTCGGTCATAAAACTAGCATCAGTGTAACCTTCTGCAATGAACTCTTTTTGACCACCATAAACAACAAACTTATTTTTGGTCCTTCTCAGATACCTAAAAATATTCTTGACTGCAGCCTAATGTGCTGGGCTAGGTGTAGCCTGATGACGACTTGTCATGCTTAGAGCATACGCGACATCAGGTCTTGTGCAAGTCATAGCATACATGATCAAACCTATAGCAGATGCTGTGACACCCCGACAAATACTGTAAATAGACAACACACGACAGAGTGCCCGCCGCGGATGCCTGCTGCACCAGCAAGGCTTACAAATGCTTATTTTATAAATTAACGTTGATTATACATAATTTCATATACAAGTCAAATATAAATTTACAATTAATTACTTAATAAGAAATAAATCATACAACGGTCTGGTTCTGATAGGTTGCTAACAATAATACCCAATGGCCCGCTACTCGTCTTACTATCCAACACCTGATCTGAAACCTAGAACCCACAATCAATTGTGGAAAACATACAAAAAAAAGAAAAACACGAAATGAGATAAATAAAATTTATCTCAGTACGGTATTCAGTTCCAGCCACTTGAGTTTTGATTATCATACGTTGGAACTAAATACATGACTGAGCCAAATAATTTTTTTTAATAAAATTCATATTTAATTCAAATAACAATAAAAATAAAGTTTCAATCAAGCAATGCAATTATGAGATGAATAAAGTACAATTCAATATCATTTTAGAATTCAAAGTATGACAATTGTCATTTTAAATACTTGGACAAGTAATTGATAGTATGCAATAACAATCATGTAATTTGACAAAAACATTTACATAGCTAACAGACATAGCAATGTCAAATTAATTAAATGAATGCAATACAAAAGAAAATTGATTACTGCCATCTCCAATTTTACCATCCCTTACCATCACTAAACAGAAAGTGAACACATAAAATAGACAAGGTGAACATATATAGTGATCAAAGTGAACACATACAAACAAGTAAATTTCAATAAAAATAAGTTCAATATACATATAAAAATCTAAACAAAAGATGACAACACTTATTTGTTTGTAAGTGTTCACTTTGTTTTTCTATATGTTCATCTTATCTATTGTATGTGTTCACTTTGTGTTTAGCGATGGTAAGGGATGGCAAAATGAAGGATGACACTTATCATTCCTGAATACAAAATATGAGCTCAGAACCAATTTGACCGTATTTCAGATTTGAAATTATACAAATGTTAACTCAAATAATTGGACAATCTAGTAGTAACATGCAGGTCTGGTTCTACAATTTAATATCAGAATCATAAATGTCGCGAGACACCTTCTATGAGGGCTGCCAACGACTAAACAGATATGTCACGAGTCTCCTGCTATGAGGGCTACTAATGGTCGGACAGATATGCCACGAGTCTCCTTCTATGAAGGCTGCCAATGGCGGATTAGATATTCAGATATGCCACGAGTCTCCTTCTATGAGGGCTGCCAATGGCCAGATAGATATGCCACGAGTCTCCTCCTATGAGGGCTGCTAATGGCCAGACATATATTCAGATATGCCACGAGTCTCCTTCTATGAGGGTTGCCAATGGCCAGACAGATATTCAGATGTGCCACGAGTCTCCTTCTATGAGGGCTGCTAATGGCCAGACAGATATTCAAATACTGTGAATCACCTTCTAAGAGCGTTATCAACGATTGATAGCATAATTCAACAATCGAAATCAAAAGCACAACAAGTCAAAAATAATACCAAATCCGAAATATAAGCGCTTACTTCAAAGTGCATAGTCGTGTTAGAAATAATTCAACTGAATACCATTCAACATGTCATTTCACAAACATGCATCAATATACACAAAATATTCTCATGAATGAAAATAAAATTAGGAATTCAAAATGCATATTATCAATATGTCACATATAATTAAAACTCAAGTGGAATCCGTATCTGAAATCGAAATAAAAAAAATGTTGCAGCAAGATCGAGATAAGATAATCCTAATGACCCCCGATCGTATCGACTGCCCTCGGCTCCGATACACAATCGTCCAACTCTGAAATGACGGGCTAGGAGATGCTACTCCTCAGGGAAGTCAGCGCCTAGTAAACAAGTACATCTTTAGACCTTTATATAGTTTAAAAGAATATGATTTTCTTTTTGTAAGGAACAATCCAACTAGAAAGAAAAATGAGTCCAGTAAATAAATTCACTCATTAAATCAAAGCGAAAGACAAGCTTCAAGTAAACTAAAGCTATCTGAGAATTAAGTTCAGATTTTATTTTCATAAAATGTCATGATACAGTTCTGCCCATAATAACTCAAACAATGAGGAGAATTTTAACCATGCCACACATTGTACCAGCAAAAGCAAATAGTGAGCTGGCCAAGCAAAGAGTAATTGCCATTTATTTTGCACGCAACCAAGCCAAGAAGGAGAAACATATTTTTGAACTTTAATAGAGACAACTTCTACCAGTCAAGGCAAAACAGAACCGAACCCAAATTGGAAGTGATTTATGCAAACTAGTCCTCTATCAAAATAAAATTACAGCTTTAAGTTTTAGTCTCAAATACTAGAATTGGCAAGGTTTTCAATGTCAGATGAGACTAGTATACAATTAAGTGATGATTAATCTCTACAAATCCTAAGTAAGGAGTTACTAATTTAATTGTATATGTATATGTTACTGGAACATAGTACCGGACATGACCCAATGGAATAAATATATGGATTGTGTTATGTGTCATTATTTATTTCATATGTGTTTGATTCTGAGTTTGAGATGATTCAGTTTCTCCACATGAGGATATGTTCTATAAATATCGTCCAATGCTGATTCCTGATAAAGGCTGCTATACGGACTTTATTTATGTTCTCTTGAATTGTGCGGGGAGAAGCTGGTCATCAAGACAACCGTATGTCCCTCGTTAGTTCACCTAACGAGTGATGATATCCACTAGGCCCCTTGATAGAGATGGATTGCTTGCTAGCAACTTATGCAATCATCTCTGGATCAAGAAACGTGTAATCTGCAAGAATGACACATTCTTATCTTAGATTATACAAGGATATCATGTGACATAAGAATCAAAACAATAAAATACCATTTCTTATGCAGGATTGAAGCAGTGTATTGGTACAGTGTTTATTTATACGAATTGGAAATCATAACGTGTTGCTAGATACCGCTTATGATTAATGGAATCAAATGGTGATTTATTTCCATGGCCAATATAGCATAAATCCTCAAAGGGTCACACAAATAGGACTTTAACCATACGTGCATTGTTTGTTTATTTGCAGTAGCGAGTACTGCGAATATATGATAAGTTGATTAATTAATTATATATATCGTTACGAACCGTTATAATTAATTAACTCAAATGGATCATATAGAAATAATATAATGCACATGCTAATTCCAAATTTATTATTAATATGTTAAAAATTAAGTTACTTCAACGCATATTTATTCTACGGGTATAAATTACTTTTGGAGTGTCTAGTAGATCTGTCTTCCAATGAGCTAGTTGGGAGCATTCCCAAAGAAATTGGCCAAATGAGCTGGTTAATAACATTGAACCTATCGAACAACTATTTAACTGGTGCAATACCAAATTCTATATCCAAATTGCGCCAACTTCTAAGTTTGGACCTATCTCACAACTCTTTGACAGGACAAATACCGAGAGAACTGACTAAACTGACCTCACTCGAAGCCTTCTCTGTTGCATATAACAACTTATCTGGTCCTACATTAGATGCGAAAGCACAGTTTGCTACATTTGATAACAGAAGCTACGAAGGCAACCCAAATCTCTGCGGTCCTCCCCTGTCAAAGAGCTGTTTCTCTTATCCTGAGTTCCTGACACAAAGCTGCCTTCTCCAGATGAAACTGGTTATGACAGAGGGGATGGAAGCATTGATTTTCTCATATTGTTCGGTTCTTTTGCCCTTTTCTTTGTGGTCAGTTTTTGGGGATTCATGGCCGTTCTTTTTTTCAAGAAAAATTGGAGGTATGCTCTGTTTAATTTGGTTGATGAGCATGGTAATTTGATATATCTATGGGTTTTCCTTTTTGTGAGGAAGATTAGGATTCCTCGAAGGCATGACTGAACGACTACTTGTTCAATTTTAGTTTGGTCGGATATGTGATATCATGTGTATTTCGATTTTCGAATAGATAAGAAAATGTTTCTGTAAGATGTATTGTGGATCTCTACTTAATTTGTACTATCTCAGTGAACTTTTTGCTATGTATTTTACGTCTATACTTTATTTTTGATATTTTGTCATTTATAGGGTTTTTTTTTAATTGATATATATGTCCAATTATTTGAATTTCATTATTGTGCGTGTAGGTTGTATAGATTGGTTTTCAAATTTCTAATCAAACAGATGAACCTGGCTCCTTATTATATACAAATAACATTATCACCTCTGGCGTGATTATTGATAAAATGTTACAATAAATATCAATACAAGTAATATCTGTGATCCTAAAAAGGAATTATCGTCTCTCGTCTTAAAACTGTCTAGTAATAACCCAAAGGATAAAGTTTGAGTGCATATTTAGAGGCCCAAAATACAAGACTTTTTTTTGCACGTAATAAATTATGGCTCGCTTGATAGCAGCATAATATCAGCATATATAAATTTATTACCAATACTACAGGTCCAATGATGTTTACTGCTCATAAACTTTAGGAATTATGTCAGAAAATTGTATATGATTCTACAAATAGTCCTCAATTGTATAATCATTAGATTTGTCATATATAAATTTCGGTCCTTGTTGCTATCCTTGTGATGGTTTTTAGGAACAAAATCAGCTATATTTTCACTGGAGGAGAGACTGTAGCCAATGCAGTCTCTGACCTGTGCCCATTGCTTGCTACTAGCATTCTCGTCAGTGGTGTTCAGCATTGCTACAACAGCAGAAGTATAAATTTCAGGATAAGGCTAGCTGGTACTGCATTAATAGTAGTATGAGGATCTGTTAATTTAAGGATATAGCGAATTTATTATCAATTAAGCGGATTTAACAATAATTTGTACTGATTTTATACTGATTGAAAATGATACCAATTGGGACAACACTGTTGAAAATTCATTGCTATTACAATAGCCAAACAATATTTCCTCTATCACATAATTTTTGGCCTAATCACAAAGATCAGATTGAATAAAAAAAATTTCTGGTGTTAATTTGGCCTAAATTAAGATAAAATCAAATGCAGGGTTTGTGGGGAGGCGTGCGAGGAGGCAGCATTGTATAAACTATTCTTCTCATTTATTATGGAAATGATATTTGAAGGTGTGGCTGTGGGAAGTGGATGGCAAGCCCTGGTAGCATACATAAATGTTGCATGCTATTACTTGGTAGGAATTCCTCTTGGTGCATTCTTAGGCTTTAAGCAAGGATATGGAATAAAGGTTAGGTCATAAATAGATTACACAGTACCAAAGGTTGCTACAACAGCAGAAGTATAAATTTCAGGATAAGGCTAGCTGGTACTGCATTAATAGTAGTATGAGGATCTGTTAATTTAAGGATATAGCAAATTTATTATCAATTGAGCGGATTTAACAATAATTTGTACTGATTTTATACTGATTGAAAATGATACCAATTGGGACAACACTGTTGAAAATTCATTGCTATTACAATAGCCAAACAATATTTCCTCTATCACATAATTTTTGGCCTAATCACAAAGATCAGATTGAATAAAAAAAATTTCAGGTGTTAATTTGGCCTAAATTAAGATAAAATCAAATGCAGGGTTTGTGGGGAGGCGTGCTAGGAGGCAGCATTGTACAAACTATTCTTCTCATTTGGATCACTCTCCGTACTAATTGGGACAAAGAGGTACCAAATGATACCAGGCCTTAAATGTCTCTCAAGATCTATCTCATCAATTTGATCAAAACAAATAATTCATATTCATTTGGTCTACTATAATGCAAAGTTTATCTTTGAACTCGAACTTGGAAAAATCAGGTTGATGAGGCAAGGAAAAGATTGGAAAAGTGGGATGACATCAAGCAACCTCTCCTTTCATATGCTGAAACGTGAAGAACCCGGTTTGATATTGGTAGATTTATTGTTATCATAAGATTTTGTTTTGTCCAACTTTTGAAGATAATTTTGACCTTTGCGAATGTTCTTGTTGATTTTATGTATGCAAGGGTCATGAGATCTCACGATACTGGTAAATCTCCTTACCAGATGATTGATGTTAAATCTCAGAAGATCACATTGTGTTTCTCGGAAGTAAATTGAAGACATTGATAATCATCCCTCAAAAATAGAAAAAATATTGTTGATTATCATCATCTTCGCTAGAATAATAGTGAAAGCCAATCAATTTACTGATGCTAAATCTTCAGTTGCACATACCTTGTACGCACCGCGTCAATTGGAGCAGATCCCAAGCTCTCAAGTTAGTAGAGACCCACCTTCCATTAATCAAATTATTTACTAAATAGTGCAACGCTTATTGTTGAAAGGTAACGACCAACTTTGAAGATTTGCAATGCTAGAGCCAACCTAAACGGGCAGAAAAAAAAAAAAAAATTTAGAGAGGATGCCTCCGTTAGCTGATCAGTTCAAGAGAGGGTCTTGTATAATGTATCCCGTTCGCTGTCTAAATTGGGAAAAAAATGTATGATATAAATAGAATTTAAAAGTTGTTTTTTCCTATAATGTAAATAAATGTACCAAATATTGTTTTTTTAAAATAATAAAAAATTCGTAAATTTGGTAATAACACGAACATAATTTGAAAAAAAAATTGTTAACAAGTACAGCCCGTTCAAATGATCTATTCGTATAATTCATGTAATTGCTTAGCATAACTTTATTAAAAAGGAACTTATTAAAGCCAAAGCTTATGTAAAAAAGAGAAAAAAAACCTCAGCACGAAATAAAATACTAATTGTTGGGTCCGAAGCACCACTGCGAGAATGTTAGCTCATTTTTTTTTCAATTGGAACACCAAGTTGGTACTAGGTAGTTGGAATCGGATCCTCTGGTCGGCACGAATGTGCGGATCACATGGTCGGCAGAGGATCCGGACCGTTCGATTTAATCTCAACGGTTCATTTTTTTCGGGCCAATATTTTTTTCGGGTGTGTGGTGGAATTCACGGGGCTCCCTTTAGCCGTTGAGATTAAATCAGACGGTCCAGATCCTCTGCCGACCAGCTGGTCGCCGACCAGAGGATCTGATTTCCTAGGTAGTTCCTGTCAGCATTTATGCTGGCGTCAATATTGACTTGAATAATGACTAACGACAAAATTTGGAAGTGTATACACTCTCTTTTACAATCGAATCATTGAATGAGAAATGACTACACTCCCTCGTTTCATAATCTAATGCATAATGACTACTCCACTGTGTTTTGTCAGAAGACCGACTTGGGTATATATCTGGCATCTTTCGTCATGCAGCTAACTGTAACCCGGCTTTCTTCATTGTCTAATCGGATGGTCCAAATCATTCACTGTAAATAACCATGTAAATCTACGGTACGGAGAATATAATCGGAAGTGTCTTGGACCTTGGGGAGACATCATTTCGTTTCTATTAGTTTTCTGGTATAAATAAGTCTTTCATTATATAGTTGATTTTAAGCGGTAGGGAGACGAGGTTTTCTACTCAAGCAAAGTGTCTATATGCTGTCATATTGATGCGTTCAGCAAGGTTAATGAACTCCATTCCACTTACTTTTAGATGCACTGAGTTGCTAAAAAAAATTTAGTAAATCACATGCAAGATTATATTAAGTTGTGTAAAATAAGTAAAAACATTAATATTATAATGAAATTAATATATAAACGTTGGGGACTGGACATAAAAATCTTAGTTAATTAATTGCCCTAACTGACGTGTTTAATACAAAGTAACAAGACTTGGACCACCTGGTGCTCAACTTAAGATAAAAAATCAAAGTCTCGTAGTTCGGTATCAAGTATCAACTATCAAAAGCATTCTAGCTTTTTTCTAAAAAAATTCAAACCCGGCCGGTAAGGATAAAAGACTGCTCCACAGTTTCTTGGATAAGGAGAAAATAAAAAGGACTCCTCCACTTCTGCAAAGTCTTCAGTCAACTCAGATAGCACTAATTAATATAAAAAGAAAAAAAATGTTTAGTTCAGTCCTCGCTTTCGTCCTTCACTTTTGAGGGCTTGTGTGCTGGTATTTCTAGCAAGTGCTTTCGCCAGTCTCAAGACTTGAACAGTCAAACTTCATGGTAAAAATTGGTGGTAAATTAATTCTCCAGTCTTAATTAATGTTGAAAGTAAATGAAGTTTGATACATCTAGCTAGTAGAGAGAGATCTAAGAGTGATTGAGAGGTGTAAACCGAGATTTTATTGAGCAATGAGTGTTACAAGCTTTAATACAATGGTCCTATTTCTCTAGCAAATGTCCAAGCCCCTATATAATGATCTACCCGTTCTATATATAGGCTCCAGAAAAAAGGCGTCCTTGCTAAGCCGACAACGGTTACTCAACTTGCTCTAAATCAGCTTGCGAGATGCCCTCGGACCATCACCCGAGAGATCCACGGGGGAATCTCCGAAGTTTTTCTGTTTGTTTGTCACCCACTTGCCTAGCCCTAGGGCTGCATAACGTGGAAAACAATCACGAAAATGAGCTCTTTCGTTGATCGTTTCGTTGGTTATACGCCAATTTTCCTTTTTTGCGTTTTTCGTTTCGTCCATTGAACGCAACCAGATTTTGTTGCGTCGATCGTTTCGTTATAATTAGACGATCAAAACAGTTCAACTGTTTAAAAATTTTAACTGTGCTTTATATGTGTTTTCCTATTTTTTCCTATCGTTTCCTTTTTCTCTAGACTGCAAATAGCATATTATGTTGAGAACATACAAATAGGAGAACACAGAATGATCAAATAACAGCATATTTATTCAAAGAACACAGAATGATCAAATAACATCATATTTATTATATCATTTAACCTTTTGAACACAGAATGATCAAATAGGAGAACAATTAATTAAATAAAAGTAAAAAAAATAAGGAGAACAATCAGGTTTGAGCTTTATAACAGTAAGCAACCTAAACTTGGTAACAACTGGTACCAACTGGTACCAAGTTTCTATACCCTTCTAAAGCTTCAATAAATATTATTAAATACTAAACAATTGCTATCAAGCTAGTTTAAGCAAGAAAATCAAGCTAGTGACCAGACAATTGCCAGCAAATACTAAACAAAATCAAAATCAAAATTGCCAGTAAACGTATAGAGGTGAAAATCAAGATAGTGACCAATAAATTGCAAATAGAAAAACAAAGCATTAAAGAGAATACTCGAGCAGTAATTGACAAGAAAAAAACCATTTGTACATAAAAACTGGTACCAGTAAACGGTAGAACTAGTAAAAACTGATACTCAACCCAAAATTTTCAATAATTGCAACAAATTGCAGTAAACTAGTAAAAACCGCAACAAATTTTCAAGAAATACAACAAATTCTCAATAATTGCTTAATTACATGGTACCAAACCCAACAAGTTCAGGTCTTCACTACCAGCACCAGTACTGTCCTCTAATTGCAGAGCCTTCTTCCATGCAGCTCCAATAGATGTACTGGTACCGATACCAGCACCAGTCATGCGGCCACGCCTGAAATCCTTAGCCAGGCTGAGCCGATGCAGTACCTTCCTGGCAATTGTTTCTTTTGGTGAGTACCCAGATCTACGAATTAGTAAAAAAGGGGAGCTGCTGTCGACCACCACATGAGCTCTGTCGAGGCCTGCCATGGTTGTTGCTCGAGGTAGAGGTACAAGGAGGGAGAAGAGGTAGAGGAGGTGGGGTCACTAGTGAACTCTCGAGAGGTAGATGGAAGTAGGGTGGTGAGCAAAGGGGTTTGATGGGGCCGCTGGTGCGAGAGGGAAATGGCGAAGTGAGGGGTGAGAAATCTGCGAAGGACCGGCGCACAGATCTGCAATTAGGTTTTAGCCATCCTTGTTCTCTCCGCCTGTATCTTCTCTTCAATCAGTGAAATAATAATTTCAACGAAATAAACGAAATAACGATAACGAAACAGACCTGTTTCATTAACTGTTTCGTTCCATAAACGAAACTGGTTTTTATTTGCGCCGACCGTTTCGTTTCTGAAACGAAATCAAATTCCTTAACAGTTATCGTTCCGTTTCGGACGAAACGAAACGATCGAACGGTTGAAACGGATTTCGTTTTCACCCCTACCTAGCCCTGCTTTTCCCGCCTATTATCTTTTGGAATCTATACAACCGTTCCCTCCCTTTCCAAGGCCTGCTCCACTTTTGGGCCTCAACAATTACCCAACTTGGGCCCTTCGTCTCGGGCCCTATCAAAGTTCCCCTCAAGTTTTGTATAAAATTAGGAATGATAAGTGCCATCTCTAATTTTATCATCCCTTGCTATTGCTAAACACAAAGTGAACACATACAACAGACAAGATAAATATATGGATGAACAAAGTGAACACTTATAAACAAATAAGTGTTGTCATCTTTTGTCAGATTTTTATATGTATATTGAACTTATTTTTATTGAACTTACTTGTTTGTATGTGTTCACTTTGTTCACTATATATGTTCACCTTGTCTATTTTATGTGTTCATTTTCTGTTTAGCGATGGCAAGGGATGGTAAAACTGCATATGGCAGTAATCAATTTTCGTATAAAATTCAATCAAAACCTCCCTCTCCGCCTCATGTAGTAAATATGTATGTTGAAAATGCTCAAATAGCTGCACATATATACATAGGGGTGTACAACGGGTGGGTTGATGATATTTTAGCAAAATTTGAACCCAACCCGACAATGTCGGATTAGAAAATAAATTTAGTTAACCCACCCGTAATCCAACCCAACCCGTCAATTTTTTTATGTACGGGTTTTTACGGGTTAAGCAGGTTAAACGGGTTTAGCGGATTAAAATTTTGATCAAATAAAAATACACACAAAGATCATTTTGTTGTTATTACAATTAAGTTTGAGATAAATTAGAGACGCATTTGAAGCATCTTTCTAATTTCGAGGCCTTTTGAGAGACTTAGAGGATGTATATGGCTATGGAGGAGATCGAAACTTCGTGAGAGGAGATAACTTTGAGTAAGGTCATGAGGAAATATGAGATGGAGAGGAGTAAATTGTGATAAACAGGCGGGTTAAAGTATACACGGGTTATTAGTACAAAACCCGTAACCCAACCCGATGTAACGGGTTTGTCAAAATTAGAACCCATACCCGACCCAACATCATGCTAACCCGGTAAAAAACGGTTCGGGTCGGGTGGGTTGAACAGATTGAGCGGGTTCACGGTATTTTTGTACACCCCTATATATACACATATATTAAAGTCCAATTAGACTCACCTTCTTTTCCATTTTTTGACAAACTGTTGTAAAAATATATAGTACCTCAGATTTTCTTTTGTGGCACTTCGTATGTAATTCTGTTGAATGGATTATTATAGCAGTTTGCAATTAATAAAAACAAAAAATAGATCGCGACGCATCATGCCTCACTAGTTAGCATCCTAATTGCTGAATTTTATTCTTTGACAATGGTTCTTAAAATATTGATTTTTTTCTGTACTAAATGACTACTAATTGATCTTTAAAATTTTAATCTAACATAGTGGGCTGGAGTATTTATTATTAAATGTTAAATGCTAGTGTCCAATATATTAGACAAATGGTGTCCGTCCAATACAATCGTTTTTATATTTCAAATTTCAAATTTCAAATGACTGATTCGAACCGTTTAATATGTTCTCCATATTGAAAACTTAATTAATCTTTAAAATTTTAATACTAACATAGTGGGCTGGAGTATTTATTATTAAATGTTTTAATGCTAGTGTCCAATATATTAGACAAATGGGGTCCGTCCAATATGATCGTTCTCATATTTCAAATTTCAAATTTCAAATGAGAGAACTAGCTCTTGGTTTAGTGGCAAAGAGCAATGCATCTTAAGTGAGAGGTTTCGAAACCCGGCTAGGGGTCTTTTATAGACATTTAATTTAATTTAAAAATAAATTGAGAGGCTTGACCCCCAATTTATCTTCAAAAAAAAAAAAAATCAAATGCCTGATTCGAACCGTTTAATATGTTCTCCATATTGAAAATTTATAAGAAATTAATTTTTACAATTTTCTGCAATTCTTTATCATTTTTTTGATATTTTAGAAAATTATTGTTATTGGGTGATCCATAATCTTTATATCCTGAATTTTCTAAACTATCAAAAAATAGTAAAAAAAAAAAAAAAAGAAATTGATTTCCTATAAGTTTTCAATGTAGAGAACATATTGAACGGTTCGGATGGGTCGTTTGAAGTTTGAAACGTGAGAACGATCGTATTGGACGGATGGATTATAGATAACATATTGAATGATTCGGATCAGTCGTTTGAAGTTTGAAACGTGAGAACGATCATATTAACAATTCGCAATATGTAAATGTCATATTAAAAAAAATTCCGCTAATATGTTACACATTGTATATGGCATGTCATTAAAATCATCGCAACAAGTTTTTACTAAACTACACAGATCGAGAATCGAGCTGTTAGCAGTAGTTAAGGCAATTCCACTGGAATATTTGCAGTCATGGATATCCGGGTAATCACTTGTCATATTCCTGGCATGATTTGCCATCCTATGTGGCCTTACAAGCGGGCAAACCTTCAAGATTGCCCTCAACAACCTTTCAAATCTCTCGTCAGCGTTTCTACTCATCAGGACCTTTCAAGTCTCTCGTCAATTGTTCGGACCTTTTATATATTTCTACCCTTAATAATAATATTTATAAATAAAAGCATTTGCCGGATGCAGTATAAAAACAATCAAATTCATTCCCAACGTACCCATCGCATGAGAGAAGCAATGAGTTACAATAATTCCACCACCATGTTATTGGCACTTTCTCTGCTGCTTCTGGTGCAGTGGACGAGTGTAAGCGGGTCAGATCTGCGATGCAAGGAAGAAGAGAGGCGGGCTTTGTTACATATCAAGGCCGAATTGCCTTTGTCTTTTCCTGAGTGGGAAGGTGAGGAGTGCTGCGGATGGGAAAGAGTCGCTTGTGATCCTATAACCAAACACGTCACAAAACTTGACCTCGGTGATCTCATGCATAATTATTTCGATTGGGAAATGCAATATTTCTTATTAAATGCAACAATGTTCTTGCCTCTCCGACAACTAACATCTCTTTCACTATCCAGACTTCAAATATCTGGTTGCAAGGCTGGTGCAGGTACGTATGTTTAAAAGCATAATTGGATCGATATAAACATTTTAATGTTTCATTATTTGTATCACAACATCCTCAAATCCTTACAATCAGAAACGATCCATTCTAATCGTGTTAATTAGAAATATGATTTTTTTTAATAATATCTAAATACAAAAAAAAGGGCCAAAAAACACCGGATTTGATAAGTCATAAGTCCAATTCCTTGGATTGTCATCCCACCATCCAAAACGATGGGGAGCATCTTTGCTTTTTAGGTGACTGCGTCTCCCTCCTTATCTAACTACTTCCCTCTCTTTCCTCTCATCTATCTCATGCGATTCCTCCTTTCTCCTCTTCTTTTCTCTACTCCTGATGCGTTTTTCTTGATTCTCGTCTTTCCCTTATACACTCGATACACTTACATTAAAATGATTCTTTATTATAACTAATCTAAAAATTATACTTACATGTTATAACTAATTGAATATTTTTGCTTATAAGGTGATTTCTCATTATATCTAATAGATTTACATAATGATCATATTGTACTAAATAATTCTTCATTGTATTTGTCAATTCACAAAACAACACCACTCCTTTAACTAACCTTTTCTTTAAGTGATTTACTAGGAGTTTATTTAAAGCTAGAGTTGATTAAAACAAGATCTATACAAATTGTGGAGCATTAAAAGGCTCGATTAGACTTTTTAGGATTAATTTTCTCTCTTGCTTATAACCTTGCAAATACTTACCTTTGAGGTCCAAACAGCTGGTTCTCATACTCTCTTTGTTTTGAGTAATTCTAAGCAAAATTCTTGAAATTAGTTAGTCTCAATCAAACACTACATCGGTTTATAGCTAGATTTTGAGTGATATTGATTACTAGGATCATTTTCCTAGTGTGTGTGAGTATTTAGTGCTTGTATTGGGTAGGACGATACACCATGAGGTTTTGATTGTGATGAGACGATTTAGTTCAAAATTGTTGTCCCGTTCATTATAAAATAGAATAGAGCGCATCCTTATCGTTGTTGTAAAACTTCCAGAGAGGTACGACTAATGCTAGCCTGTCCTAGTGGGTCAAAACTCCATAATCAAGTTTATATGTCTCTTTTCTTTGCTTATTTATTTAATTGTTTGCTGGTGTGATTTCTTAATTTTCGCAAAATTGACCAAATTGGTATAGATTTTGAAATTGTGACTATCCGCATCCCTCTAGACTGTAGTTAGGGACAACAAATCCCTTATTATTACGACTTTAAGACGATCCCTTATTGCATTAATTATAAAATAATCCTAAGTTGCAACAAGTTGAATATTTACATTTATTAGTTTGTCCCTTATTATAATAATTTCAGGAATATAAGATTTAGAGGGAAGGGAGAATTGAGAAAGACGGAGGTCTGAATGGCGAGTCAAGAGAGTGAGAGAGAAGGATCTAGATGAGGGAGAAAAAGAGAGGAAAATGGTGTTGAGATCGCCAGCGCATCGCCGGAGATCTATATGGTGAGTTGGGAGAGTGAAGATAAGGAATGAGGGAAGGATCTAAAAGTGGATGAGAGAGGAGAGATGGCTTTGCGATCTCGGCGCATCGCCGAAAATCTAGATAGAGTTTTGGGGGAGAGAAGAGAGAAGGAAGGTGTTACAAGCTTTGGATGGGTGTAGAAGAGAGAAAAGAGAGATATAGTCATATAGATAAAAAAAAAAAAAAACTATTTTTATTGATTTCTCCTTAAGCATAACACAATCATCAGCTTAAATTATATAGAGCTTTTATTTAATATGGCAAAAAAATATCCATATATTTCCATCTATACATTAGCCAATTAAGAAAATGAAAAGATACATATTATACTTAAAATCACATAGAATCTAATATATCTGATTTTGATGCAAACTATAATCTTATTATATCCTAATATATAATTATTTTTAAGGACATGTAACATTTCTTTCGTCTATGAGAGTCAACTTGTCCTCAAGCTGGAAAAATAGAGTAAAGAAATGATAATATATTTAAAATCAAAGAGAATCTAGTATATCTAATTTTTATACAAATTATAATTTAATTAGATCCAAATATATTATTTTCTTTGAGGACATGTAACATAAGGAGGGAAGGATCTGGATGAAGGAGAGAGGGGAGGTGGTGTTGAGAATTGGAGTGAGAGACGCGGAAGGAAAATGAAGGTGAGAGTGCTGGAATGGGACGGACGACGAAAAAAGTAATTGTCTGAAGCAATTTCCAAAAAACACCTCTATATTCGAATCAGTAATTTGAAGTTCTAAATTTGATACAGGGTTGGATTTGACGATATCCTTAATTCATACCAATTTGATTTTTACATATTATGTTGATTATTAAATTTTATTAATTTCCGAAACTTTATTTGGTCCGTTGTGTTGGCCTTTTTAATTTCTGAACACTTATTATAACGTCCATTAAATGAAAGACTTAACGGAAATAAAACTATGGGAAAAGGGATAAAATTTATGGTCATGAGTAATTAAATTATATAATAAATTGAATTGGAATTGATCATACTTGTTACCAAAAAATCATACTGGAGAAGGGCCTCGTACTGGAACTCAGCAAATCCACCACCTCATCTTCAGCTCCTTCTGCATGTTCCTTCACTGATTCGGCAATTTATATATTATTATATTAAATTAAAATAATATATGTAGATATGTAATATTTAGCATCGGATATGTGCTTTAGAGAAAAAATCATATTTGATCCTATAAAAATAATAAGTTATTTCATTAATTATTGACTTTCTTTTTTTTTAAGGTCAGGTGGCAATCACCACGCAGACAATTTTATTAAAATTAAAAAAAAAATTATTAACAAGAGTAGAAATTAAAGCAGTTAAAAAAGCAAAACAAAAAAGGAAAAAAAATAAAAAGTGAAAACCTATACAGGATCCTAGAAAAAAGAAGATTAATTATTGACTTTCAAAGTTATATTTTAACAAATTTGATGCGAATATCACATTAATATAAATATTTCATATAGTAATTAGAACTTTAATTTTTTTTTAAATTTTATGTCTAACCTGACAATAGTGCAGCCTTCAAATTTTTTCCTCGTGTGCTTCTAAAATGTATTATAGTAAGGGAGGAGGAAGAGAATTAGAAGGATTGATAAATTTCAAGTTCACCTGCGTTGCAATTCAGAAGTAAAACAGGACACACATCAGTATTAATTAACCAGTGTTTTTAATACCTACTGAATATCGAAAAACTCCGGTAATATTAGAAATAGAAACAGAGCTCAAACGATGGTATAAAGTAAAAAGAGACAAAATACCGAAAATTTTTAAAAAATATACTAGATTTTGGCCAGTTGGCAGTATGGGTGCCAGTAGATATTAAAAATACTGGTATTAACTCAGTGAACTGCAGGGTTGTTCGGTCAATTAGGTGCTTTGGTCTAGTGATTTGACTTATTGGCATAGTTTTCTTTTCAACTTTTCTCAATAAAAGAAATTACTAGATTGACGATACTAAACCGACCCACAGAAAAACTTACTTACACAAGGATATATATATATATATAAATTTTTTGCTTAAGTCATACTAGAATATACATCACTCGGCAGTCGGAAAACTTCTATGACTAAAAGAAAAGATTTAACGCGGTCCTCCCATCAAATTAAGGTAACGGAAATAAGCAAATAAATAACAATAATTATTTAATTATTAAATAAGTACATTAAGGCCCTCTTCTGTAATATGGATTACGAAAAGTCATCTTGTTGACATACCTAATCAAGGGGCCTTTATGGCGCCTTTCAGATAATGATCATGTATCAAAGATAATTATTTCTGGTTTGAGAACCAGCTCTTGGTCTAATGCCAAAGAACAATGCATCTTAAGTAAGAGGTCGCAGGTTCGAAATCCGGCTGAGGGATTTTTTATAGACATTTAATTTAAAAATAAATTGGGAGCCTTGACCCCAAATTTATCTTCAAAAAAAATATATTATTTCTGGTTTGTTGATCCCAACATGTTTTTGCCAGGTTTCGACTCTTGGTCCAGTCTGCGTATGCTAAAAATATTAGATCTTTCGTCCAACAACCTGATCAGTAAAAGCATCATTTCCTCCTTAGCCAAAGTATCATCACTTCGAGTACTTGACCTGGGGAACAACATCGATTTTTTCGATGAGCTTTTCGATGATAATGTTTCTGTCAAAGGTACCACTCACGAATTAATCATTGAACCATTTTATGTGACCACAATAAAGTTCTCTTTTATTTTTATTTAATTTGACCAATGTTTAAATGCAAAGTTATGACAGAGTTTGGTGCACTAAAGTTGGAGGTGCTTAATCTACGTTCTTGTGGGCTTTCTGGTAGTTTGCCCTATTTGGGAGATTGGTCTTCTCTTAAGGCCCTTTCATTAGCCAGCAATTCTCTATTTGGCACCATAACGTCAAAAGGTAATTTAAAATGTCGTTTACCAATTTACAAAATTAAATTAAGTTTATTTCTTTTTATTTGCAAAGAAATATTTCTGCTGTATATGTGCTGGGTATCTATCTCTACCATCAATTTACAGCAGGGTCGCATAAATGGCAAGAAAACTGCCGGATTATGTATGTCTTTGCAGTGATCCTTGAAGACTTAATCTATTCCTTGAGGGCTAAATTTACAATAATTATTGGATCAATTAACATGGAATGAGTTTGAATATCTTGAATAATAAATATAGTTTTTAATTTGATGCTAAAAATTTTATCTAAACTATAGAAGGGTTAAGAATGTAATTTTTTTTTAATTTAGTACTCAATCAATTTATAAGGCTAGCTAACAATATGGTGTTAAGATTCTAGTGTAAGTTTGTTAATTATAATTAAACAGTTGTCAAGGGATTTAAACCATTGAAATATTCTGTAAATTAAAAGCCCAGATACAAAAAATTTTCGATTTAATATCTGCACAATCATTATCCTTAATTTTCTTTATCATATTAATTTGAATCGGTGAGCTTATGTATATTGGGGAGAGTTAAGATCTCAAGTTTTTTTTTTTATTCATTCTAATCAGATTAAGTTTTTTTTTTCTTTTTTTTTTTTGTGGTGGCTACCAGGCATAAGGGGAAAAAAAAAATAGAAAGAGTAAAAAAACTGATGTAATTAAACTTTTACGTGTACAGGCTGCTGATCATATTTCTTTTTAAATTGTAGGATTATGTCGATTGAAGAATCTTGAAGAATTAGATCTTTCAGATAACCATTTTGCTGGAAATCTCCCTCCTTGTATAGGAAATCTTTCCTCGCTTAAGCTAGTTGACTTGTCAGATAATCAATTTCGAGTTAAATTTCCAACCTTAACATTTGAAAGAGTCGTATCCCTAAGGTACCTTTCTCTGTCGAATAACCAGCTTGAGGGTAATCTGTCCATAAGTTCATTCCCGAATAATTCTTATCTTGAAGTTTTGGGACTCTCAACAAACATGTTGAACTTCCAAGTCGAATTTGTGAATCTGCCATTTCAACTTCAAGACCTTGAACTTGCTAACTGTATTTTGAATGTTGAGACTATTTTCTTGTATTCTCTGCATAAATTACGAGTATTGGACCTCTCAAATACTCGCTCGAGAGGGCATGTTCCAGCTTTGTGGCTGTTAGAGAACAATACAAATTTGATCCAACTCGATTTGCACAATAACTTCTTTACAGGGCCTCTCCAACTTCCATTATTAACTCATGAAAGTCTCTCCATATTGGACATATCTGATAATAACCTTAGTGGAGAATTACCTGTTGACATAGGCACTAAGCTTCCAAATTTACATTCTCTTAATATATCCAAAAACTGTTTTCAAGGCCCTGTTCGATTCATATCTATGAAATATATGATATTTCTTGATTTGTCTATCAACAATCTCACTGATGATATACAGAATACTTTTTCTACAAATCTAACTTCTTTCCCCCCTTTTCTGGATCTATCAAATAATAATTTCTATGGATCTTTGAATAACCCCACGAACTTGTTAACTAGCACTACAGAATTGCTGTTAAATGACAATCACATAAGTGGAGAGCTTCCCATAAGCATTTGCAATACCAGCATGGATAGCAAAATATTGGACATCAGTAACAATGAACTCAGAGGCATTCTACCTCATTGCATAGTAAATATCGATTATTTTGTGTTGAAATTAAGTGGGAATCATTTAGAAGGATCCTTACCATCGGAGATAGGCTCTATGAAAACCTTGCGGTTTTTTGACCTTTCTAATAACAAGCTCTCTGGATCAATACCTCCAACCACTAATAATTCAGCCTTCGAACTGGTAGATCTAAGCAGAAACAATCTATCTGGGGACTTTCCGATAACATGGCTAAATACGTCCACTATACAAGCAATAAACATTGGAAAAAACATTTTATCTGGAAAACTTCCAAGTTGGATTGGTAAACAGTCCAATCTGAAAGTGCTCCAAGCCGGAGAAAATATGTTTGAAGGACACATACCAGAACAAATATGTCAATTTAAATATTTACGCATACTAGATCTGTCCCACAATAATCTTTCTGGACAAATTCCACCATGCATTATTCATATGGGATTAAAAAAGAGTATTTTCTCTTTCATTATTTCTTGGATTTATTCTGATACTACATTGGGGGAGCTCAACTTTAATGATTCCCTCTTACCTTTTAGTAGACCTATAATCTGGAGGGGTAACGAACCAGGAATTGATATTTTCCAATATGCAGAGAATTTTGGCTTGGAACTTGATTCAAAAGGAACATCGGATTTCTACGGGTATAAATTACTTTTGGAGTGTCTAGTAGATCTGTCTTCCAATGAGCTAGTTGGGAGCATTCCCAAAGAAATTGGCCAAATGAGTTGGTTAATAACATTGAATCTATCGAACAACTATTTAACTGGTGCAATACCAAATTCTATATCCAATTTAAGCCAATTACTAAGTTTGGACCTATCTCACAACTCTTTGACAGGGCAAATACCCAGAGAACTGACTAAACTGACCTCACTTGAAGCCTTCTCTGTTGCATACAACAACTTATCTGGTCCTACTTTAGATGCAAAAGAACAGTTTGCTACATTTGATAACAGAAGCTACGAAGGCAACCCAAATCTCTGTGGTCCTCCCCTGTCAAAGAGCTGTTTCTCTTATCCTGACACAAAGCTGCCTTCTCCAGATGAAACTGTTTATGACAGAGGGGATGGAAGCATTGATTTTCTCATATTGTTCGGTTCTTTTGCCCTTTTCTTTGTGGTCAGTTTTTGGGGATTCATGGCAGTTCTTTTTTTCAAGAAAAATTGGAGGTATGCTTTGTTTAATTTGGTTGATGGGCATGGTAATTTGATATATCTATGGGTTTTCCTTTTTGTGAGGAAGATTAGGATTCCTCGAAGGCATGACTGAACGACGACTTGTTCAATTTTAGTTTGGTCGGATATGTGATATTATGTGTATTTCGATTTTCGAATAGATGAAAATGTTTCTGTAAGATGTATTGTGGATCTCTACTTAATTTGTAGTATCTCAGTGAACTTTTCGCTATGTATTTTACGTCTATACTTGTATTTTTGAGAATTTTGTCATTTAGAGGTTTTTTTTTTAATTGATATAGATGTTCAATTATTTGAATTTCATTATTGTGCGTGTAGGGTTGTATAGCTTGGTTTTCAAATTTCTAATCAAACAGCTGAACCTGGCTCCTTATTATATACAAATAACATTATCACCTCTGGCGTGATTATGTATAAAATGTTACAATCAATATCAATACAAGTAATATCAGTGATCCTAAAAAGGAGTTATCGTCTCTCTAGTCTTAAAACTGTCTAGTAATAACCCAAAGGATAAAAGTTTGAGCGCTTATTTAGAGGCCCAAAATACAAGACTTTTTTTACACGTAATAAATTATGGCTCGCTTGATAGCAGCATAATATCAGCATATATAAATTTATTACCAATACTACAGGTCCAATGATGTTTACTGCTCATAAACTTTAGGAATTATGTCAGAAAATTGTATATGATTCTACAAACAGTCCTCAATTGTAAAATCATTATTCCAACGTCCCAAAGCCCAAATAAGAACTGAGAAGTAAAATGCGAACCCTGATGCTGTGGTGAGTGCATATTGCAAATATGTGGGAAAAATATAAGAGATGCTATTGGCGTTTCTTCACAAAAACTTTCGATTTTTTTTTATACAAAGTAATTGGTTTAGTGAACTTGGACTCGGGAAATTAGCACAAATGTGTTTTTTCTGCATCTTGTTATTTTCTTTAGACGCATTATAAATGGGGAAAACATTTACTATATATAAAACTTTTTTCCTTACTCCTTTTTTTTATTTTTCATTTCGGTAATCAAAATATATATCACACCAAGAGTGAATTATGTGCCCATTCAACTGACATTTCCGAATTTATTTATTTTTTTGATATAATCCTAAATATTACTTTGGTGAGTTTTAATTTTTCCGCTTGTTTACAGATTATCTAAAAATCCAAAATTTGAGAACAGTCTAAAATTAAATTACAAAGAAAACATAAAAAAAGGGTGATGTGACAAATGATTTGAATGTTCCAGTAGTGTGAAAAAAAAAATATATAAAGCTGGACTAAAAAAAATCTGTCAAAAAGAAAGGGGAGCTAGGAGCCGGACACGGCATTTGTTATTTTTCTATTGACAAATACTAGTATCCAATATATGAGATGGATGGAGTCCGTCAAATACGATAGCTCTCACATTTGAAATTTTAAACGTCTGATCCGAACTGTTTAGTATGATCTTCATATTGAAAACTTATATAAGAAATAAATTTTTACATTTTTTCGAAGTTTTTGTTAAAATTACACAAGGATTTGAGTTCCTAACAGTTTATTATTATTTTTGGTATTTAAAAAACTGTTGTCATTGGATGATCCATAATTTTTATATCATTAGACCTGAGGTGTTTTTCAGCTTTTTACTATATGAAAAAAAAAACCCCCCGCAAAACTACGGATTCTTTTTCTTAAATCGTATTAAGAAAGAGGTGAAATTATTGAATGCTACAGGTGCATACCTCGCAGGAGTGGAAGGGAGGTGTCTGTCCATCAGAAGATGATACATGGCCAGCCGAACTACAAACCAACAAACTCCACAGCACTATTATATCATAACCGTCCAAAACTCCAAATAACTGAAATTCCACTATCATTTTGTTTTGTAAGGTATTGACCTATATTTATTAGCATTGCTGCATCTTAAAATTATGTATTGGGAGTCGTGAGTATTGTGCAGAAACATTTAGTATGTAAGTTAAGATACTGTTTCATTGTTTTACTCTCCCAATCATTTATTGTCGTATAAAACTATAAATTGATATTAATATTTTAACGAGGCGATTGTTCGAGTATGGACCATTAGTGTGGGCTTGGCCTTTTTGTCTGTACTTTAGAATTATGGACCGGATGGGCCGTTGTATCTTGATGCAAATAAATACGTTCTTATTTCGTTTTTTTTTTTTTTTTTTTTTTTTTTTTTTTTTTTTCCCTTCCCCTTTCATTTATCATTCTTTAATTGGGCAGAAACTTGTCGTCTGAAGCTGTGCCAGCAATTCAGTCATGGAAACATTTTTGCATGTAATTGTTTCGGTTCATTCAATTTTTATTTGGAAAATTCAAGTATAACGATGCGTCGTACCATGCATCTAGTGATAACAATAATGAACAAAAATGTGTCCTCCGAAAAAACAACAATATGGATAACCGACTAAATTTATTATTATTTTTTTTTTTTTGGCAAATTAAGCCCGTAGGCAATTCATTCATCAAAATGTTACATAGTTCATAACATACAAGAGGGCAAATTGAAAAAATAAAATACATCTCAAAAATCACCCTATCCTTGAAAAGAAGTAAAGTCTTATGCTCTATGAAACTGAGATACAAATAGTTCATAAATCATCAGTGGTAGAGCAATTGTACAAAATAATGATCAGTAAAGAAATCCAGAAATATCCACTATCTTCTCTTCCTGATGAGGCTTGAACGCATAGTAAGAGCCATGGGTGAGAAGTGAACCATGAGCTGTATCCGTAATGAAGTGAAAAGTTTTGATGCCCTCCGTAACAAACAAGAACTCCCTCCTCCACAATCGGTGTGTTGAAACGACCCATCCATAAAACGCGTGTAAGAGCTTGGATCATGGTGAAGTACTGATGAGCGCAGCACAAGTGTTACAGGCTCATGGGCAAAACATGCACAAGTCCCCTCTGCGGTTCCATAGAAAGCCAGAGAAACTGAAGCGGGGACTAGAATATGAGACTCTCTCAACTGTAAGGCTACTATCAGACAGTAGCAGAAGCGAAAAAAAGTACACCATGAAACCCTCACTCACAAAGACACTAAACTGACAAACTCTCACTAACATTTCATCGAACAGTTGTTGTATATTAAACAAAATGGCTATCTAGAGGAAAAAACAGAAGGTGAAGGGAGTGTAGAGTGTAGAGGTAGAACAAACCTACAGGAACAGAAAAATGAAGAAACCTAAGAAGAGCTAAGAACCTAAAGTAAATTAGTGAAACAAATACCAAAAAGAAAAATAAACGGAAATGGCCAAGGGAGGAAGCTGAGACATGAAGAAACCTGCGCACAACTGTTATTGGACAAGCCAACCATTGCTCGAGACCAACCAATTGACCAGCTACATCTTGGAGACTTCGGAGTTTGCATTGCCGACCTTGATTCAAAAATAGCCCCAAAATCGCCTTGCACGAATATTGAGAAAAGACCTTTCTAGAGACCCTTAGCTTGCATTAGTGCTGAGTACACATAATTACCCGACTAATTAACCGTTAACAAAAATTGAACACATAATATCTTATTACCTTGATGAGATAATAACATATATTTTGTTGACGTCCTATTATCTAGTTACAAACAAGTCCTGCGTCAAGCTAATTTTAATTTTTTATACGGAAGGAATAAAAAGTGTTATACTTCAAGCGCTTGCGTCACATTTATGGACGTTTATTATCTCTCCATCTCATATTTTAGATGCATAAATTTGCTTAACAATAAGAAAGCACGTGCACTCCTAATTAAAAGTAAACAAAGAGTTGCGTAAATATACATATTACACGAATATTTATTACAAAATATATAAAAATATATATTGAAATCAGAAATGATAACTGTCATCTCTAATTTTGTCATCCCTCGCCATCGCTAAACACAAAGTGAACACATACAACAGACAAGGTGAACATATAGATGAACAAAGTGAACACTTACAAACAAATAAGTGTTGTCATCTTTTGTTCAGATTTTTATATGTATATTGAACTGATTTTTATCGAACTTATTTGTTTGTATGTGTTCACTTTGTTCGTCTATATGTTCACTTTGTGTTTAGCGATGGCAAGAGATGAAAACTGCAGATGACAGTAATCAATTTTCATCGCTGAAAGAAAGAGAAGTCTGACAAAAAAAAGAAGGGTTTTATCGAAGTGGGCTGCGCAATAAATAAATGGGCTGTAGAGGGCCGAATAAGTTAGATGAATTTTACTTATTTCACAATTCACGCAGAGAGAATGTTAGTTAGCTGTACTTAATGACAGTTGTTATTTTTATATTTTTGTCTTTATACAAATTAGGAGATAAATGTTAACAGGTAGTAAGAAGAACAAATAGAATTCGCATCCTCTCCAGCCAGTTTATGCGGCTGTTCCGTGCAGCCAACCACATTTTTTTAATATTTAAAATTTTTAAAATTCAAATGTCGAATCCAAATCGTTGATCTTGTTTAATTTTACGAGCGATGCGTTTTCATATAAGTTTTATAAGCTTTGGAGTCGATTTGATACTAGATTAAGTGGTCAACAAATGAACGAATCTGGTTAATTATCACTGATTAATTCTAATACGTTCATAATTTGATCACTTGATCTAGTATCAAATCAACTCCAAAATTTAAAAAACTTATATGAAAATGTATCGTCCGTAAAATTGAACAAGATCAATGGTTTGGATTCCACATTTAAATTTTAAAATTTTTATATATTGAAAAAAAATATGGTTGGCTGCACGGAACAGCCGCTATGCGGATCCAGAACAAATATATCAACCATTTTGAATCTTATCAAACTTCTTCTTAACGCAAAAAACCAAAAACGCTAAACCAAAAACAGAATCTTTATATCAATTAGCTTAAACATCACAAAATCAACAAAAAGAAATTCAACTTGTATTTTCATCTCCGTTGGAGCATTTTACATATATAGCTGACGCGTGACTAATACAAAATTACATGACTGGTCTCCTTGATTGTTGTTAACTTGAGATATGATGGATCAAAATATTCTTCTTTTTCTTTGTTTCCATCATGCTCCGAAAAAGACTTATCCACTCTGCAAACAGTGACGGATCCAGGATTTTTTTAAGCCTGGGCACAATAAAAAATTAATATATTAATTGTAAAAATTCATAATAATTAATATATTTAATTAAAAAATCTATAAATGTATATACACACATATTTTCAATAAATTTGCAATTTTTATTAGTTTATTCTAATTTTAAGACCTTGAATGTTTTCTATATTTCATTCTCATTGCAATAGATGATTGCAAACAAAAACAAAATTTTTTTATAAGAAATTGTTTTAAAAAATTGAATGATAATGATCACCTTGAATTTTTAAATTATAAAAACAATTATTCAATTATTATATTACTCGTGCAATACATGAGATTGTCGTAGAAAACATACAAAAGATAGAACAATTGTATAGGAATTAAAGAACAAAATAAATAGTTTAATGATGCTTCTATTAGAGTATAAATAAAAAAAAAACAGAGAATCATAAAGTTAACACTAAGTAAGAATTCGTTTAGTAAAAGGAGAACAAGTAAAAAAAAGTTATAAAGGACAAGAACTTGGTAAAAATGAACAAAGTAACATAGAATCAATGAAAGTTCTGTTTAAAAAATTGCTAACATAAAAAATATTTTAAGGAAAAAAAGTATAGAAAATATTACAACATTATCCGTTTATTTTAATAACTTCCGAAACTACTTTTTACTTTTCAAATGCACTAAAGCTTAGCAGGGCCTATCTACCTCTTAAGTTAAATTACAGTAAATGTAAAAAAGTAAAATTGGGATACATCCCACTTCTTGCATGACGTGAATCAAAGAGGAATAAAATATTGTGGGAAAACCAAGCTGAAGAAGAATAAAATAATCAATTAAGTTCTGTCATTTTTGTTGAGGTGAATTCTTCACAACCGTAGGCACTGGTGTGAAGGAAGCCCTGGCACCGCTCCTTTCTACCTTATATCATGTTTAAATTTCTGGAAATCAAGCCCAGGCACATGCCTGGGCTTGCCGTAACGTAGCTCCGTCACTGTCTGCAAAGACCTGGGTCAACTTCTGATAAAGTGAAGATAGAAAAATAATTTCAGTTTTGTCGTTTGAATGGGGGTTGCTTTATTTTGGATACTTCAGAAATTTAGAGCTGTGGGTCTACTTAAAGATTTCTAGGGATTAAAGTTTGACTGCACTAGAGGCTAGAGCACCGTGAATCCACGTGGAATGCACCATATCATTAATTAATGTACCCCTTCGAACACAAGATTAGGGGCTCGAGTTTTGGAAAGTTTTAAAAGATCAGAGAAGACTGTCGTTGATTGGATCTCCGGACTGTTTGACACAGTGTCAAATCCAAACTCAATATATGTAATAATGCTGAAATTGCAGATTGATTGCTGAAGAATTGTGTATATGATATGCCATCATTGATATTATTAACAATATCCATCGTGTCTTATTATGGCGCTACTTTTCCTCAGTTCACATTTTTGGAATAGCACCGTTGGTGTAATTTTTAGCACATTTTTTAGTCAAAAATTAATATATTAGTGTGTTACATTTTGTTTGATATTTGCCTTCAATTATGACACCTTTAACATTGGCTCGGATTGGTGATTCGATGCTATTGGAAGAACTGTTCTTCTGAATTCTAGTCAAATAGGATGTAAAACACGCAATAAAACTTTTGTATGGGTAATTAATGACTACGGTCCACTCTCCAATTTTCTCCCAAACTCAGTAGGATGTTTCTCACTTCTCAGATTTCCTTGTTTTACAAAGTTAATTGCAACTTGGTTTTCTACTTTCATCTTTTTCTCCCAATTGTATCATAACTTTTTTTCATAAAAAAAAGAGGATAAATTTTAGTTTTAAGTTTTTTGTAACTAACTTTCAATCAAATTTTGACATCCTATTCCCGTTAATTATACCACACGATGAAGTGTTTTCTGAATATTATTAAAAAGAGTGGTGTAAATAAATGATTAAAAATTAATTGTTATTCGATCATTTAATTTTATAGGAAGATTAAAATTATAATACTAGTTCAGGTAGAAAATTTAGAGGTAAGTAAATGGTTGGCTCATTATTAATGTGATGTAAAAGGGGGTATCCAGGATTTAATTTATGATACTAGTTCAGGTAGAAAATTATGATACTTGTTATAAAGTGATCTGGGTCAACTTCCGATAAAGTGAACATAGGAGTGTCGTGTGTCCTTCGTCCTTTGAACGGGGCTTGCTTTATTTTGGTCACTTTAGAAATTTAGAACTATGGGCACATTGGGCAGTGTTTTTAAAACCGTACCGGCACTCCTACCGGTCAGTGATTGAAATTCGATATTTTTCGAAATTTTTCGATATTTTCTCTACAATATTGGATACCGTCGTTTCGGTAACTGTTTTGGTTTGTGATGAGATGGCTTTGCAGGTTACTAATGAGAGTGACATTACATTTGACTAACATGAATATCTCTAGTTCTCGAGGCTTTTATATTATCTAAACGACTAAACGTGTAATATTCAAGGTAACAAATGGTACACTTTTGTTTGACAGCCGCTGTCAAACCTTCTAAAAAAACAAATGGAACACTTTATTGAACCATCTGTTCATACTAATCACTCGTGATTCAGGTTTCTCTACTAAGGTGCCTTCTTGCTTGCATTTCTTTTTTTTTTTTTTTTTTTTTTTTACCTGTGAGAAATTCACAAACAACAATGCTTATAATTACTAATTAACGGTGATCTCCTGCAAACATTGGTGTTTAAAGCTCAGATCAAGCTCCTTTTTATCTGGGATTCAATTTCTTTCAATCTTAAGACACCTCTACCTCTGTATTAAGCTTCTTAATTTTAAGCAACCAAACATGAACATCTATTAGCGAATTAAATTTTAAGTTTCCTTGCCGAACAACCCTTCAAAACATAAATGAAGTTAGTTTAGTTAAACTTCTAGTCTCATCAGCGATGCATATTTCTTTTATTGCTGTTATCTTAAGTTAAACTGCTGATATTCAATTTAAATCGGCCGTGTGTTTTCTAGGAGTTGCCCCAGCAATCAATAAACAATGCCACACCCCGAAATTTTTTTAAATAATAATAAAATAATCCGGTTTAATAATAATAATAATCAGTTAATCGTTGTTCTATAAATAATAACGTAATTACAGAATCCCGGTTTCCGACGCCAGTTACGGAATCCCGGTTTCCGTAACTAGCTAGTTACGGAAACCCGATTTCCGATCCTAAGCGAAAACGCAAATAAATGGTTTCCGATCTCGCCCTCTCTCTTCTCTGTCATTTTCACGCCTCCTCTCGCTGCTACAGTGACTGCGGTAAGTTTTTTTTAATTTATTTAATAAAAAAATAGATAATATATGTAAAAATATTGAAAAAATTATGAAAAAATCAGAAAAATTTGAAATAATTGTTATATGTAATTCAAAATTATTTTGGAATTTTTTTTACATATAATAATTAAGTTTTGATAATTTGATTATTTATTTAGTTAATTAATTAAAAAATAACAAATATATTGGAAAAATAACCAAAAAATGACGAAAAAATCAGAAAAAATTGAAATAATTGTTATATGTAATTAAAATTTATTTTGGAATTTTTTTATATTTAATAATTATTTATTGATAATTTGGTTGTTTATTTAGTTATTTAATTAAAAAATAACAAATATATTGGAAAAATAATTAAAAAATGACAAAAAAATCAGAAAATTTGAAATAATTGTTATATGTAATTAAAATTTATTTTGGAATTTTTTTTACATTTAATAATTATTTATTGATAATTTGGTTGTTTATTTAGTTAATTAATTAAAAAATAACTAATATATTGTAAAAATAATTAAAAAATTATGAACAAATCAGAAAAAATTGTAATAATTTTTATATGTAATTGTAATCTTTTAAATTTTTTTTACATTTAATAATTATGTTTTTGATAATTAAATAAATAATAAAAAAATAAAGAAAATTGTTAAAAATTGATAGAATTAATTTTAAATGTAGGAAAAAATCCTGTCTGTCCACTCTGGTTCTGTGCCACCAATATCTTTTTCTACTTGAGGTTAGTTTTTGTATATGTATATTTTTTTTTATTGTTTGATTAGATTGTATTGTTTGATTAAATTGTATATTGTTTGAATAGAAATGTTTGAGAGAATGATTGAATGATTGTTTTTGTGAATGCTTGAATGATTGTTGTGGGATAATTGTAGGGCGGGATCAGGGTTTAAATTTTTGGAAAAATCTCCCGGTACAGGGGAGATGCTGCCGAATTTTTTGCAGGTTTTTGAATTTATTGATTTTTAATTGCAGTACAGTCAAAATGCCGCCGCGAAGAATACCACAGGATCCACGTCGATCCACGAGGCGTCGTGGTGAGTCATCCGCTTCTACATCGGCAGGAGATCCGGGGACTTCGACATCTGCCGGTGATGCAGGAGGTTCGTCGTCTGCCCCTCCCCCTCCTCCCCCTCCTCCCCCTCCTCCCCATGCAAATCAGGTCCTACACCTACGTGAGTCGGAGCTTCGAGACGTCAGAGTGAGTTTTTTTTTTTAATGTACATATCTAATTTTGTTCGAAAAAATATAAATAGAAAATAATAATTATTTTTAATTATTAAGGCGTGGAAGCCTGATTCGCACCAGGCAAAGATGAGACGAACCGCAGAGGTGGACCAGCGGCTGGTGACATTGGGCCTGATTCATTTCACTGAGTTAGGTCACATGCAGTTGGATCGATCCATGATACAGGGTCTGACCATGTTCTGGAGGCCAGAGACCCACACTTTCCACTTTTCCCGCGTAGGCGAGATGACGGTGACTCTAGAGGTATTGATTTTTGTAAAATTTTGTTGATATATATTTATTTTTTTTATTTTAGTTTTAAAAGTAAAAACTTAAAATTATCATGCAGGACGTCGCCTTTATTCTAGGCTTACCTACGACTGGCCGAGCAGTCACCGGTCGTACAGATTATGACGATGCGCTTATATTAGCTGAGCTTGCATTGCCGCGGGACACTCCTATGGAGGAGGTCCTAGACTGCTTCAGAGAAAGGGCGAAAGAAGGACGTCCAAAGAAGTAAGAACATTTTGAAAACTTAATTATAATTATGATATATGCTGTTATATATATATAATATTACATTGTATTTTTAACGCAGGAAAAATCACGCGGTGACGTTTACAAAACTGCGTGATATGTGGAGAGATGGACCTGGGACAGCGGATGTCCACAGGATCGACAGATACACACGGGCCCTGGTGCTGGAGCTGCTCGGTACCTAGTTGTTACCAGATTCCACAGGAGATTCAGTTCCCTGTTTTTATCTAGAGTTACTTCGGGTAAGTATTTATAAATATTATATTAAAAATCGTAAACCACTACAAAATGGATTAAAAATCTCGAAACGCTTACGAAATATTTGCAAATATTTGCAGGATGTTCGTTCGGGACATTCAGTGAAGTATAACTGGGGTGCGGCCACACTTGTCATGTTGTACCGCGGTTTGGACAATGCCGCTATGTTATAAGGCAGTATAAAGATTCCAGCTCCGTGGATATTGTTGTAGTTGTGGTAAGACCGTCTGTTACTTTACCGGCCCTCTGTCACGGAAAATTTCACGAGTTGGGGCCTACCGTCAGCCGAAAGATGTTCGCCGTACGGGAGGTATTTTTTTTTTTTGAAATAGAGAAAACTTCTAACAGTGTTTTATTTTTTTTAAAGAACACAAGTATAATGAAATTGTAATGTCTTTGCAGACAATGGACAACACGACTTAGGTCTAAAAAGTTTACAGGTCCCCATCGCAGCGGTATTGAGTACGCTCGGGACGTACTAATGAAGATGGACCATGGGCACGTGGTGTGGAGGCCATACGAGGAGGTCAGACGTGTGGTCATGCCTTCGTATGCCAGTTTGAGACGAGATTGTACTGTCTCCGCGTGCCATGCATCCATTACTGGGTTGTGGCGTGGCACCTTGCTGATCGGGTCATGAATCAGTTCATGCTGTACCAGACAGTTCCGCCTCCTTTACCTACGGTGCGTTATTCTTTTGACATTCGTGATTTTAATTGCAACATTTAAAATACATGCATTATATCTGATGTAAAATAAGCAGTCTTGAACACGATGGAGCGTTTGTTACAGTACACGCATACCACATATCGTGCGAGGGATTGGCAGGACATTTTCCCTGCTGACACGGCCCTGTGGACCGACATGACTCGGATCCAGGTGGCAGAGGATCGGCCATGGAGCGACGAGGTTTTGCCCTCCTACGACCGATGGATAAGGGAGCATGGAGGTGCTGGTGTTGTCCCCATTACAGGAGCAGCAGAGCAGGTTCCCGCTCGAGAGCTGACCTACCTTCAGGAGGCGCCGTCTCGTGTCAGTATGGTTAGTTATTTTACTTAGAATAATTTTTATTTTAAGCAAATGAAAATGAATTGTTTTCAAATATGGTTGCTAACAACAAATGAACAGGTGAAACATTTATTGAGCCACGCTCTACGAGGATGCGCCTGGGCGGTGACGAAGGGATGCAGACGTGCTGGGAAGGAGTTGCTGAAGGGTTGCAGCACGATGTTGGACATCGCTGGCGAGCCTCATCGATTGCCTGAGCTTTTAGAGGCGAAGGGTCTACCGTCTGATATCGAGTCTATACCAGTTACGCCAGAGGAGGATGAAATGCCGGAGCCCGGATTCGAGGAGCAACACTTAATGCATGTAAGCGAAAATTTCAATATTATGTTATTTATTTATAATATTATTATTTCCTTATTTTGTTATTTATAATAATAATAATATTTATAATATGGTTGTATGTACCAGCCGGATGACTATAGTCTGTAGGACTGGGATAGTTTTTTCTCTCATCCGACACCCAGTCAGCCTATTGTGCGGAGCAGACGGGGAGTCAGCCAGACAGCTTCCCAGCCCACACAGCCACCAATCCGGCCTCCAGGCCCTCCCCCACGCCCACCCCCACGCCCACCACCATATTCTCAGTACGAGACCCAGTATCCACCGTACGAGACCCAGTATCCACAGTACGAGGCCCAGTATCCACCATACCAGACCCAGTATCCACCTGGCCCACCATCCTATACTCAGGCAGAGCCTGCATCGAGTCCGGCTGACTTATTTTTTTGCATCGATTGGTGTACATCTCGACGATCCGTCTACACCTCCGGCTCAGCCCTCATTTGGTCAGGCATATGGTTCATATTATGGTGGACCCCCAGTCATTCCCGCTCGTCATTCCAGTGGTGGAACATCTTCTTCTAGTGGCCCATCTTATTCTAGTGGACTGCCTCGTCATTCCGTTTCTGATGTGCCTCCTCATCGACCCCCAGTCGGACTTGCTCGCGGACGAGATCCTCGACAGCCACCAGGTCCTCCATATATTTGGTCCCCGAGTGAGAATATGTGGATCCACCGTACTGGACATCATTAGGACTTAGTTTTATTTCGTTTTGTGACTTATTTATGTATGACACTGTTATCATATATTTATATTTGGTATTGTGACTTATATTATATTTCTTGTCATCGGTGTATTATATCGTATTTGTTTAAATATCAAATGTTACTAAAATGTACAAATTGTTCTGGCTTACGATCCATTAACGTTAAGTAATTAAAAAACGTTAACTAATTAAAAATAAAAAAGTTATTCCAATAACGTTAAGTAATTAAAAATATTGATTAATTATCAACAATAACAACTAAAAAAGTTAACATAATTGAAAATAAACTATAATTAAACCATAACAAAAAAAATACAATTAAATTATATTATATTATTATATTATATTATTATTAAATTAATATAAATCAATTTTTCAACGTTGGATTAGAGGAATGCTTAGGATCGGAAACCAGGTTTCCGTAACTAGCTAGTTACGGAAATCGGGATTCCGTAACTAGCGTCGGAAACCGGGATTCCGTAATTGCGTTATTATTTATATAACAACGATTAACTGATTATTATTATTAATAAACCGGATTATTTTATTAATATTTAAAAAAATTTCGGTGCCACACCCTTGTAAGTTGTAAGCATTTCTACTGCTGTTTGAGTTTATTTTGAGTAGTAAATGGCCCAACACAGAGGCCCAGTATGTTGGGCCTTACTTTTAGTAAATTTAAGCCCAAATCCCGAACTGCAATAAGAAACTAAGAGACTATAAAGAGAGTGCTCCATTAGGACCACAACTCCTCAATGTGTGTATAGCAGCAGTTTGTGATGGTTGAGGAATCTACGACTACTCAACAAATCACAACTATCAATCTACATCAGAGAGTAAACTGTGACAAGGATCTCAACAGGCATTGACTACTGAAAAGGTAAACCTAGCTAAACCCATGTAAAAGTTTTGATTACCATTTCACTGGCATTGACTACTGAAGAGGTAAGAAAAACCAGCATAACCTTTCATTACTTTCATTTTCTTTTCTATTTCAACCCTTTTCATTTATGTTTTACTTGGAAACAGTAGTCTGAAGAGGCAACACAATCTCAACTTCCTTGCTTTCAACACTCGACCTCTCTGCAACTGCCTTTGACATTCCAAACATCTGCAATACAAAAGACAATCCCCTTCAGTAATCAGTACATTTTCATATCGTACTACATTTAAAGTTAAAGCATGTATATCAGTCAGATAGACATATGAAACTTCATATCTTATTTAGAAAAAAATTATATGAGCAGTATTGCTGTCTGCTTTTATTAACCAAAAGCAAATTGTTTCGTATTTTTTTCTTTTTTTAAAAAAAAAAAAAACTTTTTGTCTTAACACATAATCTACCTGAATTCCAAATATTTCTTGAATAATTTAAAATTTACCTACTAGAATTATATGCATAACACTGCAATAGAAACAAATCTAATAGCCTTCTACAACAAGAACTAAGGATATCCCTTCACTCTTTTAGCAGTTTTTTAAAGTACACAGAAATACCCCTCTATCCTTTCTACAAATTAAGTACAGTTTGTAACTTTCGAAGCAACCAGATACAGAAAGGATAAAAGGGGATCCTCATGATAATTATCTGTATTGGTTTACCCATGAAATTCTTAAATTCTACAACTATACCTGACCACTAAAAAAACAAAGGGTTTTGCAGCGGTGAGCACGCACCAAATAATACTATATTTATCTTTGGTCTCCATATTAAAATCAAAGGTATGGCTGTTTGCAGACCAAAGCCACACAGCCAGCACAGGGCTATGCAACATTGGAGGGAAGAGATGTCAGAGAGGGGGTACTGAAGCACTTTGAACCTTACCAGGCACTCAGGCAGCAAGAAGGGCTTGAAGACATTTGAAGTTCAATTTGATGCTGTTGTGTCTGATTAATGAGAGTGCTTTCTAAAAAACTGCTTGTTGCTCTGTGTTTTGATTGTTATGTGATTGATTTGAGTTTTCCTATGTGATGTACTGATGTTGTTTAGAGGGTTAATAAAAGGGGAAGGGAAGTTTAAACACATCTAGTGGGTTATATAAGTGGGTTAGAAAGTATGAGGTTGTAACTGTACCAGTCTTGGTAACATGGTACAGAGATGGGGTTTTTTTGCGTTGCTTCCTTTTATAAGACTTTGTATTCTTTTGCTTTTCGTAATAGAAAAGTGGTAGAGATTGAAATCTCTACTTATTTCACCAAAAAAAAAAAAAAAAAAAAAAAAAAAAAAAAAATTATGGCTGTTTCAAAGTTCTCACAACCACAAAGGTGTCGAGATTGAATGCATACACTACTGTAAAAGTGTTGTGACCATTCTGGCATTAGTGCATACAATTTAGTTGCAGACACTACTATAAGCGCTCTGACCATCCTGACCATGCACTGCCAATCAAACATGATTTATGTTCTTAACAGAATAGGAAGGCCTTCAAAGGCTAGGTTGGGTCAGATCTATGTATAACAAACCTGGTGACATCTCAATTGATTTACAGGTTCACATGAAAGTTAACATTAATAATTACTACTGAATATAACGAACTTAAGATGCTTAAGCCCAGTATGATAAAATAAAGGGCATGCACTGAAGGAACTCCCAATTTATACAAAATCAAAATGTGTAAGATATCAGATGGGCTGAAATCATAGAAGTACTTGTAACTTACTCAACATTTTGAAACAAAAATAAATAGAAGTACCTTTTTGATGGTCTTCTGGAAACAGGTCTTGTGCTCATCCATGGAGGCATTAATAAACTCATCAATGTGGTCCCTCACATCTTGCAAGAATGTTGCATTCTCTGATTTCTTCTTCCGACATGAAGTCATTGCAGGGTCTACGGGCAGAGTTGGGTTTTGACTCCCAGTTTGGGTTTTAGTAGCCTCCATTTATTTTTCACCTACATACACAAAGACATTTAAAAAAAAATAAAAATATGATCTCCTGCCACAGTAACTACTTCAAGGATTGCTATGGATAACACAAAGGAAACCAATATTTTGATAAATTGAGCATGCTTATATCAAGATGGAACCATACTGTTTCTCTGATTTCACATAACAACTAGGGTGACTAGGGAGGTAATGTCTTTTGTGGGATCACTGCTGGTAGAAAGGTTTCCGGTAAATATATTATATTGTTTATACAAATGATCCACGGGTCAAGCATCCGGCAAACACTCCACTGGTACATATTTTGTTTACATGATCTATCTATAATGAAAAATCATCCAGCAAACAGTGTTATTAACTTTTGATGTTATGGAATGATCTATACAAGAATTTAAAATCAAGCAAATTTCCTTTGTTATCAGCATCAGATTTGTTGGAAATTATAAGAGAACATTCCTAAAAAGTGCTATCCAAAATTTTCCTGTCATCAACTTATGGCATCTAACAGCAAGATCATACAGAATATTCAGTTAAAAGACTCAAAGTTTGTTAAGATCTTGGCAGGTACCAGATCTCAACTATTAATAATCATTGGTTATTTTTCTTAAAAAATAAGATAAGAATAAAATAATTGTGGGAATTGGAATGCAAGGCAGTGAATGAATTCCTAATCCAGAGGCATGGGGGGAGAGAGGGTGCGTGCAACAGGAATTTAGGCAAAGGCGAGAGGGACTCAAGGAGAGCACACACCAGATCAGTTGGAGGGGTGAGGCGTCGGACCTCCGAAAAAAAGAGGTGGAGGTGGGAGAGAGGGAACTGGGAAGTGTTGGAAGAGAGAGGAGAGAGAAAATCGGAAAGAAGTAAGAGAGAGAAAAATGAAAGGTAGCAGTGCGCCGCGCCGCCGCTGGAAACTGAGAGGAAGGAAAAACAAAAAAAAAAAAAAAAAAAAAAAAAAAAGACAAAAAGAAAGACAAATGAAGCGAGACGGAATATACTTACCCAATAATAATTGTACCGTGTACTTTTAACCAATGAACCCTCCGAACATGAGAAATTGTATCAGGAATACATCCTAAACCTCTTATTTTATCCTAATAAATTGAAATTGAACAGAGCTGAATTCCAACGAAAACAGTTTAGCAATTAGCACAAACAAGTAAAAAAACCAACACAACTACCTTGAGTCTCAACATAATTTCAGATTCTTTCAGGGTACATTCGAAAAATTACAGAAAATGTTGAAAACTTCAACGAATTCTAGAGTCAACAGAGGATCATAAAATAAAACAATAAGTAGCATAAGGTTAGGTAACTCAATACTAGACCATAGAAGAGACACTGGACTGGAGAGGAATCAATTCAGATCCCGTGGCGCGCGACACGGGTGTACCGTAGTTCACGAGCCGTTCGATTTGGATTTGACAATCAATTCTTTTCGGGCCTTACAATCCGGAAAAAATAGGGGCCATCTGATATTGTTCGTTCAAAAATAAAAAAAGAAAGGGATACTAAAAAAAAAAATCTACCTTATGCATACCTATTAATTTATGATATCAGATGATTTGTTTGTTTTTTAAATTTTTGTATTTTTTTTTTGGCTATGGGATGAAGTACGTACAATAATAAGAAGCCAAGAAAAAATTTTATGAATCTAATATGGCGGTCAACAAAAAAAAGAAAAATTATATCTGTTTTTATTTATTAATTATGGATATGTAATAAAGTTGTCAGGATATTTTTCCTTCAAATAAAAATTGTTACAAATATGAAAGCAAATTTTGCTTATTGCATTTCATATGAACAATGCGCAACTAAGTTTTTAAGAAAAATACAACAGTGCATATTGAAAGCATCCAAGGCTTAAAAAAAATTTGACAAAAAAATACTATTAATTTTAGAGTGTGTCATGAGCCAACTATTATATAGCTTTAATATAAAAATTGAAATGTTCATTAAAATTAATAAAAGAGTAAAAGAAAATTAATTTAACTAACTTATACTTATATCTTTTAAAATTTCGAATAGTAAACTCTTTTTTTTTAAACGTTTTTCAAGTATGATTTGTAAAAAAAGGAAGACTTTAAATAGTAAAGTTACTAAAGTTAATAGGTAGTTTAAAAAAGGAGACTTTACTGTGCAATGGAAGAGGATTAAGAAAAAAAAATACTTCAATTATTCTTACCTATTAACTGAAGATTTCAAAGGATCCCCCCCCCCCCCCCCCCCCTCCCCCACTTTTTTTCCCCTACGATATGAATGGTAAGAGAATTAATAAGATGGTTTTTAAGTGACGACCTACACAATTCTAATATATGTTTAATATGGATGCGTTTTACAATTGAAAAAATCAAACCAATTTTTTAAAAAAAATAAAACATCATGGTTCTAATCATATACATATACAGGTAAAAAAAATTCTATACGATTTTACAGCTCAAATATTTATCGAAATTAATAATTAATAATATGACAAGAGGGAAGAATAGTTAATTTGAAAAAAAAAGAAATTCTAACCTGTACTTAACTATTAATCGAAGATTTGAAATGATTTGTTTTTTATTATTATTATTTTTTTTGAGCATTCGGATGAGGTATAAATGCAAGAGGAAAAGAGAGAAAAATAAGTAGATAGATATGTCGGTCATGGAAAGAAGAAAAATTATATTTCTCTTGATGTATTAATTATGGAATAAGTTTTGCATTATAATTTATAATGATTTATAATTATTATTTATTACAAGTCGGATAAAAAATAAAATTGTTTATATCCTTTCGTTAATACGAAGTGAAATATAAGGTAAGAAAAATAATTTTAATATGTTTAATGATATGTTTAATAATATGTTTATTATGTATTCAATAATATGCATATGTAAAGGTCGGTGGAGGATAGCTTGTTAATCTCTACTATCTCTACTATTTATAAAAGCACCTTACAAAGGTTGTAAAAAAAATTAGATAAAGATTGTATTATATCTCTAACGTCAGATATGGATCATTGATTTTATTGATCTAATACGATCTATGGTTTAGATTTCCATATTAAATTAAAAAGATAGCCGAAACTAGCCAGGCGGTGGAATGGATTTTAAGCGAACTCGGCGCATCAGCGGTTCGATTCTCCGTGTGAAGGGTTTTTTTTTTTCGCTTCGTACGCAAGGGGTCGCTTCAGCGTAGTTGTCCAGAGCTTCCCTTCTTTTCCCTTTCAATTTTCTTTCCAGCGCAAGACAGTTTTTCGAGGTCCTAATTTTGAATTTCCATTCAATTCGGTCAATTTCTCCAACCGGGTTCTTCGAATTGAGATTGTTACGGATCCGCCAGAGATTAAAGCGTATTCCAGTTTGTATTCTTTTTTCGCTGATTGGGCTCGCTAGAGAAAGCACCGCCGTGAGAATCTAAAAAAGGATGAAGGTTATAAGTTTTTTTTTTTAGCTTTTTTTTTTATCGTAATTTCTGATTTTTTTGGGTACTGTAATCGTCTGTTTTTAAATTCCCTCATAGGAGAGGGAGGTATCTGTGACACTACGAATTTTTTTTATTATTTATTTATGAATTCTTGTAAAATTGTGATGAGACGTGATTTTTAATTCAAGTGACTTTATTTGCTGAATTTTTTTTTTTTATATAATTGGATGCACTTGCTTTATGTTTGTTATGGGTGATTTTATTTCATGAAATTTAAATTTTATATTCAATGTTATTTGGAATAGAAATGTGAGAACTTCTAAAAATTTTTATTTTGCAGTATAAAAAGATTATACTATTTTTCATAAGTACTTGTCTGTATGCAATGATGAGTTTGATTTTATTGGTGAACATGCATTTATATATACTAGCTGCAGTGCCCATCCAAATGTGTGGGCAGATATCTGCGATATGTGAAAAAAAAATCTTTTTTGATACAGATATATTGTCTACTTTCAATATTCAATAGTTAAGGTTAATATTGTTTTGATTGATGCTGAATGTAGCAGTAATATTGAACGGTTTAAATAAATAAACAATAAAGGCAGACATGTGAACAGTAAAAAAATAATTCATTGAAAAAATATTATTTCTCAATAATATCTCCCGATAAAAAAAATAATACAACATAACAATATGTTGAAGCGCTCCTGCTCCCCAATTGTAATGAACATTGATGACGAAAACCTGTTTTATTAAAATTAATAATTATTATTAATATTTAATAAATAAAATAATAAATAAAACAAAAAATAATATAGTTTTATATATTGAGTGCATGTGTGAGTGTGGTATGAGAGAAATAATTTTTTTTAAAATGAAATTTCGTCACCTTAACTCTTTCGTAGCACTTCCCGGTAGACAACATTTTTTGTGCATGTTCCGTCATCTGGGTCGATATTGGCGGTTGGTTTTATAAGCAGCTTTGTAGTTTGTCGCGACACACCTCTCTATAGCGCGACATACAGTTGTCCGTGAGAAAACTCCGGCTCTGGCAAGTAAACTCCAACGTTAGGGATTATCTGTCCCTGTGCCTTATTGATTGTCATTGCAAAACACAATCGCACAGGAAATTGTTTCCTCTTAAACCTAAAAGGGAACAAGTCATCATCCGGCGGACTTAGGGGAATCCTGGGAATAAAATTTTTTTTGCCTGCGTGTCCTCCAGTAGCAATCTCTGCATCAATTACATTTCTTTGGAAATTCCGGTTACACCAGTCTCGTGCCGTTGCAAAGTCCGTTTGCAGGATCCAGATTACGTAACAGAATGATCGGAGTAAAGCAAATGATGATTAAAAGGGGTTCTTTATAAAAGTTCCAAGTTAATCTTGTCACAAAACTATATTGTGAGGTTCACGTGATTCCCGGACCCTAATCCACTGTCACGCAACCAGTCGTGTAGCGCGGTTTTGAGTCGTTCGATCTGATCTCGATGGTTAATTTTTTTCGAGCCTATCAATTCCGATATAATTCACGGGGCATCCATCATCCATCGGAAGGCTCTGATCCACAGTTGCGCGTGTTGCGCGCAACACAAGATCCCAACTCCGTGATTCCCTGTTTAACAAGTAATTTCCATATGTTTTTTTTGAAAAAAAAAACAGATCTAAATATGCATAATCGACTTTGTTTCCGTATCTGTATTTAACTAAATGCTCTTGTTAAAATTTTATTATTCATTAAATATGCCAGCATCATTACTCCAATTTCTATTCTATCCAATCATTTTAAATGATATATAGATTTCTATTTTATTATTAATATCTTTCTTTTTCAACCAATTCAAATCAATATAGGCAAGTTATGGAATAGATCAGCGGAGATCTCGTGTACCTAAGATAGGCGCCTGATCAATTCTCAATAATAAAATAGCAGAGCATTTATTGCTATATCTCTATCATAATTTAGAAATCAGGTGTTCACCAAATTTAGGGGATTTTAATAAGAAGAGACGTTATTGGGATAGTTGGCATGTTAAAATTATGCTATTCCAAATATATGGCAGAATTGGCGTTGTCCTTATTTTTTTGAGTAGTTGGCGTTGTCCTCAATATCACGATTTTATCATTTATATGTTCTCTTTATATTTTTAGCAACCAAATTAAGGGATAAAGAAAGAAGCATCATAATTAAGAACATTTTCAATTAATTTTGCATTGCCAATTAATAGGTATATCAAAGCAAGCAACAATTATATATTCGCATTTAATAAAACGAACACAAAATTAAGGTGCCAGCAATAAGAGGCGTGCAGTTCTCAAATTAGCAAAAAATGATTTTTCTGAAAAGGAAGGTTAGCAATATTTAAGGAGAACAAACCAGAAATTTAATTTCAAGAAATTGCATTTAGTTGGAAGGCAATGACAAAAAAGAAGGAAAATCCTTAATATTGACATTAGTATAGAAGGAAAAGGCAATACTTTGAAGTATACACTGCAGAAAATTTTCTTCTTTGGTGCATTTTATCCTCTAAATAACAATAATCCGACCTAAGGAAAAAAGAAAGAACAAATCTCGCCAGGAACAATTTAAAATGCGAAAACAAAAATAATTACATAAACAATGTCTATGCAAATTGTCAACAAGTGTAAGCGGTACAAGGCAAATGTAACGGTCAATCTCATTCTGGGCCTTTGAAAACTGATACACAATATTCCATCCCATGGCAAGCAAGTATAAGTAGCTCTTATCCTAACAGCTATTTACAAACGCAAATGGCCTCAGCGCATCCTCGAGATGTTCTAATGGCTTTCTTGTCTCAGGATATCTTACCAAGATAAAAAAATAAAAAAACAGAAAAATTACTGACTGATAGGATATGGCCCAGAAGGCCCAATCCAGAATAAGTTAACAGTAAGGCCTGGCCAAGGCCCAGTCCGAAAAAGGTCCGCAAGCCGTTCGAAGAAGCACAAAGAAAAACTAGGCGGGAAAGCAAAAAAGAAGCGGGAGTGTGAAATACAAAGAGGTCCTGGAGGGGACCAGACGGTTAGAGCCGAACTACCTAAGCGGGGCCCACTAAAGGGCCTGGATCCGAGATGTTGGAAGAGTGTCTAGGTAGCTTCTCGGGTTAGCGGGAAAGCTTCCCGACATGAATGTTGGAAGACCCCTAACATCTCGGGACGAGCAAGTGGAACAAGTGGTTATAACCGTTGTCGGGTGACGTCAGCAAGGCGGATCTCCGTTCGAGGCCTATATATAGCAGGGGTAGAACATTGTATAGGGGGTTGGACATTTACTTTATGCATAGACACACACAATACTCATTGTAATCCAAAATTATCATCAATAAAGATTTACTTTCATCTCTCTCAAATCTCAATCTCTACCATTGTTGATCTCTCTACTAAGCTGGACGTTTCAACTGGCGCCCACCTAAAAATCGTGGCTACAGTGATAAATCAGGGAAAACCTCAGTGTTCATCACTCTCAGCATCAAATCTTGATGAGTGAGATTCGAGGCGTGGTTAACCCACGAAATCTTGATTTTGAATTTGCGATGGCAGATTCAACATGCAACACCCAAATCGCAACTTCAAAATCAATGGCTAGCGCAATCCACAACACACAACTTGGAATGCCAGTGGTTGAAGCATCACCAAACTCTCTCAGTGCAGATCCAATGATGCCTGAGCCAAGATCTACACAGGCAGTTCAGCAAACACAGTTAGGAATGCCAACAGTGGAAGCATTTCCAAGTTCTCTCAGCACAGATCAAGCAACTCCAGATCCAAGGCTTGTCAAGGGAGTGCCTCAACAACCTAGAGCCCTGGGAAGGCCAGATCCAACTCGATCTGACAACATAACAGCTACACAAGTAGGAGAAACATCAGCAACACCTACAGCTAGATCCAATCTAACACAAGCTCCACCAACAGATCAGGGAGTGCACATCAATGTCGCTCCGCCAAGAGGCATAGCATCGTCAACTTCCGCACCTCCAGTAGTTGAATCTATAGTTCAACCCACACCTCATCCTATTCAACAATCCAATATATCAACAGCGAACACCACAACTTCACAAATCCCGACACCTCAAGTTGCGCCATCAGGTTACACTCAAGCAGGCCAATACCCCTATAACTCGTGGGGATATTACCAGGGAAACACATGGAATCCTCACATGATGCAAGGATCATACAATAACCCATACCAGTGGACTAGGAAGAATCACAACCTTCATCAGCAATACCAATACTATCAACATCATCCGACAACTTTCCAACCACATCCGTATCAATACATTGCACCTCACATGCATCAAGAGTTCCCACGATATCCTCCAGCTCCACAACCCCCACCACCTCCACAAACCCGAAATGCATCAATTCCTCCAGTTGAACCTACACCACAGCAGAACATCCAAGAGACTCACTTGAAGAAAAAACAAGTGAACAGCGACTATTCTCGGGGCCGACCTACCTCGAGAAAAGATCACAATGACAATGAGGATAGCAGTCCGGATTCATACAACTCACAATCACCTCCCCCAGGAGCGCTGGCAGCACATCTATATAGAGGAAAGAGAAAAATTGATATGAAGGACTTACCATATCTAGACAAATATTCCAGTAACAAAGCAGGAGATGCACATTCCTTTGCTTATAGTTTTCGAGAAACAATGGCACTAAATGGAGCTTCAGAGAGAGTGATGTGTCTCGTGTTCCCCACCCGACTAGTTGGGCCAGCTTGGGATTGGTATGCACAGCTTCCAAGGGGTTCCATAACAGATTACAATGATTTGATGAGAAAATTTCTAAAAAGGTTTGGAGGACTCAGGCCCCCAGCTGTTAGATGTGCTAGTCTCTTGTCCTTGAGACAAGAACAGTATGAAACTTCTCAGGACTTCCTCGCCAGATTCTCGGCAGAAGTAAACAAAGTAACAACAGATTTTGATGAGAAGTTGGTGTTGGCAGCGGCGATGCAAGGGCTGAGAAGTGGAAATTTGAGATACGAGTTGGTAAAGAAAGGCTGTCGAACTCTTGAAGAGTTCAGAGAATGCGCTGACCAGGTCATTCGGGCTGAAGAAGATGCTGCAAATATGGGAAGACATCAAGATCAGAACAGCCCGAGATATATCCAGCAAAATCGTCATCGAAGTTATTCACCTCGTAGAAGGAGAAGCCCATCCCCGAAAAACAAGAAAAAGAACAAACAGATTTTGAAATTGAAAAACTTTGATCTTGAATATAACCCTTAGAATCAAGCTTAGGCGTGGGTGCCCTAACTAAACTGGGGCTAAAGGTGATAAATCCATAAAGCGAAGAACCCTTTGAGTCATATCGCAATGATACACCTTTGCTAAGCTAAAATAAATTACAATGATCCCTATCAGTATGTATGCCTCCCTCCCTCTAGCGCTTATAAGATTATGTCTGTCACACTATGATTTTTTTTTTATTTTTTTAGTCTTTAAAATTTTTGTTGATTAATAATTAGTACTTGAATTATGTTTTGAGAATTTCATTTTTTTGTTAGCCTACTTTTCAGCTTGAATTTAGAAAGTTCTTGTCGCTTATTAAAGATATAAATGGATTTTATATACCTTAATATAGTTGGGATGAGAAATGGGACTTATTTCCATGTTCCGTCCATGACTTTTGCATTGACTTACATGTCATGCTTAAACCTAAACAAATTGGAGAAACATAGTGTACCAATAATGGTGACATCGACAAATGGGACCCATATCTTTGTGTTGTATCTTGTCCAAATAATTTAGGTACACCGTGTTCATTTTCTTTTAATACAAAATTTCCCTCAAATAGTTTTCTAGTTCCATCACTCTTTATACTTTTTGACCAGCTCACCTTAGGTACATCACTGTACTACTTCTTTCCCAATTCACCAAATCCCTTGCAACTGGTTCCAAGGAGAAGGAAACGAAACAAGCGGAGGAATTGTGCAAATCTATACAAAAAAATTCTGTGCCGAAACACAAAACCAATTGAAACTATGACTCTTAACCCCAAACTATATAGTGAATTACGTGTGGGAACAGAAAGAGAGAGCAGAGAGCTGGTACCAAGTTGCGATGCACTACCACTAATACTCAGTTTTTGAAAATAGAAGGTAATCATGTAAACTCATTGTTCGGTTTTCCTTTTTTCCTTGAATTTTATCACAAAATTCTTTTAATAGATGGAATTTATTTGATGTTGGAATTCCATTAAGATCTTCACAAACCATTTGGTAACTTGTATCATGTCCACTTACGTTTTGCAAAATTATTGAATGCTGAGATTTCTTAAAATGGTTATAATCGGCCTTGTTTATTTTGACAGCTATAAAGCTTACACTAATTAATAGTCAGATTGGCTTTTACTTGACCAGAGTGGTTGCTTGGACTTTTTGTACACAATAGGAACTTTTTAAGTCAATCCGATTGGTACAAATAGTGATGTTTGAATAATTATATGAGAATCATGAGATCTGATTGGCAGCCTAGTTAATTAGTATAGAAGTATAATTAAATAAAGTATGGTACACTTTTTGGTACTGGTTTGGTACCAAATGATATGAAGTATAGAAAACCGTCTTAATATGATGATAAAAAAATTAATTTGGAGTTATAGAGGGTGCTAGTGAAAAAGGTGTAAACTATGGTTTAGCAAACTCAAAACCGACTATACTCATAGTCAAAAGTTTATGGCTATTTTTTTTATATAAACTTGTTACTTTAAATTTTGTTTGGGTCGAGACTTAGGACTAGAACTTGTTCTTGTATTATCAGGACTTGTGTCGGTGTCAAAGATGGCCGATACTGTTGATGGACTTTAAGATTGCTTGTTTGTTGCTTGCTTATTCTATTTTGATTGCAGGTACGGATTCTACTTGAGTTTTAATTACATGTGATATATTAGCATTATGCATTTTGGATTCATATTTTGATTATCATTCATGGATATATTTTTGTGTATATATAAATGATGCATGATTGTACAGTGGCATATTGAATGGTATCCGATTGAAATGTGTTTTGATTGAGGTAAGTACAGCTTGTGTGGTTGAGATAGACACTCGTAATGTTTGGAGGTGGAGTCATGACCCATCCTACCAAGCACCGTGTAATAAGCGCTTATGTACCGGGACTCAGTAGGTCTAGTCTAGAATGGACCGGAGTGTGAGTGTTCCCAGCTTGCGTGTACGTTTGATGATTTATTTGATTGAATGATATGTGAATTGAATTGGTCGGGGTAGGCCCTCATGGAAGGGTCTCGCGACGTGAATTGAATTGGTCGGGGTAGGCCCTCATAGAAGGGTCTTGCGACATATTTGACTTTGATGATCAGAAAAGAAACCAGACTTGCATGCTAGATAGTTGTCCAACCAAATGAGTCGGCATTTGTTATACTTTGAATATTTGAATTATTATGGAATTGATTGCCGAGCTCACATTTCATACTGCATTGATTTAATTAATTTGAAATTGTTATTTCTGTTTTGAACAAGAGGTGAATGTTTTTACCTGATAGTTCTTGCATACGGTTGATCGCTTTTCTAAAGAATTGAAATGACAATTGGCATACTCCGAATTTTAAATGATTTTAAAGAGTACTGAATTTATTTGTCTAATTGCATTGCTTGGTCGAAAGTTTAGATTTAATGTTATTTGAAATAAAAATAGAATTTGATTTGGAATTAATTTGACTCAGTCTTGTATTTAGTTCCAAAGCATGATAATCAAAACTCAAGTGGCTGGAACTGAATACCGTACTAAGATAAATTTTATTTATTTCATTCCGTGCTTTTGCATTGTTTTCCACAATTGGTTGTGGGTTCCAGGTTTCAGGTCAAGTGCTGGACAGCAGGACGAGTAGGGAGCCATTGGATACTGTGGTTAGCAACCTATCTTTACCAGACCTTTGTAGGATTTAATTCACGTTGAAGTAATTAGATATAAATTTATAATTGATTTGTATATTAATTGTGATTAATCAACATTAATTCGTAAAATAAGCATTAGTAAGCCTTGCGGGTGCAGCAGGCATTCGCGGCGGGCACTCCATCGTATGCTGTCCAGTTACAGTATTCGACGGGGTGTCACAGGTGGTATCAGAGAAGGATTTGACAACCAAACCAGACTAATAGGTTGCGTGAGTGTGGTACGTCTAAAGGGTTGTTTTGTAGGTAAGTTTTATTTCTCACTATTTGTGCTAGAAGATTAATATTTGCCTAACTTATTTATAAAAGTGATCTAATAATGATGCTTTGTATTTGTATATGTTTAGTATATCATATATTAATTGATTATTTCTTGTTTATATTTTCATGTTGCTTTATTACTTTAAATAGTGCTGACTTAATTAGCAAGTGAATTGAAAAAAAAAAAACTTTTTGATGACCGTTCTTTTGAGTTGAATAGTTAATTTAAAATTTGTGTCTGTATTGCATAGATTTTAGTTATAATATATATGAGTTCACGGTTTAGGATTTTATTTGCCTATGGTAATTTGAAATACATTTATATAAAATTTTTTTTATTGCCTGTGTTTGGATACTAAATTTCGTACTGGAATGTTATAATTCTAATTTAGAGTCACAATTCAAAATGATATCTTCTATTATTCATAAATATACTCTTCTTGCTTGTGCATTGTTTGTCGAGTGTAACTCATTTTAGTTAAAGGGAGCTTAAATTAGAGTTTCATAAATTGCTTTATCGTGCATAGTTTGAATTAAGATAACTTACGGATCTAGTATGGAAAATTTGGAATTTGTTTAAATTTTAATTTTCATGATGTAGTTCCAAAAAAAAAAATAAATAAAAAATAAAAAAAAAATACCCGTTGATGTTTTGAAAATATGTATATACTTTTGTTATTGAAAAAGATATAAAGATACTTTTTGCATGAGGTTTTCATGTCATGTCTTCTATAGAAAGCGAGAATTTTTTTTAGTTAGTTTAAAACTTTTCTACTTATCTGAGTAAAGATCTTCTTATCTTTTGTTGGCACAAGGATCAAACAAGCGGACTGATCATCTGACTTGTTAATTGAATCTCAATAATACAAGAATTATTCTTACTTCCTTGACTGATCACTAAGGCAGCTAAGAATAATTTTGATATTATTGTGCTTCCTAAAAGATAAGAAATGAACTAGACCTTTCAAAATGTTACTAGTTACAAGAATTGAAAGACTTTTAATATGATAACATAAGGAGTGGTAGTGTTTTCTACTTGTATTATATTTGTTACTTGGATTGTTATAATGATATGATACATAATTGTCTGCATTGTAAAAGGAATTGAATGGTCGTTGACAATCCTCTTTGAAAGTGATTCACGGTATCTGAATATCCGTAATCGCTGGTAGCCCTCTGAGAGGGAGACTCGTGATATCTAACTATGAATTGAATTTTCTGTGATTGTGACTTATGATTACCAGACTTGCATAGGAATTTACCAAAATTGAGCCAACATTCTAGTATTATCATTAGTATTCGAATTTTAGATTGAATAAAATGTCGACTCACTTGCATTGCATAAATTTATAATTGCTCAATAATTCTGCATAATATGTTCATACCATCTACTTATATTATTGATTGTATAATTGCTATGTGTTTAAATAAATTTCGAGGTCGAAATTTTTTTTAAGAGGGAGGAATGTCACACTATGATTTTTTTTTTTATTTTTTTTAGTCTTTAAATTTTTTGTTGATTAATAATTAGTGCTTGAATTATGTTTTGAGAATTTCATTTTTTTGTTAGCCTACTTTTCAGCTTGAATTTAGAAAGTTCTTGTCGCTTATTAAAGATATAAATGGATTTTATATACCTTAATATAGTTGGGATGAGAAATGGGACTTATTTCCATGTTCCGTCCATGACTTTTGCATTGACTTACATGTCATGCTTAAACCTAAACAAATTGGAGAAACATAGTGTACCAATAATGGTGACATCGACAAATGGGACCCATATCTTTGTGTTGTATCTTGTCCAAATAATTTAGGTACACCGTGTTCATTTTCTTTTAATACAAAATTTCCCTCAAATAGTTTTCTAGTTCCATCACTCTTTATACTTTTTGACCAGCTCACCTTAGGTACATCACTGTACTACTTCTTTCCCAATTCACCAAATCCCTTGCAACTGGTTCCAAGGAGAAGGAAACGAAACAAGTGGAGGAATTGTGTAAATCTATACAAAAAAATTCTGTGCCGAAACACAAAACCAATTGAAACTATGACTCTTAACCCCAAACTATATAGTGAATTACGTGTGGGAACAGAAAGAGAGAGCAGAGAGCTGGTACCAAGTTGCGATGCACTACCACTAATACTCAGTTTTTGAAAATAGAAGGTAATCATGTAAACTCATTGTTCGGTTTTCCTTTTTTCCTTGAATTTTATCACAAAATTCTTTTAATAGATGGAATTTATTTGATGTTGGAATTCCATTAAGATCTTCAAACCATTTGGTAACTTGTATCATGTCCACTTACGTTTTGCAAAATTATTGAATGCTGAGATTTCTTAAAATGGTTATAATCGGCCTTGTTTATTTTGACAGCTATAAAGCTTACACTAATTAATAGTCAGATTGGCTTTTACTTGACCAGAGTGGTTGCTTGGACTTTTTGTACACAATAGGAACTTTATTAATTTAAGTCAATCCGATTGGTACAAATAGTGATGTTTGAATAATTATATGAGAATCATGAGATCTGATTGGCAGCCTAGTTAATTAGTATAGAAGTATAATTAAATAAAGTATGGTACACTTTTTGGTACTGGTTTGGTACCAAATGATATGAAGTATAGAAAACCGTCTTAATATGATGATAAAAAAATTAATTTGGAGTTATAGAGGGTGCTAGTGAAAAAGGTGTAAACTATGGTTTAGCAAACTCAAAACCGACTATACTCATAGTCAAAAGTTTATGGCTATTTTTTTTATATAAACTTGTTACTTTAAATTTTGTTTGGGTCGAGACTTAGGACTAGAACTTGTTCTTGTATTATCAGGACTTGTGTCGGTGTCAAAGATGGCCGATACTGTTGATGGACTTTAAGATTGCTTGTTTGTTGCTTGCTTATTCTATTTTGATTGCAGGTACGGATTCTACTTGAGTTTTAATTACATGTGATATATTAGCATTATGCATTTTGGATTCATATTTTGATTATCATTCATGGATATATTTTTGTGTATATATAAATGATGCATGATTGTACAGTGGCATATTGAATGGTATCCGATTGAAATGTGTTTTGATTGAGGTAAGTACAGCTTGTGTGGTTGAGATAGACACTCGTAATGTTTGGAGGTGGAGTCATGACCCATCCTACCAAGCACCGTGTAATAAGCGCTTATGTACCGGGACTCAGTAGGTCTAGTCTAGAATGGACCGGAGTGTGAGTGTTCCCAGCTTGCGTGTACGTTTGATGATTTATTTGATTGAATGATATGTGAATTGAATTGGTCGGGGTAGGCCCTCATGGAAGGGTCTCGCGACGTGAATTGAATTGGTCGGGGTAGGCCCTCATAGAAGGGTCTCGCGACATATTTGACTTTGATGATCAGAAAAGAAACCAGACTTGCATGCTAGATAGTTGTCCAACCAAATGAGTCGGCATTTGTTATACTTTGAATATTTGAATTATTATGGAATTGATTGCCGAGCTCACATTTCATACTGCATTGATTTAATTAATTTGAAATTGTTATTTCTGCTTTGAACAAGAGGTGAATGTTTTTACCCGATAGTTCTTGCATACGGTTGATCGCTTTTCTAAAGAATTGAAATGACAATTGGCATACTCCGAATTTTAAATGATTTTAAAGAGTACTGAATTTATTTGTCTAATTGCATTGCTTGGTCGAAAGTTTAGATTTAATGTTATTTGAAATAAAAATAGAATTTGATTTGGAATTAATTTGACTCAGTCTTGTATTTAGTTCCAAAGCATGATAATCAAAACTCAAGTGGCTGGAACTGAATACCGTACTGAGATAAATTTTATTTATCTCATTCTGTGCTTTTGCATTGTTTTCCACAATTGGTTGTGGGTTCCAGGTTTCAGGTCAAGTGCTGGACAGCAGGACGAGTAGGGAGCCATTGGATACTGTGGTTAGCAACCTATCTTTACCAGACCTTTGTAGGATTTAATTCACGTTGAAGTAATTAGATATAAATTTATAATTGATTTGTATATTAATTGTGATTAATCAACATTAATTCGTAAAATAAGCATTAGTAAGCCTTGCGGGTGCAGCAGGCATCCGCGGCGGGCACTCCATCGTATGCTGTCCAATTACAGTATTCGACGGGGTGTCACAATGTCTTACTATTTCAGTGGATTTGGCACTTCGCACTAATTTCTTTTTATATGATTCGGTTCTATTATATAGCAAGGGGCGAGCTAAAAGAAGAAAGACTGTCATCATCGAGTGTAAATAATCTTAGTGAGTCTTCACCTTAACCTTAGCTGAGAAAATAAAAGGAGTAGAGATGCCCAGTTGCTTATTTCCATGGCATGCGAAACGAAATAGTCAACAGTGAGAATAATGATCAGATAGATAAGAGACTCAGAAAGTGATGATTGCATTCTACATGTTTCAAGAGCAATGCCCTCTTGCTTTTCGCGTCCCCAGGTCGGTCCTACGGGAAAATCTCCTTCCAAATGCCACCGGCTACTAGGTTTCGAATTCTAACTCATTCCAGCATCAGTGGGTTAGCTTCCTGACTTGAATCCGAACCCCCCCTTCCCTTAGTGGAAGAAGCTTCTACATGGACGGATCAAACTTCGCAAGATAGGCTCAAGCCTACTTGGGGGAAAGCTTTTATCAAGAACTGGGGTGGAAGGGGGGAGCGGATCTAATGGTATGGCTTTAAGAAGGACCAATGATTGGAAGCGGCGCTATTCACCGCAGCTCCGAGGCTTCACATTGGTTTTTTCGGACGGCCTCGCTATCTTACTTTTGCGATTTCCATTGCTACTTACTTTGTCCTCAACGCTGGGCGAGTACGAGAAATTAGTACTCTCCTGGTGGCACATCAGTCAGTCCTCTATCTATGCCCTTGTTTTAATTCATAGTCTCATATACAGTAACGTTTCTTCCTCACCTCCGCCGCTTCGCCCTTGACTTATTGGAAAAACTACTTGCTTCATAAAAGGATTCCTCCCGCACAACAAAAAGAACCCTTCCCTGGCTACTGGAACTACTGGATGTGCTTTTTTGCCAAGTGTCACAAAGAAGCAGTCCATAGCCTAACTTACCTTCTGCAAATAAAGCCTTTTCCCTAGGTATAGAAATGAGTACTGACCAATGCCCTTACTTAGCAGTCAAGCTTTCTTAAGCCGCCTGTCAAAGAGAAGATTCCATCCAGGTGGCCCTGCACCATCCGACTTTCCCAGATCTCTTATCCCTAGCCTATGGAAAGGGCGTAGCGATTCACTCACTGCTTTGCCCTCAACTATTGGTTAATACCCGAGATGAAATGAAACTACTGGAATCGAAATCATAAGATAGGACAGCCTATGACCAATCAATTGTATTTGGTAAATCCAGCTTCAGAGAATTCTGACGAAGGAGAACTCAAACCATACCGCTGGGATCGAAGTAGGAGAACCTTTTGAAGAGGAAAGATGGGGGGGCAGTTGAGTGGTGAGAACAAGCCAATCCTCAAATTGAAATAAAAGAAACTCGAGCTCGGACTTTTTCCATACAGTTCATAGAATTCTTGACAAAGCAGCTCAACTCGATAGTCAGTACGCCCACTAGTCGGCTTCCCGGCAGTTTGCGGGATTAACCGCTCGCTATTGGAATCGGTCTATCTAAATGGCCTATCTCCAGATGGATGTATTCTTTCAGTCTCCTCGTTCAATTCCCGGGCATTGAATATACTTCCCCACTTCACGAGGAAGGCAGCAAGATCCTTAAGATAGAAGGGCAATCCCCAAAAGAAGCGGCCAGAGTATCCATTCATTAATAACGGATCGATACCCCTCACCCGTAAAATGGGAATGACGGGCACAGCATCTTAAGATGCCGAAGCCGAGGAACGAATATGCTCGACGAAAAATACGGATAGATATGTAGTAGCTTATGCGAAGCTTAAGGAACTTAACCAATTACTGGAAAGGCAGGCATCTGATACTCTTTCTTCATTGGAACCAAGATGAACCATACTGGTCTTGCCGATGCCGCTCTCACCAACTATGCAGACTCAAGTGATATTTATTTAGACCGAAGACGAGTATACGAAATCGCCCTCGTTTCATAAAACTGCTGCCACGAAAGAGCATCGGACATGATGATTGAAAAAGCCCATTGTGTTTACATGTTGAGAAATCATGGAAATATTTGCATTTTGTCTTTTTAGAACATATACGAAAAAAGACAGTCACTGAATATCATGCTTTTTCCTTAGCCATTGAGATAAGATCGAGAGTAGTTTAGTGAATAGATGGCTGCTTTTGACACTCTAGCTAGGTAGATTCGATAGCACAAGAGGGCAAATACTACTGAAGGAAAGACATATCATTATCCCTTTCTTGGAACCTTGAATACTGAATGCAGAGAGTAGAGGCAGTTACAACAAAACCTAGTCTTTTTGATCCAAAACTGTTGAATGAAGAAATTGGCTTGTGTTACTCATCAGATACGTATCTTGTTGTTCTCCATGGATGATTGCAGAGTAGGTACATTCTTTTCTTTTGGTATTCTTAACATGAATATTGGAGCTCTGGGTGGAGAGCAAAGCAGGAAGCATTGTATAGAAGCTGTTCTTGGAACCCTTTGTATCTAGGAGCATATCCAACATTCTCTGTTACCTCAAGATACGTAACAAAAGAACTGGAGAAGACTATACTCCCTTTTATACAAATTATCACATAACAAATGCATCAAGGGAAGAGATGTTTTTTGCAATTAGGGATAGCAAAGAGTTGGAAAAACCTCAACCTTTGAAAGCTGACGAACAAATAGACAAAAGTGTCTTCTGTCACTATCACAGAAGTGATGGACATCATACCCGAGATTGTCTAAAGTTAAAAGATGAGATTGAAAGGCTGATAAGGCAAACCCATTTGCTAGAAAGATATCTCGAGAAAAACAAAGAAGGAGAACCATTTATAAAGAGACCCTACAAGCCAAACAACTGGAAAAAGAATGACTCGCGTCCTAATCGAACACCTGCTCAGACATCTCGGAACAGCAACCCAGTCAATAATCATGAAGAAGAGCGAGAAGCTTCACCTGTTATCGCTTACATAGCAGGAGGGGATGCTTCTGGTGGTGACACAATCAAGGGGAGAGCATTTTATGCAAACTCAAGAAATACAAATACTCCTTCCCGATATGAAGTATTTCATTTGCATGCTGCTGGATCTTTGTTTGAATCAAAAATTTCCTTCGGTCCAGAAGATTGTGCAGGAGTGAGATATCCACATGATGATGCCATTGTGTTAATGTTGAGAATTCATGGTGTAAGAGTTAAAAGGATCTTAGTGGACACGGGAAGTTCAGCAGATGTACTATACTTTGATGCATTGAAGCAGTTAAACCTAGCAACATTCCCACTACCCCAATGCACACTCCACTTGTTGGCTTTGCAGGAGACCGAGTAGTACCCTTGGGAACTATTGAGTTAGATGTTGTATTCGGGGAAGCTCCCCGAGATGTTTCAACAAAAATAAAATTCATAGTGGTTAATGCTCCTTCCGCTTACAATGCAATATTGGGTAGAAAATCTCTCAACAACATTGGAGCAATCGCCTCAACAAAGCACCTGATGATTAAGTTCCCGACAAGGGAAGGGGTAGGAGTTTCTCGGGGAGAGCAACAACTGTCCAGAGATTGCTATCAAGTAGCTTTGGGAAGTCATGTGGCACAAATAGAAAATGAAGCAGTGACAAAGAAAACGAAGCCACCTGGTTCAGGTGGACCTGTGGAAGAAGTAGAAGAGGTTGAATTGGGTCCAGGAATAGTCACCAAGATAGGGACCACTCTAAGCACTGAAGACCGAGAATTAGTGAAAGAATGTCTGAAAAAAAATGCTGATGTGTTCGTTGAAGGAGGCAGAATGCCTGGCATACACCGAAATGTAGCAGAGCATCGCATCAAGCTTTTCCCAAACCACAAACCTATTCATCAGAGGAAAAGAAAATTTGGGAATGATAGGAAAAAGATTATTGAGGACGAGGTAAGTAAGTTGTTGGAAGCAGGGTTTATTCGAGAAGTGACCTGTCCCGAATGGCTCGCGAATCCTGTGGTTGTACCAAAACCCAATAACAAATGGCGCATGTGCATCGACTTCACAGATCTCAACAAAGCATGCCCAAAAGACCCATTCCCTCTCCCGAGTATCGATGCAATGGTGGACTCAACTGCTGGGTTCACACATCTCAGTATTGTTGATGCTAATGCTGGCTATCACCAGATAAAAATGCATCCCGAAGATGAAGAGAAGACTAGTTTCCTCACCGAGAAAGGTTTGTACTGTTATCAAGTAATGCCTTTTGGTTTGAAGAATGCAGGTGCAGAGTATCAAAGAATGGTCAACAAGCTTTTCAAAGAAGAATTGGGCAACATCATGGAGGCATACATCGACGACATGGTGATCAAAAGCTGTTCGGGTCATGTGCATGTAGAACATCTCGACAAAGTGTTTACAAAGATGAAGGCAGTTGGAATGCGTCTCAACCCGAAGAAAAGTTTTTTCTGCTTGGCAAGTGGAAAATTCTTAGGCTTCATAGTGTCGGAAAGGGGAATCGAAGTGCACCCGAGTAAATGCCAAGCAATCATGAATATGGAACCACCAAGTTCTATCAAAGCTGTTCAAGAACTCACAGGCCGCATAGCAGCTTTGGGAAGGTTCATTTCGAGGTCAGCCGAAATATGCCAACCTTTTTTCCAAACCTTCAAGAAAAACAAGAAATTCCAATGGTCCGAGGAGTGCCAGCACGCATTCGCCAAAATAAAGGAATACCTGGCAACACCACTAGTCATCAGCCGACCGCTGAAAGGAGAGACTTTATATCTCTACATAGCAGCATCTGACACCGCAGTAAGCGCTGCCTTGGTAAGAGAAGAAAAAGGCGTACAAAAACCGGTGTACTTCATATCTCGGGTTCTCCGAGATGCAGAGACCAGATACCCACCTGTAGAGAAGGCAGCTTTTGCAGTCATGATAGCTTCACGAAAACTCAAACCTTATTTTCAAGCTCACCCAATCAAAGTACTCACAGAATTACCCCTAAGAAGAGCTTTGGGACAACTCGATGTGGCAGGAAGACTATTAAAATGGGCAGTTGAGTTGTCGGAGTATGACGTCACGTTCATCCCGAGAACTGCATACAAGAGCCAAATTCTAGCTGACTTCGTGGTGGAGTGTACAGCGAGGTCCTCAGAACTCTCTTCCAAGGATGAAGTTTGGAATGTATATGTTGATGGAGCTGCATCAGAAAGAGGTTCTGGAGTCGGAGTCGAGATCATTGGACCCAAAGGAGAAAAGTTTCATTATGCGATACATTTAACCTTCAATGTATCCAATAATGTGGCTGAGTACGAAGCATTGCTAGCAGGTTTGCGACTTACTAAAGCCACTGGGGCCAAAAGAGTAAAAGTGCAAACAAATTCACAATTGGTGGTTAACCAGATCGGTGGTGAATATGCAACAACCAATGAAAAACTCATCTTATACCTGGAGAAGGTAAAAGCAATCCTTGCAACTTTTGAGATGGCTTCAGTTGAATATGTCCCGAGAACACAGAATGAGACAGCAGATGCACTGTCAAAGCTAGCAAAAAAGAGCGATTTAGATAGAGACAAACCAATAGTTATGTTGGAGATTCCTTCCCCGAGTATTGACGTATTGGAGTTGGGAGTATATGTGATAGAAGTCGAGGATGAATGGTATGCACTGTTGTGGGATTTTCTCAACAATAACAAGTTGCCAGATGATGAAAAAGTTGCAAGAAAAGTGAAGAGATGGGCCTTAGAATTCACCATCATGGATGGAAACTTATTCAAGAAAGGGTATGGAATTCCCTGGCTAACGTGCGTAGGGCGAACCAAAGCAGATGAACTCATGAGCGAAATACATGAAGGAATATGTGGAAGTCATCAAGGGATGAACTCGCTCAGCAACAGAATAATAAGAGCTGGGTTTTATTGGCCCACGTTGAGGAAAGATGTATAAGAGTTCATAAGAAGATGCGAGAAGTGTCAATTCCATTCCCGTATACCTCGACAGCCAACTCATTCCATGCAATCAATAGCCAGTCCATGGCCGTTCGACATATGGGGAATTGATTTATTGGGACCTTTCCCACAAGGCCAAGGAAATGTAAAGTTTTTTGTGGTAGCAGTGGAATACTTCACGAAATGGATTGAAGCAAAGCCTTTGGCAACTATCTCCTCTCAGAAAGTGGTTGATTTCGTCCTACATCAGATAGTTTACAGGTATGGTCTTCCTCACACAATCATCTCAGACAATGGAACTCAGTTCTCGGGGGCACCTTTCCAAGATTTTTGTAAAGGCCTCGGGATAAGGTCATGTACCTCCTCCGTCTGTCATCCTCAATCCAATGGATTGGCAGAGGTATCTAACAGAACTATCTTGGAGGGATTGAAAAAGAAGATTGAAGGAAGTAAGAATACTTGGCCCGAATATCTTGATGAAATACTGTGGGCCTATAGAACAACACCTCGCACAGCCACTGGTCGCTCTCCTTTCGCAATGGTATATGGGATGGAAGCGGTCACACCCATGGAAATTGTACACCCATCTTTGCGTACAATTTCCTATGAATGGTCTTCAAATGGCATCAAGCGTGAACAAGAGTTAACAACTATCAACGAGTTGAGGGAAGAAGCTAAAGTTAAGGCAGAAGACTATCAGAGGAAAATGAGAAAAAGTTTTGATAAGAAAGTTGCCCCAAAATATTTTCAGCCTGGAGACTGGGTATTAAGGAAAGTTGAAGCAACTGGGAAACCCGTTGGGAAGTTGGACCCCACTTGGGAAGGACCATTTGAAGTGACTAAGTCGATTGAAGGAAGAGCATATCACTTGCAAGACATGCAAGGAAAGAAGATACCAAATGCTTGGAATGCTACACATCTCAAGAAGTTCTATGTGTAAATACCAGTTTATTTGTTATATGTTTGAAATTTTTGGGAAAATGTACCGTAGTTTAAAGTTTTCTCAAATTTTTCTTTTCAGTTTCAGTTTACATTTTTGGATTATGTAATTTGTAATGAATGGAATAAAGAAGTTGAAAACACCAAATTGTTGTCGTCACCATAAGAATCAGTCGTGAACCTCCTAAAGACCAAGTCTCGGAGTAAGCGCATCTTATGGACTTCTGGGATGAATCGTCACCATAAGAATCAGTCGTGAACCTCCTAGAGACCAAGTCTCGGAGTAAGCGTATCTTATGGACTTCTCGGATGAATCGTCACCATAAGAATCAGTCGTGAACCTCCTGGAGATTAAATCTCGGAGTAAGCGCATCTTATGGACTTCTCGGATGAATCGTCACCATAAGAATCAGTCGTGAACCTCCTAGAGACCAAGTCTCGGAGTAAGCGCATCTTATGGACTTCTCGGATGGATCGTCACCATAAGAATCAGTCGTGAACCTCCTGGAGATTAAATCTCGGAGTAAGCGCATCTTATGGACTTCTCGGATGAATCGTCACCATAAGAATCAGTCGTGAACCTCATGGAGATTAAATCTCGGAGTAAGCGCATCTTATGGACTTCTCGGATGAATCGTCACCATAAGAATCAGTCGTGAACCTCCTGGAGATTAAATCTCGGAGTAAGCGCATCTTATGGACTTCTGGGACGAATCGTCACCAGAAGAATCAGTCGTGAACCTCCTAGAGACCAAGTCTCGGAGTAAGCGCATCTTATGGACTTCTCGGATGGATCGTCACCATAAGAATCAGTCGTGAACCTCTTGGAGATTAAATCTCGAAGTAAGCACATCTTATGGACTTCTCGGATAAATCGTCACCATAAGAATCAGTCGTGAACCTCCTAGAGACCAAGTCTCGGAGTAAGCGCATCTTATGGACTTCTCGGATAAATCAAACGCGAAACTTAACGCGTATATGTTCTCTTTATGAACCAATACGTTCTCGGAAAATCTGACACCTTACGTACATCATTTAAGTCTTTATTGAAACATACATAAAAAACAAGAAAACTTTTTACACTATGTCAGAGAAAAGAGGAAAAGTTACTGAAAGCTGAACACAAATCACGTGAAGTGGTCAGAATTCACCTAACCTTTCAAGTCATCGTCATTATAAATAGGGACACAAACCTAAAGTCTCTTTACCCCTTTCTCTCGTTCCTCTCCTTTATCATTTCCCTTATCTTCAAACGGTGAAATGAGAAAAAAGAAGAAAAGAGTGAATTACCTTAAAATTTTCGTATAGATAATCTAGTAGAATAGCTGAAGCCAAGTTGACAATCTAGTAGAATAGCTGATGAAACAAAGTTAGCTATTCCTCACGAGATTCAACTTGGCACATCCTTCAAGTGATGAAGGTCTGCCTCTGCGAGCAAACGAGCGCCAGAAGACACCCATCAAAGGGTTTCTCACCTACCAATGGGCTTTTGGTTATCTCGCCATACTCAAAGAGTCCGGAGGTAGAAACTACATCACTAAGACAAGGCACACCTCTCAGTGTGGCCTTCGTCTAACAGTATCTTCAACAAAGATGACCCGAAAAGGATTAGGTCATTAGCTTAAAGATGTCGGGAAGATGTATCTTTTAGACATTTAGAACAATTTGGAAAAGTATAAAAAATGTAATTATTTCTCGGGTATGATAAAGTTCTCGGGAAAATGTACGAAATGTAATATCTCGTGAAAATATCTTGATTTTATTTAATGTTACGACTTTGTTATGGGAGTAACACAATTCTCACATATGGGAAAATTCTCGAGAACGATATAGTTCTCAACATCTCGCGAAAGTGCAAGTTGCGTTTTCAACATCTCGAAAGGATAGGCAATAAATGTACAACTCATCATGAAAATAGCGAGATGACTAAACATTCAGAACATAAAAAAAAGGGGATATATAACTATCACAAGATGATAAAAAGAGTAATCACCTTAACAAAATAAACAAGTCTTACAACAACTCATGTTCAACACCATAGCCAGCTAAAAAAAAAAAAAAAAAAAAACAACCCTAAAAGTTTCACCCGACAAAACAACTAAACCCGAGTACTCTAACTGTCCTCTTCTACAACTGGAGGCTTGGGCACATCTGCAGGCCAAGGAACCTTATCCTCAGGCCAAGGATGAGCGGGAACACACCCCACTTCCTTCATGAAAATCCTGCCTCCGAGAGCTTTTCCATGCTCGTCAATCAGACGATCTTTGGGACGATACCAAGTACATTTAGAAACATCTGGCAGTTCTTCCATCGTGGAGATGTCGGGAATACCAAATTCCTCATCAGTAAAAGGAAAATATGGTTGCAAGTCACGGGCAGCATCAATCAGAGCTTGTCGGAGAGTGGGAGCTTGTTTGATAGCCGAAGCTCTATTAAAAGCACGAGAACTAAGGAAATCACTCAGATATTCCTTACACAACTGCTCTCTCTCCCCTTCTTTAAATGAACTCGCTACTTCCTTGTCGATAGTCAGAGAGGCAACAAGAGATGACAAGTTACTCACTTGAGCTTTTAGGCTATCCACATCTTTCTCAAGAGCAACTCTTTTATCCTTCTCGACAGTCAACTCGGAGCGAATGTCATGTAGCTGAGAAATAGCCAGATCTCGTTGCCGAAGAGTACAATCGAACTTGAGTAGAATAATATGCCGAAAATTCTCAAAGTTATCAAGCTTCTGAGCTTGTTCAGCATTCGCCAATGATAAACCTTTGTTTATGGCGTCAAGTTCCTTCGCAGTGTCCATCATACCTCCCAACAAATCTTCCCACTCCTTATGCTTAGAATCAAGCTGGGATTGCAAATCACTTGCCTTCCGTTTTTCATCAGCTAACTCTTTCTCCAGGCGTACAATCTTGGCATCTTTGCCCTCAAAAGCTTCTACCAACTCATTTAACAAAGAAGGTAGCCGAGTAGAAGTCGGAGAACTAGCCCGTAAAGTGGAAGTCACAACATGGACGCGAGCAGCCTCTGGAGAAATTACTGTATAAGAAGTAGAAGGATGACTCTTAGGCATCATATCATCGTCACTACCCAAGAAATGATCCCTGCAGGGGGTGGCAGGACATTCCCGTTCAAAACTTCTCTGCACATCCATTGGAATTAATTCCAAAGAAGAAGGAATGGGGATCTCGGGTTCAGAAGGTGGAACGGTAAGCGATCCCGAGTGGGATACTGGAATATTGAGAGTAGATTGCCGGGTTTTATTCCGGGTCTTAACCTCAAACAAGACATCATCATCATCATCAGTCAACTCTATCAATAAAGGCTCCTCTTTATTGACAGAAGTTTCGGGAGCTTGATCCGAAAAACCCATCTGGGAACCTAACACCTTCCCAACAGAGCTCTCCCCCTGATTAGACTTAAAAAGAGGAAGGTCTTCCACGGTCTTCTCGGAGTCTTGGCCAGTAGATTCCTCATTCGTCTCGGGAATTGCAGAAGTTTGAGATTGAGTACTATCCCTTTTCTTGCGAACAAGGGGCGGGTCTTCAGTGGATTTCTCAGAATCATTACCAGTAGATTCCTCATTCCTTTCGAGAAATGTAGGGGTCTGAGTTTTGGCAACAGCCTTTTTCTTACGACTTTCGGAAGCAGCAGCGGACCCACTCTTCCTCTTCGGGGCGCACACAGGAGCAGCGGGAGGAATACCTACTCGAGGATCTATCAGAGTCATAACTTCATCCTTTTCAGAAACCCCGGTATAAGCCATGCGAACAAGCCCTCGAGTCTCTAATATGGTTTGAAGATCAGTGGTGAAGGCATACTCGAGAACAGAAAGTTTCTCAAAGACCACCTTGTTAAAGCTGTCGCGATCTTTGTTCCATTTCGGGGCTATCTCGAAAATATTCAAATATGGTTCTTGCAAGAAACAAAACCTATCTTCCCAATTGTCTATTTTGAGTATTTTGTTGGCAAAGAGAGGAGTATTCGGACGAGCCCGGATGGAACACATATCATGAGCTTTGTTGAAAGTGAAGTAGTGTCCGAAAAGACTAAGGGAAGGAGCCACTTGAGGAAGACCTAAGGCTGGGGCATAAATGGTGATAAATTTCTCAAAAGAACAGAGATTGCACCAAGCACTAGGATGCAATTGCCCAGGAGGTATATCGAGAAGAGTTAGAACACCCCGCACAAAGTCAGAGAGAGGCAGGTGAAAGCCATACTTAGCTATTTTCCAAAAAAGCACTCCACCCCGAGTGTCATCATAAGGACGATCTTCAAGGTTAGCGATAACCAGAGCATCAGGTTCTCCCAATCCAATTGATTCCGAGAACTTGAGAACATCTCCCTCGTCATCCCAGGGGATAGACTGGAAAGTAGCTGTCTTGGTGAAGACAGAATCCAAGGGATGACTTTTTCGGCGAAATGCTTCTTTCTTTGGAGCAGCCCGACTAGATTTCTGTTTTTCCACAGCAGCACCCGAACTACTTCCAGCAGCTTGATCAGAACCCTTATCTTTAGAAGACATGTCTAATAGCAAAGCAAACATCAGGAGATGTTAATGAGATAATACAAGAATGGGGACCATGATACGAATTAAAAATGCAACATATGGTAATAGTAAAGAAACCCAAGAATGCAGATATCGTCACTGGTACCAACATCAGGACGTACCGATATTATTACTGGTACCAACACTGTAACACGCTGGTATCGTTATAAACACCATTATCATAGCACATACTAGAGAAAACCTTATGCTATTCAAAGAAACAACAAAAGACTGGCTCTACAATGCACTCTAGTACCATAAGAAAACAGGTACGAGAATAAAATTGGGTACAAGAACAGAAGTTGGTACCAGATAACAAAGTACAAATTTACAAGAAGGTCAAGAAATCTCTCTAGTCATTGACACCCAAACGACTGACAGAGAGTATGTATTCTTTTGGCCATGACGAAAGGAAAAACAAGCACAATTTTAACTCAATATGGTTGAGAAACGAACTCAGGTTCTGGTTTGATGAACCAGAGCTGGGTTTTACAACCAGCTAGTGGTGTTGAAAAGATAAGAAAATGGTAAGGAAAAACCTTAAACAAAATAAGGGAAGAGAAAAAGATTTACCTGCTAATGGCGACGCCGACGATCACCAGAGAAGTCAAGGAAGCCAAAGGAAACACAAAGCTTTAACCAAAGCTGCTTAACAACCAATACTGTAAACCAAGAAAGAAGAGGAGAGGAGGAAGAAAAGCTAACAGCAGGGAGAAAGAAAAGTAAAAGAGGAGGCAGAGCAAGCGACAAGAAAAAAAAAAAAAGGGAGAAAGAAGTGTCGAAGTAAATAGAAGAGAGAAAAAGAAGTCAGAAGGGTGTAGAAAGCGAAAAACACGAGGGAAAAGGCGGGAGCGCGGTAATCCCAAGAGAGACAAAAGGAGGTGCGCAGTCTCTAAGGGAATGATGAGAAGACACGTGTCCCCCCTCTTAAATGATGGCAGACGAAACGACAAAGGATGCAAGGGGTAAAGAGACTTAAAGGTTAAGTCTTCAATAAAATGAAACATCTCGGATCATCAGAGAAAACTGAAACAGTGTAAAAACTCGGTGATATATTTCGGAAGTTATTTTTGAGTTAACATTCAAAGGCTCAACGAGATATCTTGGATAGTATCTTAAGCTAAGGCTCAAGGGCTCGAGGATACATCTCGGGTGCAACCTTGAATTAAGAGTCAAAAACGCAGTAATATATTTAAAAGAGATCTTTGAGCTAGGGCTCAAGGGCTTGGTAACGTATCTCAGGAGAATTTCTTGAGTTAAAGCTCAAGAGCTCAAGAACATATCTAAAGTATGATCTTGTGTCGAGGTTCACGAACTCGGTAGTACATCTAAGAGAGATTTTTGAGCTGAAGTTCAAGGGCTTGGCGATATACCTCAGAAGATGTCTTGAGCTGAGGCTCAAGGGCTCGATGATATATTTCGGACACGATCATGCGTTAGGATTTGAGAACTTGGTATATTTAACAACTTCCGAAGAATAAACTCTTCACAAGTTCAAGGGCTTATGATAGGATATGGCCCAGAAGGCCCAATCCAGAATAAGTTAACAGTAAGGCCTGGCCAAGGCCCAGTCCGAAAAAGGTCCGCAAGCCGTTCGAAGAAGCACAAAGAAAAACTAGGCGGGAAAGCAAAAAAGAAGCGGGAGTGTGAAATACAAAGAGGTCCTGGAGGGGACCAGACGGTTAGAGCCGAACTACCTAAGCGGGGCCCACTAAAGGGCCTGGATCCGAGATGTTGGAAGAGTGTCTAGGTAGCTTCTCGGGTTAGCGGGAAAGCTTCCCGACATGAATGTTGGAAGACCCCTAACATCTCGGGACGAGCAAGTGGAACAAGTGGTTATAACCGTTGTCGGGTGACGTCAGCAAGGCGGATCTCCGTTCGAGGCCTATATATAGCAGGGGTAGAACATTGTATAGGGGGTTGGACATTTACTTTATGCATAGACACACACAATACTCATTGTAATCCAAAATTATCATCAATAAAGATTTACTTTCATCTCTCTCAAATCTCAATCTCTACCATTGTTGTTCTCTCTACTAAGCTAGACGTATCACTGACTGTAAGAGTATAAAATAAAAAGTTCTATGAAAAAGGTTGGATTACAAATTCCATACAATATTTTTCATCCTGAAATTAACAGTTTGAAGATATTTGAGAACAAACCCCACATGATCACTATGAAAGAAATGCCACAATAATCCGAGAGGGTTGTGTTTACACGAATTAATAATGAGTTAAATTACATGAAAAGGTAACGCAATGTAGAATCTCTGCTTCTTAATCATCATGACATTTACAGTTGTTGGCATTTGTAACCAACTTAAAGAAAAAAGATCATATTGACGAAATCCAAAATTATAATCTCTCAGTTGTTTGCAAGTATCAGCCTGTTAAATTTGTAAGTGGTGAATTAATGACCGAGTTTCTATTGATTCAGAAGATCATATTGACGAAATCCAAAATTACAAAAACAGCTGGCTCGCTCAAATAACACTTCTTTGCTGCAATTGCCCACAAGTGAAGTCACTTCACCAACAAAATCCTTCACAATTGATGAGCTTTTATCCAAACAAGAAAACTTACTTGTAATTTTGAGAATATACTCTAAAAAGAAAAAAAAAAGAGTTGAATCAGGATATCTCTACTATTGTTCTTCTCATTATCGATTATCTTAATACATGAAGAACCTTTCAGGTTGAAAGTAAGGTTATCAAAGAAGTATTAGATTGTACGAATCACATAGAGGAACAATACTACATTGAGAAGTCTTACCTGCACGGTTGCAGGCTGTACTTCAGGTACAGAGTTTCCTTTATTTTCATTACCACAACAACACAACTCCAATTCATGGAATAGAGATTCAGCATCATTCTTCTCAGGTGGAACTTCAATTCCTAATCATCAGTAGGAAATGCAGTACTAATTTAATACAAATATTGATATTGATAATTAAACTAATTATGCAAACTAATATAAAGAAAACACAAAAAATGCTTGTTTTTCCTGCCACAAGTGTCCATTGTTACGTGGGGGAAAAGAAAGAAAAATAAAATCAAATGTGCAAAAATTATAATGCATAGCCCAAGTATACTATTACATGTAGGTTTTGTATTATTATGTATTTCGTTGAACAGCTGGAAGCAAAATAACGTCCTCCAATGAAGATGAGATGACCTTGTTACATGTTTCAGGTGGTGATACCCTTCATGCCAGATGAAACCTCAAGTTTTTCTACAATGAACTTCATTAAAGGATCCAATTTTATTGCATAAATTTCAACGACTACAATAGCCAAAGCCAAAGCCAGTGCAAAACCTTGCCTTCCAAACAACAAAAAGTAATTAACAAAATAACACAAGTCGATATCTCAAAATACAAGCAAATAATAAAAATTGTGCAGTAACAATAAAGCATAACTATTTAAACAATAGCACTGATGGTCAATTTTCAAGAAGTGTGAAAACACACATATTGATGAGCACACAAATAAAATTAAAAAGAAAAAGAGAATAAAAAATAGAAACCTCAACTTCTGTTTTCCAGTTTCTTTACTCCTACATCACCACCACCACAAAATTTCTCAATTAGCCATTCTTTTGCTGATGAGGCAAGTGTTACCACTCAAATTTGACGAAATTAAAGAAAAATTACAAAAAAAAAAAGAAGTAAGATATAAAACCTCGCAGGATTAGAGAAGGGAATTGGAGAAGTACACGTGAGAGGGGAGGCGGAGTCTAGGATTTTCAGCGATTCAAACTACAAGCAATTTTATCTTATAAAAGACAGCATATAAAAAATCAGAACAATATAACAGGAATCCATAAATCCTAGAACTAAACTTGATTTGAAAAATGAATTTTATAACGATTATTCAGGATGAATGAAAAAAGGAAGAAAATGAACCTCAGACGCAAAAGTCATTTCTCTTATGCTTGTGAGGGAGAGACACGATTCTTTCTGTCGCGCAAAAGGATGGTGAGAGAGAACAGAATTACGTCCAAGGAGAACCGGGGCTTGATAAAAAAAATTAGGGTTGGTTTGTTCTGACTTTGCGGCGCTGAGGAGCAGCGAGAACAAACCCTAGCGGTTCCTCTTTCATTTTGTAACCTTATTGAAATTTGAATGGTTGCTCATTCTAAATAGAGGGGGGTATGAGAGAAATTTAGCGGAGAGAGAACATTCCTTTTCTGCTTGAGAGAAATTCCTTTTCTGGCGCACAGGAAAGGGAAATGGAGGAAGGGAGCAGGGGGTAAGCGGAATGGGATCCTCTGGACGTTTGGTGGACGTCTCGAGATCTGGACCGTCTGATTTAATCTCAACGGCTATAAGGGAGCCCCGTGCATTCCACCACACCCGAAAAAAATTTTGGCCCGAAAAAAATGAACCGTCTGATTTAATCTCAACGGCTCCGATCAAATCATCCATTGGACGTTTTTAAAAAAACGTCCAGAGGATCCTGGTCGGGGGGGTAAGCGGGGGAAAAAATGTTTAGCGCAAAATTGAGAATTGATCTCTTGCGCTTCGGTTGAGTGAGCGAAACACCTTACCATCCCACCGCCAACGCCAAGGCAGTTTTCAATATAGAGTCGACCTTTTATCTGATATTTAAATCTGGATCACAGATCATATTAGATTAACAAAATCAATAATTCATATTTGACATTAGGGGGTGTTAACTCCTTTTATCTGGAATGTTAAACAATTGTTTATGACCTTTGGATGGATGCATTTATAAGTAGTAGAGATAGAGACTAATTCAAAATAGAATAATTGATATTCTTAACAAGCAACTTGCGGACATCTTTACAAAAACTTCGGACAAAAAAATTGTTTCAAAAAATTTATTCAAGTTAGAATCAATTCACTTGTTTGAACATAATTAATTTGAGGTAAAGTGCTAATACCATGATTTCAGATTATTGGTCATCATCGGTCAACAAATCAAGCTATCAGACTAGGAAACAATATAAATATATGTCATAGTCAAACATAGAACTGAATTCTGTATTAGCCGTTGTCATTACCAAATTAGAGATAACAGTGTTTTCACTCTCTAGCCAGAGTAGAAAAGTAGCAAATACCCAGTACGGTCGAGAGCTATAAATATTAAATAGTCTCGTAAATCACCTCATAAAATATTTAGAAATAATACAATATAATTAATTCACACTCTTCCTCCGAATGATCGATATAATTTGTCACATTGACCAGAGTCACTCTTTTGTTTTGTTCAAGGAATGAACGCCAACTGGCCAAGTGGGTCACATTTTTTTATTTTTATTTTTATTTTTATTTTTTTGAAACGAAAAAGCCCGTAGGCTTTTATTTTTATTTTTTTTGGGGTCCAGCAAGTGACCCTTGCAAAATGTTGAATTTTCCGACCAGATCGGACTTTGGATTCTGTTTCAACAACGGCATGCGTGCCATTTTAAAAAGAAAAAGAAAAACAGAGAGAACTACGGTACGATTGATTCCTCTGTAAAAAAAATAAGTACGAGGAAAAAAAAGGTACCTCGAACTGCACCTAAAATTAAATTTAAAATTTCAGAAATGTTTATTTCAGATCAAGCCTTCGGAAATTAAACTCCGAAAAGGCCCCTTATGGTTAAAGTAATCCCACATTCATGATGATGAGCAACTCAAATACAGAGGCAATCAATCCTCGTCTCCCTTCTCATGGCTGCTCTGGCTATGAGATCTCCTTGACTCTTCCTCGACTGATCGAACAAAAAAATTCCAGTAATTTGCAACAAAGGTTAAACTCTCCATGGAGGTACGGTCTGACCCAGCTTGTTCTAAGCCACCCATTGTGGTGGGGTTTGAGGCCCGTAAGAAGGAAATCATCGATGCACTGCTTGATCCAAGTAATCTGAAACTTTCAATTGTTCACATTGTTGGACCTCCTGATGTTGGGAAAACTTATCTCGCCAAAGAAATTTATACAAGGTTTGTTAATTATTTGAGAACATATTCTATATATTCATGCGTTTCTTATTTTTTTTATTAGTAAGAATGATCCAGTCTTCTAACCTTAATTCTCTAGATGTACAGAGACAGCTCATGTTGATATCAAGTCTCTATGTACATGTGTGCCCTGATTGCCTCCCGTTAACTTATTTTTATTACATATATATATAATTAAATCAATTATTGTGGTGACAAAGAAGAATGTAAAGACCAAAAAAATTATTACCCAACGTTTTTATTAATATAGCAAAGTCGCACATAGATTACATGATACCTTTATAAAAGACTCTCGTCCCTGACTTACTAAGTCTCCCTAATATCTCTTTACTTCCAATATTTATCTTTTTTGTAATGTAGAATTCTCTTGCGAAAATGATATAGAAATGAACTGTGTCGTTTGCAAAATTAACTACTTAATTTTTCCTTGCTGTAAAAGAACTTCAATTAAGATAAGATCAAAGTAGAACCAGTATGCTTCTACCCATGCTGTGATGCTGTAAGCAGTAATATTTTTGTTTTGACTGACGCCAATAAATTTAATTATTATTCCTTAAAAGAGTCTCTTAATTATCTTTGTTGCGATATTATTTTTACAGTGTCCAGAATCATTTTGATGTGCTCCAATGGCTCGGATTTTATGGTTATAGGTATGCTTCTACCGCCGGGTACAGTACACTTACTGATCTATATGGCAAAAGATACTTCATTGTATATGATAATTACAATAAAGATTACCATAACTCATATCCTTGGATTATTGAACATCTTCCTGATAATAACAATGGAAGCAGAATTGTTGTAACTAGCAGACAAGAAAATGTCAACTGGAGGAGTCCTATATTCCGACAGTATGAAGTTGGTCCACGAAGCGATGAAGAAAGCCTTGAGATTCTGCGCCAAACGACATTTCCCATTCTGAAAGATCATAGTGAAGGTTGTGCACAACTGTTTGCTCTGGCAAAGCAACTCGTGGCAAAATGTGAGGGCCTGCCTTGGCCATTACTATTTCTCGGAGGTCTGCTATCTGAGCAACCTCCTCCATACACCACGTCCTGGAATGAGGTCTTGCACAGAATTGAGGCTGATGAAGCTGGAGGAATGGGTTTTGTAGAACTTGCAATGAGATATAGGAATCTGCCAAATCATGAAATCCGAGCAGCTTTCCTGTATTTTCTCACTTTCCCTGAAGATGCTGAAATCCAAGCAAAATCTCTTGTTGATTTGTTAAAGGTAGAGGGGTTCGCAAGCAAAAGGAAAGACGGAATGGCTATTCTAAAATATTTGGCTGAAAGGTGCAGAACTTATACCTTAATTACATTTATTATAATTTATTATATTCCAATACGAGAACACATAAAATTGTCATCATTTTTGAAGATCGAATATTTTTCTCTCTTGTATTACTCTTGTTTTTCATATCCTCTGCACGAAAAGGATCGTCACATTTGGAGGATCAAATCACCTTTTTTATTTTGGGAAATAAAAAAAAACCTTTTTTGTTGTTTCGTGTTTGTTTTGGGATTCTACTGTATTTTAATGGTACTCTACTATATTTTTCTGAAATTTAGCATAAGGGAATTAGATATATTTAATTTAATTTTTGATTTGACTACACTCAACTCAAAAGCTAAGAAGTATTGCTATTGCTTGTATTAACCAATGTATTTAATTATATTAAGTGGTAGGGATTGTTCTCCCTACTTGTTCAAAAAAATAAATAAAATAATATAAGCATATTCCATGAATACATACACCTAAGAACTGTTAGCTAGCCTCCTAAAATATTTATTCCACCCAGCTTGTTCCTATCAGATTTTTTTTTTTTAAAAAAAAAACTTCTTTTTTCCATCATAGTTCTCAAATTTTAATTTAGCTGACATCTTCATTTTGAAGTTTCAAATTCAATTCACTGAAGTTCCAAATTATCCAAATCCCAATTCATCTAAAGTTCCAATTTAATGGAATAGGAATATCTAAAGCTTATGAAAATCAAGATTACTTGACAAATCTTTACGAAAATCAAGCTTAAAATTGCGTCATTGGCAAACTAAAGTAAATCGTTGTCCCTAAAAGAAGATGAGCAGTGCTAATGTGCAGGTCCCACTAATTCTTAACGTTAAGAGATTAATAAATAAATTAACTCTTGCATGTTACACTAAAGTAAGATGATCTTAATCTCTTGCAATATATGCGATGCCAATTCTTGTAGGTCAATGATTGAAGTCACAAAGTTGTGCTTTGATGGTTCTATCAAATGTTGCCGGCTTCATGATCCTCTTCTTCGTTGGCTGGCAATCCATGAAGCAAAGGAGAAACGATTTGTAAGTGTATGCGCTGTCAGCCTATATAGTGATGATCCGTCCTATCCTATCATCAGAGATCTGTACAATGCAAAAATAGGGATCTTACCCGATCAAGTCAAGTCAGATTACAGTCTTCGTGCCAAAAAAATAGATGTAGCAAAACCGGCTGATGCGAGTTGTATCTTTAATTTTGGTAAGAATTTCCCTCTGAATACTGTATTAATGTCAAACCGAGTTCTGGTAATTGATAATACTCGAAATAAAGATGAAGCAGAGAGAGCAGTAAACAACATGGCAAATATCAAATACATTGGCGTGAAAAATCGGGGTTGTCACTTGAGAAACTTGATCAGCTTCTGACAGTTAAAACATGGCATATACGTCATCTTTCCTTGAAAGACACAAAAATACGTGAGATTACAAAACTCCCAGAGCACCTGGAGACTCTGGATGTTGGAGGTACACTTATTGAGACCCTAACAGAAGAAACCCATGGGAATTTAAGAACTCTTTTATTGAAAAGTACAAAAATACGTGAGATTCCCCGATCCTTTCCTAATTTGGAGTATCTGGATGTTAGAGATACATTTGTCCGGTCGCTACCAAACTCCTTATGGTGGAGACTGAAGACAGTACGTGCCTCTGACACATTTGAGCATCTTGTTGGACCACCGGCTGGTCAAATTTGCATAAATTTAGATACTCTGAAAACTGTACACGTACTAAGAACTTGGGAGAACAAATTACCAATATTGAGAAAAGATCTAACAAAGTTGGGGCTCTCCAACTTTAAAAATGCTGCTAATCCTCACAATGCATTAAATTGGGATGTAATTATCAGACTGCTGTATAAATTAGAAGAGCTGCGCTCTTTAAAGATACAAGGAAGCAATGTTCCTGCAAGAATAATTGATGTGGCAACCTATCCACATGGTATGAGCTTCTTAAAGGACCTGTGGATAGGCGGGTCACACTCTAGGTTTATTCTGAATGGCATTAAATTGCCTTCGTCCTTAATCACCATTACGCTGGAGAATCTTGAGTTCAAGAAAGATCCTATGATTATTGTAGAGAAATTGCAACACTTAAAGAATCTTCGCCTGAGGTGGCTGTGGTACACTGCCCAAACCAAAAAGATGACATGCTCGACTGGTAAGTTCACTCAACTGGAAATGCTTCAGCTTTATCATATCTCTGGCCTCGAAGAATGGTCAGTGCAGCAAGGAGCATTGCCCAAGATCACACATGTTGTCATTCAGAGTTGCAAAGCACTCAAGGATCTTTCTGACTCCTTAGTACATCGCACAAACCCCCTAAAAGAGTTAGACCTGATTTCTATGCCATCTGAACTTACAAGCAGGTTCTCTGACCTTCCATTTGTCAAAATTCTTGAAAATCAGATTTAGTCTGATGGCCTTCTCACCCTTCTAATCTGAATGGTATGTTTAATTTTATCTAAAAGTTCTATCATTGTTTTGAATTTCCCTCTTCTTTTATCCTACCTGTTTTGTGCATGTCCAAGAGAAAATTTATCTTCTTAATTAACAGCATATAGTTGTTTACCGGAAAATTAACCTCTAGGGGTAATCGATACCAAATCTGTACCAGTCTTGATGCCCAAGGATGAGTTTGATTATTATCTTTAAATTTGAAAATTTTAAAGTAGGAAGGTGGCAACAAAAATGAAAAAAAAGGAAAATCATTGAGCATCCTATCTCATCATCCTTTGTTTCTAATTTGTTTTGACACTGCATATATGTTGAGTATTCTAATAATTGCCAATATGTTTCTGAGGCATAAATTGATAATGATCATAAATTCATAATTAACAGGAAAAAATTCGAGATGTTTCCTGAAGGTCAATGCGCAATACATTTCGAGTCAGCTTTGGGACATTGGCATTATGTTGTGATGGACTATTTCCATTTTACTTGTCACTGCAATAAATCTTTTATCCACAATTAGTTTTTTCTGTATCTCTTGCTCAACTTGTAGGAACAAGATTGTTATGAAATTATTTCAAGCTCTTTTAATTAGTTTTCTTTAGACAAAATTAATGTATTGAACTGCAATTTCCGTAAACTGAAGTTAAGAGTGCTCAATTGATCTAAAATTTTTCCTAGTTCCATAGCAATCAAAAGTTCTTTCTTCCTTTGACTTATCGTTGGACCTTTTTTGTTCTCTCATCCATATTATTCTACACTTTTGTGAAATGAAAAGAAAAAAATTTTAATAATTGCATTAATCTTCTCTTGTGAAACCATGTAAATTGGATATAAAAAAAAATCGGTGTTATGTCTTTTAAACCCTTTTGGATGCCCCCAAATGGTCTATGTAGGGTCTGGTTTAGGGTTTCCTTTGTCACAAAAAAGAAGAAGGGTTTAGGGTTTAGAACAGAGACAACAGGCGGCGGAGATAATACAAAATGAAAAGAGGCGATTCGCTTTAAATTGACTATTTTACCCCCCCGTTAAAATATTCTGTTAAAGTTAACGGAGAACATTTTCACTAGCGAATTGCTCTATGACATCTAAGCCGTTCGTTAATAAATGAACGGTAGATAAATTATTTTATTATTATTTTTTCCGCGCCTCTTTTCCGTCACCGCAGCCGCCTCCGAAGTTGCTACCTCTTCGCCAGCTCCGACGCCTCATCTCAACCGTACGATCTCATCTCATCAGCTCCGATCCATCTGGTACCTTCTAACATAACATTAAGTCATTAACTTGAGAGTCCAATCTTGCGCACCTTCTATTGTCTTATTTTCTCTTCTCTTTTGCTCTCCTGGTAGTTGAGTTGAGTTGAGTTGAGTTGAGTTGTTGGGATGGGTAAAGCATCGAAGAAGAGGCATCTGCCCCAATCCCAATCGAAAATTACTATTGGTCAATTTCCGAATATAATCAATATTTCTAAAGGCCAAAATGGGTAGCCTGCTGGGCTACTGGTGCTAATTCACTAGTGACTAGAACCTGTGAGTACTGTAATAAACATTGGCTTAATAAATAAACAAATATATTTGTTCTCCTTGTAGGTGTTGTGGTTGTGTCCATGTGACAAATTTTGTTTATTTAAGACAGATAAACAACATTCATATGACAGTTTAGATGATGGAGAGCTATGACTAGTACTTGTTAATTTTTATTCTTTCATTGATAGTGATGATGATTACTTGCCTCTATTAACAGGGTGATGATAGTGATGAAAGCCATGATGAGGATAATGATTGCGACGATGATGATGCTGAAGGCGGCGATACCCCACCTAGAGGCTTTGCTGCTAAGAGTAATAATATGGACTAACCTTTTCTCATTGCTATTCTACACCCCTGACATGATCATATGGATTCATGACCTTATCTCTTTTAGCACTACAATTAGTTTATTGTCAGTGTTCTTCTAAAATCTTAACCATTATCTTGTATGGATTTCTTGGTTACATTTTACTTGAGCTGTTTGCCTCTCTTTGTTTTAATTGCTGAATGATGGAGTTTGGAATATATAGTTTATAATTCAATGCTATCCTTAGTTGTTAGGCAGGCAAAATACTTGAAGCAAAAATTTGGAGGAGGTGAAGATGAAATGGATGATGATGAAGATGAAAATGATGAAGAAGAAATAAATAAGAAATCATGGGGTGGAAGAAAGAATATATACTATAATGCAGATGCTGCAGATAATGAGGTTGGTTTAAACAATGAATGACATTAACTGTGCTTGGATACTCTGTTAGACTGATTTCTTGTCAGATGCATTTCTTATCATCTTTTCATTAAAAAAAAAAAAGTAATCTACCACCTTTCGCATGTTAAACTATATATCTAGTGTAGATAGTAGATACTGCTATCAAGAATGATGCATAACAGTAACAAACAGAATTCCTTCAGATGACATTTTTTTGATGATCTGCTGCTTTTTCACTCTGGCAGTTAACATATCCCGAATTTCTCTTTTTTGTGTTTGCACACAATGTAGGAACTGTCATTTTTGTTCTCACATGAATTATTATATTTGTTGTTACTAAAGATTGAATCAAGTGATCAAGAGTTACGAGAAGAAGAGGAGGCTGAAGTGTTGCGAATCCAGAGAGAGAACGCCAAGTCTCTTTCAATGGCAGATCTCGGATTACAAGATAGTGATGTAGATGAAAGTGATTCAGATAAAAAGACCCAGGTGATTAATGCCCATGCAATATTTCTTTTTTTTTTTTTTGTTCTAGTATTGGGTAATGTGTACATGATTGATCCAAATGTTACAATATAATAACTGACTATTGTTTTGCGGATTTGGAGATTGCTTTGAAAAAAGGATGCAAGGCATGAATGAAATTCTTCATATTGATTTACAATGCAGTACTGAGATTGTAATTCTCTTTTAACTTAGGGTGGTTTACAGGATGACAAATCCAAAGGGACAAGTAAATGGCATACCCTTGATGCCAGTTATGAGGAGATCAAGAAGGATGTTGGAGCCTTATCTAAGGAAGAGCAAATGGATGTTGTATTTAGGTAATCTTTATTTATGCACGATCTCATACTTCGTAGGTATGATTTGCTTGAACTGTCATAACTTTTATAATTTTTTTTCTCATAGTTCTGCTCCCGAGCTAATCGGTTTACTATCTGAACTTAATGAGGCTGTTGATCAACTGAAAGAGATTAAGGGAGATGATGACATGGTAGAACTTCTATTTTTCCATTAATTGAGGACCTTGTTTTGAGAATTAAATGTGCGACTTGCAAGTTTTTTTATTAATCTACCCAGTTTGATTATGTCATTGTATCTGCATCTGCAGGATTAGAATGTTACCCATTCTTGTTTTTTTTCTTCTCTTCTAGATTTTAGAGATATGTCAATGAGATGCTTGCTTTTCTTTTATTTATTTATTTATTTATTTTTTTGTGGTTTTCAAGGTGAATGATGTGGATGATATGGGAAAGGCTGGAATGGATCAGTCAGAAGCAAAAGAGGCACTGTTACTGATGTACTGTCAGGCGATCAGCTTTTATCTCCTCCTCAAATCAGAGGGCCTTTCTGTCCGCAATCATCCCATTATAGGCCACCTTGTTGAGATTAAGAACATGTTACAAAAGGTTTTCCCTCTTTTACCCACTTCTGTCTGTATATGACACAGAATAGCAGACTTTAAATCCCAAGTAAGCATCAGTAATGGAGGATAAGCCCCGAACAGTGTTGTAAACTACTGTTTTGATAATTGAATTAGCTTCATTATAATATCTTAATAATTATGTTATCAACTTATCATTGCATATATTCTATTATAGCAGGTAAATTATTTATTATTTAATTTTATATGTTTATTTCTGCAGATATTATAAGGACATCAAAAAGTCTGCAAAAGTTCAATTTAATTGGCTGTATAAGGATTAATTGATGGGTACCCATCCTACTGTCAAAATGTAAATACTGGTCCAAACAGTACATGCAAGGTTCCATGGTTATGCATGTATAGGGTGCCAATTAGACATCTGGTAGTAAAATCCTTCTCTCAATTAAACATCATGGTTGAATTGGGGAAGTATTTTGCATTTGTTGTTGCAGCCTTGCATCTTTGTGTCAAGGATAATACTATGCCTGCTGATTCTAAACCCTAAACTGTTTTTAAAACTGCACAGTTGAAAGAGATTGAAGGGAGAGTTCCTTCCCCAATCAAGCAGACTGCACATCTTTCAGGAAGTGCTGATACCCGTAAACTACGAGTTGCACAGGTCTCTCAGCAGCTAGAAAAACCTTCAAAGATGTTTTCCAGTGATGATGTAAAGCTAGTATATATGTTTCCCTCTTACAATGTAGTAATTTCTGCAAAAGTCTATATGACTAATTTGCTGGGAAAACCATGCAGCTCGAGGATAAAATTGATCAGCAGCAGCCTGTCAAAGAGACTGCAAGTCAGAATGCTAAGCATAAGGATCAGGTATTTATATTGTTTCTTGACTTCATGTTGCACTTTGTATTAAGGATTTGGTTTTCATACTAGTTACTTATGCAAGATTACTGTGGCCTTTGTCATCTTTTCTGAAAAAAATTATGCCATGAAGTGCTGATGATTTGGTTTGAAAATCCAAGCAAGGATTATTAAACTGAATTACAATTTGTGTAAATTTGTGATTTGAGGTATTAGTTTTATTACTAGCTGATAGTCAGTCTCTAGTTTGTCTGCTATTACATTTGCTTTCTTTGCATTGAAAGAATGAAGCTGACCTTGTAGCTGGTTCATGCAGTATGTTAAAATAGGTTCACAGAGTTTAGAAATGCTGAAAATAAGACCCAATCTTGAGGCCAAGTTGAAAGAAAAAGGCTTATACAATAGCAAGACCAAGCTGAAGAAGTCATTGAGCATAAAACCGACTAATGGGTACTTCCAAACTGAATTTCATGTTTGTTGTGTATTCGATGTGATTATTTTTCTCATATTCCTCATGTGGATATGCTAGCAGAAGTTTTGCTGGTAGTGATGATTTTGATGATGAGATACAAAATGCTAAGAGCATCAGCAAGAGCAAGTTATCACAATTAGTCAGCAATAAAGTTAAAATGGTTAAGGTATGTGAAGATTACTGATAAAAACAACTATTGTTCCATTTCCTTCCCTTTTTATATAAGGATCTAATTGCTCCGGATGAATGTTGCCAACTGTTCTTTTGCTAAAAAACTTTTAGCAAAGCAAGTAGTTCTTCATGAAAAAGAAGAGATTAAATAATTTTTAAGCGGTGATATACTGATATTCCCTAGTGGCGGTATTCTATAATCTAAGAGCATTTGTTTGTTATTATTTTCATGTGTTAGTTGGCCTCTGGTGATGATGATCTGCCCAAGAGAGATGACATTGGTGAACGGAGGAGAAAGCACGAGCTTCGTGTACTTGGGAGAATTGGCGTCAACAATGACAATGAAGATGATGGTAATCATGATGATCGCAACGACAATGACGATAAGGAGGTGCATTGCGATGTGTCAGATGATGATGATGATGATGCATCAGAGGATGAATTTTACAAGCAGGCCAAGAGAAAGCGTGTCGAGAAGCTAATCACCAGACAGCAACTGAATGCAGCTTATCTCTCTCTCTCTCTACATGCACACACATTACATTGAAGAAAACAATTATTCTCCAACCTAAATGACAGAACGGGTAATGTTTTATGGTTGATGCTTCATGTTGTACCTGCAACTTGAATCAAATAACTCAGTTTGTCTGATGCTTCATGTTTTATGGTTGCCGTCATGTCTCAGGTACAACATGCTATCTGTTAGGCTATTAGGGTGCCCTTAATTGAGTTGCGCCTTAAAACTGCTCGGTTTTGTGGTGCTTTCACGCAGAGCGATTTTTTTTTCATCATTTTAAAATCCTCTTTTGGAATAACTTCTATATCGTCTTTGTACCAGGAAACAAATTGTTCCTTCAGTGGATGAAGCAGAACAGCAAGCTGATGGTAAACGCCTTATCTCCTATCAGGTGGGTTTTCTTAATCTGAATTGATCTCCTGACATTATGCACCATGCATATTTTTTTTGTATCTCTTGTTAGGGTGCAATCAAATTGCCTAAAGCTGCCTGGCTAGCTTTGTTGGGTTGTGGAATTGTGGTTAAAAACTTAAGATCTATTAACTTCGAGATGATTTTACCTATCATGACTGAAATAAACATGTGCATTAGGCATGTCAAGGCCATCATTAACCCATGTTATCTGATGAGCACAGCCTTTTCATCTAAACACAGTTCAGCCAGTTTATTGGTGAATAATGTCTAAATTTCTAATTAATTATCACATTTTGATAAAGGAAAGTAACAGTTCAATTGGATTTGGAATTTAAGATGAATCCTACCTTGTACGACCAAAGGTTGGTAAATTTGGTTCATGTTAGACACAACACAACTCATTTGAGATCTGAGATTATTGGCGCTTTTGGTCGTGCTGATCATCTATAAGTAAATACTTGCTATTGTTTGCAGATGAATAAGAACAAGGGATTGACTAGACATAGGAAGAAGGATTTGAAGAATCCGAGGAAGAAGTACAGGGTAAGAATCACACTATTCTCTTCTATATCTCTGTGTCATCCCTGGTTGTTTACTGTTATTGAGATGATTTGTTGGTTGATCAGGCAAAGCACAGCAAATGGGAAAAGAGGCGGAAAGGTCAAGTGCGTGACATCAGGCAGGCCTCCAATTCTTATGGCGGCGAATCATCTGGAATCAATCCATTTGTTAGTCACAGTGTTAGGTTTTAGTTTGAATGATACATCTGTTTTAGATAAATTAAAAATGACCAAGCTATCCATATACATTTTATTATTAAGCATGAGTGGGGGATGTAGGCAATTCTTAATGTAATGTAATTGAATTTATTCATTCTAATTTAGTTGTCAGCGATTTGTTGGTTGTGTACAGATAAATCTCAACATGTCGGGTCCCAATTCTTATTTTTATGTCTCCAGCCTGCTCCAGGCCTAATTAATAATTTTCTTTTCTCTTGTTATCTCATAAAAGTAATAAGGGAACCTTTTCTCTTGACTCTTGTCATGTTGCGCCGATGGGTCATAACTCATCGGTTACCTAATTTGCGTGACAGAATTCGATGCACTTGAATCTTGTCGGTTTGGTCTTTTAATTTTAATGAAATTTACTTTGGACTTGGAGAGAAAATATCAGTAGTTTAATCCAAAATAATTATGCTTAACTTTATACATATAAACTAAGAAAGAAAAATAACTATTAACCCTTCAAATTATCAGAATAAACAAGAGCTTGTGTAAGATATTCGCGCCCATATATTCTCCTTTAATTCCATTTGTCCTTCAAATTATCTTTGTTGGAAGTTCTTTATGGACATTTAAATTTGACATAAGTTAAGAAATTTGACTTCAGTTTACCATAAAAGAAATAGTTCTTTTACCTTATTCAACCAATCCGAAGCTGCCAATGACTAAAGTACGGCAAACTAGCTCCAATAATACTTATGTAATACATATGATCTCATTTTTTATAATAACTACATCATATGGAGCGTTTTTGTTTAAACTCGACAACAGTTTTGATCGAATGAGAAATCAGTCTCGATATTATTAATCAACCCCCGAATATACCGGACTCTGTACAGGAGTCCATCAGTAACAGAGCTATCAATGTGTTACCGGATTTGGTCTTTTATAGATTTATTTTTATTGCATACGGGACTTACTCAGATTTAGCTAAACTTTAAGAGGGACAACCACTTTGTGCTTATCATATACGGACAAGTACTTTGAACATAAATTCTATCAACTATGCAGTAATTGAATGATGGTATTATCTTTCGATCAACTGTTTTCACTTTTGTTTCCATTCAGACTTCAGAGTATGTTAATCAGGGTATTTTTCTTGATATATATATACTGCAAGAAATCGGAGTGCCCCAATCAACAAATCATGACAAGCTAGAAATTAATGAGCTTGAGATCTTACAGGCACATGGTGTGGTGAGTCGCTGAACACCATTCAAACTTCAAAGAGTCAAGACTCAACAATGTAAAGAACCTCAGTTTTTGACCTCTAAAATTGCTACACCGTGTGATGCCAAACATCTGTATCTGGAAGGCTCCACATTAATTTGTTGACTCAACGTACAATGTAAAAAACGTTCATAAAAAAAAAAAATGTTAAAAACCTCAGTCTTCTCTAATTCTACTTTTTATATATATTCATATTTTTAGCAGCAGTTTCCCTACGGTCTTATAATTTCCCAAAAAAAAAAAAAAAAAAAAAATTGGCTGAAGTTTAGCGGCGTATCAGTAATTCAAACCTATAAAATGGTAATAATAAATAAATAAATTACGAAACATAAGTGGACTATAGTATAAAGCAACAAAACACATGACTGCGGGCATAAGCATAAGATATATTCCATCAGCACAGCAACAAATGTATGTAAATCAAAACATAAACAATAATGTTGATTATTATTTATAGGGATATCACAGTTATTTTTTTTAATAATTTTGACAATCGTAAAAAAAAAAAAATTTGGAATTTTATGATGTTGATATTACCTATAGAGTACAAATATTATATCTATAAATATTATGATGTTTGGTGCAGCTTTACCATTTATCAAGTAAATCACATTTTTTAATGATCTATTGTCAAGATACACTACCCGTATTTGTAACATATGTAATTTAGTAGACTAATAAAAAATATTTTCCATCAGACATGGTTATTTCCACAAGACTGTATTGTGAATTTTAATGTTTATGTATAATATAATCGTCATGATGATTATTCATTAAAGTAATTAAGGATTATATTTCTAAAATACAGTTAAGTTTTTATGTCTATACACGGACAACGAGTGGAGTCGGGATAAATATAAATCGCAACTCCAAAATCAAAATAATACACAACTTGAAGAACTTTAATTGCTCCTACCTCTTCCTCTCAATTTGCGATGCAAATCTTTCTGTAATAGTGTATTTATTTATTTATTTTTTGTGTTTGAATAGCATTAATTTGTAATTTTCTAGTGTAACTTGTAATAAGGAGAAATTTCTCAATCAACTTCCCATTTATTTTTGCCTATGCTAAAAAGTTGACCCTCACCTAAACCGAATTAATAAGAAGCATAAATGGCAATTGACGTTGTCTCCTCATAAAAGAAGTAACACCAACCAACATTGACCTTCTCTGCCTCTCCTCTCACTTCACTCTCCTAGGAAAAGATCTCTCTCAAACCCCAAAACACCTCCCCCAAAGCCCCCAAACACACACATAGATAAAGGGTAAAAAAAGGAGAAATATCTAATATGGTGACCCAAAATGATCAAGCTCATGGATCATCGGACCAGCTTGAGGCCGTACTCACCGACAATACAATCACATGGTTCCGGCGAATGCAAAGGGCTACCTTCATAGAAATGCAGCTACTAATGCCGCTTGCTGCGCCAGCAGCCGTCGTGTACATGATGATCAGTGTCATGTCAATTGCTTCGCAAACGTTCTGTGGCCACATCGGCAATCTCGAGTTTGCCGCTGCTGCTCTTGGAAACAATGGCATTCAAGTCTTTGCCTACGGTCTCTTGGTCTGGATGTTTTAATTCCTTTTTCTTTCCTCTTGGTTTATTAATTAGTTGTTGATAGTGAAATGATATTAGTTTAATTGCTTAGGTAATGTGAGGTTTTCAGTGTCTTTTAGGAACTATTTTTTTTTTTTAATTTACATTCAGGAACTAAAATACTGTTACTAAGAGCACAACAGACAACAAATATCTTAAACATTTATGATTCTGAAAGTAGTAACATGTGTTTGGTCATCACAACAGACAACTCATTGCAATCTACAATATTATTATATATATCTGTTCACAAGGAATCCAAAATCAAGTACTAATAAACTAAGGATTATTAACTAGGTAGTAAATATTAGTAATTTATTAGGAACAAGATTCAATTGGAGTAAGAGTCAATTGGGCAGGTAGGGTACAAATTATTTGAGTACGGATCCTCTGGTCTGGTAAAAAAATGTTTTTCTGTACATTGATCATTTTACACAAGGGTTCACCAAAAAAGAGAACACTGGAAAGGCCTTTATTGTGTGAGAGAGCAAATGGACCCAAATTTCAGTGATCCGTATACAGACAAATCTCAACATGTTGGGTCCCAAATCTTATTCCTGTAAAATTATATTCCTGGCCGAAGTAACATTTTTCTCCTATCCTTGTTTTCTCAGAAAGAAAAAAGGAAACCTTTTTCTCTGGACTCTTGTCACGTTGCGCCGATGTGTCACCGGTCACCTGCTTTGTGTGACACTTCGAATCACTTGACTCTTCTTGGTTTGCTTTTTGTTTTTGTTTATGTTTTTTTTTTTTGGACGTAATTTACTTTGGGCTGAGATAAATATCAGTGGTATTAGAACAAAGAAACTACTGCAGCTATGATATATTTGAGCTGTTTAGAAGTAAAAAAAAAAAAAATGATATGTGTATAAAAAATTGTTCCTCTAGAAATATCGGATATATATTTTTTATTTTATCTCAGTTTTTTTTAATAACTAAAAAATGGTTTTCGGTAAAGCGAAAACAATTTTTATCTATATCTATGATTTCTTATATGAAATTAAGAATTTTAAAAAATAATTAAAAGTATAGGAATGAAATCTCTACATAAAAAGGAGAGGGCTTCAACTCTCAATAAAAAAAAAATGCCATAACCTCATCGAAACTTTTAGTTTAATTTGCTCACTAAAGTGAAAGTTTGATATTTGTTTATTCAATCTCACACACTTTATTAATCATCGCAATTTCGGGGATAAATCCAAACTAATTTTATTTAAGTTACTTTTTTTTGTAAAAAAAATTAAGAAATAAATTTCAATTTAAAATAATAGATGGCTATATTTTTCTGTGTTTGTTCGGAAAAAAAAATCAAGAAAGAAATAAAGTTTAGATTTTTTGTATTCAATCTCACACGCTTTATTAATCATCGCCATTTGTGGATTAAATCCAAACTAATTTTATTGAAGTTACTTTTTTTTTTTAAAAAAATAAGAAATAAATTTTAATTTAAAATAATAGATGGCTATATTTTTCTGTGTTATTTCGGGAATAAAATATCAAGAAAGAAATAAACCCTTGTCCTTTATTTTCTACTAACTTCATTCCCTGGTCCGCTTCTTTCTTTCACCCCATTTAATTCCGTTTTATTTCCATCACAATGTCAAATACATCATCGCAGCCAAGGGCGCCAATCTCTTTGAAGCCTAATTGGTGTGCTATCACAATGAGGTATATATGGTGGCATGGCGCCTTGGTTACCGCTTAGTGTGTCATAGTTCTGACACAGACTGTGGTCTGGTTCATGGGCAAGTGCTCAATTAGAACTCCATCCTTCAGTGTGAGGTTGATTGAGTGGTTGGAGGTCTTGTTAGCACAAGTAGTGGGCATCTCTCTAAAGTGTGACATTTCATCGAACAAGTTGTGGGTGTTATTTTGTGGTTGATAATTTGCTCCCGTTTCTTTGTCAAAGATGTTTGATTCCTTGATGGGGTTTCTGGATGAGAGATGTACTCTGTTGAGCAATCTCAACCATTGTTGTTGACATGCAGGTTTCTGATTTTTAAACTTGCTGAAGCTTGGATCACAATTGCTCTCAATTCTCATAGCATGTTGAATTTTGAAGAGTTATGAAAATGAGAAAGTATTTCTATTGTTGTTTCTCTGTAAAACATTTACAATGGCTGTGCAAGAATATTTATAGATCTAACAAGGCCTCACTACCGTTACTCTATTTCCTATTCCAAAAATTATTAATGCCTATTTACAATTCAACAGTAACATTTCAAAGAAGTGAAAGTAGGCTGTTGACTTCCTAAATTTCTCAACAAATATATACACCTATATTACTTTATTCGTGTGGTAAATGTTGTATATATTGTTTAGCTAAAGTATGTATAATATCTTTGAGCATTATCTTCTCAACATTTGTTGCTTGCAGTTGCTTGAGAGTAAAGAATGGATTTTGCATGATTTGGTTGGGATCAATCAAATACCAATATAAGCAATTATATTTTTAATGTTCATTATCAGAACTAAAAATTATTATGTCACTATTTTAAACAGCTAGGAATGGGGAGTGCTGTAGAAACACTATGTGGTCAGGCATATGGTGCAGAGAGATACGAGATGCTCGGAGTATACCTACAGAGATCTACAGTACTACTAATGGCAACTGGCATCCCTCTGACAGTAATATATGTTTTCTCTGATCCGATTCTGAGAATCCTGGGCGAATCCCCTGAAATTTCAAAAGCAGCTGCATTGTATGTTTATGGATTGATCCCTCAAATCTTTGCATATGCTGCAAATTTCCCCATTCAAAAGTTCCTACAAGCCCAAAGTATTGTTGCACCAAGTGCCTACATTCTTGTAGGAACTTTTATTTTCCATTTGCTGGTGAGTTGGGTGGTGGTGTTCAAACTCGGATTTGGGCTTGTTGGGGCATCTCTGGTTCTCAGCCTGAGCTGGTGGGTCTACGTTGGGGCTCAGTTCATATACATTGTGAAAAGCCCGAAATGCAAGTCCACATGGACTGGGTTTACATGGCAGGCGTTTGTGGGGCTGCCTGATTTTCTGAAGCTTTCAACTGCGTCAGCTGTTATGTTGTGCCTTGAGACATGGAACTTTCAGATACTCGTTCTCATGGCTGGTATGCTTGAGAATCCACAACTGTCCCTTGATGCACTAACAGTTTGGTAATTTTTTTCCTTTCATTTTTCTATCCTTTTTTCTCTCATTTTCTTATGGATACTATTACAAACTCATGGTTTCCAATTTGCAAAATGTGAATTATGGTATGCATTGTTCAGGTTTTATTTATCAAATTTTAGAATTCTTTTATTAGTTGCTAATTCCATTAAACAAACTCTGATATTGTAACACAGTGCTAACGTTAGAAATAATTTCACGGTGCAGCACATCAATTATTGGCTGGGAGTTCATGATCTCAGTTGGATTCAATGCTGCTGTAAGGTTAGTTCTTAATCAATCTACAGTGACCAGCAACTGAGGGGAAAACCTTTTGCTATGTATTGAACCCAATATTATTTAACTTCAATAGTAAACTTGATCCACCAAGAACCTTTTTTCTTTACACCAAATTTTATTTTAGCCAACAAGTTACTGTTTATTCTCATTTGTTCAATGTTCCAATTCTCATCAAGCACTCAATATGTGTTCTAAGCAGCACAAGCAAGAATTGTTTACCAGTTCATACTGCCTTTCCATTAAAAAAACGTCTTTCTATCTCAATTTTTCAATTACCAGCGTGCGAGTTGGCAACGAGCTCGGTGCAGGAAATGCAAGGTCAGCAGAATTTTCAACAATGGTGGCAACAGTTGTATCCACCATAATTTCGGTCCTTGTTGCTGTCCTTGTGATGCTTTTTAGGAGCAAAATTAGCTATATTTTCACTGGAGGAGAGACTGTGGCCAATGCAGTCTCTGACCTGTGCCCTTTGCTCGCCACTAGCATTCTTGTCAGTGGTGTTCAGCCAGTTTTATCTGGTAATTAGTTGGATTTACACTTGGTAAAAGAACAAAATAAGTATCAATGGCTGCTGGTGCAGGGACCTTAGACAGGATTTTACAGTATCTGAGAGCTTGCATTAATTTAATCAATTGATTTGCTTGTTGATTTTGCTAAAGTTTTTTGGCATGATTTATAAATGTGAAATCATAGTTCTATGTGGCTCCTGATATTGGTTGGTAGCATTTTTTTGCTTATCCTTTATATTCGGTAATTATTTCTTTTACACATATTTTACATATGAAGGTGTTGCTGTGGGAAGTGGATGGCAAGCCCTGGTAGCATACATAAATGTTGCATGCTATTACTTGGTAGGAATTCCTCTTGGTGCTTTCTTAGGCTTTAAGCAAGGATATGGAATAAAGGTAAGATCATATATAGATTATACAGTGTCAAAAATTGTTACAAAAGAAGTGTAATTTCAGGATAAGACTAGCTGGTACTGCATGAATGGTAGAATAATGATATGTTAATTTAAGGATATAGCCAACTTAAGGTCAACTGTGCTAATTTAACAATAATTTGTACTGATTTTATACTGATTCAAAATTATACCAATTTTTGGTATTACAATAGCCAAACAATATTTCCGCATCACAAATAATTTTTGGTCTGATTCTGATCACAAAGATCATATTGAATAAAATTAAAAAAAAAAAAATCAGGTGTTAATTTTCCCTAAATTAAGGTAAAATCAAATGCAGGGTTTGTGGGGAGGAGTGCTAGGAGGCAGTATCGTACAAACTCTTCTTCTCATTTGGATCACTCTCCGTACTAATTGGGACAAAGAGGTACCAAATGATTCCAGGCCTTAAAAGTTAAATGTCTCTCAAGATCTTTCTCATCAATTTGATCAAAACAAATAAATTCATGTTCACTTGGCCTACTAAAGAAAACTTTTTCTTTGAACTCCAACTTGGAATAATCAGGTTGATGAGGCAAGGAAAAGATTGGAAAAGTGGGATGACATCAAGCAACCTCTCCTGGCAGATGCTGAAACTTGAAGAACCTGGTTTGATATTGTTAGATTTATTATTGTCATAAGATTTTGTTTTGGCGAACTTCTGATGAAAAAATTTTTACCTCCTCAAATGTTCTCGTTGATTTTGTCTATGGAAAAGTCATGAGATCACACCATACTGGTAAATCTCCTTATTAGATAACCGATGTTAAACTTCAGAAGATCATATTGCATTTCTTCGAAGTAAATTAAAGACATTGATAATCATTTCTCATCAATAGAGAAAGATTGTTGATTATCTTATCAAGTTCGCTAGGCAATAGTGAAAGCCAATCAATTTGATATCAATCACTTTACTGATGCTAAATCTTCAATGTTGCACATACCTTGTACGCTCTGTCAAGTGGAGCATATCCCAAGCTCTCTAGTAAAGACCCACCTTCCATTAATCAAATTCATTACAAAATCGTGCAAATCTTAGGGCCTGATCGGAATGATTCTTTTAAAGAGTTCAATTCATATCAATAGAATAGAGTTCAATATTGTTGAAAGATAACGACCAACTTTGAAAATTTGCTACGCTAGAGCGGTTCAAGAGACGGTCTTGAATCCCGTTCGCTGTCAAATTGATGTATAACTAGTCTTTTCATCGCGCGAAGCGCGATGAAGTTGGATGGGCAGTCAATGCCGGAACCAGTGTTTTGGCATCATAATACTTAATTATTATTTTTGCAATAATCTATCATTATTTTTCTATTTGCGAGAACATGCAGCATATTTTCTGCTTGAATCGGTTGTAACATTGTCATTATTTAATTTGACACTTCAAATTTTTCATCCAAAATAAGGCACGAAGAAATAAAAATACATTACCTTACAAAAAAGGAACTAAAAATAGCGAGGGTACGGATCACTTGACTGTTATATCACATGCAATCATAACCAAAAATAGCTCTAACTGTATCTAATTGTATCTATGTTTACAAAATAAAATAACATAGATATATGTTTTGAAATAAAAAAGCAACCGAAACTAATTAATTTCTCTAAAAAACCTTATACCTGATAACAAATGTAGTCGAGATCAGTGATTCCTCTCAAGTAACTAAGTGAACATGAACTAACTTGTAGGAGCGAGACACCTTAAATATCTGCTTAAGAAATATGAAATAACACACATATTATAAGAATTAAAAATTAATTACATGAAGTATCCATAAATTTTCTTTTATCTCCAAATTAACGTGGCCAATTACAAACTTAAATTCGTCGAGGAAAGATGTAAGGTTTAAAAATGAATATTTTCTATGTCTGTTTCTTAGAACTGGGATGTATAAATTTTGCTATCAGTATTGGTTCGAATACTGGTCCCAATAGTGGTACATGATGTATTATTATTTTTATTTTATTTTAATGAAAATTGCTGCGTAACACCAGCCGTCAATAAAAAAATGAATATCTCTCGAGATGTTACAGTGAAAGAAATGGAATAATAATTATAGAGCAGATAGTTGATTATGCTATCAAGCTTCTTTTGATTCAAAGCTGCAATTTCTTCCTCTGCTAATATACTTAATGAATTTTTTCCTTTCGTACCATCACAATGTAGTCTTTCCATGGAGATTTCAAAAGCAATCTTTTAATCTATGATATATAAAATCTCTGAATAGTCTATTTTCATGCAAGATAAATAATTAAAGTTTCATGTGAAACTTCATATCGAAAATATGAAGGAAATGGTATGTAGAATAGAAAGATCCTAAATTTCATCATCGCCACAGAAAAAAAAAGAGCATAATACCTAAGAGGAGGCAAATTAATAAGTGATCATGGTTTGCACGTGCTAATTATGACACTTTACTAAGCATCATAAAAGCAAGAAACTAACCTATTGCATGCTCTTCTCTTGAAATAGGCAGAGTCTGTCATGTCAATCCTTGCTGGTACGACTCTTATATATCTTCTGAAAAACATTATCAACATCCAATAAAAAAAAACCTCTTGAAGCCATTCTTGCAATTGAAGAACACATAATTAGTATCTTAAACTTAATTTCCTTAGAATTGAAGGGCGAGAGTTGTAGGAAAAGTTGCTTGTTGGCAATTGTATACTTTGACAAATTGAAACCCACTTTTACATTACCATTTTCTTCAAATATGGAATTGATTCAATTTTACAATTCGAAGCATAGAAGCTAAAACCGTGTAGTGCAAGAAATTAAAGAAAATTATCAGTCCAAATTTGTAAGAAGTCTAAGAAACATAAAACAGCAAAAAAGCATCACTTCTTAGCTGCAATTATTTCCTGACAAACTGAATTCACTTTATGAATTGTTTTCCATATTAAGAAGTCCAGTTAACTCTGCCTGTATTAAGCTTTGCTTGCACTGTTTAGTACAGCTCGGTCCCAAGTCCGAGTAAAAGGAGGAGGGTTGTGATAGGTTTGGCGAGCCAACGTAAAAGAACCCAGCTATCTTCATGGAAATGAGACCCAATCATTAAGAAGTCCAGTGCAGGTGGCTAATCTCACAACCTGCTAGAAAAACATGAAAGAAATTCAGCAACAAAACAATAGCACAGAACTTACAGACAACCCTTGCAAAATTTTAAAGTTCGTTCCCAAGTAAGCTGACAGCTCTTCCTTCCTTCCCTTTCTCCTTTGCCGATCTCCGTCAATCGTCGCCTTTCTCCATTGCCTCAAGAAGGTGAGATACATCTCTTCTTGCAATCCGTAGTCCATCGTTTCTCCACTCGAAGACAAATGCCTCTTTGCCTTTCTCTTCTCCAGTCTAGGATTTGGGCTTCAAAAGAGCAGGATCACCGCACGACTCTATTACCCTATATGCCATGCCCGATAAGAGTCATCATCAAAGGCAACTTGGCAGATTTTAGAGAATTTTTAAAAAAAGGTAGCATATATCGTTAAATGTTTTAGCATACTGGTAAATGACCATAGAAAATATTGACCACTTTACCCTCCAACAAAAAAAAATTAATTCTATACACACATTTTTTACCCGACCAAGGTTTACTTTTATGAGCTATCTGGATTTGCAAATGTGAATTACTGCATGTGTCATGCTATACCTAATGTTGCACCGTGAAATACATATAATAAATCTTTTGCATCATGGTTCACCAGAAAAATAGATTTTACACTGATTTAAGGAGGCGTGGCAATCTGTTCAGCTACAATGTTATGAGAGGGCATGGTTTTTTTTACAGATCATGAGGAAAAATATGGTCTATCAATTTTATAAAGCAAAGCTAATAAGCTCCTAAAAAATCAATTTATAAATTAATGGTACTAATTGACAATGAACTTCTGAAATTTTCTAGCACTTTATCAGCTCGGCATCCCTTTATGAGCCCTCTGAATTGCAAACACGATACTATATCTATATGTCTCATGCTTCACCTAATAATTTTGATGGCAAATAGAAACAGTGAATAATTTGCATCATGCATTACCCCTAATATCTCAAGTGCCATGTACAAAGAAAGACCTTTAGTTGAGTTGGTATTAGATGGCAAAATTGAAATAGCAGTCTGCTAATTGGAGAGTATGTAAATAGCACAGAGACTATTTGCAGAAAGGCATTGTTCTATTGGTACATCCTAAAGAGAACACATTCAACAACAGTCATGAACACCTGAAATTTTTTTCCCAAAGCGAATGAAATATATGCTATCCAAAATGTATTAATCACATCGGTTCGATAAAGAATTAGTAGATGTATGCGACTTAAGATGAACTTATTTAAATCACTCTATCTCTACATATATTTTTAAAAACATTATTAATCTGGTTTTATTTCTACTAACCTGTCCTCAGTTTGTATTTTTCATTCTTATCGATCACATAAATGTATTTTTATAGTTTTTCCTATTTTTTTGGTGTAACTGCATGAAGTATGAAAATGCAAATATTTTTTAGATTTTGGAATCATTAGAAGGAATTTTTAGATTTTCAAAAAGGAAAATTAAAGAGTAGTAGTGACTATATCAATGTTCCTTTTAATGTTGTACATTGTGATCAAAATTTCTATTCTGTACTGAAGAAATTGAATCACCAAAATTAATAGAATCAGAAAAGACACAGCATTCAATTAAAGATCGCAACCTTCTATTTTATTATATTACTTCAATTTCTATGCGCTTATCCTGAACAAAATCTGTATCGACTCTATTACTTACCTGAACGCTGATAATCTAAGAAGAGATGTGCCCTTATAGATGTGTTATTGGCATCCCCACTGACAGCGGCAGACTTCTGATCCTAACAAAATCCGGCTAAGGTGAACTAAGTATGCAAAAAAAAAAAAAAAAAAAAAAAAAAAAAAACACAAAATTTGTGACAAAGCAAACCCTAAGAGAAGAGAAAAAAGACATGGGGAATCCCAAACAGTACCAAGACACGTACTGTGCAAGACTATATTAAATCAAAGAAAATAAAGAGAATAAAAAACAATAAGAAAGAAAGAGAAGCGTTCTCAACCTTATCTGAGGTCGTCGATCAATCGGCCAAGCTACTTGATCTGCTCTTCGTTTCAAACCTCGTGCCACCATTGCTTTTCCTCTGTCGATCTGGCACAAAAAATGCACGTACAATCTGTGAGAAAGAGAAATCGGACGCATGAGCAAAGAGAGAAAGAGAAGAATAGACAGAGGGAGAAAGGTCGCAGAGAGAAAGAGAGATTATTGGTTCAGACCTCTAGGTTGGGTAGAAAGAAGCCTATCTAGCTGTGATCGCTGATCCCCATCTCCCTACCACTCTATCTCTCTCCATCTCTCCATTTTGGTGAAGCGCATGTGTTCAAGAGGAGAAGGATGAAGCTTTCTGTCTCTTCTGCTCTCCTGTTTGGGTCCGTGCAGAGAAAAGTGAAGGATGGAACAAGGGTCCAGAAGCAGAAGAAGCAGAAGTTGATTGATCGTGCAGCCTTTGTGCGTCTGAGAATTTAAATATAAAGGGACTTAAGAAATTCTTTGCAACACGAAAACCTACAACAAACCACGCAAAGAAAATCTACAGTGCAGATGGATAGTGGAGACGTTCCTACAGTCGTTCCTACGTCTGCACGAATCTAAACAGAAAGACGCCTAAGCAACTCTGTGCGGCACAGAAGGCAACAACAAACAGAGCATGGAATATCCACAAAACAAATTGCCAGTGGAGACGAATGGACCCGATGAAATCCGTCGCAAAACACATGCAAATCAGACGGCCAGTATTGACGTGAAGGTAACTGTAGAATAAGTCAGTTGAAATTGAAGGATTGTTGGATTGGATTGGATTGGATGGATTGGATGGATTGGAAGGATGGATGGATGTTGGATTGGATTGGATGGATATATATAAATATAATTTAAAAGTTTGTCTTTTTCCCTGTAATCTAAATAACATACCAACAATTTTTTTAACACAACAAAAAATTCTTAAATTTGGTAATAATATGAACATATTTTGAAAAAGAAAAAAAAATTGTTAACAAGTACGACGCCCGTTCAATTAATCTATTCGTTTAATTCATGTAATTGTTTAGCATAATTTAATTAAAAAGGAACTTATTAAAGCTAAAGCTGATTTAAAAAAAATCCTCTGCACGAAATAAAATACTACTTATTGGGTCCGAAGCACCAATGTGAGAATGTTAGCTCATTTTTTTTCAATTGTACACCAAGCTGGTACTAGGTAGTTCCTGTCAGCATTTATGCTGGCGAGAATATTGACTTGACTAATGACAAAATTTGGAAGTCTATACCCTCTCTCTTTTACAATTGAATCATTGAATGCGGAATGACTACACTCCCACGTTTCATAATGGAATGCGCAATGATTACTCCACTGTGTTTTATTTTTTTTCAGAAGACCGACTTGAATATTTGGCAGCTTTCGTCATGCAGCTATATGTAACTCAGCTTTCTTCATTGTCTACTCGGATGGTCCAAATCATTCATTTAAATAACACTGTAAGTCTACGGTGGAGAATACAATGGGAAGTGTGACACATCGTTTTGTTTTTATTAGTTCTCTTTCTGGTATAAATAAGTCTCGCATTATAGTTGATTTTAATTAAGCGGTAGGGAGAAAATGTTTTCTGCTCAAGTAAAGTGTGTATATGCATATTTTTGCAATCAACAATTTTAATTAACTCCATTCCACTTATTTTTAGATGCACAGATTTGCTAAAATTTTAGGAAAGAACATGCAAGTTAATACAAAGTTGTGTAAAATAAGTAAAAACATTAATATTATAATGAAATTAATATATAAATGTAGGGGACTGAAAATAAAAACCTTAATTAATTAATTGTCTTAATTAGCGTGACTAATACAAAGTAACAAGACTTGGACCACTTGGTGCCTTGACTTTGTCAATTTAAGATAAAATCGAAGTCTCGTAGTGGTAGTTCGGTATCAACTATAAAAAGCTTTCTATTGGTTTTTTTCTAAAAAAATTCAAACCCGGCCGTAAGGATAAAACTTAAAAGACTGCTCTACTGTTTCTTGGATAATGAAAAAAAAAAAAAAACTCCTCCACTTCCGCATAGTCTTCAGTCAACTCGGATAGCACAAATATAAAAAGAAAAAAAATGTTTAGTTCAGTCCTCACTTTCGTCCTTTCACTTTCAGAGGGCTTGTGCTGGTATTTCTAGCAAGTGCTTTCGCCAGTCTTAAGACTTAAACTTCATGGTAAAAATTGGTGGTAAAGTAATTCTCCAGTCTTAATTATGGTTGATAGTAAATGAAATAGCCCCTCAAGTTTTGTATAAAATTAATTTAAAATCTCCCACCGCCTAATGTAGTAAATATATACGTCGAAAATGCTCAAATAGCTGCACATCTATATATATATACATAATCCTTATTCATGAATAAACAATTCTATCTAATTCTTATTCACAATTTTTATTCACGAATAGACTATTCATTCTTATTCACTCCATCTCCAAACACATCCTATAAGTCCATGATTGGGCTCACCTTCTTTTCCATTTTTCACAAAAAGTTGTAACAATAGTATTTTTTTTTTCTTTTTTTTTTTTTGTGCCACTTCGTATATATGTAATTCAGTTGAACGGATTATTATAGCAGTTAGCAATCTATAAAAAAAAAAAAAAAATAGATCGCACAACGCACCATGCCTCACTAGTTAGCATCCTAATTTGCTGAATTTTATTCTTTGACAATGGTTCTTAAATTATTGATTTTTGTGTACTAAATGACTATTCATTGATCTTTAAAATTTTAATACAAACACAGTGGGCAGCTGGAGTGTTTATTATTAAATTATTTTTTATTATATAATATTAACAATTCGCTATATGTAAAAGTCATATTAAAAAAATTTCCGCTAGAATGATACACATCGATCGTAAGTCCTGTGTCATTTATAAATTCATCGCCACGTACAAGTTTTAACTAAACTACACAGAATCGAGCTGTTAGCACTAAGGCATATGCATTCCCCAGGAATATCTGTTGCAGTGAATCGAGCTGTTGTTGCCTTCCAAGCGGGCAAACCTTTAAGATTGCCATCAACAACCTTTCAACTCTCTCGTCAACCTCCTTTCAACTCTCTCGTCAACTGTGACATGAAACATCAACAACGTTTGTTCGGACCTTTATTATACATTTCTACCCTTACTAGCTAATAATATTAAATAAACGCATTTGCCGGATGCACTATAAAAACAATCAAATTTAAACCCAACCCATCGCACGAGAGAAGCAATGAGTTACAATTCCACTGCCATGTTATTGGCACTTGTACTGCTGCTTCTGGCGCAGTGGACGAGTGTAAGCGGGTCAGGTCGGAGATGCAAGGAAGAAGAGAGGCGGGCTTTGTTACATATCAAGGCCGAGTTGCTACAGATCAAACCTTCTTTGTCTTTTCCTGAGTGGGAGGGTGAGGAGTGCTGCGGATGGGAAAGAGTCGCTTGTGATCCTATAACCAAGCACGTCATAAAACTTGACCTCGGTGGTCTCAGGGCTAATTATTTCGATGGGGAAATGCTATTAAATGCAACAATGTTCTTGCCTCTCCGACAACTAACATCTCTTTCACTATCCGGACTTAACATATATGGTTGCAAGGCTGGTGCAGGTACGTAAATTGGATCGATATAACCCTTTTAATATAATGCTTCATTATTTGTCATCCTCAAATCCTTACAATCAGAAACCGATCTATTCTAATTTAGAAATATAAATATTTTTAATTTTTTAATAATATCTAAATACAAAAAAGGACCAAAAGACAACGGATTTGATAAGCCCAAAATTCCTTGTATTGTCATTATCGCCATTAGGGCTGTCAATGGGTAGAATACGATACAGTAGAGATATCTTTCATACTCGTACCCGTTAAAATTTTCTTTACCCATATCCTACCCTTACCCGTTAAAATTGACATTATCTGTACCTACTCTTACCCGTTAAGAATTAACGTCTTATCTAGGGTAACGACAGAAAATGAATAATAATGTTAATAACTCATGAAAAATATTGTACAATATGGATAAATAAATAATATCAGATAAATATATTAATAAAGTACAACATTGAATAATATTTTAAATATAATAAAATCATACAATTTCTTTTCATTTCAATTGTCACCAAAAAAGACATAACTATAAAATTACTAATATAATATTTTTTTTTCTCCACGAAGACGGAGAAGAAGGGATCTTTTGAAAATTTTAGTGTTTTGTTTAAATGTATCGCATGAATGAACGATATAGCATTTGAATAAAAATTGAAAAAAATTAATTAACATATTAATTGAATCTTACCATCATATCTTTCCAATTTTGATGTAATTGATGAAGGAATAAAATCCTAGGTCAAATAAATTTATACCTAAAAATTACCTCACTAGTCGTTTGGTAAAAGTTAGGGTTGAACCCGCAAGGACAGATTAACTGAGTACCGAACTTAATTATTCTTAAAATCTAGATAGATGATTTTTGTATGAATTTTAGAATAATTTGCAATTAATAGAAAGTAATTAAAATAGAGAAATAAACTAAGAATAATTAATAAAATATTTTTGGTTGATTTTTTTATAATTTTTCTAGACTCAAACATATGCAAGAAATGTCCTAGGGTTGTGTATTCAATTAGTTTAGCTCTAAAGCATCTCTGTCCACGATTTTCACCAAGACATAAGCTTATTTTGGACCGAAAGACATGGATTTCGGACCAAAATCCATACTGTTCAAGACAGAAACTTGCTTTAGACCTTCTGTTTTGACTTGATATTTTTACAGGACACTATGTGAAGGTTACTTGACGACTAGACCTAAACCCTAACCTCAGCTGTCGCATTTTGGTTCTGATTTTTTTTGGAACTCAGTTTTTACCACGTAAACAACTAGTCTTAGATTTTCGTATTGGAACTTAGTTTTTTTAAGAATATTTAGTTGGTTTTCTAGAGGTATTTAAAGTCTTTTCAGATCAATAAAAGCTACACCTTTCGGTCGTGAATTAACCTCCTCTTTCGAGCGATTGGCTTATGTCAATTACTTAATCAATTAAGTGTTTAGTCTAGTTTAATGCCCTAAAAACATCGTGATTCATCCGTAACTAAGCATAGATAATAATTCCCAACTAAATAAATCACATAACATCATAATAAATCCATCAAGTCATCACAAAAATACTAAACTAATCTATTAACTACCCTTAGGACGTGATAAAATCTAACCTAACATGTTCATAACGAAAATAACAATAGATGTCCTACAAATAATAAAGATACAAGGCATAAAACAACGTAATAAAAGCATAAAAGAGTAAACCGAATAATCCTTATGTAAATACTCACTGTCAAAGACAAAGGAATCGATGTAGGTCTGCTGTGCTGCTGCTATCGCCTCCAAACATTGCTAGAACTCCAAGGAAATCAATGGAAGAGCAAGAAACGCCAAGTAAGAAAAATCTAGTGTGGAAGGTAGCATCCGTTTGCTGTCAAGAATACGTGCATATATGGCCTTGGAAGAGACTTGGGCGGCGGGCTAGGGCATGGGAACCGTCATTGTTCTTTCCATCTTCAAAAATTACTGAAATTGCACTTTTCAGGAATGGATTTCAGACCGAAATCAGACGATTTCGGACCGAAATGAAGGTCTGGGCTTGCTAAATAAGCTGAGAATGAGGCTCGTGCTTGATGTCTGATCTGTGCTGGCCTCCCATGGTCTATAGCATATCTGTGTGGGTTAGGAATGAGTGATCTGGCTGAGAATATGATCCATCCTCCTTGTATGTCGTGTCCCGTCTCCAATCTCTAAGGAATTCTACAAAATAACAAAAGAAGCAATGACAGCAGCAATATTCTAAAAAACATAGCAATTTATGAGACAATTTATAATGGTTTGATCAATAATTAAGGGCTAAGTATGGTCAAAATACATATAAAAATAAGAGATATCAGTAATATTATCTCAATCAAATCTAGCAATTTAATTGTCTAATTTAATTATTAATGCATTCATTAAATATTATAATCATATCTTTCCGATTATGGTAATGATTATAAACTATATATATAACGGTACGGGTAATTAATGAATACGAAATAGCCTTACCCATACTCATACCCAATAAATTAACGAAATTTTTTTTACCCATACACATACCCGATAACGTAACGAAAATAAAATCTTACCCATACCCATCTTATCAAATACGATACCGGTTGGATAAACAGATAATAGGGTACCATTGACAACCTTAATCACCATCCACCTAAAAAAGAAAAAAAAATGATAGGGAGCGCTTTCCTTTTTAAGGTAACTGCATCTCCCTCCCATCGACAAAAGGTAACCCTTCTATCTGGTGAGTTTACATTTTATTTTATCAATCAGAGTCTATCACTCTTTTTTGCTTGGCCCTTTTCAGTGAAAAGAGACTCCTAAATAAGTAATTGGTAGCTGAATCTTTTGCAACCAAAAGTAGAGATGGCTAGCTCAATTTTCTCATTACTGAGATTCATAGGGACTACTTTTGATTTAACAAAATTAATTTTCAAACTAGAAATGCTCTCAAAGACTTTCAAGCCCAAGATATCTTTTCAAGCTGCATCTTACCAAAGCTAAGAAAGACTAAGGTGTCATCTGCATATGCAGATGCAACACCTTATCCTCCCTTAAAGGGATCAAATCACATCCTCTGCAACGCGCTACTGGCAGTGGTTTTCATCCCAACCGTCCGATCCATGATACGTGCCTCGTGAATAATACCATATTGATAAGCTTGAAAAAAGTTAAGAAATAGTAAGATGTCATCTGCATACTACAGATGCAACACCTTATCCTCCCTTAAAGGGATCGAATCACATCCTTTGCAGCGTGCTACTGGCAGTTGTTTTCATCCCAACCGTCCGATCTATGATGCATGCCTCGTGAGTAATATCATATTGATAGGCCCGAAAAAAGTTAACCGTCAAGATTTGATCGGACGGTCGTGATGTAATCGCTGCCAGCAGCGCACGACAGAGGATTTTGGTCCTTAAAGGGGTGATTAGACCCTCAAAATGGCCTTTACTACAGCCATTAGCTAAAATTTTTGTAAGACGCTCAACAACAAGGATAAAATCGATAAGGGTAGAGGGGATTAACTAGTGTTTTTAATACTAGAAACAAGAACAGAGCTCGAACAACGGCATCTAGTAAAAAGAGGCAATACCGAAAATTTTTGAAAAATATTGGATTTTGTCCAATTGCCAATAGAGGTGCCAATAGGTATCTAAGATATATATTAAAAGTCGTGGCCGCTATGGATAGCGCCACGGCTTTTAATTAAAAAAGTTTTTTTTCTTTTTTATAGTTTTTTTAAAAGAAATTAAAAATAGTCGTACTAATCATTAATATTAGCACGGTTTTTTCGAGACAGAAAAATTATGTCAAGTTTATATAGAGACTTTTTATAAAAGAAATTACTAATTTTGAACTTATAAAATTTTGTCTACAATTTTTGACAAGTTTTTTAGGTAGATTTGTTACATTTTACATTGGAAATTTTAATATTTTACATTGAAAATTTTTAGATTTTTTTCATTGGAAATTTTGACAAGTTTGACGAAATAGATTAAATTATTCTTCAATCTAAAAAATATAACGCAGCTTCGACTACGACTGCCATGTTTAGTTAAAAATACTGTTATTAACTCAGTGAACTGCTGGATTGTTCGGTGCTTTTGGTTTAGTGATTTGACTGCTTGGCATAGTTTTTTGTTTCAACTTTTCTCAATAAAAGAAATTGTTAGATTGACGATACTAAACCGACCGATAGAAAAACTTTCTTAGACAAGGATATAGAATTTTTTTTTTTTGCTTTAGTCCAGGGGCAGATCTACCACTGGGGCGGGTTGGGCTAGAGCCTCACCTAACGTCGTCGAGCCCATGGAGCTCCATTTTAGTCCCAACTAATTTTTTCTTCTATTGGAGCACTCAAAGGTTTAGGTGGTGTTTATCAATGGAGAAAGGAGAAAGGGGTGTTTGGAATAGCGTCTGAGGTGGTTAGGGGCGAGGAAGATGTGTGGGAGGTCGGTGGAACAGGTTAGGAGGAGGACGTCGTCGTCTCTGTTGGGTGGATCGTCCCCTTTTTTCTATTTCGTGGCACAGAGCAATGGGGAGACGGGTAATTACGTTTGGAGAAAAAAGATAAAACTGGACCAATTCAGTTCATATTATCTTTAAAGATTTCGACGGTCCAGAGTTTTTTTTAAATTGAAAAGAAAAATTTAAACAATACATGCTTGATCAAAAGAACGATATAAAAGCACAAAAAAAATTATATTTTTTATTCTACGATCCTACCCTATATATTACGGTGTTTTAATGAAATTTTGCTTATAATTTTTTTTTTCAAAATTTATTCATTATGAAATTTATTTTAATTATTTCCAAAGTTATATTTCTGAAAAGTTTGACGTATCACAATGACTTTCATAATTATATAATTTTCATATTTTAATTGTTTTTATACTTCTAAGTTTTTGTTTTCCTATTTTTTATAATTTTTATATTTTTTTCTTAATTTTAAATGCATAAAACGTGCAAAAAATTCGATTTTCTGATCCGATTCATTCGATTTTTTCCGATTTGTCCGAGTTGACTCCTTAGAACAATAGTCCGATTCCGATTCTGATTTTCAGAACCATGCTTATAAACTCAGCCCCACCTAAATATTTTTCCTAGATCCGCCACTGCTTTAGTCATACTAGAATATATATCATTAAGAAGTCGGAACACATATATGACTAAAAAGAAAAGATTTACGCGGTCGTCCCATCAAATTAATGTAACGAAATTAAGCAAATAAATAACAATAATTAATTAATTATTAAATAAGTAGATAAATAAGTAAATTAAGGCCCTCTTCTGTAATATGGATTACGAAAATTCCATCTTGCATCAAATTAATGTAACGAAAATAAGCAAATAAATAACAATAATTGTTAAATAAGTATATAAATAAGTAAATTAAGGCCCTCTTCTGTAATATGGATTACGAAAAGTCCATCTTGTTGACATACCTAATCAAGGGGCCTTTACGGTGCCTCTCAGATATGATCGTGTATCAAAGATAATTATTTCTGGTTTTTGATCCCAGCATGTTTTTGCCAGGTTTCGACTCTTGGTCCAGTCTGCGTATGCTAAAAATATTAGATCTTTCATCCAACAACCTGATCAATAAAAGAATCATTTCCTCCTTAGCCAAAGTATCATCACTTCGAGTACTTGACCTGGGGAACAACATGAATATTTTCGAAGATAATGTTTCTGTCAAAGGTACCACTCAAAATTAATTATTGAACCATTTTATGTGACAACAATAAAGTTCTCTTTTATTTTAATTTTTCTAAGTTTCTCTTTTATTTTTATTTAATTTGACCAATTCTTAAATGCAAAGTTATGACAGAGTTTGGTGCACTAAAGTTGGAGGTGGTTAATCTACGTTCTTGTGGGTTTTCTGGTAGTTTGCCCTATTTGGGAGATTGGTCTTCTCTTAAGGCTCTTTCATTAGCCAGCAATTCTCTATTTGGCACCATTACGTCGAAAGGTAATTTAAAATGTCGTTTACCAATTTACAAAATTAAATTAACATTTTTTTTATTGTATTTGCAAAGAAATATTTCTGCAGTGTATATATATATATATATATATATATTTTGAATAAAAAAAAAATTCTGCAGTATATGTGCTGGGTATCTATCTCTACCATCAATTTGCAGCAGGGTCGAATAAATGGCAAGAAAAATGCCGGATAATGTATGTGTTTGTAGTGCTCCTTGAAGACTTAATTTATTCCTTGAGCGCTCAATTTACAATAAAGATTGGATCAATTAACATGGAATGAGTTTTAATATCTTGAATAATAAATATTGTTTTTAATTTGATGCTTAAAATTTTATCTAAACTATAAAAGGGTTAACAATGTATTTTTTTTTTATTTAGTACTCAATCAATTTGTAAGGCTAGCAATATGGTGTTTAGATTTTAGTGTAAGTTTGTTAATTAAACAGTTGTCAAGGGATTTTAACCATTGAAATAATCAGTCAATTAAAAGCCCAGATACAAAAAAATTTCTATTTAATATCTGCAATTCTGCACAATCATTATCCTTAATTTTCTTTATCATATTAATTTAAATCGGTCAGCTTATGTATGTCAGGGAGAGTTGCCAGCAAGATCTCAAGTTTTTTTGGTTCATTCTAATCAGATTGAGATTTTATTTTATTTATTTATGTATTGTGGTGGCTACAGGCATAAGGGGGGAAAAAAAGAAAGAAAAAACACTATGATGTAATTGAACATTTACGTGTACAGGTTGATGATAGTTTTTTTAAATTGTAGGATTATGTCGATTGAAGAATCTTGAAGAATTAGATCTTTCAGATAACCATTTTGCTGGAAATCTCCCTCCTTGTATAGGAAATCTTTCCTCGCTTAAGCTAGTTGACTTGGCAGATAATCAATTTCGAGTTAGATTGCCAACCTTAACATTTGAAAGAGTAGTATCCCTAAGGTACCTTTCTCTGTCCAATAACCAGCTTGAGGGGAATCTGTCCATAATTTCATTGTCGAATAATTCTTATCTTGAAGTCTTGGGCCTCTCAACAAACACATTGAACTTTCAAGTCGAAGTTGTGAATCTGCCATTTCAACTTCAAGACCTTGAACTTGCTAACTGTATTTTGAATGTTGAGCCTGATTTCTTGTATTCTCAGCATAAATTACGAGTATTGGACCTCTCAAATACTCGCTCGAAAGGTCATGTTCCAGCTTTGTGGCTGTTAGAGAACAACACAAATTTGATCCAACTCGATTTGCACAAAAACTTCTTTACAGGGCCTCTCCAACTTCCATTATTAACTCATGAAAGTCTCTCCATATTGGACATATCTGATAATAATCTTAGTGGAGAATTACCTGTTGACATAAGCACTAAGCTTCCACAATTACATTCCCTGAACATATCCAAAAACTGTTTTCAAGGCCCTGTTCGAAACATCTCAATGATATATATGATATTCCTTGATTTATCTATGAACAATCTCACTGATGATATACAGAATACTTTTTCTACGAATCTAACTTATTTCCCCGCTTTTCTTGATCTATCAAATAATAATTTCTATGGATCTTTGAATAACCCCACGAACTTGTTAACTAGAACTACAGAATTGCTGTTAAATGACAATAACATAAGTGGAGAGCTTCCCATAAGCATTTGCAATACCAGCATGGATACCATGGAAAAAATATTGGACATCAGTAACAATGAACTCAGAGGCGTTCTACCTCATTGCATAGTAAATATCGAATATTGGGTGTTGAAGTTAAGTGGGAATTATTTAGAAGGAGCTTTACCATCGGAGATAGGCTCTATGAAAACCTTGTGGCTTCTTGACCTTTCCAATAACAAGCTCTCTGGATCAATACCTCCACGCACTAATAATTCAGCCTTCGAACTAGTAGATCTAAGCAGAAACAATCTATCTGGGGACTTTCCGATAACATGGCTAAATATGTCCACTATACAGGCAATAAACATCAGAAAAAACAATTTATCTGGCAAACTTCCAAGTTGGATTGATAAAAAGTCCAATCTGAAAGTGCTCCAAGCCGGAGAAAATATGTTTGAAGGACATATACCAGAACAAATATGTCAATTTAAATATTTACGCATACTAGATCTGTCCCACAATAATCTTTCTGGACAAATTCCACCATGCATTATTCATATGGGATTAGAAAACAGTATTTTCTCTTTCAATGGTTCTTGGATTTATTCAGACGATACAGTGGGGGAGCTCAAATTTAATGATGCCCTCTTACCTTTTAATAAACCAATTATCTGGAGGGGTGACAAATCAGGAATTGATATTCTCGAATATGCAGAGAATTTTGGCTTGGAACTTAAATCAAAAGGGACATCGGATTTTTACGGGTATAAATTACTTTTGGAGTTTCTACTCGATCTGTCTTCCAATGAACTAGTGGGGAGCATTCCCAAAGAAATCGGTCAAATGAGTTGGTTAATAACATTGAATCTATCAAACAACTACTTAACTGGTGCAATACCATATTCTATTTCCAAATTGCGCCAGCTATTAAGTTTGGACCTATCTCACAACTCTTTGACAGGGCAAATACCGAGAGAACTTACTAAATTGACCTCACTGGAAGCCTTCTCTGTTGCATATAACAACTTATCTGGTCCTACATTAGATATGAAAGCACAATTTGCTACATTTGATAACAGAAGCTACGAAGGCAACCCAAATCTCTGTGGTCCTCCCCTGTCAAAGAGCTGTTTCTCTTATCCTGACATAAAACTGCCTTCTCCGAATGAAACTGGAGACGACGGAGAGGTTGGAAGCATTGATTTTCTCATATTGTTCGGTTCTTTTGCCCTTTTCTTTGTGGTCAGTTTCTGGGGCTTCATGGCCGTTCTTTTTTTCAAGAGAAATTGGCGTTATGCTCTGTTTAATTTGGTTGATGAGCATGGTAATTTGATATATCTATGGGTTTTCCTTTTTGTGAGGAAGATTAGGATTCCTCGAAGGCATAACTGAACGACTACTTGTTCAATTTTAGTATGATCGGATATGTGATATTACGTGTATTTCGAATAGATAAGAAGTTAATGTTTATGTAAGATGTATTGTGGATCTGATCTTCTTAATTTGCAGTTTCTCAGTGAACTTTTTGCTATGTATTTTACGTCTATATATACTTGTATTTTTTATAATTTGTCATTTTATTTCAATGCCCCTTTGCGATTTACCTCTGGGAGTGTTTTTTTATACATGAAGCTCAACCAAATATGGCTGACAACCTATGGGAAATTTAAACCTAGTAATCAATGATGCCCCAATCGATTTCTTTAGCTACAGTAACATTTGTTTTTTTTTTTGGTCTATTTGATCTTGATCACACGGATGCAGTGATGCCACATTGAACTTATTCAATTTCATGCGTTCAGTAGTGTAGCGGGTCATTATCAGTTTAAAAACAACTCGGATGGAAAAAAACCACACGATATTCTTCTAAGCTGCTTCATGTCTCAATGACCCACATGTGGGCCTTGCCACATCTGAGAGCTCATGGGCTTTTCAATGATAGTGATGTATATAATTATTGTACACCACGTTGGTAGATTGTTGGATTGATGGTTTTACTAAGTTTCGATCATATGCTTTAACTATGCATTGAGTGTACCAAGAAAATATGAAAATTATCCTTTTTTTTTGTTTGTTCCTCCGTGCCATTTTATTCTCTGTTCCCTATTAAACGCAACACAAAGACAAAAAAAATTCACTGTAAAGAGGATCCATCGTCGACTTGTCGTTCTCTTCTCCTTCTCAATAGCAAAGAGAAAGTATATGATCTTTTTTACAAGAAATATTCACCTCTATCAAACCAAAATCAAACAAAAGAAAATAAAAACTCCTTTGACAAAACACATCAAACCCAAAAAAAAAAAAAAAAGAGGGGGAAGTTTAAACCATGATTCTGAAACTCGGCCGATCCCGATTCGAATCGGCCGACTCGGACCGGACTCGGTGAAAATCGATTCAACTTTACGCCTTTTGGAATGAAGTCGGGCTGAAACCTTCGAAAATTGCCATTGATGGTGGTGTTAACTAATGGAGAGGCGTGAAGGAGTGTAGGCAACGCTGAGGTGGCTAGCGGCGAGGGAGATGTGTGGAAGGCCGGCGGAACGGGTTAGGTGGCGAGCGGTGCCCCCTACCCTTCGCTGGGTGGTTCGGCCCATTTTAATTTTACACGATACTATTAAACGGTGCGCATAATAGGCTAGATGGAGAAGAAAGGTCCCAACCGACCTCTCCGGTTCGAAATTATTTTAAGTTTGGACCCTCCAGATTTTGTAAAATTGAGAAAAATTTATAAACAGACATGTTTGGTCCAAAATCCGACTCAAATGCATAATATGATATTCTACGATCTTGCATGAGACACAAAGGTATTTTAATAATAGTTACTTATTACTTATCAAAAACTTATTTGTTATAAGAATATTTCATTAATTATGAAATTTTAATTCAGTTATATTTAATTGTTTTTTACTTTTCAAAAAATTTGATTTGTAACAGAGGCATCCATAATTAATTATTGTTATATTTTAATTGATTTTATTCTTCTCATTTTTTATCTTTTAAGTTATTTTAAGAAATATTATTTTTCCTAAGTTTTCCAATTTTTTTCTAAATTGTAAACTAATAATTAGATATATGCCACTTTAAAAATTATCAATTTGAAAAATATCATTTTTAAATTGCTAATTACTTTCATGCCACTATAGAATATTTCAAATTATTTATGTACCATTACTTTCTTCTACAACAGTTAAAATAGAGATATGACACTCTAAAACTTGTCATATTTTTTTTAAACTATTAAAATTACCTTTTATAAATTGTCAATATTCAAAAAAAATAAAAAATTACGGAATCAAAAGAGCCACGATAATCCAGAATAACAAATGCATGATAGATTCCATCTTATAGGTTCCATATTAACCATACTTTCAAAATAAAGAACAGAAGTCATCGTTTCAAATGTCAATCAAAAAGGGAATTAATTTTTTTTGGGGGGAGGGGGAATCAAAAGGAAAATTTATATAGCACCATATTCAAAGATCAGAACAGAGGAATAAAACGCCTTAGATGACTATTATGCAACCTTTTCCATAATACTATGTACTTTATGAAAAACGTAATTTATTTCTATTTAACATTAAGCTTTTAAATTACTTTTACTGTATTTCTATTCTTATGATTTGCCCACTTGGCATATTTTGCATTATTTTGTCGGCCTAAATTATTAAAAGGAGTAATTGGAATATTAAAAATTATAAGTGAAATACACTAATTGTTTTCGTAGGGTTTGTATCATATTGTACCATTTACACAGTTATGTTAGTTCAAAGTGAAAAACCTAAAATATTATCAATAATATGTCATAGTCATAATTGGTCGTTTTGCACCATTAACAACAACTGAATGGATTTTGATAAAATTAAAAATTCTAATGGCACAAAACTTATTTTTTATAATTTATAACTGTATAAAACCAATCCTTATTGTTATACAATAGCATAAACTAATTTTTTCACATTTTTTATGGTATATTTCTAAATTTAATATTTTACATAGCATATTTCTAATATTAATATTTTTATAGTTGCATGTTTAAAAGAATAGAATGGTCATATCAATTAAACAATGGCGTAAAAGTAATTTTATCATTTAGTGATGGCATAAAAATAATTTGTTGTTTAGCATTGGCGTATCACTATTTTTTCAGCAGCATAAACCTAAATCATCCAATTTTAAATGCATAATATTAAAAAAAAAATCGATTTTTCGTTCCGATTCAATGCACTTCTTAACTTTGTCTTTATAAACTTATGCAATATTCTAGAATTGTATTGCTTTTATTTTTTTTTCTTAATTTGGTGCTTTCAAACTTTGATGTTGTAAGTTTTTTTTGTAATTATGACACAATTTCTTGACAGTCCGGAACAACCTACCGATCATTTATTTATCCAACTGCTAGAACTCATCTCTTTATCATTATAGGAACGCATCCTAGGGGTTGGTCGCGGCGACGCCGCGACGGCAAAGTCACTAGTGTTGTTAAAGAAGCAACGTATGTCTTTTCTGGTTTATGAATTTATACATGTTGTTTAATTAGCCCAAAATATTCATGGGCCGTGTAATGTAAATACTCGGCCCAATTTTTTGTAAGGCATTGCATGCGTACCCAAATAATGACGGAAATTGATTAAGGTTCTTTGCATCATCCAGGGTTTGGTTTGTGCTTCAATTTGACTGCTCATTGTTTTTTATTACTTTATTTTCTCCAATTTTTGTTTCTAATTAATATTCGGCAATTTCTAAATTTTGGTTTGTTCTTCAATATTTGCTCGGTGCTTTGCATCACCCCGACTTCCTCATCGAATCTTGTTTGGTTAATGAATCGACAACTATTGAAAGCTTGCATACAAGGACAACTATGATACAGCTTGGATGGCGGTATTATGGAATATTTGGAAGTTGGCAAGTTGCGCAATGCAGTAATTTTCGAAGGAAAACACATAAACGTGCATGACACTGCTCGTTTGATAATTCAGGATGCTAAGTCCTGGACCAGTAACTGCTAATAGCAATGAGAGACTGAGAGTGTTAGACTAGGATTTTTGTGTTTAATACTTGTACCTAGTTTTTTGGAGTTCTCTCTTTTATTTCCTGTACATATTTTTTTTCTTTTTTTATTACCTTCTACGAATTTTAATCGTTCAATGAAATTGTAGGGAGACCTCTTCCTACCTTCAAAAAAAGATAATTTTTCATTTTAGAGGTTTTTGTTTATTGAAATATATATGTCCAATTATTTGAATTTCATTATTTGCGAGTAGGGTTGTTTAGCTTGGTTTTCAAATTTCTAATCAAACAGCTGAAGGTAGATTATCACCTCTGGCGTTATATACAAATAGTTAATATTATCACCTCTGGCGTGATAATGTATAAGATGTTACAATCAATATCAATATAAGTAATATTTAGTGATCCTAAAAAGGAGTTATTGTCTCTCTAGTCTTAAAACTGTCTAGGAATAACCCAAAGGATAAGAGTGCATATTTAGAGACCCAAAATGCAAGATTATTAATTTGCACGTAATATATAGCCCGCTTGATAGCAGCATTATATCAGGATAAATTTATTTCCAATGCTACAGGTCCAATGATTTTTACTGCTCATAAGCTTTAGGAACATTATGTCAGAAAAATGTAAATGACTCTACAAACAGTCCCCGGTTGTATAACCACTAGCGCTAATTTTGAGCGTTGCGCGATTCGTTCCTATACGAATATATTATTAAATAGTTGCGCAATTTATTTTACGCTATATAAAAAAAATTGTCATACAAAATTGAGAATACTATTCAAATATTATATGAAAACTGCCATAGAAAATCTTCAATACTATTTTTACCACAAAAAGATCACGCGTCATAGAAGATCAGGAGTACTGTGCTTATCACAGTGCTCCACGGTGAGCTCACGCGTGCCCATATATATATATATGTATAATGTATAATTATTCCATCCCACAGCCCAACATCTTGTATTTTTCTTTAGACGCACTATGAATGGGATATTATTTACTATACTCTGAAACTTTTTTCCTTACATTTTTTTTTTTTATTTCTGTTTCTCATTTCGGTTAATGAAAATATCACACTAACATCTCCGAATTTACTTTTTTTTTATATATATAATCCTAAATATTACTTTGGTGACTTTTAATTTTTTCCGCTCGTTTACAGATTATTGTAAAATCCATAATTTGTGAAGAGGCTAAAATTACAATTACAATGAAAACATTAAAGAAAGAAAGGGTGATGTGACAAATGATTTGACCGTTCAAGTAGAGTGAAAAAAAAAAACTAAACATATAAAGCTAGACTCAAACAAAAATAATAATAAAAAAAGGGATCTGTAAAAAAGAAAGGGGAGCAGGAGCGGTGTAAAAACTCGTAAATTTCTAAAACAAAATTTAATGAAAAAATTTTTAGTTAATGTCTAAACTAATTAAAACTGTTGTAAAATACTTATTGATCTGAATTTAACAAAAAAATTCTCAGAAATCATAACTTAATTTCAAAGGTGACAATTAAAATGTGTTATCTAATAAAACTTCAAGCAAACAAATAAATTCAAATAAAGAAAATTCAAATATCTATCTTATGAAATTTCTATGATTTGGAATTGTGTTAAAAATCCAAGTTTCACTGCTTGCTTAATTCAAAACTCAAAATTCCATCAATCAGGATGATTCTCGTTGAATCAAGTTGAAATCACTTGATTAATGACAGCCGTCCGATCTTCTCCTGTGTCCCTTCTTATTTCCTCTCTTCTCTCGACCAATGCGCTCTCTCCCTCTCTTTCTCTCTCGCCACTGGCGACCCGACCCCACGCTCTCCTCTCCCCCAATCAGAGCGAGGCCCCCTTCTGTGCCCCTGGTTTTCCCCTCTTTCGCTCTTTGCTATCACGGTTTAATCACTATCTCTCTCTCTTGCTTATTCTGTGATAAGAATGAAATTGTTGAGGCATGCTCCTTTCTGAACTGTTATTGTGTGGTTGCTTAATTAAGGTCTTGAGTCCATTGATTGAATATTTTGGTTGTGCATAGCCTCTTTTTGATCTGCTCTGTCATGTCTGTGTGATATTTTTGGGCTCGATTGAGCAGTTGAATGCTTTACTGAACTGTTATAGGATAGAAGATGTGCTTGTGTTTGTTCTATCCGAGTTATTAGATTGTTGTGCATGCTTGATTGCGGCTATAGATTGATCTGATAGTGCTTGTAGCAACCTCTTTTTAAACGTGTGCTGCTGATGGTTCAATTTATGTGTTTATTACAGTTTAGACTTAATTTACAGTAGATGTAGCAGCTAAATTAGATTATCTCCTGCTTGATTGTTTTGTTTAGGAGAGAGTTTGTCTCCTTTAGGGTTGTGTTTGCTATTTAGGATATCTCCTGCTCGATTAAGGTTAGTGTTTGATCCGTTAATGGTTAGATGTCTCGAATGAATTTTGTGCTTGCCTAAAATTTATGTGTAGCTTGTATAATCGAAACAAAGTAGTTATAGTTGTTAATTAGAGTAAATCCCGCTTGTAGGCTGCTCTTTGGACTGCTGCCAGGCTAGTGTAGGCTTGGTATCTGTCATTTTTTTTTTTGGTATTTTAGAAAACCGTTGTCATTGGACGGTCTATAATTTTTGTATCATTAGACCTGAGGTTTTTTTTTTTTTTTTTTTTTGGCTTTTTATATATGGAAAAAATGCTCAAAACTACGGATGTTTTTTCTTAAATTGTATTAAGAAAGCAGTGTGAAATTATTGATTGTAACATGTGCATACATCGTAGGAGTGGAAGGGGATGGTATCTGTCCATCAGAAGATGATACATGGTCAGCCAAACTACAAACCAACAAAGCACAGTACTATTATAGGAGGTTATAACCGTCCAAAACTCCAAATAACTGAACTTCCACTATCTTTTTGTTAGGTAACGTATTAACCTATATTTATTAGCATTGCTGCATCTTAAAATTATGTATTGGGATTTGGGAGTCGCGAATGTTTTGCAGCAAAACCTTTTCTTTTTTTATTGTAGTTGCGCTGCAATATTTAGTATTTAAGTTAGGATACTGTTTCACTGTTTTATTCTCCCAAATAATCACAGGGTTGATATACACCATTCAAGGTTTTTCCATCCAGCGTCATCCAGAGGCCCGGACAGGCTAAAATAACATTTTTTCTGCGTTCTGACGTCATCAAATTTTTTTTGACCAATTTCCGAAAAATTTTTGGTGCTGATGTCATCAAATATGCTGATTTAAGGGTTCAGTTAAATATTTTAAGGGTTGAATTAAAGTGTATAAGTGTTCAGTTAGATGCATCAATAATTTAAAATTTTAGTGTTTTGTGTTCAGTTAAATAGGTTAAAGGATGAACTTAAAGTATCTATGTATTCAGTTAGTTGCAGTAGAAATTTGATTTCGTAGTTTTTGTGTTCAATTAAACTGGTTAAATAAAAAAACAAAATAAACAGATACAACAAACATAGTGAACATTTGCAATAACAATATGAACATTTACAACAATAAATTGAACATATATACAAATTTCCTGAGTAAGAAATAAATGATCATATTCAACATACAAAGTGAAATAAACTATTGTTGCACCTAACTAAACACTTACATACTTTAATTCAACCCTTAAAATATTTAACTGACTTAAATCAGCATATTTGATGACGTCAGCACCAAAAAATTTTCGAAAATTGATCAAAAAATATTTGCTGACGTTAACACGTGTCATGCTGACGTCAGCACGCGGAAAATCAGAGTTTAGATGGGGCTGGATAGGAAAATCATGGATGTTCAATACCAATTCTCATTACTATCTGATAATTTGAAATACATATTTTAACGAGGTCCAGTTCAATTGTTAGAGTATGGACCTTTAGTGGGCTTGGCCATTTTGTCTGTAGTTTAGAATTATGGACCGGCCGGGCCTGTGTATCTTCATTGGTGTAATTACATTCTTATTTCGTTTTTCTTTTATCTTTCATTTATTATTCTTCTATTGGGCAGAGACTTCTCGTCTGAAGATGTACCAGCTCGTCTGAAGATGTACCATGAATTCAATCATATAAACACTTTTCCATGTAATTGTTACTGTATATTCAATTTTTATTTTGAAAACTCAAGTATAACGATGCTTCGTGCGATCTAGTGATAACGATGAGCAAAAATGTTTGCTCTGAAAAAAAAAGCAACAATATGGATAATAGACTAACTGTTTACAAAAATGAACACATAATATCTTATTTCCTCGATGAGATAATAACGTAAATTTTGTTGACGTCCTATTTATATATAAATATTTCTGCTTGCAGCACATTCATAAACACACCTACGCTCTCTAGTTATAAACAAGTCCTGCGTCAACCTAATTTTAATTTTTTTATACGGAAGGAATAAAAAGGAATATGCTACTTACCATTTTAAATAGTGACATCCCGTGACATCCCACGAGAAGGCCCAATAAACAGTAGTGATCACGTAATTTGCACATGACCAGATACAGTTATTTCAAATTTTGAATCGTCTCTCCTTTCAGATCTGAAGAAATCTCTCTCTTCGACAGTGTCGACTCTCTCTCTCTCTCTAGCAAATTCTTCTCTCTTCGCTCAGATGGAAACATTCTGTCACATCCCGCAGCAAGATGTAACATATTCCCGCCACGAAAGTACAAATAAATGTACTTCCGTAAGGCTTAGTCATGCAAAAGCAGTCCATTTTTTTCAAATAAAATATTCGATTAACTAATCACATATAATATAAGCAAATATTATCCATCACAAATGCAGGTAAAAAGTGTTAAGAAGTGTCTAATTTTCATTTTTATGCCATCAAATAGCAAGAAACAACAACTAAAGACACTAGATATAAGCTTAAAGCAATTCGCAAGCATTTCATGAGATGAGAGTAGGAAGATTTATACCTCTCACAAATATTCTCATGAGGCTCGAATCCAGCGGCACTTGGAGTCGGTGGGGTGCACTCCTCTTCTCCTAGGTCGGCCTCGAGTCCACCAAGGAGTATTAACCAATCCCTTTTCAACTTGTGCTAGCAAGGATAAGGGAGAAGCTAATCCAACTCGTGTCTCTCTTCAATCAATCAACTATTTAATTGAGTAGAGAATTTTGTTCAACACATGAACTAGATTAAGAAGAAAGAGGAGGGATTAATCAATGGAGAAAATCTGAAATTTTCTCCAATGAAGGTGGCGGCTAGGAGAGGTCAAAGAGAGAGAAAGCAACTAGGGTTTGAGGCCATCTTAAGTGGTCCTTAAATAGTGCTTAGTCCCTACCTAACCTCTTTGTAACTAATTACAAACATGCCATCATGTGGCCGGCCAAGAAATGGGCCCAAATGGGCGATTTCAATTTGATATTTCCTCTTAATTAAAGCCATTAAACTAATTATTTAATGGGCCAATTAACTTGCTTCTTATTTCGGCTCAAATAGACTAATTAATAAAAGTCTATATATATTCAATATAATTCCTATAATTATATTAAATATTGTTGAACAAAATAATTATCAATTTATTGATAATTATTAACGGATTAGCATATGCATTAATTTATTCTAACATGATCCTTTTGATATAATTAATTATAACGGTTCGCAACGATATATAATTAATTAATCAACTAATCAAGTTTTGTATTCCCCAATACAAATAAATAATGCAAGTTTGGTCAAAGTCCTATTTGTGTGACCCTTTGAGGATTTATGCTATGTTGGCCATGGAGAATAAATCATCATTTATTTCCAATAATCATAAGCGGTATCTAACAACACGTTATGATTCCTAATTCGCATAAATAGTGTACCGTTACAATATCTCAATCCTACATAAGAAATATTAGTATTTTCTTGTCTGATTCTTATGTCACATGATATCCTTGTATAATCCAAGATAGGAATGTGTCATTCTTGTAGATTATACATTTCTTGATCTAGAGTTGATTGTACAAGTTGGCCAAACAATCCAAACTTCATCAAGGGGCCCAAACAGATATCATCACTCACTCACTAAGTATATTAATGAGGGACATACGGTTTTCTTGATGAACAACTTTTTCCTGCACAATTCAAAAGAACATAAATAAAGTCCGTATAGCAGCATTTATCAAGAATCAACGTTAGACGATATTTATTGAACCTATCCTCATGTGGAAAAGGTAAACATCTCAAACTTAGAATCAAACACGTATGAAATAAACAATGATACTTAACACAATCCATATGTTTATTTCATTGGGTCAAGTCCTGTACTATGTTCTATAACATACACATATGCAATTAAGTTGGTAACTCCTTACCTATGATTTGTAGAACTTAATCATCATTTAACTTGCATACTAATCTTATCTGATAATTAATGTTCCTTGTTAATTATCAAGATTATGGACATCTTTAGATTTATTATTGTCATTTAAGAATAAATGAGCTATAGAGATCTACAATTCAGATCCTCAACCTGAATGATCTATCAATAAATAAATTAAGGAATAAATGACAAAATATCATCAATAACGTAAACCATAGAAGTAACCAAAATGATTAGCTTCTAGGACACAACTCCAACAATCTCCCACTTGGCCTAGAGTCAATCAACAGTGACTTCTAGCAAGTGCATAGTACTCACTGTAATATCCAAAATATACATGTCTCATCCTAAAGCCTCAAAGTAAAAGATACAAAAAGCCACTCAGGCATACGCCTAATCCCCATGGATGCAACATGCAACTCATGTGTGGCTCGAGACAAAGGCTTTGTCAGAGGATCCGCTGTGTTCGCGGCACCGTCCACCTTCCGGACCTTTATCCACCCGTCATTCACAAACTGACGGATAAGATGGAATCGTCGTACAATGTGCTTGGTCTTTTGGTGAGACCTAAGCTCCTTGGAGTGAGCTATGGCTCCCGTGTTGTCGCAGTAGAGATCCACTGGACCCGGGATGCTTGGAACCACCTCCAGCTCGGTCAAGAACTCCTTGATCCAAACGCCTTCTTTCGCCGCCTCACCAGCCGCTAAGTATTCCGCTTCGGTGACGGAATCGGCCGTAGTTTCTTGCTTGGAACTTTTCCAACTTACGGCACCACCATTGAGCAGGAATACATAGCCGGACTGTGACTTAGCATCATCTCGATCGGTTTGGAAACTAGCATCGGTGTAACCACTTACAACGAGCTCTTGGTCTCCACCATACACGAGGATGCTATCTTGTGTTCTCTTCAAATACTTGAGGATATTCTTGACTGCAGTCCAGTGTGGCATACCAGGGTTAGCTTGGTATCGACTAGTCACACTAATCGGATGTGCCACATCGGGATGAGTGCATAGCATGACATACATAATCGATCCGACCACAGATGGATATTGAAACTTGTTCATGAATTTTCTATCTGCATCTTCCGTCGGACATTGGGTCTTACTCAAGAATATGCCATGTGACATAGGCAAGTAACCCTTCTTGGAACTAGCCATTTTGTGTTTTTCCAACACTTTGCCAATATATGCATCTTGTCTCAAGCCTAACAACCTCCTAGATCTATCTCTATAGATTTTGATTCCTAGGATGTATGCGGCTTCGACCAAGTCTTTCATTGAGAACACCTTCTTCAATGAATCTTTGACATCATTCAACTCGGGGATATCATTCCCGATCAAGAGTATATCATCAACATATAGAACAAGAAATACGACCACGCTCCCACTAATCCTCTTGTAGACACAAAGTTCCTTTTCGCTTTGGATGAAGTTCAACTTCTTGACCTCTTCATCGAAGCGCTTGTTCCAACTCCTCGATGCTTGCTTCAATCCATAAATGGACCTTTGAAGCTTGCACACCTTGTTAGCATTCTTAGGATCCACAAAACACTCGGGTTGTGTCATGTACACATCCTCTTCCAAATTGCCATTTAGAAAGGCGGTTTTGACATCCATTTGTCATATCTCATAATCATAAAATGCAGCAATTGCTAACAAGATCCGAATCGACTTGAACATGACGACGAGCGAGAAAGTTTCTTCATAATCAATACCATGAATTTGCTTGTAACCTTTCGCAACAAGACGTGCCTTGTAAATGGTCAAGTTGCCATCCATGTCGACCTTTCTTTTAAAGATCCACTTGTTCTCAACGGGTTTTACTCCATTGGGAAGATCAACTAAGGTCCGAACCTTGTTGTCATACATGGATTGCATTTCGGATTCCATGGCTTTGAGCCATTCCTTGGAGTCAGATTTCTTCATCATGTCATTAATGGTGAATGGTTCGTCATTCGCAATGACGAGAACATCGTGCAAACCCAAGTACCTTTCGGGTGGACGACTTTCCCTTGTTGACCTTCGTAGAATTAGTGCTTGAGGTTCTTGAACTTGTGCCACAACGGCTTGTGGAGTTGGTTCTTGATCCTCGAAACTTTGAGTTTCTTGAACATAATCGACTCGCGATATGTTCGAGTCCTCATTAGAGGGAGCATTCTCTTGAACCTCTTCCGCAACGGCTTGTGGAACGGGTTCGGCTACAACCTCATTTACAACCTCATTGGGAATAATTACATTACCTATTTGAGGCATGCCTTGTTGTGGTTCATGAATTTCTTCAATAACCACATTACTCACATTACTTCTTCTTGCGAGAAACTCCTTTTCCAAGAATACACCGGTACGAGCAACAACTATCTTGTTCTCGTTGCGGTTGTAGAAGTAGTATCCATTCTTTTCCTTAGGGTATCCTACGAAATAACACTTGTCCGTTTTTTGTCCAAGTTTATCGCTCATTAGTTTCTTGACATGAGCTTCACAATCCCAAATCTTGAGAAACGACATGCTTGGTTTCCGACCAAATCAAAGTTCATATGGTGTTTTCTCAACGGACTTAAATGAAACACGGTTTAGTGTAAAAGCTGCGGTTTCTAAAGCATAACCCCAAAACGATTTAGGCAAGTCGGTTTGGCTCATCATTGATCGAACCATATCTAGCAAAGTTCGATTCCTCCTTTCGGATACACCATTCCATTGTGGTGTTCCCGGCAGAGTGAGTTGTGAAACTATTCCACATTCCTTTAATAATCACCAAACTCATGACTCAAGTACTCTCCTCCACGATCGGAACGTAAGACTTTGGTCTTTCTACCAAGATGGTTTTCAACTTCATTCTTGAACTCTTTGAAATTGTCAAAGGATTCGGACTTGTGCCGCATCAAGTAGATATACCCGTATCTACTATGATCATCTGTGAAAGTGACGACGTATGAATAACCACCACGTGCGCAAATGCTCATAGGTCCACATACATCGGTATGTATAAGATCCAATAAACCACTTGCCCTTGTCCCTTTGTTGGGAAAAGGCACTTTGGTCATCTTTCCCATCAAACAAGACTCGCATGTGTCAATTGGCTCGAAAGCGAATTGATCCAAGAGACCAACGGTTTGTAATCTCTTGATGCGTTTCTAATTGATGTGACCTAAGCGGCAATGCCATATCAAAGTTGCATTCTCTTTAAAAATCTTACGTTTCCTATTGTCATTCTCAACACTCAAAACAAGTTCATTAGAATCAATCATATAAAGACCATTCGATAAATGCGCAACACAATAACGAACTTCATCACGAAACAAAGTCAAACACTTGTTCCTTATTACAACATCAAAACCATCCAAGTCCAAACATGAGATAGAAATAATGTTTCGAGTGATACATGGAACTACATAAACATCCTTGAGTTCCAATACAAAACCAGAAGGTAAAGACAATTCCATGTTCCCAACGGCCATAGCAGAGATGCACGTGTCGTTACCGACGCGGAGTTGAACTTCGCCTCTCTCGAGTCGTCTCCTACTCTTTAGTGCCTGCACATTTCGACAAATGTGAGCACATGAACAAGTATCAAATATCCAGTCATTGCTAGAGGTAGCAATAAGGGTTTCAATGAAAAATATACCTGAAGTAGAAGGACGGACGGTTCCAGCCTTCTTATCAGCAAGGTACTTGGGGCAGTTCCTCTTCCAATGGCCCTTGTCGCTACAATAGTAACACACGGTATCGGAAGTGGCCGGGTTCTTCTTCTTCCTTGAACCCTCGGGAGCTCCTTTGGACGAGCCTTGGGGCGTCACCGGGCCCTTGCCTCTCTTGTTTTTGCGGACTTTCTTCTTAATCTTCCTTCCCTTATCATTCACCGCAAGAACATCCTTAGACCATTTATCTTTCTTGAAACTCTCCTCAATTTCCATGAGCATGTTTTGCAGATCCTCCAAACTTTTCTGCATGTCATTCATACGGTAGTTCACAATGAACCCCGAGTAACTGTAAGGAAGAGAGTTGAGAATAAAGTCTTGGACAGCCCCTGCAGGGAAGGGCGTGTCAAGACTTTCAAGCTGCCGAAACAATCCCGCCATCTTCATGAAGTGTGGGCCAACTTTATGACCCTCCGCCAAACGAGTGTTGGCAACGACCTTGATGAGTTTGCCCCTTTCGGTCCGAGCTTTGGTCTTGAATATCCTTGAGAGAAGAGAGACAATTTCATACACTCCAAGACCACTACCAATGTACTCCTTTTGGAGCTCATTGTCCATTACCGCAACCACTAGGACCGACATCTCAATGTCGTCCATCAAGTGCTTGTCATAGTCTTGCTGTTCCTTTTCAGGAGCAGTTGCCGCAGGGGCAGAGGGAATTGGAGTGGTCAAGAGATACTCCTTCTTTTCAAATCGAAGGGCAAACCTAAGGTTGTGGTGCCAATCCAAGAAATTGGCACCATTGAAGGCAAGTTTCTCCTTTTCAAGAAGAGAACGTAGCGTAAAAGACGAGAAAGACATCTACAACAATATCAAAATTTAAGGTCATTTAGTTTATGCTTTTTGTTTTAACTTCCATAAAGTAAAACTTCCACTACATTAAATTAATGTCCCTAAATGTAATGGATTCCAAGATCCCTATTTTTGTCAAAATGAACCTACTATGGCACGACATCCAAAATGACTAGACGAGGTAGGTTCTCCTTAACCAATCATACGACTTTATGATTCTTGGTTCGCTTCGCGAACTTCGTCCCGATGTCCAAGAAACTTGTTGGATACATCGATAAGCAACTTCTCTCTATTTGCTCCTAACAAATCTTTTCATTTGTACCTCGACTATTAAGGTTGACAACCATGACGTTCGCTTGGGTGGACCGCGCCATGATTGGCAATTGACGTGAAGAGGATAGAGAGAAGGAGGACGAATTTGACTTAATCGTATTAGTTGGGACAAAACAATTATGTGACTCTTGTTTGGTGGTCATGTAAGCATACACCCATACCTACCTATGACAATTCAAGACATTCACAAACAATCACATAACATAAGCATCTCAAGCATTGTCGTGGGTTTGTATGGCTCCCGCTTGCATTAGTCTTCGTCGCATCTCCATGTAACGAAACTAATCTAATCAAACTCTCCCACTAATTACTAAGATCCTATCTAATAATTAAAGAAAACAATCACATGTGATAAATCCTAAAACCCACCTAGGCCTTAGGAGCATGCAAGCCATAATCAAGTTACATCAAGAATTAATCAACCATTAATTATCAAGGCACCTTAGGCCACATTACAATCAATCACATGCATTCACATCATTTTACAACACACAAGGCATTGACATCATGAGCCATATCAAACCCACATCCTCCTATAAAAACAAGTTAGCACAATATACAAATATATGTCTAAGTTGTTCATAACTAGTGAGTTCTCAAGTATCTTTGCGCATTGTTTGCTAATTTGTGTTTTTCATGCAAAGAGAGTTTAACATTCAAACAACTAATTGCTTAAACCCTTTGACAAAATTCAACATTCAAAAATCCAATATATGACAGCAAGGAGAGTTATAATTAATATATCAACTATTTGATTAATTAGAACAACCACCTTTAATTAAACGGGACCCGAAAAAACCAATAAATTTTTCGGTCTCTAAAAATTCCAAAAACAATCATGAGCAATCCTTATCAAGAGACAAACTACCTGTTCAAATTTCGAGAAGAGTTCATTTACAAATCGGAAGAATCAAAATTTACAAATTTCAGGTTGTGTATTAAAACACCGGTTTGAAATTTCAACTTTTAGCCTCAACCTTTTGGACTGTTTGAACCCCTTCCAAAATCTTTTAATGCAAAATCTTTTTACAGTAAACAACCACAAGTATAAGGCTAGCAACCATGAAAGAATACCATTTTTACTCATACAAAATTATCAAGTTAAAAGGATTTGAACACAAGTCCCCTATTTTGAAACAGCACGTCGACAAAATTATTTTTGAGTGGTTGAGGTATTTAAGCTAGTCCAATTACATGAAATTAATTTTCATGGATTCAGGACTTCAAAAAAAAAGCTTTACATTCAAACACTCTTTCTATAAAAAGTCTCAATTAATACCAGTTTTCAAAACAATCCAATCGGTACAGAAAACCGATCAGACCGTTCTTGTCTTTCATAGCTTCAAATAAATAGAAGGACTTCGATCCAAACCATCAAATTGATATGGAAGGAAGTACTCCAAGTCTACTTATTTTCTAGCCAATAAAATTTGGGACTCTTTATCAAAATAACTCAGATAACACCCACAAACTCAGATCTGGTCGCACAGGAACCTGTCCTGCGCACCGTCACGAGAAAAATCACTAAAAATCCATAATTTATCGGATTGAAGTGATTCCAGTGGAAAAATACTCATAACTTGTCCCTCTATCATATCCATGAAAAGAAAAATTAAAACCGAAAGCTTTGCATCAAGAAAAACACAGAAAACCACAGAAAAACTGAGTTCCAGGCAGCAAACAAAGGCAGCAACTTAATTACTTCACTAATTACTCATTTCTCATCTAATTTATGTGTAAAATAGCTGAAGCACTACCTTGTGCTCTGATACCACTGTTAAGAAGTGTCTAATTTTCTTTTTTATGTCATCAAATAGCAAGAAACAACAACTAAAGACACTAGATCTAGGCTTAAAGCCATTCACAAGCATTTCATGAGATGAGAGTAGGAAGATTTATACCTCTCACAAATGTTCTTGTAAGGCTCAGATCCAACGGCACTTGGAGTCGGTGGGGTGCACTCCTCTTCTCCTAGGTCTGCCTCGAGTCCACCAAGGAGTATTAACCAATTCCTTTTCAACTTGTGCTAGCAAGGATAAGGGAGAAGCTAATCCAACTCGTGTCTCTCTTCAATCAATCAACTATTTAATTGAGTAGAGAATTTTGTTCAACACATGAACTAGATTAAGAAGCAAGAGGAGGGATTAATCAATGGAGAAAATCTGAAATTTTCTCCAATGAAGGTGGCTGCTAGGAGAGGTGCAAAGAGAGAGAAAGCAACTAGGGTGTGAGGCCATCTTAAGTGGTCCTTAAATAGTGCTTAGTCCCTACCTAACCTCTTTGTAACTAATTGCAAACATGCCATCATGTGGCCGGCCAAGAAATGGGCCCAAATGGGCTATTTCAATTTGATATTTCCTCTTAATTAAAGCCATTAAACTAATTATTTAATGGGCCAATTAACTTGCTTCTTATTTCGGCTCAAATAGACTAATTAATAAAAGTCTATATATATTCAATATAATTCCTATAATTATATTAAATATTGTTGAACAAAATAATTATCAATTTATTGATAATTATTAACGGATTAGCATATGCATTAATTTATTCTAACATGATCCTTTTGATATAATTAATTATAACGGTTCGCAACGGTATATAATTAATTAATCAACTCATCAAGTTTTGTATTCCCCAATACAAATAAATAATGCAAGTTTGGTCAAAGTCCTATTTGTGTGACCCTTTGAGGATTTATGCTATGTTGGCAATGAAGAATAAATCATCATTTATTTCTAATAATCATAAGCAGTATCTAGCAACACGTTATGATTCCCAATTCGCATAAATAGTGTACCGTTACAATATCTCAATCCTGCATAAGAAATATTAGTATTTTCTTGTCTGATTCTTATGTCACATGATATCCTTATATAATCCAAGATAGGAATGTGTCATTCTTGCAGATTATGCATTTCTTGATCTAGAGTTGATTGTACAAGTTGGCCAAACAATCCAAACTCCATCAAAGGGCCCAAACAAATATCATCACTCACTAAGTATATTAATGAGAGACATACGGTTTTCTTGATGAACAACTTTTCCTCGCACAATTCAAGAGAACATAAATAAAGTCCGTATAGCAGCCTTTATCAAGAATCAACGTTAGACGATATTTATTGAACCTATCCTCATGTGGAAAAGGTGAACATCTCAAACTTAGAATCAAACACGTATGAAATAAACAATGACACTTAACACAATCCATATGTTTATTTCATTGGGTCAAGTCCTGTACTATGTTCTATAACATACACATATGCAATTAAGTTGGTAACTCCTTACCTATGATTTGTAGAACTTAATCATCACTTAACTTGCATACTAATCTTATCTGATAATTAATGTTCCTTGTTAATTATCAAGATTATGGACATCTTTAGATTTATTATTGTTATTTAAGAATAAATGAGCTATAGAGATCTACAATTCAGATCCTCAACCTGAATGATCTATCAATAAATAAATCAAGGAACAAATGACAAAATATCATCAATAGCATAAACCATAGAAGTAACCAAAATGATTGGCTTCTAGGACACAACTCCAACAAAAAGGGCATACACAATCAAATAAAACATGTCACAGAACACACACACATATATATATATATATCACATGCGCACTAAGTACAAGTCTCAAAATAAAAGAGTATCATACATCACGCTCATAACTACGGCTCAAGACTGGAGACTATAACTATATACAACATATATACTAGTCCTCGACTCATCTGTCTATAGGGAACTAATATAATGCAAATCAAAATCGACTTCAGTCTAAGTATCTATCATAATATAAGAACAAGCACAAACTCACTCATCTAAGATCTCATCCCCATCCTCATCTATGAGAATGGGACTCACAACATGCTCCGGTGTGGGTGGTGGGGTCAGTGGTGGAGATGGAGGGACAGGTGGTGGTGGAGGGACATACTCAATATAAAAGTAAACACCAGTGGGGCTAAGGAAACATGGTACGAGATCACAGTGCGCATGTGAGGTATACAGGTACGCAAGTGGACATGGGACCCGTCAAAAGTCATCAGGGGCGGACCTGTGAAAGGCCGGTGTGTCGTCTGGAACCCCCAACCGCCGAGGAAACATGCAAAATAAACACGGATATGAGAATATGATTCTCAGTGCGGATTTTAGTTCCAGACGTGGATTCCTGGTTGAAATCTTAGTCCAGAAGTAATCCCCACAATAATAATAATCAATAATAAATCAACGATAAATAATAATGATAGAAATCAATAAATCAAGAACAATGAAATGTCAATCTCTATCCGACTACATACTAAACAGCGGAGAAGAAAAGGCCCTATCAACACCATGGTAGACTGAAAAGCAATGCATAATAACAATCAAGATAGAATCATGTAACAGTCAAGAAAATAAATCATATCATGTAAATAATCATTAAATCTCACTCAGGTTCCTTTCCCAACCGGCTGGGCATATAAGGAGATCTTTTCCTTACCTGACATATCAGGTGGCATGAGGAAATTCAATATTCTAATAACGCTACTGAACTGGCCGAAGCCGGTGGTCGACCGACTCCGAAGAGTGATATTGACTTTCATGTCATGTTTCCAGGATTATCAGGCAAGATTATCTTGATTCCACAATGATTCGGATTATTCTTACAAAAGATATTGCAAAGCTTGCCCAGTTTCATAGCAACTTGAACAAAGGAGATTAATTCAACATGAAATCTTGAGTTGTAATATCTGTTCCTAATTCTAAATGATCAAGAGGTAGTGCATCCAAAGGAATTAACAACATGCTATGCATTAAATAATGTTACCAGGACTAATATTCTACAAAAATCCACGTATCCGCATCTGTATTCAAGTCTGGTTCGAGTCCTGCGTCAGTTGTCTCCCCTGTAAGGAGATTAAGAACTATTAAGACTCATTCCAAACTATTATTTACTCATTCTAATTGTAATTCCTTAGTTGAATAAGGTCCGGCTTATCTAATCAGACTAACTAATAATAATTTTTAGTAATTGCTTGTGTTTTCAGTAGTTCTGGTATTTTATAAAGGTTAGTTTATTTTATATAAATTTATCCAATTTTATTTAATTAGATATATATTTATATATATATATATATATATAGGAAACCTATTATGCATACTAATGTATAGAGTTTTCTGTGCATACTAATTTAGATTGTTGGATCTGCTTCAAAATCCGTGCGGATCAGATCGCTGGATTAAAGAATTAAGATGCGCCTTCTACTTAGTTTTGTTCCGCTCCTCTGTCGACTAAACTCTTCCCCCTCTTCGTTCCTCTCTCTCTCTCTCTCAAATGAAGAATGAAATCCCACAACTCTCTTTTCCGAGAACAAATCTCAAACTCTCACGAATGAAAACCAAGATCCGTCGAACCTCGTCTCTTTCGCTTATCTTTCTTCCAGTCCGGTCATTGCTCTCCTTACTCGGCGCAATCTCTCTTCGTCTCCTCACATTCCTTGCTGAAGCAAGCAAGTCGAATCAACCTTCTCTCTCACCTCTCTCTCGTTGGAGCTTCAAAAGGTACCTTCTCTCTCGCCTCCCTCTTAATTTCGTACTTGGTCTGAAGGTTAATTGTGGATATATTGAGTAATGTTTTAGGCGTTGAGAGTAAATGACTTGTGACTTTTAAGGATGTATTTGTAGTCCTGTATTCTTCGTGTGGAATTTCATATTGAGATTTGATAACTATTGGAGTTTTTAGGTCTCATTGGTGACTTGTAAATTTTGGGCTACGAGGGGCTTCCTGAAAAAAAAAATTTATGCCTTTATTTAACTAAATGATGCACCAAATTGTTTATGCCTTTTGACTTTTAACATAGTACAGACAAATTGCGGGTTTCCTTTGTTTTAATGTAAAGGCAATATTTAGAAACTTATAATTTGAGTGTCAGGCTTTGCTACTTTGATTGTCTCTTGTTAATTGGTGATGACTGGTCTTTTTTGACTTCTTTACCATGAATTTTGTGCTCTCCTTGCTGCAAATTTTAAAAAACTCACGATTTATTTCTTTTTTTTTCTCCTACTTGTATCAGGTACTAGAGAATTAAATGCAGCAGATTGCAGCACATGAAAATGATGATATTGGCTGTACACGGGCCAAGGTAATTGTCTAATCTAACTTGTTTATGCAGATTTTTTATTTTTCATTTTTGTGTTGCGACAGATCAGTACTTATATTGATCTTTACTCTTCTTTTGTTGTGTTGTGACAGATCAATGATCCTTATATTGATGTGGATATTGAGTTTGCGGAAGAAAATAATGAAGAAGAAAGTATTGAGATATATGTTGGCAAGGAGTTCAAATCACCCGAGGAGGCATATAATTTCTACAATCTGTTTGCCTTGATAAGAGGATTCAGCATCCGTAAGAATCATAAAGGTCCATCAAGGAAGGGAGTTTCTGGAGTGCAATTTGTTTGCTCTAAACAAGGACTATCTGACAGACAAAAGAGTGAAGGGAAGCCAGTGGGTAGTTCAAGTACCTCAACTTGCTTGCTTCAAATGTGAGAGAGAGGCGAAAGGGTCGGTACCTCAACTTGCTTGCTTCAAACGTGACTAGGAGAGCAAGAGTTAGAGTCGGAGAAGAAGAGAGATGCTAGTAGGAGTCGGAGTCGGAGTCGCAGTCAGAGAATGAGAAGTGGAGTCAGAGTCAGAGTCGGAGAATGAGAAGTGGAGTGGAAGAGAAAGAGGTGAAATAGTTTTTCAGATCTAGGGTTTCATTTTGTTTTCGTTTGAGAGAGAGAGAGGAACGAAGAGGGAAAATAGTTTAGTCGACAGAGGAGCGGAGCAAACTAAGGAGAAGGCGCATCTTAATTCTTTAATCCAGCGATCTGATCCGCACAGATCTTGAAGCAGATCCAATGATCTAAATTAGTATGCACATAAAGCTCTATACATTAGTATGCATAATAGGTTTTCTCTATATATATATATATATATATACTAGTACTTTATTTTGTTTATTCATTTATATTATATAAATACAAATATTACTTATATCCATGTTATTTAATTAATTATTGTTATTTATATTTATTTATATACACACATATATTATACATTTATGTTTATAAAATTTTAATTGAAATATTTTTTTTATGTATTTATTTTATTTATTTATAATTTTTGTATTATTATTTTATTTTTATTATTTATTATTATTTATTTTATTTATAATTTATTATTATTTTATTATATTTTTATTTATTTTAACTTATTTTGATTTAATTCTAACTGTAAAATCTATTTTAGTTTATTTCAAATACATATTAAATTTTTCGAAAATATTTTAAACTTTAAATAAAATAAAATAGTTTAGTAAGTAATTTATAAAATTCTTAAAACTAAAGACAACAATTTCAAAAATAAAAAAATTATTTTGTTTGTTTAATTTGGGATCAGTTTAGTCGGTGATTTTTTTTGTCATGTATCTGTTCTTGACTCACTCGAATTATTTCATCATCTCCCGAAAACCATCAAATTAGAGAAATACCCGACATTTCATGTGGCATTTTCCCTAATTATTTATTAAATCTTAATCTTTCATTAAAATAAACTTAATCATAAATTAATTTTTAATTTAATTCCATTTATTAATCTGTTATGGGCTTAAGCCCATTTTATTTTTTCTTCCGGGCCGAATTAATTTGCACTGGGCCAAAGGGGAAAAAAAAAAATTTTTCTTTCAGTCAAGCCCAATCTAAATCCAGCCCACTCTTCTCCACGCGGCTAAGCCAGGTCAACCTGCCCAGTTGACTTGAGCCATGAATCATTTTATTTGTACCGACAGAAGGGTCGGAGATCCGAACCCATTATCTTCCTCCAAATTTCGGAAAGAGACCCTGAATTATTTTATTTCTCAACTAGGCCCTTTTTAATAACTTCCAGGTCCTTTTCCTTACAAATAGGTCCTCAGACCCATTTTTTTTTACAACTCTATCCCTGTCACCAGCAACAGCACAACCAGAGGTACCAGATCGGTACCAGTGGTACCTCCAGCGTACCCAAGGCTGGTACCAACTTTCAAACACATAGAATAAGCATCAAGCAAGTCTCCTCTGTGCTCAGTTGAGCTCAAAGCTCATCAATGATCAAGATTTTGGTTTATCGATGATGTCTATTATTTATATACGTATTTTGACCGTACTTAGCCCTTAATTATTGATCAAACCACTATAAATTGTCTCATAAATTGCTATATTTTCCAGGATATTGCTGCTGCCGTGCTTCTTGTTTTATTTTGTAGAATTCCAAGAAAATTCGAGACGAGACGCGACTTTTGTGAAGGATGGATCACTTTCTTAGCCAGATGACTCATTCCTGGCTCACACACACGCGCCTTGAGATCACAGGAGCCTAGCACGAGTCATATCTCCAGCGTGGGCTTGATTCTCAGCCCATCCAGCAGACCTGAAGTGCCATTTCGCACCGAAATGCATTTCAGGAAAGTGCGAAATTGGTATTTTTCGGAGAAGGAAAGATTTATGCCGCCTCTCCTTGCCCTAGCCGCCTCCTGTGGGTACATATGTGCGTCCCTGACCTCCTGGGCACGGATTCTACTTTCCATACTCATTTTCCACCTTCCTTAGATAGCGTTTTAGGGTTTTCCATTGATTTTCCTTGGAGTTCTTGGCGTTTTAGAGGGAGCAGCAGCAGCACGTTCGTTCAGATCGATTCCTAGGCCAGAGATAACGAGTATTAGCATTGGGATTCTTCGGTTTACTCTTATATGCTCTTATTTTGTTATTTTATGGCTTGTATCTTTATTATTTGCATGATACTTGTTGTTATTGTTGTCATGACGATTAGTGAGTAGTTTTATGATGTCTTAGGGTAGTTAGTAGATTAGTTTAGTATGTTGTTATGACTTGATGATTATATTATGATATTTTGCGATTTACTTGTTTGAGAATTATGACTTGCTTGATTGATTTGATTGTTCGCTTGAAAGTTAACTTATTGATGATGCGCAGCGTTGATAGGATATAACTCGACCAAATAATTAATAGATTAAAGCACTTGAGATAAACCAAAACTCGAAAGGGTAGGTTAGTTAACGATCGAAAGATCTAACTTTTATTGCACCGACAGGACCTTAAATATCTCTAGAAATCCCTTCAAGTATTCCTAAACAAACTAGTCTAATTACGCAAGTATAGGATTGGTTGTTTATGTGGCAAAACCCGACATCATACCCAAACCAGAACCAAGAAGCGAGAGTTGAGGTTAGGGTTAGGGTCTGGTCGCTTAGTAACCTTCGCAAAGTATCCTGTAAAATTGTCAAGTCGAAACAATAGGTTTAAGGCAAGTTTTGGTGCTGGACAGAACCCATTTCGCACCGAAATGGTTCTGTTTCGCCCCGAAATGACTCTCTGTCTCGATGAAAATCGTGATAGAGTTGTCTTAAAGCTAAACTAATTGAACACTTACCCCTAGGACATTTTATTGCATTTGTTTGAGTCTCGAAAATATAAAAAATAACCCAAAAAAATATTTTATTATTTATTATTTGTTTAATTACCTATTTTTCTATTACCATTATTATTACCTTTTAATTGCCTATTTCTAAAAACACAAAAACTCATCCTCTAACTTTTAAGAAAGATTAAGTCTGGTATTCAACCGTCCTTGTGGGTTCGACACCTTTGCTTTACTCGAACGTCTAGTGAGGTATTTCATAGGTTTAATTTATTTGACCTAGGTTTTAACCCTTCATCAAATTGGCGCCGTTGCCGGGGAGAGTGATTTGCTTCTTATGCGCCTCATGCTTCGACCACAGCCTCAGCGAATTCGGATTGCGAAGGTTATGGTTGATCATTGGATGGATGAGAGAGATCGAGTGGGTCGAGGTGCTATCTCCATGTGTTCTTATGTCACCTTGATCATTCACAGGTTTATTGGTGCAGAGTTTGACTTTCGCGGGGAGACTGAGTGTGGAGCTTGGTACCAGATCGATATGGATCGGTACAAGACGATGGGTTACATTGAGTATGTTGGACGTGGAGCGAGTCGTCAGGTACGATGGTTGAGAGGTGGTTTTCTTCTACCTTACCCTCATCAGATTGACCGGAGTGACCCTGCCACTTGGCTCGTTCGAGATGACTATGTTGGCGCGGCCCCAGCTCCCATGCATATGGACATTCCGGAGGGATCCCGTGCTCGACGTCGCAGACGTACTGATGATCCAGCTCCAGAGCCTGCATCTGATTCCGTGCCTTATGGTTCGCTAGAGCACGTGACGGGCCTTTTGCAGACTCTTCTCCACAGACAGGAGGCGAGTGATCGAGCCATTCAGCGCAGACTTAGCCACATCGAGGGTAGGGTGGATACTCTTTACCACCACGCGCGTCACGGTTCTTGGCTATACCCTCCCACCTCGGATGGAGATGGCTCAGCTGGTGATTCCGATGGGGATTCTGATGATGACGGTGATGATGGCCCGCCACATGATGGGGTCGGTCCTTCTTCTTCTCATTGATTCGGTATGATTTTTACTTCCCTCTCCTTTATTTTTATTCTCTGTGATTGTGACGCACTGGGACAGTGCTTGATTCAGTTTGGGGGGAGGAAAGAAGAAGGAATATAAAAAAAATTTTGGGCGAAATTGCATTTGTTTCTGGCATTTTTGACGATTTTCATGTCTATTTCGGACCGAAATGGTTCCATTTCGGTGCGAAATACCTCACTGGAATTTGAAAAAAAATTGTTAACTTCTGATTTTGATGCATGTACTATCACTGTGAGGTTTCTATGGATATATTATTCACTGTTTCACACTTGTTTGAATTTTTAAAGCAATTTTTAAAATTATTTCTTAAGGAAAAACGTTTGTTTAGGAGATTTTAGGTTGGTTTGTGCATCAATTGATCGGATTGAATGATTGTTTGAGATGATAGGGCCTGAATCTGGATGCTTAGAGTTATCAATTCATTATTAGTCAATTCTCACAAGTTTTTGCCGAGTGAACGATTTTGTCTTTTGTGAATTTTTGTTTAAAGGATGTTTTATCAACTTTAAAATTTTTAAAATGAGCCTAGTTTGTTCTTGAACGCTTGAATCACCAACAAGCAAACTTAAATCGAATAAATCTAAATAGTTGTGAGCATGAGGGTGCGAATGGACTTCAATAAAACCCAAATAAATCAAGACATGATAACGGGTGTCACTAGGAGCCCTGGCCCAAGTGTACCGTGGCCTTGGTCGTGTGATTACCTGTTTGATCTTCCACAAATAATTGGAGAAAGGATTACGGAAATTGCTAGGAGCCCTGGCCCAAGTGTACCGTGGCCTTGGTCGTGCAATTATCTGTTTGATCTCCCCAGCATGTCACGTGCTGGTAGCTCAATATAAGTCCTAGTAGCGTAAAACCCTAAGTGATGCAAATCACCACAACTCGACTTGCACAATTCCTAATTGGTGAAATTTTGGAAAATTAGACTCATTATAGAATTTTTAATTTTGATAGAATTTTCTTTGCAAATGTTTGCAACTTATGAAAAAGAACGGGCATTTGAATTTGAGTTTGCATTTGAATTGATGAAGTGAAGCTAGGGTTCTTGAGTTGATTATGAGATTTCATGAGAACTAAGTGTTGCACAAATTAAACCAAAAAGAGATCTAAACTCGTGTCTTTGGAATTGATTTTAACTTGCTTCATTTTTGACCTGTGAAACTTTGGGTAAACTTGAACATAAATTCTCGTTGCATCGTTGGTTTGGTATATTTCATTGATAGGTCTAAGTACAGTCTTACCCTTAAGTTTAGATTATTGTTTGAGGACAAACAAAGATTCAAGTTTGGGGGGATTTGATGTCTATTATTTATATACGTATTTTGACCGTACTTAGCCCTTAATTATTGATCAAACCACTATAAATTATCTCATAAATTGCTATATTTTCCAGGATATTGCTGCTGCCGTGCTTCTTGTTTTATTTTGTAGAATTCCAAGAAAATTCGAGACGAGACGCGACTTTTGTGAAGGATGGATCACTTTCTTAGCCAGATGACTCATTCCTGGCTCACACACACGCGCCTTGAGATCACAGGAGCCTAGCACGAGTCATATCTCCAGCGTGGGCTTGATTCTCAGCCCATCCAGCAGACCTGAAGTGCCATTTCGCACCGAAATGGTTTCATTTCGCACCGAAATGCATTTCAGGAAAGTGCGAAATTGGTATTTTTCGGAGAAGGAAAGATTTATGCCGCCTCTCCTTGCCCTAGCCGCCTCCTGTGGGTACATATGTTCGTCCCTGACCTCCTGGGCACGGATTCTACTTTCCATACTCATTTTCCACCTTCCTTAGATAGCGTTTTAGGGTTTTCCATTGATTTTCCTTGGAGTTCTTGGCGTTTTAGAGGGAGCAGCAGCAGCACGTTCGTTCAGATCGATTCCTAGGCTAGAGATAACGAGTATTAGCATTGGGATTCTTCGGTTTACTCTTATATGCTCTTATTTTGTTATTTTATGGCTTGTATCTTTATTATTTGCATGATACTTGTTGTTATTGTTGTCATGACGATTAGTGAGTAGTTTTATGATGTCTTAGGGTAGTTAGTAGATTAGTTTAGTATGTTGTTATGACTTGATGATTATATTATGATATTTTGCGATTTACTTGTTTGAGAATTATGACTTGCTTGATTGATTTGATTGTTCGCTTGAAAGTTAACTTATTGATGATGCGCAGCGTTGATAGGATATAACTCGACCAAATAATTAATAGATTAAAGCACTTGAGATAAACCAAAACTCGAAAGGGTAGGTTAGTTAACGATCGAAAGATCTAACTTTTATTGCACCGACAGGACCTTAAATATCTCTAGAAATCCCTTCAAGTATTCCTAAACAAACTAGTCTAATTACGCAAGTATAGGATTGGTTGTTTATGTGGCAAAACCCGACATCATACCCAAACCAGAACCAAGAAGCGAGAGTTGAGGTTAGGGTTAGGGTCTGGTCGCTTAGTAACCTTCGCAAAGTATCCTGTAAAATTGTCAAGTCGAAACAATAGGTTTAAGGCAAGTTTTGGTGCTGGACAGAACCCATTTCGCACCGAAATGGTTCTGTTTCGCCCCGAAATGACTCTCTGTCTCGATGAAAATCGTGATAGAGTTGTCTTAAAGCTAAACTAATTGAACACTTACCCCTAGGACATTTTATTGCATTTGTTTGAGTCTCGAAAATATAAAAAATAACCCAAAAAAATATTTTATTATTTATTATTTGTTTAATTACCTATTTTTCTATTACCATTATTATTACCTTTTAATTGCCTATTTCTAAAAACACAAAAACTCATCCTCTAGCTTTTAAGAAAGATTAAGTCTGGTATTCAACCGTCCTTGTGGGTTCGACACCTTTGCTTTACTCGAACGTCTAGTGAGGTATTTCATAGGTTTAATTTATTTGACCTAGGTTTTAACCCTTCATCAATCGACATAAAACCGAGTTCAACAATTTCATATAACTATTTCCTATCAATTTCAATCATCAATAACCAATTCCAATCAACTATCTAACCGAATTAGACCTATCAAACTCAGTATTTCACAATTCCAAGCACAATTCATCATCAACTCGAGCTCAAAAACCCTAACTACACAGTTCAACAGATTTAGCTCGGTTTTAAACAAGAAAACTCAAAGAACAATCACCATAGAGCTCATACCTTGGATCTCTATGCGTATCCTCCTCCATTCTCTCTCAAATTCCACTCTTTTCTTTTTAAGGAAATTTTCAAAAATCGGCCAAAATTACCTCAAATGGAATGGGGGCTTTTATAGCCGAGGCAGCAGCGGAGAGAGACGAGTGAGGAGTCAGCAGTCGAGATTCCCAAGCACGAATCTCACACTCCACCTCACACTCACGGCCAATGGCCATTCTCCACGCGAAGAAAGCCTAATGGCTCTTCAACCCTAAAATGACGGTAGCCTTGAGCCGATTGGCTTGCCACACTCGAGCCCCACGGCGATTTACCTCATTTTTCGCCGGAGAAAAGGGAGACAAAATCGAACAATCGACGAAAAATCGGAAGAGAAAGGAGAGAAAGAAATGAAGCCACGGCGACGAAAATCGATTTTGTTGTTTTTACTGTGTTTTACCTTTTTGGATCTCCCGTGGCAACAACTTTGTAGCCAAGAATGCTGTTACTCATATAGTTTAATAATTCTAATTGTTTTTATTAAGATTTAATTAATTTAAAGCCAAATAATAATTGTTTCATAATCTTTGATATTACTAAAATTATGTATATAAATTTTAGGTACTACATAAAGTCAAGATTTTCGATTTCAAGTCGATTTTACTGTTACTTTTGATTTAGTTACTCATATTATACCAAATTTCTAATTACTAAAATCCATATTAATTCCTAATAATTTGTCTAATTTATTTAAATTAATTTATCTAATTAATTTAAATTGGTCTGAGATTTTTGCTATGTTACACATTCCCTCTATGACTAGAGCAATCTCAGCATCTTTCTCGCTAGCGGTCTTGCCTTCAGCTTTTCTTGATCAGATCAGATCGAATTCTCCATTGGAAATCGATATAATACGTTCGTCTCGGCTTTATATTACGAATTTGAGAGCATATACATCATTTCTTTTAGGTATTGATCTTTAACTGTTAGTCTATCTCTATTTTGTTCAAATCAGATCACAAATAACTTTATTGCTTTTGGAATTTTCAGTTCACTTGCTTGATTTGTGGTTTTGTTTTGTTCAATTCTCGATCAGATGAAAAGTCAAGCTTTCTTTTGGCATTTAAGCAACACATTTGATATAAATTCTCGATTCTTTAGGGTACTGGTCTTAATTTATTTAATTTTGGTTTGAAATTGGAAATAAGTTCATATCTGATCTAGTTTTTCAAATTTGTATGAAATTCAATTGTCTGATGTCAAAGCAATGATTTACCAGATTAGAATCGTAAGGGAAGTATGTAAATACTCCTAAGGGACTACATATATAAGTTTGAGGGAGTACATATTATTACATATTCTTTTTTTTAATTTTTAGGTCTGAATGCTTTATCAAAGACATGGATGAAATTGGTAGGACAAAGAAGATTGGTGACAATTTGAAGCAGATCTGATTATGATACCAAATCAAGTTTAAAATCATTTATATCATTTATAACTAGGATATATTTTAATATTTTGAGAATTCTTGTTTATTTTTGGTTCATTTTCCTTTTTTGTAATTGTGCATGTTTATATCTATTTGTTGCAAAGGTAGTTATTTTAAAATAAGAGAGTAAATATATAATATAAGGGAGTATATATTGTAAGAGAGTAAACATAGAATATCAGGACAACAAGAAATGGAATAAATAATGATTTGATTTGAACTTAGATTTTGCTATAAGGGAGTAAATATATATAATAAAAGAGTATAAATATAAGCTAAAAGGGAGTATATATATAATAAAGGAGTATATCTATTTCCATCATGCTCCGATTATTTTTTTATTAAATTTTTTTTTGGTAATTAGCCCGTGGGCAATCACAGTGAATTACAATCTTAGCGTGTTGTGGTGTGTCGTATCAAACATGGATGTGTTTAGCACCGTGTCGTGTCGTGTTGACACGGATTGTATTTGCAACCGTGTTGTGTCGTGTCGTGTTGAGTAGAGAGAAACACCAACACAACACGAAAACTGACACGACACAGTTGAAAACTGTGTTAACACGCCACACCATAGTTGTGTCAATTGTGTCAAACCGTGTTAGTAGCTTATTATTATTATTTTCATGAAAATTATCAAAAAATGTTAAAAATTATTTAAAAATTGAAAAAAATCTAAAAACATTAGAATAAAATTTCGAGATTCATTGTCTACCTGAGAATTGTTCTATTTTGATATTTTATGGGAAAATGTATAATTAAAATAGAAAAATAATAGGAATTAGATGATGTTAGTTCGTAATATCGTGGTTGAAAATTGTATTTTTTTTATGATACCTTTGTTAGAAAGTGCTTAATTTTAATTTTTAAACTAACAATTAGCTCAAATAACATTTAAACAATCAAGGATCTAGGCTAGAAGCCATCAAACACATCAATGAAATCACATTCATGAGGCTCGAATCCATGGCTTAGGAGTTGATGGCATGCCTTCTCCACCACCACCACCATGGTTGCGCCGCCGGCCTCGAGTCCACCAAGGAGATTAATCACGTTCTCAAGGTATGTGCTAGCACACCCAAGAACAAGCCTAATCACATTAGCTTTATCTCTTTTAGCAATTAATTCTCATTAATTAAGTGGAGAAGAGTGCTCAACACATGAGCAAAAGATGGAGAAAAGAGGAGACAAAGGGAAGAGAGAGGAGAGAGAAGAGCTAGGGGTTGGAGCCTCCAAAGGGGTTATTTTTATAGAGCTCAAACCCTAGGGAAAACTTTCCCAAAATTACACCCCATGCCACTATATGGGCAGCCACATTTTGGGCCTAAAATGGGCCATCACCCATGTTTAATTGGGTCATTAATTCATATAATTAATGTCCCATTAGTTTGCTATTTAATCGGGCTATATATTTTCCTATTAAATAACGGTCCAATTAATTAATATAACCATTTATTTTAAAATGTGTTGATCTGAAATTAATTATTAACTCATTAATAATTATTTTGAGATTAGATAATGCATTAATTTATTTCTATATGATCGGTTTGACTTAATTAATTATAATGATTCATAACGGTATATAGTTAATTAATCAACTTATCATATTTCCGTAATACTCACTATTGCGAATAAGTAGATTGTTGGAGTTATGTCCTAGAAGTCAATATTTAATGACTTATTTTCTTAGTTTATGTTAATGATGATATTTGATCATTTGTTCCTAGAGTTTATTATTGACAGATCATTCAGGTTGAGGATCTGAATTGTAGATCTTTGTGGATCATTCATTAGAATGACAATAATAAACCTAAATCGTCCATAATCTTGATAATTAACAAGGAACATTAATTATTATAAAAGATTAGTATGCAAGTTAAGTGATGATTAAGTTCTACAAATCATACGTAAGGAGTTACCAACTTAATTGTATATGTGTATGTTATTAGAACATAGTACAGGACTTGACCCAATGAAATAAACATATGGATTGTGTTAAGTGTCATTGTTTATTTCATATAAGTTTGATTCTAAGTTTGAGATGTTCACCTTTTTCACATGAGGATAGGTTCAATAAATATCGTCTAACGTTGATTCCTGATAAAGGCTACTATAAGGATTTTATTTATGTTCTCTTGAATTGTGCGGGGAAAAGTTGTTCATCAAGAAAACCGTATGTCCCTCATTAGTATACCTAGTGAGTGATAATATCTGTTTGGGCCCCTTGATGGAGTTGGATCGTATGCATGCAAACTAGACGATCAACTCTAGATCAAGAAATGTATAATCTGCAAGAATGACACACTCCTATCTTGGATTATACAATGATATCATGTGACATAAGAATCAGACAAGGAAATACTATTATTTCTTATGCAGGATTGAAATATTGTAACGGTACATTATTTATGCGAATTGGGAATCATAACGTGTTGCTAGATACCGCTTATGATTATTGGAAATAAGTAGTGATTTATTCTCCATGGCCAACATAGCATAAATCCTCAAAGGGTCACACAAATAGGACCTTGACCACACAATGCATTATCTATTTATTCACAACAGTGAGTATTGCGGAAATATGATGAGTTGATTAATTAATTATATACCGTTATGAACCGTTATAATTAATTAAGTCAAAGAGATCATATAGAAATAAATTAATGCATTATCTAATCCCAAAATAATTATTAATGAGTTAATAATTAATTTTAGATCAACACATTTCAATATAAATGGTTATATTGATTAATTGGGCCGTTATTTAATAGAAAAATATATAACCCAATTATAGAGCAACCTAATGGGACTTTAATTAGGTGAATTAAAGACCCAAATGAGATTGTGAGGTGGCCCATATAGGCCCAATTCGTGGCCAGCCATAGGGTGGCAAGAGGTGTAATTTTGGGGAAGTTTTCCCTAGGGTTTGAGCTCTATAAAAGGACCCCTTTGGAGGCTCCAAGAGCTAGCATTTCTCTCTCCTCTCTTCCTTCCCTTTGTGGCTGCCACAAACCTCCTCTTTTCTCCCTCTTTTGCTCATGTGTTGAGCTCTCTTCTCCATTTAAATGAAAGATTTAATTGCTAGAAGAGAGAAAGCTAATGGGATTAGGCTTGTTCTTGGGTGTGCTAGCACATACCTTGAGAACGTGGTTAATCTCCTTGGTGGACTCGAGGCCGGCGGCACAACCATGGTGGTGGTGGTGGAGAAGGCACGCCATCGACTCCCATGCCATGGATTCGAGCCTCATGAATGCGATTTCATGAGAGGTACAATTCTTCCTACTCTCATCTTGAAATGCTTGTGAATGATGTTGAAACCTAGATCCCTTGTGTTTAGTTGTTGTTTCTTGCTATTTGATGGCACAAAAATAGAATTAAACACTTCCTAACATAGATAATGCATTGTGTGATCAAAGTCCTATTTGTGTGACCCTTTGAGGATTTATGCTGTGTTGGCCATGGAATATAAATCACTATTTATTTCCAATAATCATAAGCGGTATCTAGCAACACGTTATGATTCTCAATTCGCATAAATAATATACTCCTACAATATCTCAATCATGCATAAGAAATAAAAGTATTTCCTTGTTCGATTCTCATGTCACATGATATCATTGTATAATCCAAGATAGGAGTGTATCATTCTTGAAGATTATAATTTCTTGATCTAGAGTTGATCGTCTAGTTTGCATGCATACGATGCAACTCCATCAAGAAGCCTAAATAAATATCATCACTCACTAGGTATACTAATGAGGAACATACAGTTTTCTTGATGAACAACTTTTTCTCGCACAATTCAAGAGAGCATAAATAAAGTCTGTGATGTGGAATATATGCTCTTAAATTTATACCCAATTATACCTAAAATCAGTTGCAAGCGTACAACAATCGTCTAAGTATTATCGGGGTCGAACCACAGGGACGGAATATTCAAATAATTAAGTAAATTAAACTTTGATTAACTAGATTAATGGTGTAAAGAAATAATAATTGTAACAGATCTAAAGTAAAGATTTGCAGATTAATAAAAGTCCTAAATTAAACAATTCAATGAGTTAAAAGGATTAAAACGCTAATTAAGAATTAGGGGTTTAAATAGTAGCTAATACTTTTCAGTTTATTCCAGAATCAGCGGCCCGCAGAGATTATCTGCGGCCCGCTGAAACTCAAGTCGCTGACCCCTGAGAAGGTCCCAGAAGTCTGTGGTCATAGACAACCCGCAGAAACCTCCTGCGGCCCGCTAGGTTTGGCGCAGACTCAACTTTTTGCATATTTTAATTGTTGTTTTGTGTAGAGAATTAATTCTAACTAAGGCTCCTAAATCCCACTTCCGTTTAAGGCCATGTTTCCTATAGTTAACCTTATTTCTCTCTAATTCAACCTAGATTTCAACTTTCGTTTCTTGGTCTAAGTTAAACTAGTTCATACTTTACGACCTACGACTCCCTATACTTCCGTAATCGGGAAGGGCTTCAACTTCCGTTTCTTGACCCTAGCATAACCTTCCGGCACCAACTCTCGTGTTTACCATACTTTAACCTAATTACTTGAAAGCATTTGGATTTAACCACCTAATCAATTAAGTGACGTCTAACTTAACGGGTGCAATCAATTCAATTCAAGCAAATCAGTTAAAGTAATTTAAGCAATTATATCAAAGCATAAAACACAACAGTATAAATAGACCTCTTTAGGATAGAGGGGGGGTCGGCTCTAGGGTCATTTCTCTAGGGTTTATTACTCTTTAAGCTTTGGAAAATGATGTAAAGCCACCATTGAACCATGAATAAAAAGATTTAAGTTTGTGTTTGAGATCTTTGTTGTTACTTTACTTGCATTAAACTTGTTACCAGACTAGGTAGTAACAACCACCGTGGGGCAATATCTTTATCAAGAGTTATAGCTGATGCTAGATCATGGGAAGAGTTTAGAACCTAGGAGATTGTCTTTCGATTTCCTGATGGCAAGAGATCTATCCAGTCATCAAGCGCACCCCCTTTGGGATGCCACCAGAGCTCTTAATGGGGGGTCGCGGCTCAGGAGACCGCCCAGGCGGTACAAAGCACACCGGTCACTCCGACCCAAGTGGGAACCCAGTCTGCGCCCCCCGGATACCCCTGGCCAATCTACACCTCTCAGGCCGCGGGACCGTTGGAAGTGAATGCAACCAACTCGACCGCTCCTAGCGGTGTCGTTCCGACAGGAACCCAACTCCCAGCTGCCCGCCTCACTCTCACATTCAGTCGGGGTTAAACCAGCCTGGCTCCACCATGCCGCTTCATCCAGGCTGACCGGGAATTCCTCCGGCTTGGCCCACCCAGTTCGCTCCGGCTTATCCATTCAAGCAGATTTGGGACCAACACATGCTACGGTCATGGGGGCAGTTCTTGTCTCTATCCTCCCCTATACTGGGAGCTAACCCCACCCCGATGCTGACACACGTTGCTCAGCAGCCTTATTAGCGGGGACCAGTGCAGAAAGTTCACGCGGCTCCTTCCATGTCTGGACTATGAGCACCCCCATACGAGGGAAACATGGGAGGAATTAGGGAAGAGCATTACTAAGGCACCCCTTCACTCCACCACGACCAGCATGGCCGAGCGGTCCCGTATCAAGAATATTTCTCACCATACGGTGGACGCGGGGTCCCTTCCAGAGCCCCTCTCCATCGAGCTCTAGACCCATTCCCCTCAGAGGAGGCGACGTGAGGATACCCCTGGCCCAGGACGGCGCAGGCAACATTCTCCAGCAAGAGGGGTATTCCCAAACCATTTCTATCACAACCCCATCAATGTCAACAGTTTTAGTAGCCTCTCCAAATTCTTCACCAAGACTCTACAGTGCCCAAAGGAATTTATGTCCAGTTTCAAAGCTAGGATCTCTCTCTCTACCCTGGATATGAGCGTATGGTGTCGAGTCTTCCCCACATGCCTGGAGGCAGCGGCATGGAAGTGGTTCTCAGAATTGCCACTTAACTCTGTCAGGAATTTTGCTGACTTGGAGAATCAATTCTTGTAGAGGTTTCCAAGTATCCAAGCGCCTACCAAAAACTCAATAGATTTGATGAGGCCAAAACAGGATGAGCGAGAACCAACAAGAAAATTTCTCAACCGGTTCGCTGAAGAAGCCAACCAAACTGCTGATTAGAATGATGAAATCATCTTGGCAGCAATAAGGCAAGGTCTAAGGCAAGGGGGAGCACTGCGTTGGAGAGCTGTTGAGGAAAATTTCAAAACATTTGCGAAATTCAGAGCCGCAATAGAGAAAACTTTGCAAGCAGAAGAGGATGCAGTAACAGTGGGCAGACCCGCCGGTCGGGGGGCAGCCAGCAAAAGTCCCGATCAGCCCCGACTCAACCCTCTACCTGACTCTCCTCAGAGGAAGCGGGGTTCTCCCCCACCAACCCGCCGGGATATCTCTCCCCGACCATATGGTCGGAATCGCCCATTCCGAAAATATAAAGGTTTAGTGGCACAGCCTCGATTTCCTCCTACATGTGAAGATTATAGGCAAGAATACACCAATTATCATGTCTTTTCGGTCTCTGCCGACACACTTTTGCAGGTTGCCCAAGCTGATCCAGAGTTCAAGCGGCCAAAGCCCCTTTCCAGAGAAGAGACAAATCGGGGTGATAAGAATAAATATTGCAGATATCACAATGGATATGGCCATGCCACCTCTGAATGCATCAAATTGAAGGATGAAATTGAGAGGATGATCAGAAACACCAGAGTACTAGAAAGATATCTAGAGGCTCCACAGTGGACCAATGAAGGAAGAGGTAATAGAGGTGGCCGCCAGGGAAACAATACTGGACGAAGGCCGCGGGATCAGGACAGGCAAGCAGACCGACCACGACCAAGAACCCCGCCAAATGTCGATCGAGATAAGCCCAGAGCCTCTCCCACCCCAGTTTTGTATATAGCAGGTGGACCTTCTGCTGGGGGAGACACTGGGAAAGCCAGGAAAAGATATGCTTGCCCCAGAAATCTCAACAACCCATCCAGGAGGAAAGTTTTCCAAATTAGGGAGACCAATTCTGTAGCAAACATGCGCATTACATTTGGACCTGAGGATTATGAGAGAGTCCACTTGCCGCATGACGACGCTATCGTCTTAATGCTGCGCCTCAATGGCACCCGGGTGGGCAGAATTCTCATCGACACTGGCAGTTCCGCTGATGTCATATACTATGAAACATTGAAGAAGTTGCACCTGCATGATCAACCTCTCAAGCCCATGGCTACACCGCTCACTGGCTTCACGGGTGATTAGCTCATGCCTCAATCAAAATAGTGAAATGTGAGATGGGATCATAAATTTTATTTGCTAGGTGGGCATGTAGCCAGTTACCTTTGGGGAAGCACCAAGAGATGTGGTGTCTCGGGTCAGTTTCATAGTGGTCAACACCCCATCTCCCTACAACATCATCTTAGGCAGGAAGGCCCTGAATGACATTGGGGCGATAGCTTGTACACCCCATCTTAAAGTCAAGTTTCCTACTCGAAATGGAGTCGGGACCTTGCGGGGTGAGCAGCAGGCCGCAAGAGTATGTTATCAAGCGTCAATCCCAAAGCAAGTAACCCAGATTGAGAATCTCGGGGAACAGTCCAAGTCTTATGATCAAACTGAAAACATTCTGCTCCACAACCCAGCCCGCCCTGCAGGCGGACCAATGGAGGATACAGAGAAAGTCGATCTGGGAGAGGGGAAGATCACTAAAATTGGCACTGTGTTGCCCAAGGAAGATCGAGACTTGGTAAAGGCGTGCCTCCTTCGCAATCGCGATGTCTTCGCTTGCGAGGGCGAGGTCATGCCAGGCATTGATAAAAACATAACCGAACACTAAATCACCACCAAGAAGGGCACGAAGCCAGTTACTCAGAAGAAAAGAAAGCAGAGTTGGGAAAAAAAGAAGGCTATCAAAGCTGAGCTAGAGAAGCTGCTGAAAATAGGCGCCATAAAAGAAGTCAAATACCCGCAGTGGCTGGCTAACCCAGTCCTGGTGATGAAATCCAATGGGCAGTGGAGAATGTGCATAGATTACACTGATCTGAACAAGGCTTGCCCAAAGACCCCATTCCCATTGCCTAGCATTGATGCAATGATTGACTCCACTGCCGGGTTCAAGTATCTCAGCTTCATGGACGCCTATTCAGGTAACAATCAGATAAGGATGAGCCCGGTCGATGAAGAAAAGACTTCCTTTGTCAATGAGGAAGGGTTGTACTGCTACAAGGTCATGCCATTTGGCCTTAAGAACGCGGGTGCAGAATACCAGAGGATGGTTTCAAAAGTTTTCAAGGAAGAGTTGGGTGAGATAATGGAAGCGTATATAGATGACATGGTAGTCAAGAGTTGTACTTGCCCAGATCACGTTTCCTACCTAGAAAGGTCTTTGCCAAGATGAGGCAAGTCGGGATGAGACTTAACCCCAAAAAGAGTTTCTTCTGCCTCTCCAGCGGAAAGTTTTTGGATTCATCATTTCTGAGCGTGGCATTGAAGCTCATCCTGACAAGTGTCAAGCCGTAGTGAACCTCAAATCACCCAAATCGATTAAGGAGGTGCAACGCCTCACTGGAAGAATAGATGCGCTTAGCAGGTTTATCTCACAATCCGCCATGCTGTGCAAGCTTTTCTTTGATGTCATTAAGAAAAAGACACAATAATTTGTCTGGGGGCCAGAGTGCCAGGAAGGCTTTGAGAAAATCAAGGAGTACCTCTCCACTCCGCCCATCATCAGTCGGCCTGTAAAAGGCGAGCCTCTTTATCTATACATTTCTACTAATGATGATGCCATCAGTGCGGCTTTGGTAAGAGAAGAAGAGGGTGTTCAAAAGCCTGTATACTTCATATCAAGGATATTGAGAGACGCGGAGACAAGATATCCAATGATAGAGAAGAGTGCATTTGCAATTGTGTCAGCAGCCTGAAAGCTGCGACCTTATTTTCAAGCCCATTCGATCCGCGTAGCGATTAATATGCCTCTCCGCAAGGCACTAGGGCAATTCAATGTCGCGGGAAGGCTACTGAAGTGGGCCATTGAATTATTGGAATTTGACATCATCTACCTCTCCAGAACAGCCTATAAGAGCCAAGCCCTAGCAGATTTCATAGTCCAGGGGACTAGTGTGAGTTTTACTCCTGTGGAAGTGGTTTGGGAAGTATATGTAGATGGAGCCTCATCTGGCAAGGGTACAGGTCTGGGAGTTGAGATAATCAGCCCACAGGGAGACAGATTCAAATATGCTCTACAAGTAAATTTCAATCCGTCTCACAATGTAGCCGAGTATGAGGCCTTCATCGCTGGGTTACAATTGGTCGCAGCCACAAGCGCCAAAAGCATTAGGATCCGGTCTGACTCCCAGTTGGTGATAAACCAGATACTCAAGGAATACAAGACTCAAGATGAGACATTGATCAAGTATCTAAAAAAGGTAGAGCAGCTCATGGGCGGCTTTGACAGCGTCCTCATTGAGCATGTTCCCAGGGGGCAGAACGAAACCGCCGACGCCCTGTCCAAATTGGCCAAGAGTGGATTGGATAAAGATCGCCCTATAACAATCTTGGAAATTCCCTCACCCAACATAGAGCTTCTACAGCCAACCGTTTTCCAACTACATCATGAGGAAGAATGGTATTCTCCAATATGGTTGTACCTGGCTAAAGGAATCTTGCCACAAGACAAGAATCTAGTAAGAAAGATCAAGAGGTAGTCCCTGGAATTCACCATAATAGAAGATTAGCTGTGCAAGAAGGGGTATCATCATCCTTGGTTGACCTGCGTAGGAAAAGCCAAAGCCGCTGAGCTCCTCAATGAAACTCATCAGGGCATCTGTGGGAGCCACCAAAGACCCCGCACATTGGGGAAAAGGATCATGCGCCAGGGTTACTACTGGCCCACCTTGAGAAAGGATGCGGAGGACCTAGTGAGGAGGTGTGCCCAATGCCAGTTCCACGCTCGCATTGACCATAAGCCCCCTAACAAGTTGAAGCCGATCACAAGCCCGTGGCCTTTTGACGTTTGGGGAATGGATATACTTGGACCTTTTCCACAGGCAAAAGGGAACCTCAAATTCATTGTAGTTGCCGTGGAATACTTCACCAAGTGGATCGAGGTCAAAGCACTGTCACTGATCACCTCTCAAAAGATCACAGACTTTTTGCAACACCACATAGTGTACAGGTATGGAATCCCGCACACTATCATTACTGACAATGGCAAGCAGTTCACGGGGGCACCTTTCAAGGACTATTGTCGCGGATTGGGAATCGAGATAAACTTTGCACCCGTCTGTCATCCCCAATCCAATGGGTTGGCAGAAGTCTCAAACAGAACCATCCTAGAGGGGCTAAAGAAGAAGACTGAAGGGACAAAGAACACCTGGCCTGAGTATCTCAGCGAAGTGGTATAGGCCTATAACACCACTCCGCGATCGGCCACAGAAAGGTCTCCCTATGCTTTAATTTATGGTATGGAAGCAGTCATCCCTATGGAGATTGTTCATCCAACGCTCCGCACTATTAGCTACTCAATATGATTCATGAGCTCAGGGAAAAAGCTTCAGCACGGCAAGCGGAGTATTAGAGAAAAATGAGAAAAGTCTTCGATAAGAAAGTAGCTCCAAAACATTATCAGCTTAGGGATTGGGTGTTGAGGAGAGCAGCAGCAGCAGGGAAGCACATTGGCAAGTTAGATCTCGCTTGGGAAGGACCTTTTGAGATTGTGAAGTCAGCTGAAGCGAGAGCATTTCATCTCAAGGACGCACAGGGCAAGACACTAGCGAACTCATGGAATGCATCAAACCTACGCAAATTCTGCCCATGAGGTTCCCAGAGGAGCCGGATCCTTTGTATATACCGTTGTATCTTCTTTTTCAGTACTGTTTTTTACTTTCAATTAAGCTCGCTCGCCTGTTTTCTGTAAGAACATATTTAGTAATGATGCTTGTTGACTGGGTAACTTGTGTTGTATGATACCCATATATGATAAGCGTGAATGAGCTAGCGCACTTTCTATGAAGTTTAGTACCTTATTATAAGGAAAGGTTTAACTTCGCTAAATCTTAGTACCTTTACGCAAAGGAACAGACTCAAGCAGCCGATTCAGTACCTACTAAAGGGAACGATCCAAGTACATGGGGATTCATGATCCATAAATCCTAGTACCTACACCAAGGGAATGGTCGGATTCATTATCTTAGTACCTACACCAAGGAAACGATCGGATTCATGATCCATAAATCCTAATACCTACACCAAGGGAATGGTCGGATTCATCATTTTAGTACCTACACCAAGGGAATGATCGGATTTATGATCCATAAATCCTAGTACCTACACCAAGGGAATGGTCGGATTCATATCCTAGTACCTACACCAAGGGAATGGTCGGATTCATATCATAGTACCTACACTAAGGGAATGATCGGATTCATGATCCATAAATCCTAGTACTTACACCAAGGAAATGGTCGGATTCATATCCTAGTACCTACACCAAGGGAACGATCGGATTCATGATCCATAAGTCCTAGTACCTACACCAAGGGAATGGTCGGATTCATTGGTCCCAGCATCCGTCTTAAGGGATAGTCAGATCTACCATCTATGAACATTAGCACCCGTCGTTAGTCGGGTTTACCCTAAATAAGTCCCCACTCCTCCTTCGTCAAAAAAAATAAATAAAAATAAATAAATAAATAAAGTAAACAATGACGAGGTAAGGAGACGTTCGCGTGACATCCTACAAGAACGACGTGACATCTGCCTAAATCGCATGATCTTACACAATTTGTGTATGAGAGACGTCAAGGTTAATCTCCAAACATTTAAATAAGAACCCACATTGAATTAATCTTCCACAAGATGAGACGAAGAAAGAAGAAAAAATTATCATTAAAAAACACACTATGGCGCCAACCATGGACATTGTTAAAATAACGGATAATCCCGTAGAATAGCTGAATAATTAATTAATTAGCATAAAGATCTAATTTCCTCAAAGAAGAGCAGTCCTGCTACAGACAAGTCAAGAGCTTCTTATTGACACCACCAAACTCGCCCCACATAAGCGCATAGGTTGGCGGAATCACCCAGATAAGTTAGTGGCAAAAGACTTGGCAAATATGCCATGTTGTGCCTGCCAAATGCTTTGTCTGAATAGATATGCTACATCAAGAGCGGCATATTCAATTATATAACAAGAACACTAGAATCAGGCGGACAGGCAAGGCGAACTCCCCAGGTTTTCCAAAGCTTAAGTCCCCACGATGATCCAGGATAGTGGGATGAGCTCCTTCCACTCCAACAACCTTATCGAGGTAGCATTAGCAACAAGAAGTGACGACTGACACGCTCATCCGAAAACGGTCCCTCTCAGGAACCATAAATACACAATTGCATGTGTTAGAGCAAGCAGCATTTCAGGAGGGCAGATGAGTTAAGCCCAGGATTAGAGCTACTCGTACATACATGCAGCGAGTAGAGTGTTGACCCCGCGCCACCCAACTAGGGACAAAGAAAGGGCGGTTTTATAACTGCATTGGGCGAGGCCAACACCATTTCCCGATAAAGCGACATCGCCCAGATGGACCTGCAGACCTTATCTCGTCTTATAGGCTAGAGAAAAAGAATTACACTTAAATATTATGTACTTCAATTTTATATGAACAAAATTTTGCTTCAATCAAGTATTGATCTCGCATTTATCAGCGCCTCGCACTAAGTTGCATCAAAAAGCGCGTCGCGCTCGTCTTAAAAGAAATAACAAGAGAATAAAATGTGCACTGTTCTAAAATATTCATTATAAGCCATAGGTCTATAACATGGGCATTACATTAACAAAGCAAAAAATAACTATCCTAAGAGTTCACTGAGGGTTCCCCGCCATCATCCCCACTGCTGCTTGATCCAGATGATACCGCCGCCAACAGTTGAGCCCGCCTCGCCTCCACTAGTTGGATGCTATATGCCTCCACTGGCTCAGCAAGTAACGCTTGGGGAAAGGCATCATTGTACTCTTCCCCCTCCACAGCATACCAAACTTGGAGGCGCTCCACGCGAAACGACCCATATGGCCCCTCACGAAAAAAGGTGGCAGTCGTGGGAATAGCCTCCCTGTTGGGAACTGCGACTTGAGCTCGCGCCCACCGACCTTCAACTCTAGCTCGAGTTGGAGGGTCAAAAGCCAAATAAAGGCCAAAGGGAAAGAGATTCCCGGCCTGGAAGCCATCTAGCCAGCCCACCGGGGACCCGACCGTGCGCACCCAGTATCTTTCGAGGCGGTCCAGAGAATAGTTCCATAAGCGACGAGATTGGAGGAGTGCTTGGTTATCACTGACAGTTGAGGCCATAAAAATAAAGGGCCCCGCCCTTAACATTTGCAGCCTCTAGCGCTCGCCGTTCCCAATCAGGAGGCCTCCAGACTTGGAACCTTCTGGTGCATACCTTCTTCACTCCCCAGCGGAAACTTGGCAGCACCAGCAAAAGAGCGGCTTCAACATCGACGATCGTAAGAGGTCAGGGTGGTAGAGCATAAGGCCACGGTAAGAATAATCTTCAGCTTCAGTACGGCCAGCTGGGAGAAGGGGGTAATGAGGGATGAAAGCCATCGTAAAGATTGAGGAGAGAGCAAGCAACAACAAGAGAAATGAAGTTGAAGAAACAGCACAGAATACAAGTTTCCTTTATAGGCATCCAAAAGATGCAACTAAACGACAGATACAGAACCCAAAGCGCCTCTTCATAATGAAGTGGTGGGTACGGAACCCAAGGTGTCTCTTCACAACGAAGCGATGGGTACGAAACCCAAGGCATCTCTTCATAATGACTGAAATGAAGTGATGGGAACAGAAGACAAAGCATCCTTTCGTGACGATAAGAGCAGAGCCCAAGACGCCTTTTAAATGGCATTTAATGCATGATATAAAAAGGTTCATAAGAAGTCATACTGCTGTGATCGAACCCCCGCATCATACTGAGGAAAATATCATCCCTAACCTCACTCTGCAAGTGAGATGGCCCGGCACCAGAACAGTTTCATTGACATCCTAGCCAATCAAGCGGATCATAAAGCACAAGCAGTGCCAGACGAATCCGCTGGCCTCACCACTAGAAATAACTCCGTATCTGTCGTAAGACGGAGCAGTGGCGGAATCATCAAGTAGCAGTTATGATTTTAAATATTTCTCAAAACTGACACCTACACGACAAACTGAGTAATGATAAGGACCAAGTCCTTTCAAAGCCAGTCAAAAGACTGCAAAGCCTCTGACAACCAGAAATCGTGCGTAACATGAAAAATAAATGCACTTTATTGACATGGAGTTTTCCAATATAAATCCCGAAAAATCCGGACGTTCAGAGTACGAAGGGATTTGGCATAAATGCCAAAATTAAATGAATGGCAAAGTTAGGTGACGCTTCACACCTATAAATACCCATTCAACCCCACCCCAGAAGTGCATTTTCTCAGAATACTTTCTCACCTTCTCAGAATACAAGAAATACCTAAAAGTTTCCAAGGCAGTAAGAGAGAGAGAGAATGAGGAAAAAGAAGAGAAAAAGAGAAGGAAGAAGAGATGCAAGAACAAGATAATCACGTAGGCTAGCTGATTAGGCTAACGGGATAGGACAGAGACGGGAGTTGCCAATGTCAATTCCTTTTACAAGGCATCCTAGCAGCTCCCACCCCAGGGATATTATCAGAAGGTAGGGCGATCTCAAGATCAACTTGCTCCGAGATCCCCCCCAAGGTGAAATCGCCAACATAACCTGGGTACGTCTCTTACAAACGGTGGCTGTTTGCAGTCACCGGTATGGAAACAGGGTGGCTTCAAGATCCGCCGACCCCAACAACGAGACGAATTCAAGATCACTCCACCTCGACCCTCAAAAAGTGGCCTCGCTTCGACTTCAATATTCACTATGTGAAATGTACCTTATTTCATTTTTTGTAAAAAAAAAAAATGTGTGTGTAAGGGAATAGTACTTCCAGGCTGCTTTATAGCGCCTATGACTTCAGTCGAAGTCAATGTTTGAAGATTCGATGTAAAATAAAAATTATCAATGAATAAAGTTTGTTTATTGATTATTGTTGTTTTAGAGTAAACAATATTTTATATCATAGTGAGATTTAAATTTGTTATCTCCCAGTACACTTGCATTTGCAACAAAAAGCGAATTCAGGGCTTTAGCGAAAATGGTTAGGCGACGCTCGACTTGGAACAAATTTGAGCGATGCTCAAATACTACCAATTATGATGAAGCTCAATTAACGTTTAAGTCACAAATATCTACACAAGCTTATAACAGAGACATATACTACTTGAGTCAGGCAAACTCAACTAATCAGCAACACCTCGCTTGTGCAGCGAACCCACGGTAACAGTAGATTCAAAATAACGACGAAGTGACCAAGTAACGCTTGATTTGGAGTGAATTTTGAGCAATTCTTGAATGGGGCCAAGGAACAAACAATACTTGTTAAAAAATGCTACTGCAAAAAACTTAAACGTTATTCGAGCCAGGCGGACTCGGCTAGCAGACTGCACCTCGCCATTGTAGCGAATTGGCGATAATAGCAGGCTCAAGACAATTGCAAGATGGCCAAGCGACGCTAGATTGAAACAAAACATATGACAAATAAACTCGACAGTATAAAAGCAAAACAAGCGAGTTGAACAGTAATAGCATAATAATCAAAGAACAACATCATTCAAACAAGCAGATCGAAGTGAAACAAGCAGCTACAAATATGAAAAGCAGTTTAGCACAAGCACTGTCAACTTAACGAATAAATTGCAACCAGATCAGATAATTGTTCAAGATAAAAACAACAAAAGATAAAATCCCAATCAGCAGGGATTACTCTTCCTCCTCCTGTACCTCAGGTTTTTCTACTTCAGCAGGCCACTGGTCCGGCGGATATATAAATTTGGGCTGGCTGCGATCTTTGAAGAGAGCTGGCAACTCATTGAACACATTGCCAGACGCATCATACAAAGTCTCAGTATTGGGGTCCCACCTGAAGTCGCCCCAGTTCTTAAACTTCAGCTCGCGGGGTGTCTTATCATCCAGCCCGACGTCAGCCAGCGTAAAAGGATAAAACTGCCTTAGGAAGTCGGCTTGCTCTTTCAGGGTAAAGCGGAGTCGACTAGCTATGCGAAAGGCAGTCGCTGGGACACAAGCTTCAGATTTCAAGAAGTCTGCAACCGCCTTGCTGCTGATCTGAGTGATTTCAGAAGCGGAGATAGGGCGTGGTCCCTCTAAGACAGGAGAATTTTCTAGCATGTTGCTCACTTGTTGCATGGGCTGAGAGTTTCTCCCTTTCTCCTTTGCTAACTCCGCTTCCAGCTCAGACACCATGCGTTTCCCAGCCTCAATGGCGGAGTAGCACTCATCTCGATCCCTACGTGCAACCTCTGTCTGAGCAGTCAAATCCTTTTTTAACTCCGTCAGCTGATCGACCTGTTTGGTCACCTCGTCCGACAATCTCTCCACCTGAAGATTCAACTCGTCCACCTGAGCCCGCAATTTAGACCTTTCCAATGACACTCCGCCCAGATCATCACGCATTCTTTCATAGGCGGCATTAGATGAGAGAAGCTCCGCCCTAGTAGCATCAAGAGCCCTTTTGCTCTTGTCAACCTCATTTTCCAGCAGGGTTATTCTGTCGCAAGTAACGACATAATACCGTTGCAAGGCCTGGGACGAGCTTTCCTGAATCATCACATCGCCTTTGGCCTTAAGTGTTTCTTCATTGGCCTTTTCTTCACGAGAAGTAAGAGAGGCCACCACTTCAATAAATTTCTCGAAACTTTCCCGAGCTGGCGTAGGAAGGCAGTCGGGGTCAAGACTCGACAGGAACTGCTCGATAGTCTCATTAGGAACACTCTCCACTGCGAGCATTGGAGATTTCCCCTTCTCGAGTTGCTCTCGCAAGTGGGTGTTCTGAGCGGCGGCGGCCATGGTCGCCTGGTCGGCCCTATGTCGAAGCTCAAGATATTGGGCCATGGTAAAAGAGGCCAAGTTGCCGATGCGCTGAGCATGCTCACACATGAGAGCGAGACCACTTTCTACATCCATCCCAGCGCACTCGTCCTTAACGGCCCGCGAGATGGAGATCTTGTTCATCCCCGCAGCGTACCGTTGATGGTCAAGGCGATCATCTGATCCCGCCATAACCGCGTTGTAGCCCGGCACGTAGACCACAAATGTGTCTTTTCGCCCCCTCACTTCAGATATGTAGGCAGTCCGCCAATCATTAGAGGCGGTTGCTCCCAGCGAAGAGAAGGCAAGAGATGACCCCACGCGAGCTGGATGAGGGCGAGGCAGAGGAGGACAACCGCTAGGTGGCACCTGATCAGGGGGGACTTGCTTATCCACCTCTTTGGCTTTTTCCGCTAGACGAAGCCGATCCCTCTCATCAGCTCGGCCAGGGTCATTATCAACATCCATACATTCACCCTCTGACTCGGGAGAGCGGGCTCGCTTGTGAGACGCGGCCTGAATCTTCCGCTAGGAGGGGAAAGCGGGCTCGTCTGAGTCCGAACTGGATTCATCACTATCTTTACCAAAAAACAGTCCAGAGTGAGAGAGTGCATCGAATATTTCAGAAATAGAAGGCTTTTCTATGCCAGGGCATAAGGGCCCAGCTTAAAGAGCTCTGGAGGAATCTCACCTGCAGCGGCCTTATTTTTTGGAGTTGATAATCTCTTCCGCTTACGGCGAGAAGAGCCGGCCTCTTCAAATTCATCATCTTCTTCCTCAATCTTTTGGAACATCAGATGATAAGCCTCCAGTGATCGCCCGTTAAAGGCTATAGTTAGAGGCCCTTCAGCAATCAGCTTGGCGTCCAACGCGTCCACAAAGTCCTTGTCGGCCTAATCGCTCGGACGAGGAAGCTGGAGTTGTGCCCACTTCCTGGCGAGTTCTTCATTCCATTCCAAAGGAATGTCGAACCCACTATACAACTCCTTCGAGGCAAAGACAAATTGTCTCTGCCAGTCAAATTTTCTCAAGACGATGAAAAATGTTGGGCGTCTTCATCCTTAGGTTACAAAGATCCAGGGTGCCAAAAAAGTCAAAGCAATGGCCCAGCAGCTCCAAGCTAGCAGGGCGATTTGGAAGGCCCGGCGACTTCAGTTGATCTGGGCGCATAAGAAGGTCGAAGGTGTTTATACAACACCATGCGCCGGGGTGAAACTGACCTGGTGGGATTCGAGCAAATTTGAGAAAAGACACCTGAAAGTCGCTGAACGGAGTGAGTAAGCAGCAGCGTGCTATTCGACCAAACAGGCATATCCCTCGTTCGGTCGCAGTGGGGTTGTCCTCTTTCTTAAATGCAATAAATTTGGTGCCAGAAGGCGAGATCATTTTCTCACGGAAGTCGCTCATAGCGCAGCCTTCCCCCCAACCCCTACTACGAAACTGTCTTACTTTTGGAGGGGGGGAGTTTTCTCCTTAGCCGGCTTCTTAGTTGGCTCCGCCGTTTTCTCGTTTGCCTTATTCTTACTTGCCAGTACTTACGAAGTTTCTTACTTGGCTCCGCCCTTGAAGGTGGCTCAGAGCCATGGGGCGGAACCGCCGGCGGGGTGGATGCTCCAGGTGCAGTGGAGCCGACTGGAGATTCAGCAGATGCCCCGACTGCAGACGGATCAGCGGTTAGCCTGAGGGGACTTTGAGGAGTCTCGTGACCCTCGTCATGGGCTGGGGCAGATGAAGACGCCATGGCTACAGAAGTTTCACCTGTAGAAGAGAAATTAGGACAAGTGAAAAAAGAAAAAGGGAGAAACGGAGAAGAACAAAGAAAGGAGGAAGTACTCACCAGAAGAAATAGTAGATGTCGGGAGGAGGAACGACGAACGCCGAAAGCTTGCAAGAGAAGAGAGGGAGAATGCACTATTTGTGGAGAAGAGAAGATAGAGTACAACCTAGAGAACAAGAAAGAGATGGAGGAACAGCGACTGGAGAGTATATATGGAAAGTGGGGGGGAGAATTCGAGGCAATGCAATTATAAGAAGATCTACAGGGCGTCGATTCGTTTTTCCCGCCAAAAAGACCCGACCAGACGTCTTTTCAGAGGTATCGTTTGGACCCAAGACCCACGAAACGCCGTCCACGTGTCATCCACTGAGAAGACACCTGTTCGGAAGAAGTCAAGTCACTGACTCGATTCCCGAAGGGAGTGTTGGGAGTATCGAATCGCCTACGAAGTTATGTCGGCCCTATCAACCCGCCTATAATGTAACTTCCACTCTATTAAAAGCTTTCACCCCGCTCCGCTCGGCAAAAGCTTGGGGGCAGGTGATAAGGCCCCAAATTACCATCATGGTGGGCCCAAGTCTTAACTACACTAAAGCATTCACCTCGTTTCGCTCACTAAAAGCTTGGGGGCAGGTGATAAGGCCCCAAGTTACTTCCTTAATGGGCTCAATGCCAACCTGCCCCATAAGCCTGATAGGCGGAGAAGCACGACAAGGCCCAAAAGGCCTGGGATAGAGGCCCAGCGCGTTGGCCCGTATTTAATGGCTTGACAGAGGGGGAATGAGGGGTAGCGCGGTCATTTCACCCCGTCCCTGCCAGTCAGAAGAGACCCTCGAGGGGGGACAGCGGTTACGACAGTACAGACAGGACGAACAGCTCAACAGACAAGCATACCGGCTTCTGACAGGGCTGACGTCACCAGACGGTTCCTCTAGACTAGTATAAATAGGTCTCTTTAGGATAGAGTGGGGTCGGCTCTTGGGTCATTTCTCTAGGGTTTATTACTCTTTAAGCTTTGGAAAATGATGTAAAACCACCATTGAACCATGAATAAAGATATTTAAGTTTGTGTTTGATATCTTTGTTGTTACTTTACTTGCATTAAACTTGTTACCAGACTAGGTAGTAACACTAGTGTTTCTTAATGTAATTAAGAATGGGAACAAGATTAGTCAATGAATGGATGAAGCATACCTAAGGAAAGCTAGGTACAATTGTTCGATAGATGGAGGGATTCTGATGTAGTTGTTTTTCTTTTAGGTATTATTGTAATAGTTATTTTTCTGTTATTCTGATAGAAAGGTTCTATCTGGTATGCAATAGTGTTACTGCCTAGCCTGGTAACAAGTTTTATGCTGATAAAGTTAGACAACAAGGTCCTAAAAACAAGTGTAAATTTCTTTATTTATAATTCATGGTGGCTTTACATCATTCTCTCAAGCTTAATCAATGGAAAACCCTAGAGAAAAATGACCTCTGAACCGACCCCCCCTCCTGTCCTAAGGTGGCCTATTTATACTAAACTAGAGGAACCTTCCAGTGACGTCAGCCCTGTCAGAGGCCGGTATGCTTGTCTGCTGAGCTGTCCCTCCTGTCTGTACTATCGTAACTGTTGTCCCCTCTTGAGGATCTCTCCTGGCTGGGGGCGGGGTGGAAATGACTGCGTTGCCCCTCTCTTCCCCCTTACCCAAGTCATCGAGGTGGGCTGGTACAAAGAACCTCCATTCTGGGCCTTCTGGGCCTTGGCATTCCTTTCCGCCCGTTGAGCCTATTGGACAAATTGGTATTGGGCCCAATGAGTGGGTCATTTGAGGCCCTATCACCTGCCCCCAAGCTTTTAGCGAGCGAAGCGAGATGAAAGCTTTAATGTGGTTAGGAATTGGGCCCAACGAGTGAATCATTTGGGGCCCTATCAAATAGGTATAGTCAAATACCGTCTCTAACTTACAGTGAATGATTTGGGGTTACATTTCTTTTAAATAAGCTTCGAGTAATTTAGAACTGTTGGGTTAATGAGCTGTTGAATATTATCCGACATTATGGTTTAATGCTATGTACTTTTTTAATTTTCTACAAAGGTTTTACTGGTGACACGTTATGTAATTGAAAATGAAATGATTTGCCCCTGATGCCGCATCTCTAACATCCTTAATATTGTCAAAGTTATTCATCTCTAATAAGTTGTTATTGCGGTAGCGCATTCAATTTTCAGGGCACTGAATTAAACCTGTCAGCATTATTGCAATTGCGTATTCAATTATTTAAAAGAAAAAACATCTTAATAAATACTACAATTATCAAGCCAATAGAAATCCTAATTAAACATTGCATATTTCTCATCAGTAGGAGAAGTTCAATAGGAGTGCACCATCCAATAAATTCACGACAAGCTCAATCTGGACATGCGTAGACGGATTGGGTGCCGATTCCAATTGCTGTTGTTGCTTTGACTATGCATCCCTATAATACAACATTAACATACTATGGTTAAAATCCAATTAATAGAACTGACCTTTAAAATTAAAAAGCTTGACAAACCTTAATCCAATTAATATAAGAGACAATTAATTAAAAAGCTTTTAAATCTGGTTTGCTAAAAAGCTTAACATATAAATGTCACGGTACCACCTCAATACTGGTATCAGTTATAAATCAAGCAACTAAAAGTATATAAATTCATAATATTTATTCATGAAATGAAGAAGCATTATCATATAAATAACAGATAAGAGAAACATTACATTTACCTTCCAGAAAACCCGATTACCCAAAAAATTTACGAGCAAGTCCCTTAAGCTTCTTGTGAAAACCCGTAATTTTCAAAACTGTTTTAAATTTAAAATTCAATAAATTGATTAAAGTTAAGGTAAAAAAAAAATGGCAACAACTTACAAATATGGCCCGTGAAATTCTAAAATAAAATTTAGTTTCAAAAATAATATTTAAGCTTTCAACTAATCTAATTGTTATGAAATATTAGTTGATCTGAATTTAGTTCAGAAATTTTCAGAAATCATAACTTAATTTAAAAAGTAATAATTAAAATATTTTATCTAAGTAAAACTTCAAGCAAACAAATAAATTTAAATAACAAAAATTCAATTATCTGTTCTACAAATTATCTTTGGCCTAAATTGCATTAAAAATCTAAGTTTCACTGCTTGTTTATTTCAAGACTCAAAATTCCATCATTTTGGACCGTGTGATCTGTTGTTTGTTTCCTTGATTTATCTCCACCCTTGGATCTATCTCCTTTGCACTCCCTACACCCTCTCCTGTTAACTCATGCCACAAAAGATCCCGGACCCCAAACATATTCTTCTCCCCAGTTTTCCGCTTCTCCTCCCTGATTTCGCGTCCGAAGGCCCCACATATGTGCCGACCACTCCTCTCACCTTCCACTCGCACAGCACAAACGCATCCCTTACCAGACCCCTCCTTTGTCTCCTCCCTCTCTCACTTGAACTAGCCGAGCACCACCTCTACTCCCTCAATGTCTCCTCTCCATCCCTCACCTAATCCCCCTGCCTCCATCTCCTTCACTAGGGCAACACCTTGCCCCAAATCGAAACCCCTCACCTCTCTCTATGATTTGAAGCACAATCCCTTCTCCTGCACTTGACCTACTCTCACTGCTTTTACTCTCAATTCCTTCGATCTTGACTGACATCAAAGGAGGATCGCAGCTGAGGCTTATTAGCGACATTGGAGTTGGCCGGTGGTTGCAGCCGATGTCCCTTAGTTCTCTACCTCTTCTCTTCTTCTATTTGGAGCTATCTCGGTTTGCCATCTCTCTCCTTTTTCTTTGTTCTGTGCTTGAATGAATGAGGCTTGCACATAAATAAATTGTGCTTTGTGATTGAACTAATGAGTCGATTGAATGCTCGATTGTGCACTGCCTCTTTTGGGACTTGATATGTGCTGTTTGTTTGTCTTGATTCGTTTGAACTGTTACTTGGATAATTGTTTGCTTGTTAACTCGATCAATTGAGTGTTGTGATCGTGCATTGCCTTTGATTGTCTCAATCTGTCTTACTTGCTTGAAATGGCTTGTTTGTAGTGTTGTATGGCAGATAGAAGTAATTTAAAGTGATTATATCTGCTAATTTTCTCATGTCTTGCTTGGATGGTGTTCTTTGGTTAGTTATCGAGTTGGTGCTGACTTGGTACCAGCTCAGTTTCTCCTCCTCTTGTTTGCTGGCACGCCTAAGTGGCTCCAGGGACTGATCTGTTAGAAAATGTGCTGCTAAAGACTTCTTTGTAACTATCTTTGAACTGTAGTTGGACCGATCCGAGAAATACTCTGATGTTTGAACTAAAGTGTAAAGGAAAATGTGAAATAGTTTGATTCAGGGTTGTTGTGTGTGACCTTTTCCCTTTCTGTTGTCTGAGAGTTCATCAGCTAAAGATAATAATTGGAATTTTGAGAATGAAACTAGAAATAAGTTTAATGACTTGTTTAGTGATGACTTAGTCATTTGTGGGCGTATTGCCTTACTGGTCCTAGAACTACAAAGGAATTTTAAGTAAATCATTTGCTAAAAATTAATGAATTGTTATTAGCTTAAATAAAAAGATTTAAGTTAAGAATCAGTTTTGATGGAGGTGACCGGGAGCAACAGTCAGAATATGGAAATTAATGGTAGGAACTTAGTTAGCTAAGTTATGCCATGATTCTAAAATAGCATCTGGTTATTAGTTAAATACCTTAAAATATTTGAAATAATCATATGGCAAAACTTAGTAACATTTCGTAAAATAACATTTACATAAGAATCAAGTTTATTAGCTGGTTGGTAAGAATTTTATAAATGACTTGTGAGGCCGAAATTATTAAAATCAGGATTTCAAATTAACTTGGCATGTGAATTGAACCTAATAGTTTTATATTAATAAATTTATGAGACAAGTTATTAGAATAAAACAAATAATGTTTACGCCAGCTATATACTTAACATAACTAACAAAAGTAAAACATAACTACTCGCATTACAAAAATAGCACCAACTCTTATAAACAATTGAATCAAATAATTTATTTATATATACACACAATCTTGTATTACTAAAATAACGACAGACATGGTAATTAATAATTGGGCATGATTTAAGTTTGTCACTATTAGATTGAGAATAAAATAACTAAATTTCTAAACTATCATATGACATAAAATATTGTGACTAACCTACTATGACTAGCTACATTGGAATATAATAAAGTTTCCAAATAAATCACATAATCTAACCGTGCAAATTCTACTTAAACCTATCAATATAATTATACACATTTTAAGCACCTGGTAAATGTTCTTTTTAAATAACTTAAATATTATAAAAGTAACACATGTACATAATAAAATAGTTTAATTAATATTAATGAAAAGAGTTTTAGAACTTTAAAGGTCTAAGCACATTTAGATTAAAATACTTGTTTAGTTAAACTTAATATCCTTTAGTTGTGACTTTTACCATCAAAGTGATTTCTAAAGACAAACTAAAAGTGACGCGACTCAAACGTGTAGATTAAGCTGATATAAATTCAACCAGACGCCTTTCTGCACACCTTGTTTCTAAATTAAACTTTGCCAACTTATTTCTAAAAGTAACAATAATAATAATCTAATTTAATAAATATTTCTTCACAATAGTTTTAGATGAAACCCAGCCGAAATCTTGCAAAGTATTTAAGTCAATTTAATAATATATTTCAAAGTATAACCCTTTTATCTTCTAAGTACGGTTTAGAACACATAATCAGCACTTGATTTTAATTGTGGGACAACTGGGTAGATCGCTAGTCTAACGCTTACGTTTCTGATCGTCAGGTACTCAGTCAGACTATTCAGATGTAGTTTACCAACTACTAATCTGAGTAAGAGTTGCAAAGTGGAGACCAAGACTTCACTGATGTTAGCAGCAACCTTCTCTCTATGCCCGTTGTCACACCCCGCACCGAGGCACGGGGCATGAGGGTGAGGCGGTATCTTCTGCATCCATTCATCGGTCCGTCAGCCAGGAGCTAGTTATCATCAGCCAAGTCTGAACCTGTTTCCACAAATTAATTTGTGGCATGAGTACGTGAATACTCAGTGTGGTAATAGAATAAGCCATTTTGGGATTAAGCTATTCAAAAGATTAGAACTTAAATCCATAAATTCATGTCAATCCTGTCTAGACGACTTTTATTTAGGTTTATTCAAGAAAAGAGATTCAGGTGTGATTTAGTGTGTTTTCTTGAGGAATAACATATAATATAATACGAGAGTTTCCACCTTACATAACTCCAACCTTGCGGGACACGGCCACGCACCAAACCACCTTTACATGTCTCAATCCTTACTTGGACCTGGGGAAATAATCCCGCACCAGGTCTACCTTAATATATTATGTTTTCTGACTGTACCTGTGTGCTTATTCGATCCTACCCACGAGTGTATACCTAGTGTATAGACACCCGACCCTAATTGCTCCTGCCCTCCACCGTGCACTAAGTAGGGGCTAGTATACACCAGTACTGGGCTACTACCGCGGAGTTCCGAGGGGTAGTCCGCTTCTGCACACCCTAAAGGTCCTAGCCAGTCCCAACAAAAGGAATATATATACATACCAAATGACCGCTAATCCGCCTAGTGGCTGAATAGCAGAGTAGATCAGTATGCGTTGCCCGTGATCGCTATCATAAGGAGGCCACCGGCAATGGTTTGGGTGCAACCTCCCGATAATGGAAACCCCGAGTAAAACAACTTAACTACTCGGTCTCATTCTGTTTACTTTTATTTATTTCCTCCTTAATTATTCTTTTATAATTCACAATTAAATTTACTAGTTCATATCAAAAGAATAACAAAGTCTCAAAAGGCATCCACACCTGGAATAGACGGGCATTGAGAAGTAAATCTCCCAATTTCAAGGGCTATAGCTGATGACCGAATGAGCGGTAATCCAAACGACTACAATGTAGAACTTGAATTCCAAATGGATGAATAACGAAAGCCAAGACGGTATTTAAGGTTTACTTGAGAGAAAGAGAAATAGTGGGAGAGAGAATTGATGGAATGAAATGAATAAGGCTAGGGGCTATTTATAGTGGAGGTCACGGCTGAAATTGTAAATATTATATTACTTAGTCACTAAGAAAGTAAATATTTATAGCTTAGTGGTTATTTTCGAAGATATTTGTGGCTATTTTGGAAAATATTCTTAGCTTAGTGGCTAAGAAAGTAAATATATATTAAGTTACTTAATGGCTAAGTAAGCAAATATCAATTACTTAGCTATTGTTTCTGAAAATATAGATTACCATTTATGAAAATATAGATTACTTAACAGCTAAGAAATGAAATGGATAAGATCAAATGAATATTATATAATATCTAATGGATAAGATCAAATAGATATTTTCAAATGGATAAGATCAAGTGGATAAAATAAACATTTTTCAAATAGGACCTTAGAATTTGAAGTATTGCAACTAGGTCCTAAAATTATGGGTTATTACATTCTTCCCCCCTTAAAAAGAATTTCGTCCTCGAAATTCAAACGGATGGTAACAAATCAAAGATAAGAATCAAATGGAGCTTGAAAATTCAATAGTATACTAAAATCAAATTTCCAAATGAAACGATAATGGACCCAAACACAGTCCGAGGAACGAATGCTCTGATACCAAAATGTCACACCCCGCACCGAGGCACGGGGCATGAGGGTGAGGCGGTATCTTCTGCATCCATTCATCGGTCCGTCAGCCAGGAGCTAGTTATCATCAGCCAAGTCTGAACCTGTTTCCACAAATTAATTTGTGGCATGAGTACGTGAATACTCAGTGTGGTAATAGAATAAGCCATTTTGGGATTAAGCTATTCAAAAGATTAGAACTTAAATCCATAAATTCATGTCAATCCTGTCTAGACGACTTTTATTTAGGTTTATTCAAGAAAAGAGATTCAGGTGTGATTTAGTGTGTTTTCTTGAGGAATAACATATAATATAATACGAGAGTTTCCACCTTACATAACTCCAACCTTGCGGGACACGGCCACGCACCAAACCACATTTACATGTCTCAATCCTTACTTGGACCTGGGGAAATAATCCCGCACCAGGTCTACCTTAATATATTATGTTTTCTGACTGTACCTGTGTGCTTATTCGATCCTACCCACGAGTGTATACCTAGTGTATAGACACCCGACCCTAATTGCTCCTGCCCTCCACCGTGCACTAAGTAGGGGCTAGTATACACCAGTACTGGGCTACTACCGCGGAGTTCCGAGGGGTAGTCCGCTTCTGCACACCCTAAAGGTCCTAGCCAGTCCCAACAAAAGGAATATATATACATACCAAATGACCGCTAATCCGCCTAGTGGCTGAATAGCAGAGTAGATCAGTATGCGTTGCCCGTGATCGCTATCATAAGGAGGCCATCGGCAATGGCTTGGGTGCAACCTCCCGATAATGGAAACCCCGAGTAAAACAACTTAACTACTCGGTCTCATTCTGTTTACTTTTATTTATTTCCTCCTTAATTATTCACTTTTATAATTCACAATTAAATTTACTAGTTCATATCAAAAGAATAACAAAGTCTCAAAAAGCATCCACACCTGGAATAGACGGGCATTGAGAAGTAAATCTCCCAATTTCAAGGGCTATAGCTGATGACCGAATGAGCGGTAATCCAAACGACTACGATGTAGAACTTGAATTCCAAATGGATGAATAACGAAAGCCAAGACGGTATTTAAGGTTTACTTGAGAGAAAGAGAAATAGTGGGAGAGAGAATTGATGGAATGAAATGAATAAGGCTAGGGGCTATTTATAGTGGAGGTCACGGCTGAAATTGTAAATATTATATTACTTAGTCACTAAGAAAGTAAATATTTATAGCTTAGTGGTTATTTTCGAAGATATTTGTGGCTATTTTGGAAAATATTCTTAGCTTAGTGGCTAAGAAAGTAAATATATATTAAGTTACTTAATGGCTAAGTAAGCAAATATCAATTACTTAGCTATTGTTTCTGAAAATATAGATTACCATTTATGAAAATATAGATTACTTAACAGCTAAGAAATGAAATGGATAAGATCAAATGAATATTATATAATATCTAATGGATAAGATCAAATAGATATTTTCAAATGGATAAGATCAAGTGGATAAAATAAACATTTTTCAAATAGGACCTTAGAATTTGAAGTATTGCAACTAGGTCCTAAAATTATGGGTTATTACACCCGTCATTTCAGGTGTGGATGCCTTAGGTTTTGTTTAATCTTTATAATAAGAATTAGATCATTAATTAAATGTGTGCATATCATGTCATTAACATTAAGTAAACAGTTAAGCACATGTCATTAATTAAGTATTAGTTTTGCATGTGTAGGATATACATCCATATTAATAATGTGACTAATAAACTTAAAAGTGCCCTTAATCAACACTTGCATCTGGTATGGTACAGGATAGTAAGACCGAGTGAGATAAGAACGTTTTGCCTGGGGTTTCCATTATCGGGAGATTGCACCCAAGCCATTGTCGGTGGTCTCCTTATGATAGCGATCGTGGGCAACGCGTTTCTGATGATCACTCAGCAGACCGACCGTTAGGCGGTACTGCGGTCACTTGGTAGTTTATTATTATTATTGCTAGGTTGTTGATATATATATATATATATATATATATATATATATATATATATATATATTCCGCTTGTTTCGACTGGACTCTATGGGGTTGTTTGCCACTTATCTATTAGACTACCTCTCGATCTCCCACGTTTCAGTACATCGGTACCGCGTCTACTAACCTACACCTCGACGGGGTTTGTAGGCTTGGAGCTGGCCTTCGGGGCTCTTCGAGCTATGATTCTATATAAAGAATTTAGGTAGATCTACTTTAGGCAAGGTCCATGTCATATTGGGATATGTAAGGATTGACTCTAGATTTGTTACGATTATGATTGACTACTGAGTGTGGGTGCTTGATTCTCGTATGATTATAATATTATCTCGTATACTATTTCACAAAACCAGATCTTTTCTATTTTACTTGGGCATGTCGTAATAGGTATAATTGCATCATTAACACTTTGATTTACACTTAGGAACTGCATTAAATTATAGGATCTTAAAAGTATTTAAGTATGGTTTAGTTCTGACTAGAAATTAACCAGAACCTTGTAGGCTCACTCTATTACCACACTGAGTATTAATGTACTCATCCCACAATACTTTGATTTGTGGAGACAGGTTCAGGTCTGACTGAAGACGATCTGACTTAGAGATTGCTTACCGCTGCTGGATGATGTGATAAGATATCTGAGTTGCTTCAGATGTCGTTCTTTTGTGTACTTTTTATTTTGTATTATTCTTGTGACATTATTTTGTGATTTATTGTATCTGAGACACTAAAATTTAGCCTTACGTGCGTACAATAGAGCGTATGCACGTGGCGGGATTGTCCTCCTCGAATTTAGATTTGGTTCGGGGTGTGACACTTCCTCATTTTGACACTTGGGTCCCTAAAACCAGGACAAATATCAGAACCGTACCATAGCCATAATTTTGGTACCAATGATTGATACAAGGCATGTACCACAATCATGTTAAACCCTTAGAACTATGGTCAGCATCCATTTATATAAACTACTTAAAATAAGACCCATTAATAGTAACTAGAGTACTAGAGTACTAACCAATCAATTTTAAAAATAAGAAAAATAAAATAAGACCTACTAAAGCTACTTAAAATCCAGTACCAAATTAAATACAAAATTTCCATAAAAAGCAACTTAAAATATATCAATACTAACAAGAACAATAGTGCAAATTAACAAGACCCATTAATAGATTATTCGCATCATCTATCATCCCACAACATATCTCTAATCCAGCAAGTATGAGTCTGACTTCAATCAATCTGACTTCAATCAATCTAACCAGTATTTTTTTTTGGGCCCTCGTAAAACACTCTTGAGATAAATATGATTTAAAAACTAAGCGCACACATGTAAGAAGAATTAATAATACAGTCTTTATGGGTGGTTTTCTGGGATTTTGTTTTTTTTTTTCCTTTTTATATCTCATATTCGGTATAGGGGACAAACAAACTAGTAAAATGGAAAAAGACGAATGAGCAGTTAAAGTACTTGGAGCACCTATCTAAAATCCCATAATCAAACACACAAAAAGGTAAGAAATTAACGGAATTAGGTTAGCAAAGAGATTACCAACAGATAGGAGTAAGGAGAAGACAAAATCGACCAGCACATCACCTTACCTTATCGTGATCACCATTGACTTCGTCTACAGCCTGACTTAGCGTCCAATAGTTAATCTGGGGTTCTGAGGTAGAGGGGTTATGAGGTCCACATTGCTGAGGTGGCAGTCGCCATTTGAGTAAGGTGAGCGGCGAAGATACGACTGATGAGAAATCAGAATCAAGGAGGAGGAGAGTAGAGGTGGGGGCAAGAGAGCGGAGTTCTCGAAGGCTTCAATTAGAGAGAGAGAAGGGGATAGGTGGGAGAGCACAGTGACTCACCGACTCTCTCATCTAGGTTTCACTTCGGCGAGAACGAAGGGTACAAGGAGCGAAATAAAAGAGACGGAGAGAGGAAACGGAAAAATAAACAGAAAACAAAGAGACAGAGGCCCAATTTACTCCCTCAGCGCCTAAATCTGCGCCATCGAATTTCAGATCAAACGGCTGAAAAACTGGAGCACACTGGCCCTCTATGTGCTGAAGTCTAATTTAGCATATATATATATATATAGAGATAAGTTAAAGTCCTATCAATAGGATAGAGGACTTTTCCTATTCAGTTTCTGTTAGTTGGATATAGATAAGATTCGTGTGAAGAGTTAGATTTGTGGCTGAGATGGATGCGCTGTGGTGAGGCGTTCAGTTAAAATTTTTCCGTTCCTCTTTTAGTTTATGTTAACGCCTCCATCCCCTCTTGTGCTCTTCCCTCTTCGTGTGCTCTCTCCTCAGGTCTGTCGTCTCCTTTGAAACCATAGAAAATCGCAGATCCGACTCATCTCCTCAAATCACCAAATTTGTTGGTCTCCTCTCCGCCTTCTCTCCTCAAATCGTGCTCTCTCTCTATGCTCTAATCCTCAGTTGTTGCTTGCGACGCCTCCTCCTTAGCTCCTCAACCCTAAAAGCTCCATCCAAGCAGTTTCAGCGAGAGTTTCAAGAGGTGAATCAAACTTACGAACTCTCCTCAGGTCTGTCGTCTCCTTTGAAACCATAGAAAATCGCAGATCCGACTCATCTCCTCAAATCACCAAATTTGTTGGTCTCCTCTCCGCCTTCTCTCCTCAAATCGTGCTCTCTCTCTATGCTCTAATCCTCAGTTGTTGCTTGCGACGCCTCCTCCTTAGCTCCTCAACCCTAAAAGCTCCATCCAAGCAGTTTCAGCGAGAGTTTCAAGAGGTGAATCAAACTTACAAACAAGTTCGTTAGCATTGGAATGGTGAGAACATGATATTCCTGAAGTCAATTTGTCATGAGGCTATATGTTTTGGTGGGACCACCAAGTGACTAGTACGGTTGGGTGCGAAATTGGTACCAATAGAGCATGCTAGCGATTTTGTAGAGTATAACTTGGGTTTTGAGGCTTTACTTAACTGGTTTTGATATATCTGCTTATCAATTGCCAATCGTTTCTTTAATTTACGTTTTTGTAACTTATTTTGACTTTAGTGGTCATTAACTGTTTTATTAATTTTTTTTACTTAACTATTGTGCTGTGCAATACTCAATCAGACACATGAGGTCACAAGTGCTATTTTCTCATTTGTGAATATTCAAGTCGTGGCCATTGTCATTTGCGAATATTGAAGAAGAATTTCTTCAATTATCCCAAATAACAAACAATTAAATTTTGGGAGCGTACAGAGAGATGAGTTTGAGAGATAAAGAGATTATCTTCGAGTTTGAGAGAGAGAAATGGCGAGATCAATGAATTCTCCTTTAGCATATAGATTTAGAGAGAGAAAGAGATGGTCAGATGTAGAGTCGTGCACGATTTTTTGGATAGTTTCGAATATAGAGCGAGCGTGAGAGGAGGCGATCAATTTTTGGAGACGGAGAAGGAGAGAAAGATGAGTAACGGAGGTGCGAAATGGAAAATTTTAACGCAACTATCCCTCCTCAGCGCATCCATCTCAGCCACATATTTAAATCTGAGCACGAATCTTAACGCTATCCAATGGTCCGAAACTGAATAGGAAATTCACTCAGTCCTATCCATAGGACAATAGTCTATCTATATATATATATATATATAGTGAATGGATAAAATACACTGATGTGTACGGATCGTCTCCGTACACATGAATTGTTTTTCGAGATCCAAAATTCAAACGGCCAATCCGAACCATTCAAATTGTTCTTCATATTGAAAAACCCTTGGAGACCAAATTTTACATTTTTTCAAATTTTTTTACTATATATTATGATATTTTCAAATTGGAGGGCCTGAAATACTCCAATTGTAGTGTTTTTTGAAAATATCATAATATATAGTAAAAAAATTCGAAAAAATGTAAAATTTGGTCTCCAAGGGTTTTTCAATATGGAGAACAACTTGAACGGTTCGGATCGACTGTTTGAATTTTGAATCTCGAAAAACGACTCATGTGTACGGAGACGATCCGTACACATCAGTGTTCTATATCCATCCTCTATATATATATATATATATAGGCTAAATTAGACTCCAGCACACAGGAGGTCTGTGTACTCAAGTTTTTTAGCCGTCCGAGCTGAAATCCAACGATTGAGATTTAGGCGCTGGAGATGTAATTAAATCCCGTTTTCTCTGTGTACTCCCGTTAACTCTCTCCTCCGTTAGCCTTTTCGATCGGATCGGAAGAAAATTAAAAAAAAAGAACGAAGAGATCACTCTTCGTCTCTCTCTCTTACGCAGAGAGAAAAACCTAGCTTAAGCCACTCTCTCTCTCTCACGCCACACACAGCGAAGAAAAACCCTAGCTTAAGCCACTCTCCGACTTGCCTATTAGATCGGCTAGAAAGAAAGAAAAAAAATGAAGCCTCTCTCTCCCACTCTCTCTCTCTCTCTCTCACGCCAAGTGTCGGAAGGTGCTAATGGCTCTTGTCGGAAGGTGCATATCGTGTCCCGACTTAAGTGTTTTGGATAGATTAAAGAAAATAAAGATAAATTGAAGAAAATAACATAATTGAAGAAGGAAAAGAAAATAACAGAAAGAAAATACGGATGATGCCTTTTGATTGATATTTTTCACTAAATTATTTTTCTTACAATTATTTCTTTTTAATATCCTTGGCTGCTAACAAATTAAGCAATTAATAAATTTAGAAATAATAAATCCTAAATCTTATATGATTCTGCTAAAATCTTCTATTAATCTATCCCAAATCTTTTTCCATTTTAGTCAGATCATGACATTGCCTTCTCCTCATGACATCCTTGTCCTCAAGGATCAAGGTCAAGAAACTCGATTTTGTATGGCAGAAATTTTCTCCTTCTATTTCGACAAGATTAAGAGCCTTATCTTGACAACAATGACCTACAAACTGACAATTTTCACAGTTTTCTCGACTATTTTCGAAGTTTGGAAAAGTAAACTTTAAATTATCCTCCGTCGTTGTCGATTTGATCGAATTCTGCTCCACAATGTCTTCTTCTCGCGCTACGATGGTGTGTAGTGATATCTTCACTTCTTCTGGTTATGGTTTAGTTGGTGAATTTTGTAGTTCTTTTTCTAGTTGTAGTCTTTCTTCACCCTTATCACTAATTTCATCTTGCCATACCTCCTCAGCTTCCATAACTTCTAATAATTTTGTAAAATTTTTTGTAAGATGGTCGAAATGTGCTTGATTTTGTTAAAACATGCTATCTTGTTGTCTTTTCAACACTTCCATTGACTCTTTCAAATCGCCATGAAATACTTCCATCGATTCTCTCATCGACTTGATTCGTTCATCAACTTGTCGCAGAATTTGTATGTATGAATCTTCGTAAGCCATGGATCTGGATCTGATACCAATTATCGTGTCCCGACTTAAGTGTTTTGGATAGATTAAAGAAAATAAAGATAAATTGAAGAAAATAACATAATTGAAGAAGGAAAAGAAAATAACAGAAAGAAAATACGGATGATGCCTTTTGATTGATATTTTTCACTAAATGATTTTCTTACAATTCTTTCTTTTTAATATCCTTGGCTGCTAACAAATTAAGCAATTAATAAATTTAGAAATAATAAATCCTAAATCTTATATGATTCTGCTAAAATCTTCTATTAATCTATCCCAAATCTTTTTCCATTTTAGTCAGATCATGACAGTGCAAATGGCCGGTGACAGGTAATTTTCTTCCTTTGTTTACCCCAAATCATGAGTATTTTTGTCTTTTGTATTCTTTTTTGGTTCAATTTTTTCTATTATGGTTTGCCCCTTTTCCCTTTGTTGCAGATTGCATCTTATATGAGACTAATTCTATGAGTCAGTACGAAATCCCCTTTATCTCGTCTTTTACTTGTTCTTCGATAGACGCAAACCATAGTAAGTTGAGCTAATCTTGTCTCAAATTGTAACTCATTGGTTGTTGGTTTTGTTCAATGGTTTCGGCTTGTAGCATGTCTGGTTAATTTTTTCTTAATTTGTGCCTAATTTTGATTTAATCTCTGATGCCCTTTTTCTGACCATGTACTTGTTCATACCAACATGCGCCTCTGAGTACTTGAAATAAGAAGTTATAGTTTCTAATTTTCAATACAAGTGGCATTTGCTACAATTCGTTTGGAGATGAACATAATTCAAATTGACTTTGGTGAAAATTTGGAAAATTAAATAAATATTTACAAGTGAACTAACGAACATGTATTTGAGAATAAGAATTAGAGAGTACGTTTATAAGATTTGATATCATTTTTTTCTCTTCCTTATCTGGTACACATGCTTCCTGCTTCAAGGAAATCCTTCTTTCTCTTCAGCCACTGATGCGGGTATTGCTTTTTTCTATTAATATAGGGCAGCCCCTGGAAAAGAAACTTTTTCATTTTGATTGGGAAAAAAAGCCATTCACTGTGAAGGATAAGACCTGGGAAATATAAATGCCAGTGGCATTTTCTTTTGTTTTATACTTCTGATTAAGATCTCAAGTTTTATTGCAAATCATGAAATGCTAAGGGTACAATTTGATGATCTTAGTGTCAGTGCCTAAATGATATAGTGGCTCAAAGTTTTTATCGACAAAATGGAGATTATATGTAAAAGAAAATAATAATAAAAAGATTGGACAGAGCTATAAAGTATTTGCAATTAATATTGTACTTGTTGAAGGTCGTGGAGGCAATAGTTGGTGTTGCTAAGAGGAGGCTCTTTATCGAGGCTTTTATCTCCCTTTTTTGGAAGGCCAGTTGAAGCTGATCCAGTACTTGCTAAGAGGAGGCACTTTATCGAGGCTTTTGTCTCCCTTTTTTGGAATGCCAGTTGAAGCTGATCCAGTATTTGTAGTAATGAATTAGACATGTGCTTTTGCTTTTAATCTAGATGTATTAGAATGCTTTTAATCTATGTATGTATTAGGCATGTGACTTCATTTTTGTAACCATGTACAGTGGTACCATGTACCTACAAGGCTACAATTCATTGAATGTTTTGCTACTTTTAATATTTGTACAGTGCTACTTTTAATGTTCGCACAGTGGTACTTCTTAAAATTCACAGTGGTACTATGTTCAACAGTGGTACCATGGATTGACTATGCTTTCAATCTATGCGCAATTTGGCATGGTACCTGTGCTTGTTATGCATTTTTTAAAATGCGCATGGTACTAAGTATTGCTATGCAATAGTTTTAATGCTCGTTTAATTCACTGGTTGAAAACCATGCACAAACGCACCTGTTTTTCTCTAGTGAGATCATCCAAATTACAAACATCCAACTATAATTACAAACATGCGCTGGTACCATGCACAGTAATAAAATGAATTATTCCTAAAAAGCATAAAAAATTATTCCTAAACATCAATTGGTCAACTTTTTGGAGAAGACTCATGCGCCTAATAAAAGGATCAGATTTTAACAAAGACTGTAGCATATAAAATTGCAAAACCAAATCAGATCTCAACAAAGACTCATGCTCCTAAAATATAAGATTTAACATAGGATCAGATTTTTAACATACAGGGATCAGATTTTTCCATGTCTATAACAACATAAAGCTTTCTATAACCATTCTATACCAAAATGTAACCATTCTATACTAAAAAAATACCCATTCTATACTAAATGCCCATTCTATACCAAAATATAACCATTCTAAATTATAACACATCTCAACTAGACAAGTCTTCATAATCTTCTTCTTCTTCTTCTTCTTCTTCTTCTTCTTTCCTCATCTGGAGTTTAAAAATCAATATACAGATTTATGAAACAATATAGTATGAACTTTAATAAGTGGAAATTTAATACCGGACAAGTTCTTCTGTTATGCCCTCCTTTTGTACCGCCACATATGCCACATTTTCTTGGTTTCATCATCAATTGTCGAAGGTGCACCTTGGTTGGCCTCTGCTATGGTTATTCTTGGTTCTCTATGCAATTTGCTGCAATTTGGTGCAAATTAACAACCATACTCAGGGACTTTAATTTCAAATTGAAACTAATTTCAGTCAAGATAGTAAAATTAAGGTAACAATTGATGTTATATCTAAACATAGCTTCAGCCAGGACTTTATTTTCAAATTGGAACTAATTTCAGTCAGGACTTTAAGTAATCGATTACTGTTAAGTAAGCCCAAATCGATTACTGTTAAGTATGGCCAAATAGTTTACTTTTAAGTACTTCTATCCATCAAAGGGGCAAACCCTAAATGAAAAAAATGAATCACAGGCATGGACAAAATAAATCAAAAGGCATACAAAATCTGAGACATCACAAAGCATGGACAATACAAAGCAAATAAAGGAACGATAATATGAAATACCTAGGTTTTGACTAGTAAGAGAGGCACCAGCATGCTTCGCGAGTGTGACTTCTCTCGTGAGAGGCGCGCAGCGGGAGAGATGAAGGGAAACTTCGCTCGTGAGAGGCTAGGTTTTTCTTCTCTGTGCGTGGCGTGAGAGAGAGAGAGTGGCTTAAGCTTGCGTAAGAGAGAGAGACGAAGAGTGATCTCTTCGTTCTTTTTTTTTTAATTTTCTTCCGATCCGATCGAAAAGGCTAACGGAGGAGAGAGTTAACGGGAGTACACAGAGAAAACGGGATTTAATTCCATCTCCAGCGCCTAAATCTCAATCGTTGGATTTCAGATCCGACGGCTAAAAAACTTGAGTACACAGACCTCCTGTGTGCTGGAGTCTAATTTAGCCTATATATATATATATATATATATAGGATGGCTAGTGTGCTATCCGTGGTAATGCCACCCATTTTCTATCAGGTCATTTTTCGAGATCTAAAATTCAAACGGTCAATCCAAACCGTTCAAGTTGATCGCCATATTGAAATATCCTTGGAGACCAAATTTTACATTTTTTCGAGTTTTTTTGCTATTTATTATGATATTATCAAATTGGAGGGCCTGAAATACTTTGATTATAACGTATTTTGAAATATCATAATAAATAGCAAAAAAAATCGAAAAAAATATAAAATTTGGTCTCCAAGGGTATTTTAATATGGTGAATAACTTGAACGGGTTTGAATTGACCGTTTGAATTTTGAATTTTAAAAAATGACCCGATAGAAAATGGATGGCATTGCCACGGATAGCACACTAGCCATCCTCTATATATATATAGAGGGACGGTAACTGCAGAGAGTTATTTTGGTCAGTGTTTTTAATACCAGACCAGCTACCGAAAATACCGAAAAATACCGGCTACCGGATCATTGTCCGGTATGAAATTGCTCTAAAATCGTGTCTTCCTTATACCGAAAAATACCGATGAATACCGAAAAAACCGGAACAATTACAATTCCGGTCCTGGTTTTTATCCTAGTCACGGATACGTGAAGAAAACCAACAACTTTTTTTGCCACATAGATTGAGGAACCCTACGCAAACTTAGTGGTCCATGTGATGGTTTTACAAATTGAACCTCCTTATTTATAAATTTCCGTCTTGATTTTTTTTCCTACATACTAAATGCATATAAAAATTGTATAAAGCAAAGAAAAAATGAATAAAGTAAGAACAAACTTAAATTTTATATTCTAACTTTTAAAATTATAAATTGAGGGTAAAATTTTTATTTATCATGACATATTTACAGTTATGATGCTATTTTTATTTAAAAAATTATTTATTATCAAAATATTTATCATTATGACGTCATCCGGTTTTTAAAACCGGTACCACTGGTTATACCGGTAAAACCCCGTATCCTTTACTTCACCGGTTCAATGTCCGATACAGTATTAAAAACATTGATTTTGGTCTGTTTGGAGTGAATGAGCATACTGTTCTGAGCAATTCCCCAATCATGCTCCGATTATGAATAGAAAAGCCTTGTCCACTCTGCAAAGACTTGGGTCAACTTCTGATAAAGTGAACATAGAAAAATAATTTCATTTTTGTCGTTTAATTGTCCTTTGTCCTTTGAATAATTGAATGGGGTTTGTTTTATCTTGAATACTTTAGAAATTTAGAGCTGTGGGTCTATTTAAATTGCTAGGGATTAAAAGTTTGACTGCACTAGAGCACCCGTGAATCCACGTGGAATGCACCATATCATTAATTAATGCATCCCTTGTCCCTTTCTGCCCTTCAACTTCAGGTACGGCCGTACGGCACAACCAGAAGATAAAGGCTAGCTTCAATTTTGTAAAGTTTTAAAAGATCAGAAATAAGATTGTCATTGATTGGTTGTTCTCCGGACTGTTTGACGCAGTATCAACTCCAAACTCAATAACGCACATTGATTGAAAAAGTATTGTGCATATTTGAAATACCATCATCGATATTTTAAACTGTACGTATGCCTTATTATGTCGACGCCACGTTTTCCTTCGTAATTTTTCTTCTCTAGCGTAGTAGATCGAGCTACCAATTTCTTGGTCGTTTTTATCGAAGCTAAGCATCCAGTATTCCACTTGTTACTCCTTAAGGTGGTGTTTGGTAAAGGAATAACTTAAGAGGAATAAATTAAGGAGGAAGAACTTATGTCGAGTTATGTCATAGTTGTTTGGCTATGGAAAGCAAAGGAATAAGAAGATATAATAATAAGTGTAATTATTAAAATATTAATAGTTATTATTATTATTAAACTAGTAGTAATCATAATATTAATTAATCCTAATTTCAGTAATAAACTGATAATAATTAATGATGATAATTTAACACTGTGATTATCATAATAATAATTATTATTATCGGTTATCAAAATGTAATTAATATTATAATAATTGTAATAATAATAATAAAATAATAATAAATTTAATTAAAATAATAATTTTTATAATTTTTATTATAACACAAATTTATCATTATAGACATGCTAGTAGCTAGTATTGTATTAATGATAAATATAAATATAATTTATATAATAATCATTTTTATTATATAAATTAATAATACTATTAATTATTTATACTTATAATCATAATATTAATTATAATTTTAGCCACAAACTTACGTGATAGAATATTGCTTATTATACTATAAATATAATATTTATTTTTTATTGTACATAATATTTTATTATAATTATTAAATAATTTATAATCAATGATTAAATATAATAAATTGTAAATTATTCAAAATTGTGACTAATCTTTGACAAGACAATTGTGGAAGAACTTATTCCACCAATTTTGGTGGAAGAAGCAATTCCTCCTTAAGGAAGCTTATTCTTCCTTTGTTTGGTGGGCTAAAGATACTTAAAGAAGCTTAAGGAAGTTTAAAGAAGCTACCAAACATGGCCTTAATCTAACTACAGATATAGATACTCTTTGAAAAACAATCGTTTATATTCCTCTTAGTTACTAACCAGTTTGAAGCTTATAATTTTTGTTTACTAGCAATTCAATTACCATCTCTTTTGCAAATGATATTTTCTCAGCGGCCAAATAATTTCTAAGATGTAAGAGTCAGATAATTTATTGATGTCCGGTAAATTTTAGGGAATTAATCGATTGGCATTTGCAAAAAAGAAAGGACTATACACAAGCTTTGCCCGGAGTGGGAAAAGAAAGTACTAAAAGAGATGAGAAAGGAAAAAGGAAGGTCTTATGGCAAATGAATTATTTTCTCAAAATGGTTCCTGAAAACATCAACCTATTTAATTAACTTCTTTATAGAAAGATATCATAATTAATTTTTTATATTAATTTTTAAATATAAACAAAAAGTAATTATTAAAGACAAAACTGATTGAAAAAGGGAAAAATTTTCCTCAGCTCACATTTTTGGAATAGCACCCTTGTAAGAACTGTTCTTCGAAAGTCTAGTCAAATATGATGTAAAACACGCAATAAAACTTTTGTATGCGTAACGACTACGGTCCACTCTCCAATCTTCTCTCGAAACTCACTAAACTGTTTGGATGGACGGGAATACCACCTCTTCCATCCTTATTCCTGGAAGAAGGAACCATCCAAACACACAAGAAGAAAGTGGGAAGAAGGCCCTATTTTTGGAAGAGCTTCTTCCAACATATCGGTGGAAGAAGGAAGAAGAAGAAAGGCCTGTTTGGATGGTATGGAAATAAGGCTATTCCCGGAAGATCCGTATTCCGGAAGAAAGTGTCATCCCAAACGCTGAAGAATAAATCAGGAAGAAGCTTTCTTCTGCGAATACCGTCTTCCGACTCAAAGTCGGAATAAGGAATTTGGGAACATCTGCGTTTTAAAAAAATAATTTCCGTACTCTCTCTCTCCTCCCAAAAAATAATATAATTATCTGTTGGTGTGTGCGAATCAGAAAGGACTCATATTACATAAGTTAATGAAAAACCTCAAAAACTCATCCTAACACTAGCGGCAAGATATGTTAAATTCCAATTAATATTACAAAAGTTAGTTGGAAAAAAACATATACAAATAATTATTTAATTCAACTCATTTCTTCCTTATTTCTAACATTATCACTTTTTGTTAACTGAAGACTTAATGCGAGAAGGGATGAACTCAATAGACAACAGAGAAATACTTAACATGAGAGCCAATCAGATGGCAGGGTTAGAGAGCCCATGGATCGATGAGCTGTCAATTATATAGTTAATCAAGGAGTGTAATCAGGGGATAGGATTAGTCTTGTTTAGCTTATAAATAGGATATAGCTCTTTGTAATAGATCATGAAGAAAATTAATGAATGAAATTCTGTTTTATCTATTTCCTTTTCTTACTGTCTCCTAAGTTATCCCTACCAGTATCTATTTTCCACAAAAATTAAACTAAATCAATCCAAAATCACTGCAAGACTGTGACAGGATAATTAGGATTCAAGTAACGTAGAGAGATATCAGAGTCAAATTGTCCAAAATAACAGGCATCTCAATCTCCATTAATAAAAAAAATCACACACACAACTAGAAGATTTATTCACGCAATAGCACGAGGGACTGAGGTGGTAATCGGCAACAGGGTCAACGGCGAGTGAGAAAGAGTAGGGGCATAGCGCATAGGGGCTAGGTATAGGTAGTGAAAGTCAAAAGGGTCGGGCCGGATTTCAAAGGACCGGATTCGAGGAAGGGTCTAAGAAGGACCGGGTTTGACGGATTTTATTTTTGAATAGGTAGTCCGGACCTTTGAAAACCCGGCCCTTCTAAGCCCTTGGTCTTTCGAATGCCCGGCTTAAAGATCCGAATGACTCAAAGGATTACATATGATATATTTTAATTTTTTTATATTGCATAAGTACTCATGGTAACTAAATTGATCAGTACAAGAACTGTTGAAATACATAATCAATATATAGTTATACAAATCTACTATAGGATCTGGATATGGCGCAAATCTAAATACATAGTTCATGTATCTAACTACCCAACGTACTGCCACGGTTAAATTTTTTTTTTTAAGTTCCCAATGTACCATTCTAAATATATAGTCATATAGATGTTAAAAATAATATTTTTATTTGATGCAGATTATAAATTTTAGTAACTAAAAATAATATGAGACTTGAAATTTATACTCTTTTTATTCTATTAACTTATATTGAACCAGCCCTTCCAAATAAAACGGGTCGGATTGGGCCGGACCTAACCCTTCGATACCCGTCCCATCAAAATCCGTCTTCGTTAAAAATTAAATCCAGCCCTTTGAAAACCCGGCCCTTCTAGGCCCTAGTCCGTTATAAATCTTTTGAAGGACCGGTCCGGTACGGGTTTAAAGACGGTCTTCCGAAGGATGGGCCAAGGGCCAAGGACTTTTGGCATTTCACTAGGTATAGGTGACGGACACAACGAGGTGGGTCTCACGGGTTAGCGGAGCGGGGCTGAGCGGAATTGTCGGAGCTCCGCTAAGAGGGAGCAAGAATAGAGAGAACGAGAGATGTCGGATCGTCGGAGGGGATCCTGGCTACGAAAATTCAGAGATAAAAAATGGGATCTGACGGTCCAGATCGAAGGAATTTTTGGATTTTGAATTGATCAAGCAGTAAAACTTGGATTATAGCTCGGAAGTAAATTAGGTAGTCTGTGAAGTTCGATTTAATCTAACAAGATATCTAATGGTCAAGAATTCCATACAATTTCTCAATTGAGGTTATAATTTTTGGAGTTTTTCAATTAAAAATTCAATCGGTAGCAAAATTTATAAAGTTTAAAATTAACTAGTTTATTGAAATAGATTTATTGTCTTAGATTTACATTTTATTAATTATTAGTGAATAAAATCAAGGGAGGAAGACAATTGATTAATTACGGATTCACATGCAGCAAACGAGCACTTAATTAACGACCGTACGTTTCTTTTTTTTTTTTTTAATTTGTTTCATTTAGATAATAAATAATGCCACAATTTTTTTTTTATATATATACATTCAATAGCTTGTCTCTTAAACTTATTATATAACAATCAAATATCAAATATGAAAGTTTGGAAGAAAAATGAATTATTTAATTTTTAACTAATGATATAATTAAAATGGTGTCATCATGTTATTGCATAATTAGAGTTTATTTCCTTTATTTTGGAGGAGGGAATTAAAGAAAATAAAGGGGTAATTCTATACAAAATTTAAATATTTGTGCGCCAGACGGAAGGAAAACTCTTACTAAGGTCACATGTGTAAGGACAAACATTTTGTCTACTACTTATAAAATCATGTATCGGGCTAAACAATTAGGCGAAGTGTATAAATAAATGTTTACTCTATGCAATCTTTACCACTGATGATTTAAATTAATGGCTGGCTGTTAGCGATGAATATAAGTTTACAAGCTCTTCATTTTTAATAAAAAGAAATTTGTGGCTAGATTAGTAGTGCATTCGTCAAAATAGAATTGCTAGATTGGTTGTGCAATGCATTTTGAAAAAAGAGCACAACATATACATATATGAAAAACGTCATTAAAATTTTACTTATCTTTTTATTTTGGAAATATTTAAAATTTTCTCATTTGTAATTTACCTTACCATATTAGTATGTAAGTTAGGATATTGTTTCACTGTTTTATTCTCCCAAATATTTACTGTGTGTGATAAATTGATAGCCATATTCTAACGAGGTCTAGTTTGATTGTCAGAGTATGTACCTTTAGTGGGCTTGTCCATTTTGTCTCTGAAAAAATTAAGCAACAATATGGATAACCGACTAACTGTTAACAAAAATGAACACATAATTAATATCTTATTTCCTTAATTATATAATAGCATAAATTTTGTTGACGTCCTATTATATATAAATATTTCTGCTTGAAGGAAATCACATTCACAAACACACCTACGCTTTCTAGTTACAAACAAGTCCTGCATCAAGCTAATTTTAATTTTTTTTATACGAAGGAATAAAAAGTGTTATGCTTTAATTAAGCGCTTGCGTCACATTTATGGACTCCTAATTAAAAGTAAATAAAGAGTTGCGTACATATACATATTACACAAATATTTATTACAAAAATAAGTAAAAATATAGATTGGAAAAAAATATTAGTCGTAATTAATTGTCATATATAGCTGACGCGTGACTAATACAAAATTACATGCACTGGTCTCTTTTACTGTTGTTAATATGAGATATGTGAACGTGGAATCCAGCACAGATGGTCAGTCGCTCTGTCATTATCCTAGAGATAATGAGTTCAATTCCCGCTGGACGCGGAATAAGTAGTTATAAATAAGTAGATAAATAAGTAAACAATGAATAAATGGATAAAAATTTTAATTTACAAAGTGGGCTAAAACCTTTATAAATAAATATTCTCTTATTTCAAAAAAAAAATATGAGATATGATGGATCCAAATATTCTTTCTTTTTCTTGGTTTCCATCATGTTCGATTATGGATAGAAACGACTTGTCCACTCTGCAAATTAGGACCTGGGTCAACTTCTGATAAAGTGAACATGGAAAAATAAATTCAGTTTTGTCGTTTGTCCTACTTGTCCTTTGCATGGGGTTTGTTTTATGTTGAATACTTTGGAATCGTTTGTGTAATAAGGAATTGCATAAGTTAAGATGCATAAGGATGCATAAGTATTTTTTAGTGTTACTAGCAAAAGATGCCCTCAAGATGTTGGCAAATAAGAAAATAAAATATTGATATTATTTTTGTTTCATATAAAACTTTACATGTTATCTATAGTATAATTAAGCCTCAATCCTTTACGATATGCGGAAATCTGAGCCCTCTATTTTTTCCGCGATCGATCGATCGATCTGATCCGTTAACATATTTTTAGCGTTTTTTTAATTAACTTCCTTCAACCCCATCTTCTCATCTTCTCTTCCGCGCCTCTTCTTCATCTAGATCCTCCGCCTCTCCTTCTCTTTGCTTCCTCCTCCACCAATCCCTCCTCTCTGGCCGTCTGGCGCCTCCTCTTTCCTCTCTCCTCCGACACAGAAGGGAATAAAACCTCTCCTTTGTTGCTCCTCCGCCAAATATGTTGTCTGATGATTCTTCACTGCCCCCTAGCGCTTGAAGCCAGCACCGAAGATTGATATACTGGTGTTCCTCTTCTCTTGCATTCACCTCCTCTTTGATCCTGCAAGGTTTTATTTCTTGCTTCTTTTTGCAATTTTACTTGAATTGGGACAAAGCTACGGGTTGCAAGTTGTTGTCAAAATCTATTGGGACAAAGCTTTTGCAAGTTACGGGTCGATTGAGGCAAAAAATAAAAATTAAAACCTTATGACTTGAAGCACGAATCCTTCCACTACTGACTGGTTTTAATTTTGCAAACTTACTGCACGTAACTTACTGGCTTCATGTTGTTACATAGAGACACCAGTAGATTATTGAGGCCTGTAATTGCATTCTCCTAATATCCTTTTATTTTCCTTATTCTCTCTTCTAAGGGTTTGAGTACAATAATTTTTGTGTAAAAAAGATGCTACAGCAATTAGTGGTTTGTCAAATCAAGGGAACCAATTACAAATTTCAGGGTTTTCATATCAAACTGTGGAGAATTCGTGCATCATTTATAGTTTACAGTTTTGATGGATTCAAGTTTTATCCTATTTTTCACAAATTAGGTACTGCGTGGTGGATGCATTGGGTCTAGCCAAGGGCTCGCCTGATGCAGCGAGATTGCTTAATTGGAGGAAGGCTGGGTCAAGAGTTGGTCAGAATGACGGCAATTTCGCCATGATTGCTGCTACCTGATTTCCGATCAAATTCCCTTGGCGATATTCCCAGAACTGATTTCTCCAGCCTAGATCAGGTATCTTTTTAGTTCCTACTAAAAGTCAGGTTAAATTTCTTTTTTTTTTGTCGAATTTTGGTTTAAATTTGATCCTCATAGAGATATTAGAGTTGTAATCCTACTTAAGTTAATTTTTTTTATCATTATTTACAAATTTGTGCCAAATGGGGTTAAAATCAGAATAATGTCTGGATTTTTAATTTTATTGTATTACTTATTATGTAAAATAACTGAAATATGATAAATTGATCAAAATTGTATTTTCTGACATATGTAGGAAATAAATGGGGTTTAATTAGTATACTTCGACAATGCCGCAACATCTCAGAAGCCTTCCTGTGTCATATAGGCCTTAGATGAATACTATCAATTGTACAATTCCAATGTACATCGTGGTATACATTATTTAAGGTAAAATCATATCATGTTTAATCTTCTGTGTATGTCAACTTTCCTATGTAAAAGATTCTGTGTCCACTTTTGTGACTTTGTTTTTTTATGTGAAAAGTTTCAAAGGCCACAGATTTGTATGAAGGTGCAAGGAGGAAAGTTGCATCTTTCATAAATGCACCTCAAAGTAGAGAGATTGTATTTACGCGAAATACAACTGAAGCAATCAACTTGGTTGCTTACACGTGGGGTTTCTCCAACCTGAAAGCTGCTGATGATGTGTTGTTTCTTTTAATTTTACTCCTTACATTTTCAAGTATACTTCTCGGCCATAGAGTAGGGTACCTGAAGGATTATAACAACAGTTGCAAATTTACTCGGATTGGGACTTAAGAGAGAATTTACATAAGAGAACATTTGTAAATTAAATGCCTGAACTATTAGCAATAATGGTGGTTATCATTTATTGGGAATTTTTAATTTTTGCCAAATTTGGCATTTTACCTTATTCAGGTACTACTCACAGTAGCAGAGCACCATAGTTATATTGTACCATGGCAAATTATGGGTCAGAGGACAGGTGCAAAATTCAATTATGTTGGTGGTCTAACAAAAGACGGAGGAGTACCAGATATGGAAGAATTTAAGCAATTGCTTTCTGAGAAGACCAAAATTGTAGCTGTCCACCATGTATTTAATGCTCTTGGTAAACTTAAGTTCTATTTTCTTTTATTGTCTCTCATAAGTAATGAACTCAAGTATGTCCTTAGAGGGAGGGGGGGCATCATCAGTCAATTAAGTAACATAACTAATGAGAATTACATGTTCCTCTATAACATATGCACACTCTCAGTCTGGACCAGGGGCACATACTGACTTGGAGACTGCTTTGGCGTACTGCCTGGTCGATGTGCTGGGTCTGGCCAAGGACTCGCTTGATGCAGGGAGATTGCTCGGTCAAGAGTCGGTCAGAATGCTTGCAATTTCGCTATGTTCCTTCTGCCTGATGCTGACACTTTCTGGTCAGTAACATCGCACTGTTATTCATTTATTTATTTTACCTTTTTCTTTGAATTTTTTCATGATATGAATGTAAATAGATGTGTAACAGATTCGCGCGCCTCCATCCTCCCTTTCGCACGCCTCTCTCTCTGCCACCTCCGTCAATCCTGCTCCAACTCCTTCCCGTGCTGCACCTCCTCTTCTCTGCCGAATTCGTGCCACCCCAAAACCCTCGACGGGTTCTTCGCTGGATCCTCACCCCCTCTGTCTGCCCCCACTGCCTCCATTGACCATCATGTCCCACCAACCTCTCTCTGTGTATATAATCTTGGTTCTTTTTTTAAAACTTTTTTCGCATTTTTTTCTAATTTATCTTTGAAGCAGGGTCTTTGTTTTAAATCAACTTTTATGTGGCATTACGTTATTGAGGAATCGATAAACTATTAGGAGGCGCGGTGGGAAGATCTCCGAGGAGGGAAGCAAGGAATAAGGGAAGGGAGAGGGAAAAGGGAACTTAGGGTGGGCCCCACTTGTCATAGATAGCGCTTCAGCTATTGTCATTGGTTAATTAGGATCCAACTATCAAGTAACTAGCTAACACTGATTGTTTTTCTCAGGAACCTTTGGGCTCACTCTTTTCTGAACTTGCAATTGTGGCCACCTATGCCCATTATGTAGAAGTTGGGATGAAAAAGATGAGGGACAAGGTCAAGGAATCTGAAGTTTTAGTTAATAAACTTAAGGTTTGGCACATATTATATTGCTGAAAGATTCTGAGTCCTTATGTTTAGTTATGCGTTGAGATCTCAATGAGATGTTCACGTTGGAAATTTAGTGGACCTATTTTCTGCCATGGATAAAACCAAATGAAATAAAGAATGGAATATGATGGTACCAAACATTATGCAACTATATTAATAAAGGTACATAATTTTTTGTCGTCAAAATTAATAGCTCAGTTTGACATATTTTTTATTTGTTTGAATCTAAATGATCTTATGTTATGAAACAATAACAAATTGAAGCTTTGTGTGCCAATCAAAAAACCACCAGCCATAATTTATATATTATCAATAGAATTTTCCTAATTTCTTATGCATTATAATGACAGCACTCAATAGTATTTAATCTTGATTCCTTCTTATTACTTATAACTTGCAAAGATCCTGATTTGACAAAAGCTTAGCATCTATAAATTTCCTCTTCACCTTCCTTTTTTTCTCATTTCTTACAAACTAAAAAAATCTTCTGTTATAAAACTATTTCCATCTAAATGGTATTCGCGCGATGTATTAGCATTGATAATAGTACTGATAGTGAATTTTTTGTTCAATTCTAGCATTGTGTCTAATAGATTAAAGTCGATAAAATATTTTTGACCGTTCCAAATGGTTAACGGCAGTTCTAAATAATTTTCACTTAATGGCCGTTCCAAAAATATTTTCTTGGAAATTGGTTCAATGTCTATAATGTCTAATACGTTTTGTGGATACATTTACATATTGATCGACCTGCGCAATTAATATAATTTGAAAAAAAAAAACAATAGCATTTTGTAAAATAATCAGTCAAATGGAATTCTTGGTAGGTAATAATATCATAGTATCTATTTATATATTATTTCAACTATATTATTATAATAAAACATTAGACATAATTAACAATTTTTGAACTATATTCATTTGATAACAATTTAAATAACAGATCGCAGCGAAGCTGCGCCTTCCATAACTAGTAGACAATAAAGATATGGTAAAATCAATAATTAATTAGACATTCCTTTTAAATAAATAACTAATTTGGTAGTAACTTAATCTTTTCTAATAAAAAGTCTTGACCTTTTAATTTAAAATTAAGATCTAGACCACTGATCAAATCAAATTACACAAATCAATGGTCCATAATTGATGTAAGAATTGTTTACACCCTTTTATATGACATGTTTACTCCTTTTATATGAAATGTTTACTCTTTTTGTTATGTGCATTTATAAGTAGTAGAGATGTAATGAATATTTGGTTATGTAGTAAAGATAAATAACTTAATACATAAATATATTCATGCCAAAAGATTAAAATATCCTTAAATTTGAATTATTATTATGTATTAATAATAAGTTGTGACCTAATTATTATTATGTATTAATAATAATAATTAAATATTATCAAGTTTTTAAAATGCATTTTTTTATGACTGTCCGGAGTTGATTTAACGGTGCGGTGTTTTTTCGATGAAAAAACGGCCAAAAAACGGTGATACTGATCTTGTTTAAATATTCTTCTTTTGGGTGATAATATTCTATGTATTATATTCTTCAAATTTGAGCTAACAATGATAACTTGTCATTTTCACCATTATTTTTTATTGATATTGAGGTACAAAACTTTATTCATTGTATAAAAATTTCAAAATGCATATGTCAACAAAAAGGTTCATGGTCATGGGCAAAACTAGAATATATATCTTTTTTATCGTCAAAAAAACGAAAATGATGGAAATGACACGTTTAATCACTGAAAAAAATGAAAATAACGCGTTACGTTATTTTGCCACTTTTTTCTGTGACGTTCGTGCGGTTGGATACAAAATACCGTTATTTCGGAAAAAACAACGTTAAAACGGCGTTTTCTAAAAGCTTGAATATTATTAATTACTAATTATTATTAATTATTATAAAAATTAATTATTAATGATAATAATAAATCATTGTATTATTATGAAATATTAATAATTACTTTTAATTAAATATTATTAATTATTTAATTATAAAAATTATTATAGATTAATTATTTTAATTAATTAATTATTATTATTATTTAATTATTAATTATAATAATTAATCTTTATTAATAACTATGATTTTTTAATAATTATTTTTACTTATTAAATATTATTATTAATTATTTCTAAGGGTATTGTTGGGAAAAAAAATTAAAGGGGACCGGTGCGTAACTTATGGAATCTATTTAGATATAATAAATTATACATCCTTAAAACGTCTTATGTAACGGGTGTTTGATGATTTAAGAATGTATAAATTAAGTTATGCCTTCTCTAAGTCACAAACAAACGGCCCTTTAGAAATTTAGAGCTGTGGGTCTATTTAAAGATTGCTAGGGATTAAAGTTTGACTCCGTCACAAACAAACGGCTCTTTAGAAATTTAGAGCTGTGGGCTCGTTTGGATGGGTTGGGAATAGTGGGAAGAGTGGGAAGAGTGGGAAGAGTAGGAAGAGTGGGAAGAGTGGGAAGAGTGCTATTCCGGGAAGAGAAAATCTTGTTTGGATGGTGAGTTTAGGAATAGCGTTGGGAAGTGTGAAAAAGTAGAGAGAAAAGTGTTGTTGGGAAGAGTGTTATTGAAAATTGTGTTAGGAATGGAATTAGCTATTCCAAAACCGTTTAGATGTGTTAGGAATAGTCAATTCCGGGAAGAGCCTCTATTCCCCTATTCCCATGTGCATCCAAACAAGCCCTGTGGGTCTATTTAAAGATTGCTAGGGATTAAAGTTTGACTGCACTAGAGCACCCTTGAATCCACGTGGAATGCACCATATCATTAATTAATGTAATCCTTCAAGTACGGCACAACCTAAAGATAGGGGTTCCAATTTTGTAAAATTTTAAAAGATAGTTTCTTCAAAAAAAAAAAAAAAAAATATAGAGAAGACTGTCAGGTCTCCGGGCTGTTTGACACTGTCAAGTCCAAACTTCTTTTTTCAATATCCTACCGATTATCGAAAAGTTCTGATAATACCAGGTATCGAAGTGGTGATCGAAGTGGCGATATCCGGTTTTAAGAGAGGAAATACGGGAATATTTTGGAAAAATATCAGATTTTGGCCACTGACCGGTATGGGTCGGTATGGGTGCTGGTAGCTGGAGTATCGAAAACAGTCCAAACTCAAAGTTAAGCATCTTTTCCATGTGTTTTCTCTCTTCTACCTTAGTTCGAGCTGCCAATTTCTTGGTCTGTTTTATCAAAGTTAAGCATCCAATGTTCCGCTTGTTACTCCTTAATCTAACTACAAATACTAGATACTCTTTCAATAACAATCGTTTATATTCCTTTTAGTCATTATCTGTTTGGATTTTCTAATTTTTATTTACTAGCAATTCAATTATACCTTCTCTTTTGCAGATGATATTTTCTCATTGGCGAAATAATTTCTAAGACGTGCAGAGTCAGATAATCTATTGATGTCCGGTAAATTTTAGTGAATTAACCGATTTGCAATTGCAATAAAGAAAGGCGTGACAAGATTTGACTAGAGGGTAAAAAAAAAAAAACGGGTGTTATAAGGGCAATATCAAGATTTGCCTTGGAAATATATTTTCTGTTTTTTGCGCCTCCGCCTCATCTCATTTGTAACAAACTGATCCCTCATAGTTTCAAAACCGCATACGCAAAAAAATACTAAATTGTCAAAGGTGAAATTGGATACTTTAGGTGGTCTTTGACTTCGGGTAATTACAGGGAAAGATGAGTATCAGGGAAAGGCAAGTATTAGGCACATGTCAGGAAGCACCAAAAATTATAATTGGAAAAGTTAAAATTGGAAACATTCATTTGGTTAAGTAAGGCACCAAAAAATAATTTAGTTTCCTAATTAGTTTGGTCCTTTACTCTTTTACGTCATGCACACCAGAATATATAAAAATAAACTCTTCTTTTCCAATAATGATTAAAAGAACTTTGTTAGGCTGAATTCATACCTATATTTTGACTTGTTTTGGACTCAAATTATGATCGAATATATTTGCTTTTAGCTTACTTTTATTAATATAGGTTAGAAATTAATTAGATACTGCTATAGTTTTGTTTGGTTTTATAGGACAATCATCGAAATGGACTCAATTCTGCAAAAAAAAAAAAACACTCACAGTCAGCCCAACTGAGTGTTCAGACTGGCAGACAGGGAGATCAGGCGACCAGACTGAAGAAGATAGTCAGAAATCTGCAGCAGTTAATTCAAGCGACCCGCTTGAAGTTTGAGCGACCCGCTTGGACCAATTTCGACAGTTTCCAGAATTAAGCAGTTATTCTTAACAACCGACTCCACCCCACTTTCTGCCACATTCTGACCGACTTAGGAGCAGTTTCTCTACTCTTGGAGGTTATTTCCACGCCTATATAAGTGCCAGGAGACAGAGAACTCAACAATTCCAAGTTAGAGAGAAGAAGTTAGGGGAGTTTTAGACAGAAACAGTTAGGGGACCCAAGAGTTCAGGCGGTCCGCCTAGGGATCCAAGCGGCCCGCTTGGAATCCAAGCTACCCGCCTGATGAGCAAACAGAGCCAAAAGTTGGAGGGATCGATCTGAATTGGTTGTAATCTTTCTATTCCTTTGATTTTGTACTGTTGATGATTGATGCATGTGCTTGTTTAACTATGAATTCGTTAGACTAGAGTAGTTAATTAGGGCTATAGTTGTGAACTTATTTACTTAGTTGAATATGCATGTTTAATTAGTTTCTATTTGATCTCTTGTATTTTATTTCTTGTGCTTGAATTCATTACTTGATATCCTTGAACTAGACTAGGTAGATTTGGTATATCCCGTCAGGTAGTAGCTACACTTGAATGATAGGAATTAAGTCCAACCAAACCTAGGTCACTTCAATTGTATCAAACCAATTAGACGGTTAATAGTCGAAAGGCGAGACCTAGACTAAGAACCAGAAACGGTGAAGTATAATCCCAACAAACGAGAGTTGAGGGATGTCTTAGATCCAAGAAATAAACCTATAACGCTTAAGCCAAGAAATGCAGGTTGAAACTTAAGTTGTATAGGAGATGAAGTGTATTGATTGATATTACTTGGCCAACGAAAGTTAGGAATAAGAAAAGTTAATTAAAGACATTAATCTACACAATTATTGAGTAAAACTAAGGTAATATGAATCTTCATCGTCAGACCAGGCGAGCTGCTTAGATTATAGGCCGGTTGTCTGTGCCCGCCTAGAAACAAGCTGGCCGTTCGAAATTCTGCCGACCCAGGTCCCTAAGCGGACCGCTACGAAAGCAAGCGGACCGCTTGAGACATGACTGAGTAGATAGAAGTAGCAACTTGACCCCCTAAAACCTAACCTATTGAAGTTTAACCTCCAATCTCTGAACTGCTAATTTAGGACCTTAAATTGTTGTCCATTTGATTGAACCATTTAAACTTCTTTGCAACTTGAAATCCAAAACTAGATTGATTAATTAGGGTAAGAGTTTGAATAATTGAATAGTCCGTCTCTGTGGATCGATCCTCAAGCTATTCTACAAACGATTAAATCGGCATACACAAGATTTTTATTTTGTGACCTGCGCGCGCTGAGGCAATTCCCACCACCGCGTTAGCGCGCCGATCAAACTTCCCAAAAAAAAAACATATTGCATGGCTCCTGTTGATTTATTGGTCATTACAAAACCTTCAATTAAATGGCGCAAATCAAAATTTTCAGTCAACATACCAAAATACTCACACCAATTAAACAGCAATTTGCTATCAACTTCCAAAACAAAACACGCGTCCAATTATTTTTTGAACGCAACTACCGTCAACTTATTGGACTAGATTTGTGTCCCTAATCCGACCCGACTTGGGTCATCGTGCTGACCCGATTTAGATCATTTGAAGTTCATCCATTGTCGCATTTATCATATCTAAAATCACACTTTTACCATATTATCAAATTATTTCTAAAGATATCACCACAACATTACACCCTTGTCTGTTGTACTGCAATACACGTATCTTGTTCACCATATTTCTTTTTATTTGAGCACAAAAAATCATCCACAATAAAGCAGAAACAGAGGTTTAAGAGGTTAATTAATCTCAGAGTTACCTCTTACATCTCTACAATCCTGCTATTCCTATCAAGAAAGATCTACCAACTAATGGCAACCGGAGTCTGTACATGCATACACGTGTGCATCTGTTATTTCTACTAGGGTTGTCAACGGTACGCCACTTACCGTTATGCCGTTTTGTTCAACCTAAGTGGAATGGTAAGTGGCACAAAAAATTGTATCGTTTTTTAAACGAAACGATATGTGGCACAGTTGGCTATACCGTTACCAGTAAATAGAACATTGAAATTAGTTATTTCAATAGAAAATGATAAATGGAACGGTTGATGGAACAAAAATCTATTTTGTTTAGTAAATGGAACGGTTAACGGTATACTCAGTGGCGAAGCCAGAATTGAACAATAGTGGGTGCCAAAAACCAATTATATAAAATTGAAAACCAAAAGAATCAAGAAAAAAAATTAAGGTAAGATAAAATAACATGAAAGTGTTACCTCAAGATAATACTAACATGTTTGCATTACTTGGAAAGTGAATAAGAAGAAGACATTTTAATAGACGGGCCTAAATATTTTGAATTTGAAGGAGGCCCATTGACCATTTCTAAGTAAAAGTTAACAAAATTTTTAAAAAATCAAATTATTAGGGGACAGTGGCGGAGCCCTCCGCCACTGGGTATACTTTTTTTTAGCGTTTCTCAAACTAAAACGAAAACGGCGGAACCCATTTCCGTGGTTTTTTACCATGTTTGAGTGGTTTTTTACCACGTTTTCTACCAACTAATGGCATGTCCCTGTCAGTGAGTTATAATTTCTAAATGAGAGACTGAGAGTCTGTCTGTACATATATTAATATATACATGTGGGTCAACTCTCTCGTCAACTCCTCCCACCTCTCAACAACCATATAAGTAGCTAGGAACATTCACCAGACGCTATCAAAACCATCATTTTTTAATTCTTAACTCATCGCAAGAAAGAGAAGCAATGAGTTACAATTTCACTGCCATGTTATTGGCACAATCCCTGATGCTTTTACTGCTGTGGGAAAGTGCAAGTGGGTTCGGTTTGCGATGCAAGGAAGAAGAGAGGAGGGCTCTGTTACAGATTAAGGCTGAGTTGCAACAGCAGATCGAGCTTGAGTGGAAAGGTATGGAATGCTGCAGTTCGGAAAGAGTATCCTGTGATCCTATTACTGGACATGTCTCCAAACTTGACCTTGGTGTTTATCCAACGATTCCAATGACGGGTTCAATATTACTAAATGCCACAACATTCTTACCTCTCCGACAATTAAGATCTCTTTCATTATCCGGACTCGGCATAACCATGGCTGGTGCAGGTATGTACCTTTAAATTATCGGATAATTCCTTAATAATCAGATAAATATTTGGACAGAAAGACAAATTTTGTATCTGCTGAAATTTTAATTTTTATTATCCCACGTGGCCACGTCAAATATAATCTCTGTCTTATTTTACAAAAAACTTGTAACAACAGAGACCTATAGCTCCTATATTGACTCGCCAAACGACTATTATTACCTCGTTTTCTTTTATTATACCATCTCTACAAACTCTGATTTTTATTTTTTCCAAATTTAGGCGTGATATTTTTTTTTATCTTCGTACTTGACACAAAAACAACCGGTTGTGAAGATCATCCTCAGATTTTACCATTCTATTATTCCCTTTTAATGACACTTTTTTTTTTCGGATACAATTAATTAAGCACTAACTATCTTTCTATTTTTTTCCTAATCCCAGCATATACCTCTCCTCCTTTTTCTATTTTTCCCTCCATCTCCCCACCTCATTTTTTCTAGAACAATTAGCATTTTTGAGGATAATTAATTTTTTTTCTCGAGATAGTTAGTAACATTTCTTAGGACAATTAGTATTTTTTATAAGACAGTTAATATTTTTTCAAGGGAAAATATTTTTTCTAGAACAAAATAAAAACAATTAGTTTACAGAACTAGGATAATTAGCTTATAGAACTAGAATAATTAGTTTTTTTTTCTAGGAAAAATAATATTTTTCCATGGACGAACATATTTTCCAAAACAACACCAATACAATTAGCTTAAATGGGGTGAGAATAGAGAATTTGAATAGAGACACCCTTATTCCTTATTCCATATTCAAATATCAAGATTTTGTTAGAATATAAATAGGGAGTGGCTAGTGTCAAATATATAGGACACAAGCACTTGTCCAACATGATAAAATTTCAATTTTTTAGATCATATTGTCCGATTTGAACCGCTCAAATTGTTGTCCATAATAAATTCTCTTTGCAGATCAAATTTTATATTTTTTCAAAATTTTTTACTATATTTTTAGAATTTTTTAATATGCTCAATCTAAAAAGTTATGAACCCTTCAATTTTGAAAATTCGAAAAAAATAGTTAGAAAATTTAAAAAAATATAAAATTTGATCTTTAAGAATATTTTAATATAGAGATCATATTGAGAGGTTCGGATCGGTCGTTTGAAATTTTAACTATTGAGGTTTAGATCGTGTTTGACGTCCTATATGTTTGATTTTAGCATTGCTCATATAAAGGGAGTGGCTAGTGTCAAATATATAGGACACAAGCACTTGTCCAACATGATAAAATTTCAATTTTTTAGATCATATTGTCCGATCTGAACCGCTCAAATTGTTGTCCATAATAAATTCTCTTTGCAGATCAAATTTTATATTTTTTCAAAATTTTTTGCCCGAATAAGTCCAAATTTCTTATTCTTGTATTGTTCAGTTTTCACCGGAATAAGAAATAAGGGACTTATTCCTTATTCACGCCATTTTCAAACACACCCTTACAGAATTAGAACAATTATTTACAAAAACTAGCTAGGACAATTAGTTTTTCTTATATCAAATATTTTTTTTCAAAACAAATAACATTTTTTTTCAAGACAAATAGTATCTAGTTAGGACAATTATTATTAATTCTTTTATATAACAGTAAGAATATTTAGTATCATAATATAGGACAATTAGTTGTCTTTGTAATCCAGACTACTTGTAAGTAATTTATTGTCTTAATTTTGTAGTGTGTTTTTTTAAAACAAATAGAATTAAATTAAAAGGGGTTAAATGCGTGGGCGTGGAGATGATGAGATGACTTTAATATTCCAACATGTTTTTTTAAGCAATTAGAATTAAATAGAAAGTGATTAAATGTGTGGGATTCAATAACGCGTGGGATGATGGAATGATGAAATATCTAAGATGATTGTAAGCAATTCGCAAAAACACACAAAACTTCATGCTTCTTTTTCCTCAAGTTCCTTTCGTTATCTCTTTTGAAATATGAAATCTGCTTATACAACTCTGGGCACAACAGCACGTTGCTGCATTGTGGCAAATTGGCTATTCTTAACGGATTGCCAATTGTTTGTGCCAACTGTTTGATCACTCGTATATTCTTTCCATGTGTTATGCAAAATGATCGAACATGAAGATAATCCAGGAAACACATCAATACTTCTTTGCAAATATGAGCTGCTATGTTCTGACATGTTCCATCACTCAAAATGCCACTTCTTGGATAATTGGTCCCTCTTTTATATTTAAATTTAGAACACAATAATTTTGGTAGATTAGATCCAAATTGAAGAAGAAAACTTATAGATCCAAATTAAGCAGACATCAACTAATGACAATTCTGCCAATCCTCAAATTAATCTCAATAAACAAAGCTGACTAAAGTACTTGAGCAATCATTCTTTAACCACACCACAAAAATTCTACTGTCAAGATTTTTCCAGATTTCATTTCTTCTCAAAATTTGTGCAATCGACTAGAGCTTAGAGAAACATTAAGGAAAATTAGACATTAAAGCCTCCTGTAAATAAGGACCTTTTATACTCTAATGTGCATTATATTAGCAGGGTTTCATGGTTTGAAAACTCGGGCAAGTCTGATTCGACTCGGGTGAGTCGGAATGTACTCGGCGGTAGAGAAGCCGATTTTTTATGAGTCAGAACAGAATCAGAAGAAAATTTGTTTTTTAAAAAAAATAGAGAACTAAGAGGTAAAGATCGAAGATAGGAGCCACACGAGTTTAGTTGAGATCACAAAGAGAGAGAGGCCACATGGCCCTGATAAAAAATCTCTTTTTTTTATTTAATATGGGATTTCAATTCATTTCATTTCATTATAAATTTTTTGATAAAAAACGTCATTTGGTTGAAATTTCTATGTTATTAGCTCAAAGGAAACCCTAAAAAATCAATTGAAATGAAATGAAATCTCGCCAAAAAAAAAAAATTTAATCAAGGCTGAAATCAGCAAAAATAGAGGGGAGAGATATGAAAACTTTCGATTTGAGCTTCGAAGGGACGGGAGGAGGCCAGGAGGGCATGGCGGAAGGGATGATATTTCACATCCTCTGATGAGTGCTAACTTTGAATCAAAACCGTCCGATCAATGATGGATGCTCCTTGTATAATACTAGATTGATAGGTCCGAAAAAAATTTAACCGTCGAGATTAGATTAGACGGTTCGAATCAAGAGTGGTCAGCAGGGGATACAGTTCGGAAGGGACGGATGAAAAAGAAAGAGGAGATGGGGGCCATAGGATCTTTTGTGGCAACAACTTAACAACTCTCACGTACAGAAGTAAAATATATGCATATAACATATATGTGATTCGCATTTTCAAACATTGGTACTATATTCAGATTAATTAAAAATACCATTGCACTTTATTCACTTTAAATTGCTGAATTCATCAATTTCCTACTTAATTTGACGTATTCAGTTATAGTATTGTTATTTTGTACATTTTTTTTTTCTTAGACGGATTAATGTTTTGTTTGTACTTTGTAGAATTAAAATTAACATTGCTAAACTAACAGTACTGGCACACTAACATATCGTCTAAAATAAGAAAAGAGGACAAAATAATGATATATACATTACAATTTTTTGGTAAATTCAATTAAAAACGCAGTCATTTTTGCAAAAATATTTTTTATCCAATTTTTTTATTTTACTGATTTTTAAAGTCATTATATATATAGAGAGAGAGAGAATGGATATAGTACACCGATGTGTACGGATCGTCTTCGTACACATGAGTCGTTTTTCAAGATCCAAAATTCAAACGGCCAATCCGAACCTTTCAAGTTGTTCTTCATATTGAAAAACCTAGGTAAACCAAAATTTTACATTTTTTTAAAATTTTTTTACTATTTATTATGATATTTTCAAAAAATACTATAATTGGAGTATTTCAGGCCATCCAATTTGCTAATATCATAATAAATAGCAAAAAAAAAAATCGAAAAAATATAAAATTTGGTTTATCTGGGTTCTTCAATATGAAGAACATCTTGAACGGTTCGGATTGGCCATTTGAATTTTGGATCTTAAAAAACGACTCATGTGTACGGGGACGATCCGTACACATCGGTGTATTTTATCCATTCACTATATATATATATATATATATATAGAGAAATGCTATGGTGCATCGCGATGTATTTAGGCTTTTGTATATTGCAACCATACATGTTGATAGTTTTACAAATTGACAAATCTATTAAACCAATATAATCTATATATTGAAATCTCATCACAAACCAAATTTTATATTTGTTGAAATTTTTTTACTATTTTTTCCGAATTTTTTAAAACCTGCCATTTTTGGAATTTTCTTATTATTAGTTGGTTTCCAAAAAAGGAAAGTTTTAGAAAATTCGAAAAAAATAGTAAAAAATTTTCAAAAAATATAAAATTTGGTTTCATATGAGATTTCAATATGTAGATTAGATTGGTTTAATTAGATTTGTCAATTTATAAAAATATTGACGGATAACGATCGCGATGTACAAAAGCCTCAATACATCGCGATGCACCATAGCATACCTCATATATATATATAATTCCAAGTTTCCGATCATCTGATTCGATTCCTCAGTCCAACACAGTCCGAGTCTGAGTTTCATAAACAAATCTTGGTCCAGTCCGAGTAATTAAGCTACAGATATTAGACCTCTCCTACAACATCCTGAATAATAGCATAATTTCCTCCTTAGCCAAAGTATCATCACTTCGAGCACTTGACTTGGAGGGAAATTTTATAGAAGTTGTTCCCGTGAAAGCTAACTATTTATTAATTTTGCCAATTAATATTTGTCATAACAATAATTTTTTTCTTTTTTCCCCCTTAATTTGACCGTTATTTTGATATATAAATTTTTTTGACAGAGTTAAAACTTAGATCAAAGATAACATTTTCTGGTTTTCTGATCCCATCTTTTTTTCAGCAGGGTTTGAATCTTGGTCCAGTCTGAGTAAGCTAAAGATATTAGACCTTTCCAACAACCTCATGAATAATACCAATACCATCATTTCCTCCTTGGCAAAAGTATCATCACTTCGAATACTTGATCTGGAGAACACTGCTATTGTAGGAAATATTCCTGTCAAAGGTAACTATTTATTGATTTAACCATTTAACATTTGTCGTAAGAATTTTTTTTTTCTTTTTTTTTTCTAAATTTAACCGATATTTTGATAAAAAAAAAAAACTTTTCACAGAGTTTAGTGCACTAAACTTGGAAGTGGTTAATCTACGTAAGAATGGGTTAAATGGAAGTTTGCCCTATTTGGGAGATTGGTCTTCTCTTAAGGCCCTTTCGTTGGCGGGCAATATTCTCGATGGCACCATAACATCAACAGGTAATTCATAATGTTGTTTGCTGATGGTTATTAAAGTAAATTTAGTATTTGCAATAGGAAAATGTTAAATTTCTGACTCTCTATGTTGGTTGATATCTAACATTATAGAATTTGTTGAAGTAGAATCTTACTACACATTTTTTTTGGGGACAATATTGGGGCCCTAAAAGAGTTTAAGTGTGGGTGGAGGAGTAAATTCCTAATTTCTCTGTTTTAAGGGGGCAAATTACTAATTTTTTCCAAAAAAAACAAAATGGGAAAGACACTATCCTATAATTGACGTTATGGGTTTCAAATTGTAGGCCTATGTCACTTGAAGAATTTGGAAGAGTTAGATCTTTCAGGAAACTTTTTTGCTGGAAATATTCCTCCATGTATCGGAAATCTCTCTTCGCTTACAATACTGGACTTGTCGGATAATCAATTCCACCTTAAACTTTCCTCTTCAGTATTTGAAAGAGCAGTATCCTTGAGGTATCTTTCTCTGTCCAGTAACCTGCTTGAGGGTACTCTGTCAATAAGTTCATTTTCAAATCATTCTTATCTTGAAGTTCTGGGACTCTCAACAAGCGGATTGAACTTTGAAGTGGAAGTAGTTAATCTACCGTTGCAGCTTCTGGTCCTTCAATTAGCTAATTGCATTTTGGATATCGAGCCCACTTTCTTGTATTCGCAGTATAATTTACAAGTATTGGACCTCTCTAATACTCGCTCCAAAGGTCCTGTTCCAACTATGTGGTTGTTACAGAACAACACAAATTTGATCAAACTAGTTTTGAGCAATAACTCCTTTACAGGGCTCCTTCAACTTCCATCTGTAACACATGAAAATATCACCATATTGGATATATCTGACAACAATCTTAGTGGAGAAATACCAGATGACATTGGCACTAAGCTTCCAAATTTAATTTCCCTGAACATATCAAGAAACTTCTTTCGAGGCCCCATTGGATTGAGGTCTATGAACAATCTATATTCTTTAGATTTATCTATTAACAATCTCACTGATGATATAAAGAACACCTTTTCTATGAATGGTACTAACCTGAATTTTCTGGATCTATCAAATAATAAATTATATGGATCTTTCCCTAACATGATGAACTTTGAATATTATCCATATTTGCTACTAAATCATAATTACATAAGTGGAGAGCTTCCTTCAAGCATTTGCAATGCCACCTTCGAGGTACTGGACATCAGTAATAATGAGCTAAGTGGCATTCTACCTGGTTGCCTTGGAAGAACTAAGTATGGAATGCTGAAGCTAAGTACAAATCATTTAGAAGGATCTTTATCGAATGAGTTGTACAGTCCATGGATGCAGTTGCTTGACCTTTCAGATAACAAACTCTCTGGATCAATACCCCTATTCTTTAATTATACTCATTATCTAGAAAATATAGATCTGAGCCAAAACAATCTATCTGGAAAGTTTCCGATGGCATTGTTGAATTTTTCTTCTCTAAAATCAATAAACATCAGGAAAAACCATTTATTTGGAGAATTTCCGAGTTGGAATGGTAAAGAGTCAAATCTGAGAGCCCTTGTAATCAGGGACAACATGTTTGGAGGACATATACCAGAACAAATATGTAAACTCAAATATTTACGTATACTTGATCTCTCCCACAATAATCTTTCTGGACAAATACCACCATGCATTATTCATATGGGATTAGAGAAAAGTGATTCACCTTGGTACATTCCATTTTCTTCGAATGAGTATAGTGCACCGCGGGAGCTGAACTTCAATGATACCCATTTACCCTTTGAACTATACGACTTAAATGATCCGAGTGAAATATTTGTGAATTCTGGATTAGAACTTGTATCAAAAGGAAGACTGGATACCTACATGTTTAAATTACTTTTAGAATGTGTACTAGATCTGTCTTCCAATGAACTAGTTGGCCAAATTCCCAAAGAAATCGGTCAAATGAGTTGGTTAATAACATTGAACCTATCAAACAACTATTTAACTGGTTCAATACCAGATTCAGTATCCAAGTTAGGCCAACTGGAAAGTTTGGACCTCTCTCACAACGCTCTGACAGGGCAAATACCAAGAGGACTGACTAACCTTACCTCACTAGCAGTCTTCTCCGTGGCATATAACAACTTATCCGGTCCTACATTAACTGCACAAGCTCAGTTTGGTACATTTGACAACCGAAGCTATGAAGGCAACCCAAATCTCTGTGGACCTCCCCTGTCACAGAGCTGTTTCTCTCATCATGACTCAAAGCTGCCTTCTTCCCGAAATGAAGCGGGAGATAATAGAAGGGATGAAAGCATTGATTTTCTCATATTGTTTGGTTCTTTTGCCCTTTTCTTTGTGGTCAGTTTTTGGGGTTTCATGGCTGTTCTTTATTTCAAGAGGACTTGGCGGTATGCTCTGTTTGCATTGGTTGATGAGTTTGGTGATATGATATATTTGAGAGTTGTCCTTTCTGTGAGGAAGATCAGGGCTGCTCGACAGGACAACTGAACGACCGGTTGTTACGATTTTAGTTTGGTCGGATATGTGATATTTATGTATAGTTGTATACTGAATAAATGAGTGGTTGTTGTTTATGTAAGATGTATTGTGGATCCTTTCTTTGCAATATATATCTCAGTGAATGAACTTTTTGTTCTGTAATGTTTGTACTTCTAAAGTTCTAATTTTGAGAATTTGCAATTTTAGAGGTTTCATTAGTGGACCAGAACTGGCGCACATCCATGGAATTGTTGATATGCCCAGTTGTTGGAACTTTATTAATGTGCCAGTAGGACTGTTTTTCAAATTGGAAATTTCTAATCAAACGGCTATAGGAAATCACAGATCCGATCAAATACAGCCAACATTTAATCAATTTAGTTTCCCAGCCAGAGAGAAATCACAGATTTATATTTTCAGTCGTATTTACCAGAAAATGTTACAGATCAATCCTCAGATCAGTTTAAAGAAGCTTAAGATTAGGTCCCTGACACCAAAAGTAATCACAAATTATGTCCATGAAAATCTGGGGTCTTGTACCAGAATCAATTTGTGGACAGATTTGAGGTTTGTACTTGTTTCTAAACTCAATGCACGCCACAAACATCAACAAATGTGACATGTAACATGCAGCAAGCAACATAATACCACACAATAATTAGGATTGAAGTAACGTAGAGAGATATCAGAGTCAAATTGTTCCAAAATTAGAGGCATCTCAATCTCCATTGATAAAAAAAATCACACAGACAACTAGAAGATTTACTCAAGCAATAGCACGACACACTAATTAGGCTCGTGGGACGAGAGAGATAGGAGTGGGTTCCATCATTCCATGGGGCTGAGGTGGCAATAGGCAGCAGGGTGAAAGGAGAGGCGAGTGACAAAGAGTAGGGGCAATGGGGCATAGGGGTTAGATATAGGTGACGGACACAACCAGGTGAGTCTAACGGGTTAGCGAGGTGGAGCGGAATTGTCGAAGCTCCGTTAAGAGGGAGCAAGAATAGAGACAACGAGAGATGTCGGATTGTCGGATCGGAGGAGGACGAAGGTAAATGAGAGAGGGAATCCAATGGCTACGAGAATTCAGAGATCAAAAATCGGATCTAAGGGTCGAGATAGAAGGAATTTTCGGATTTTGAATTGATCATCCAGTAAAATTTGGATTATAGCTCAGAACTAAAATAGGTAGTCTGTAAAATCCGATTTAATCTAACAAGATATCTAACTGTCGAGAATTCCATACAATTTCACAATTGAGGTTATAATTTTGGAGTGTTTGAATTAAAAATTCAATCGATAGCAAAATTTATAAAGTTTTAAATTAACTAGTTTATTGAAATTGATTATTTTCTTAGATTTACAATTGATTAATTATTAGTGGATAAAATCAAGTAAGGAAGACAAAATGGAGAAAGACTGTATGCAACAAGAGAGATTACAGTTGCTTGGTCAAAGAACAGGCAATTCTCTTCAAAATTGACTTTGCAAAGGCTTTCGACTCAGTTGCTTGGTCTTTTCTTTTTGATGTTCTTCAAGAAAGAGGGATACCGCAAGAATTTATTTCCTGGGTCAGGATGCTTCTCTCCACAGCAACATCATCTATTTTGCTAAACGGCGCCCCAGGAACGCCTTTTAGGCACCACAGAGGGTTGCGGCAGGGAGACCCACTTTCTCCCTATCTTTTTATCCTGGCAATGGATGTTCTCTCAAAAATGTTGCTCAAAACTTCTACTAGGGTGCACGCGATACTCACTGATAGGTTGAAGCAACCTTTTTATCTTTTCCAATATGCGGATGATGCAATTATCTTCTCCTCAGTACATGGCCAGGCAATTCACTCCCTCAAACTAACACTGCAACTCTTCTCAAAAGTTTCAGGGTTAGAAATTAATTTCTCTAAGTCTTCGATTGTTCCTCTTAACCTCTCTGAAAACACCGTCCTTCAAGTAACCCAGATACTTGAGTGTGACACTGCCTCCCTCCCTCTTACCTACCTTGGCCTCCCTCTCACCAATAAGAGACCCGATAGATTCTGTTTCCAACCTTTACTGGAAAAGATTGAAAGACGCCTGGCGGGTTGGAAAGGAAAATTAATCACCAGGGCAGGTCGCTTGCAACTCATCAACTCAGTTCTTTCCACTATTCCTATCTATCATCTCTCATGTTTCTCTCTACCCAAATGGCTCCTGATGAAAATTCAAAGGCTTAGCAGAAGGTTCCTATGGGGTTCTTCTTCAGGGATACCTCTAAAAAGTTGGAGTTCCATCTGTTTACCTAAGGAGTTTGGAGGTTGTGGAATAACAGATTTAGCTCTGCAGAACAAAGTTCTTCTACTAAGATGGTGGTGGAGACTTTACTCGTCCGCAGACTCACTGTGGTACGAAATAGTTTCAGCCCTTTATGCCAGAAGAAATTGTCTCTCCTCACCCCTTAACTGGCTCCCCTCAGGCTCTTTCTTTTGGAAAGAACTTTTCAGAATAAGATTGCTCTTTCAGTTGTCTACTTCCTGGAATATCGCAAATGGTTCTTCACCTTCTTTTTGGTATGATGCTTGGGGAGGGCAACCTCTCATCTTTCTCACGCAGGAGGCAGAAAAGCCTGTCAGACCCAATTTTTCTTTGAATAGAGCGCTTCCAGATTTAGCAAAGCTGTTACCAATGCCTCATGACTACAAAACAAGTTTGATTTTCGATGAGGCGATGCACTTTCATCTTTCAGATGGAAGAGATACTATCTTTTGGAAATGGTCTAAAGATGGGAAGTTCTCATCCAGAGAAACTTACAAACAGCTAGCAACTATAGGGAAAGTCAAAAGCCCTGTAGGCTGGGTTTGGAATCTCAAGCTACCTCCGAAGGTTAAATTTTTTGGCCTCTTGTTGCTCCAAAGGAAACTCCTCACCCAACATGCTTTACTCAAAAGGAACATACAAATACAAATAGGTTGCTCCCTCTGCTCTGCACCTATAGTTGAGGATGATCTACACCTTTTCTTCACCTGTCCTTACTCTTCTAGGCTCTGCCAATTGATGAGTTCTTTAACTAGTATTACCGTTCCAGTCATCTCTGACACGGTACTGCAGACAATCTTGAATTGGGTGTCCTCCACAAGTGTCCAAGTGAAGGATAGGAAAATTTGCTACTTGTTTACTACACTCTGGACTCTTTGGAATGAGCGAAATAATCGAAGGTTTAGAGGGGAAGCAAAGCCAGTACAGGTACTGGCTAGGTGTATCAAAGAAGATGGCGCGCTTTTTTACAGACACTGCTAGTTAGACTCTTAGAGTAGTTTGTTGTTGGTTTTTGTATTTTTTCTTTCTTTCTTTCTCTTGACAGCTACTGTCAAGGTTTTTCGAAAAAAAAACAAGAGAGATTACAGATTGACATGCAGCAAACGAGCACTTAATTACGGACCGTCTGTTTCTTTGTTTTATCAGTTTCATTTTAGATAATAATGCCACAATTTTTTTAATTATATCCATTCAATAATTTGTCTCTTAAACTTATTATTGACCATCAAATATGAAATATGAAAGTTTGGAAAAAAAATGCATTATTTAATTTATAACCAATGAAATAATTAAAATGGTGTCATTATGATATTGCATAATTAGAGTTTTTTTTTTTTTTTTCGTTTATTTTGAAGGAGGGAATTAAAGAAAATAAAGGGTGGAATTCTATGTAAAATTTAAATATTTGTGCGCCAGGCGGAGAAAACCTCTTACTAAGGTCATATGTGTCAGTACAAATATTTTATCTCTACTACTAATACTAATAAAATCAGGTATCCAATGGCTAAACAATTAAGCGAAGGATGTAAACAAAATGTTTACTCTATGCAATCTTTATCATTGTTAATTTAAATCAATGGCTAAATGTTAGTGATGGATATAAATTTACAAGCTCTTCACTTTTAATAGAAAGAAATTTATCGCTAGATTAGTTGTGCACTCATCAAAATAGAATTTCTAGATTGGTTGTGCACTGTATTTTGAAAAAGAGCACAACATATATGAAAAACATCATTAAAATTCTAATTATCTTTTTATTTGGAAGTAGAGCACATTTAAAATTTCCTCATTTGTAATTTACCCGACCATATTAGTATGTAACTTATGATACTGTTTCACTGTTTTATTCTCCCAAACATTTGCTGTGTGATAAATTGATATCCATATTTTAACGAGGTCTAGTTCGATTGTTAGAGTGTGCACCTTTTGTGGGCTTGGCCATTTTGTCTGTAGTTTAGAATTATGTACCGGCCGGGCCACTTATCTTCATTTGTGGAATTACATTCTTATTTCGTTTTTCTTTTCCTTTTATTTATTATTCTTCAATTGGGATTTGGGCACAAACTTCTCGTCTGAGGTGTGCCAGCAATTCAATAATGGTAAAATTTTTGTGTGTAATTGTTTCTGTATATTCAATTTTTATTTAGAAAATTCAAGTATATCGATGCTTCGCACCATCTAGTGATAACAATGAACAAAAATGTTTCCTCTGAAAAAAGCAACAATATGGATAACCGACAAACCGTTAACAAAAATAAATATATAATATCTTATCTCCTTGATGAGATAATAACAAATTTTGTTGACGACTCGACGTCCTATTATATATAAATATTTCTGCTTCCAGGAAATCACATTCACAACAAACACCACTACACCAGCGCTTTCTAGTTACAAACAAGTCCTGCGTCAAGCTAATTTTAATTTTTTTTTGTACGGAAGGAATAAAAAGGGTTATGGTGTAATTAAGCGCTTGCGTCATATTTATGAACTCCTAATTAAAAGTAAATAAAGAGTTGCGTAAACAGACATATTACACAAATATTTATTACAAAATAAGTAAAAATATAGATTGAAAAGAAATTTTATTAGTCGTAAATAATTGTCATATATAGCTGACGCGTGACTAATACAAAATTACATGACTGGTCTCCTTGACTGTTGTTAACTTGAGAAATGATGGATCAAAATATTCTTCTTTTTCTTGGTTTCCATCATGCTCCCATTATGGATAGAAAAGACTTGTCCACTCTGCAAACTAAGACCTGGGTCAACTTCTGATAAAGCGAACATAGAAAAATATTTTAAGTTTTGTCATTTGTCATTTGTCCTTTGAATGGGGTTTGCTTTATGTTGAAAAGAAAACTATAGAAATTTAGAGCTGTGGATAGGGGTGGGCAAAAAAATCGTAACTCATGAATTAATCGAACTCGCCTCGAAAAAAATTCGGATAAAACTCGAGTTAGCAAAAATCGAGTTACCACAACTCGAGTTAGCAAAAATCGAGTTACCACAACTCGAGTTAGGACCAACTCGAAATGAAACGACGTGATTTCGAGTTAGGGCCAACTCGATCGGACTTAACTCGAGTTATCAGTACAGTCCAAAAAACTAATTCCGACTCAGGTGCATCAAAGTGTAGCGGCCCAAAATTACTCACAGACATTTTCGACTTAGTGTACCGGTGTACTACATAGTAATATCTCAAGCTAACCTTAGTTGTGTGCCTTTTATGATGAATAATAAGTACTGTACTAGTGTACTACATAGTAATATATTAGCCTTGTATAATAGCTAAATCCAATTTCGAGTAGAAATGTCAAGTCACGAGTTAACTCGAGTTGTCACGAGTTGATTTCGAGTAAGTCGAGTGAACTCGAAATTGTCTCACGATCGAGTCATGAGTTAACTCGAAATGTGGCGACTTGATTTCGAATTGATACTAACTCGCTCATAACTCGACTCGAAACCACCCCTAGCTGTGGGTAACGACTTTAGAAATTTAAAGCCGTGGGAAACTACTTTAGAAATTTAGAGCTGTCGTTTGTCGTTTGTCCTTTAGTAACTGTTTTTCTTAATCCAATTTAGACAATCTCCATACATCAGAAGTGCTCATAGTTTCAAAACCGCATACGCAAAAAATACCAAGTTGCCAAAGGTGAAATCGGATACTTTAGGTGGTTTTGACTTCGGGTAATTAAAGGGAAAGACAAGTATTACGGAAAGGCAAGTATTGGGCACATGGATACTTTAGGTGGTCTTTGACTTCGGGTAATTAAAGGGAAAGACAAGTATTACTAGGGGTGTTTAACGTTGACAACGGTAACGGAATGCCTCGTTTCGTTTGCCGTTCCGTTTCGACAACGGTATGTACTGGAACGATTCGTTATCCGTTCCTTTTGGACGGAACGTGGCGGAACGACTCAATTTCTACTATATTCCACGCAAACGTATGACGAAATGAGTTCCGTTTCGAAAACGGAATGAAAATTTTGAACCGTTCCGTGTTCCGTTGGAACAGAACGTGCACGGAACACGGTACACGGTATACCGTCGTCAGGCCTATATAAGTAGTAGCTAGGAACATTCACCAGACGCTATCAAAACCATCATTTTTTTTTTTTATTCTTAACTCATCGCAAGAGAGAGAAGCAATGAGTTACAATTTCACTGTCATTTTATTGGCACAATCCCTGATGCTTTTACTGCTGTGGGAAAGTGCAAGTGGGTTCGGTTTGCGATGCAAGGAAGAAGAGAGGAGGGCTCTGTTACAGATTAAGGCTGAGTTGCAACAGCAGATCGAGCTTGAGTGGAAAGGTATGGAGTGCTGCAGTTGGGAAAGAGTAACATGTGATCCTATTACTGGACATGTCACCAGACTTGACCTTGGTGTTGATCCAATGCCGGGTTCAATATTACTAAATGCCACAACATTCTTACCGCTCCGACAATTAAGATCTCTTTCACTATCCGGACTCGGCATAACCATGGCTGGTGCAGGTATGTATCTTCAAAATTATCGGATAATTCCTTAATAATCAGACAAATTTTTGGACAAAAAGACAAACTTTGTATCTCTTGAAATTTTAATTATTATTATCCCACGTCAAATATAATCTCTGTCTTATTTTACAAAAAACTTGTAACAACAGAGACCTATAGCTCCTATATTGACTCAGTAAACGACCATTATTACCTCGTTTTCTTTTATTATACCATCTCTACAAACTCTGTTTTAATTTTTTCAAAATTTAGGCGTGATATTTTTTTATCTTCGTAACTGACACAAAAACAAACTGGGTGTAAGGATCATCCTTAGATGATTTTATCATCCTATTATTCCCTTAATGACACGTACGTTTTTTTTTCTTTTTATTTTCGGGATGCAATTAATTTATAAGCACTAACTATCTTTCTATTTTTTTCCTCATCCCAGCATATTCATCTCCTCCCTTTTCTATTTTTCCCTCCATCTCACCACCTCATTTTTTTTAGAATAATTTGCAATTTTCGAGGACAATTAATTTTTTTTCACTAGATAATTAGTAACATTTTCTAGGACAATTAATATTTTTTCCATGACAAATATTTTTTCTAGAATTATATCAAAACAATTAGCTTACAGAACTAGGAAAATTAGCTTATAGAACTAGGATAATTATTTTTTTCTATGAAAAATAATATTTTTCCATGGACGAACATTTTTTTTCAGAACACAGAATTAGAACAATTATTTAAGAAACTAGGACAATTAGTTTTTTTTCAAAGACAATTAGTTTTTCTCAGATCATTTTTTTTAGAACAAATAACATTTTTTTAAGGACAAATAGTATTTTAAAATAGGACAATTAATATTAATTAATTTAGATAACAGTTAGGATATTTAGTATCATAATATAGGACAATTAGTTGTCTTTGTAATCCAGGCTACTTGTAAGCAATTAATTGTTTTAATTTTCTAGTGTGTTTTTTTTTCAACAATTAGAATTAAATGAAAAGGGATTAAATGCGTGGGCGTGGAGATGATGAGATGACTTTAATATTCCATGTTTTCTTAAGCAATTAGAATTAAATAGAAAGTAATTAAACGTTTGGGATTCAATAACGTGTGGGATGATGGAATGATGAAATCTCTGAGTTGATTGTAAGCAATTCGCAGAAACACACAAAACTGCATGCTTCTTTTTCCTCTTGGTTCCTTTCCATATCTCTTTTGAAATATGAAATCTGCTTATACAACTCTACGCACAACAGCATGTTGCTGCATTGTGGCAAATTGGCTATTCTTAACGGATTGTAAATAGTTTGTGCCAACTGTTTGATCGACCTCACTCGGGGATGGGATGACTCGTATATTCTTTCCATGTGTCATGCAAAATGATCGAACATGAAGATAATCCAGGAAACACATTAATACTTCTTTGCAAATATGATGAGCTGCTATATACTGACATCTTCCATCACTCAAAATGCCACTTCTTGGATAATTGGTCCCTCTTTTATATTTAAATTTAGAACACAATAATTTTGGTAGATTAGATTCAAATTGAAGAAGAAAACTTATAGAAGCAGACGTCAACTAATGACATTTCTGCCAATCCTCAAATTAATCTCAATAAACAAAGCTGACTAAAGAAGTACTTAAGCAATCATTCTTTCACCACACCACAAAAAATCTACTGTCAAGAATTTTCCTGATTTCCTTTCTTCTCAAAATTTGTGTAATCGACTAGAGGTTAGAGAAACATTAAGGAAAATTGGACATTAAAGCCTCCTGTAAATAAGACCCTTTTATACTAACTCTAATGTGCATTATATTAGCAGGGTTTCATGGTTTGAAAACTCGGACAAGTCTGATTCGACTCGGGCGGCGGCAAAGAAGCCGATTTTCGCAAGTCAGAACAAAATCAGAAGAAAAAAATTAAAAAAATAGAGAAATAAGTGACAGAGGTCCAAGATAGGAGCCATACGAGTTTAGATGAGATCACAATGAGAGAGAGGCCACATGGCCCTGATAAAAAATCTTTGTTTTTTTTATTAAATATGGAATTTCAATTCATTTCATTTCATTATAAATTTTCTGATAAAAAGCATCATTCGTTTGAAATTTCTATGTTATTAGCTCAAAGAAACCTGAGAAATCAATTGAAATGAAATGAAATCAAATCTTGCAAAAAAAATATTTTAATCAAGGCTGAAATCAGGTGGTAGAACGCTACAGCGCTATCAATTTAGCGGGTTGTCCGATAGCGCGGATCATAGTGGGATTTAGCGGAATTTAGCGGGCATATAGCGGGAAATTAGCGGCGATATAGCGGGAAATTAGCGAAAATAGCAGTGTAATTTATAATTTGCTGATATAATAGTACTATTTTGGGTATATCTTTCACATACGAAGTCCGATTGATGTGATTCAAAGTTCTATGGAAATGTTATAAAATAAGCTACAACTTTTATGTTTTGAGTTTCTTCAAATTTTAAAAATTTTGTGGTCAAATATGCCTATATAATGAATATAATTTTAATTGGCATTAATTAGTTGCATGAAAATATTATAATTTTTTATTTTAGGCTAAACTAGACCTTCAAAATACACTTGTGTGTGCAAATCTGCTATGGTCCGATATCGGCCGCGAAATAACCGCTATCCGCTATCCGTTATGAAATTAGCATGTCCGCTACGAGTCCGTTATCCACACCTTTGTGTATGACTCCCATTTTCAAACATTGGTGGTATATTAAGATTAATTAAAAATACCATTGCGCTTTATTCACTTTAAATTGCTGGATTCATCAATTTTCTACTTAATTTGACGTATTCAATTATAATATTGTTATTTTGTACTTTTTTTTTCTTAGACCGATTAATGTTTTGTTTGTAGAATTAAAATTAACATTTCTAAACTAACAGTACTGGCACATTAACATATCGCCTGAAATATAGGATCAATTGAAAAAATTAAGAAAAGAGGACAAAATAATACTATACTTACAATTTTTGGGTATCTTCAATTAAAAACGCAGTCATTTTTGCAAAAATATTTTTTATCCATTTTTTAAATTTACTGATTTTTAAAGTCATTATATATATATATATATTCGAGTTTCCGATCATCAGATTCGACTCCTCAGTCCAACACTCCGAGTTCGAGTCCGAGTCCGAGTTTCATAACCAAATCTTGTTCCAATCCGAGTAAGCTAAAGATATTAGACCTCTCCTACAACATCCTGAATAATAGCATAATTTCCTCTTTGGCCAAAGTATCATCACTTCGAGCACTTGACTTGGAGGGAAATTTTATAGAAGATGTTGAAAGGTAACAATTTATTAATTTAGCCAATTAATATTTGTCATAACAATAATTTTTTCTTTTTTTCCCCCTTAATTTGACCGTTATTTTGATATAATAAATTTTTTTTGACAGAGTTTAGTGCACTAAACTCACATCAAAGATAACATTTTCTGGTTTTCTGATCCCATCTTTTTTTTTTATATCAGGGTTTGAATCTTGGTCCAGTCTGAGTAAGCTAAAGATGTTAGACCTTTCCTACAACCTCCTGAATAATACCATCATTTCCTCCTTAGCCAAAGTATCATCACTCCGAGTACTTGATCTGGAGAACACTGCTATTGTAGGAAATATTCCTGTCAAAGGTAACTATTTATTAATTTAACCATTTAACATTTGTCGTAAGAATTTTTTTTCCTTTTTTCTTTTCTAAATTTGACCGATATTTTGATAAAAAAACTTTTCACAGAGTTTAGTGCACTAAACTTGGAAGTGGTCAATCTACGTAAGAATGGGTTAAATGGAAGTTTGCCCTATTTGGGAGATTGGTCTTCTCTCAAGGCCCTTTCGTTGGCGGGCAATATTCTCGATGGCACCATAACATCAACAGGTAATTCGTAATGTTGTTTGCAGATGGTTATTAAAGTAAATTTAGTATTTGCAATAGGAAAATGTTAAATTTCTGACTCTCTATGTTGGTTGATATCTAACATTATAGAATTTGTTGAAGTAAAATCTTACTATACATTTTACTTTTCTGGTAAATACAGAAGTTGTGTGCACACCCACCAGTTTAATAAATTGATACTATATGTTTTATTTTTTATTTTTTTTGGGACAATATTGGGGGCCTGAAATCGTTTAAATGTGGGTGGAGGGGTAAATTCCTAATTTCTCGGTTTTAAGGGGGCAAATAACTAATTTTTTCCCAAAAAAAAAATGTGAAAGACACTGTCCTATAATTGACGTTATGGGTTTCAAATGAGTCATCTCATTTGATGATCTTTTTTTTAAAAATTGTAGGCCTATGTCACTTGAAGAATTTGGAAGAGTTTGATCTTTCAGGAAACTTTTTTGCTGGAAATATTCCTCCATGTATCGGAAATCTCTCTTCGCTTAGAATACTGGACTTGTCGGATAATCAATTCCACCTTAAACTTTCCTCTTCAGTATTTGAAAGAGCAGTATCCTTGAGGTATCTTTCTCTGTCCAGCAACCTGCTTGAGGGTACTCTGTCAATAAGTTCATTTTCAAATCATTCTTATCTTGAAGTTCTGGAACTCTCAACTAGCGGATTGAACTTTGAAGTAGAAGTAGTTAATTTACCGTTGCAGCTTCTGGTCCTTCAACTAGCTAATTGCATTTTGGATATCGAGCCCACTTTCTTGTATTCCCAGTATAATTTACAAGTATTGGACCTCTCTAATACTCGCTCCAAAGGTCCTGTTCCAACTTTGTGGTTGTTACAGAACAACACAAATTTGATCAAACTAGTTTTGAGCAATAACTCCTTTACAGGGCTCCTTCAACTTCCATCTGTAACACATGAAAATATCTCCTTATTGGATATATCTGACAACAATCTCAGTGGAGAAATACCAGATGACATTGGCACTAAGCTTCCAAATTTAATTTCCCTAAACATATCAAGAAACTTCTTTCGAGGCCCCGTTGGATTGAGGTCTATGAACAATCTATATTCTTTAGATTTATCTATTAACAATCTCACTGATGATATAAAGAACACCTTTTCTATGAATGGTACTAACCTTAATTTTCTGGATCTATCAAATAATAAATTATATGGATCTTTCCCTTACATGATGAACTTTGAATATTATTCATATTTGCTACTAAATCATAATTACATAAGTGGGGAGCTTCCTTTAAGCATTTGCAATGCCAGCTTGAATGTACTGGACATCAGTAATAATGAGCTAAGCGGCATTCTACCTGGTTGCCTTGGAAGAACTATGTATGGAATGCTGAAGCTAAGTGCAAATCATTTAGAAGGATCTTTATCAAATGAGTTCTACAGTCCAGTTATGCGGTTGCTTGACCTTTCCGAGTTGGAATGGTAAAGAGTCAATTCTGAGAGCCCTTGTAATCAGGGACAACATGTTTAGAGGACATATACCAGAACAAATATGTAAACTCAAATATTTACGTATACTTGATCTGTCCCACAATAATCTTTCTGGACAAATACCACCATGCATTATTCATATGGGATTAGAGAATTGTGATTTGTCTTGGTACATTCCATTTTCTAATCAGTACAGTGCACAGCGGGAGCTGAACTTCAATGATACCCATTTACCCTTTGAAAAATACGACTTAAATGATCCGACTGAAATATCTTTGAATTCTGGATTGGAACTTGTATCAAAAGGAAGATTGGATACATATATATTTAAATTACTTTTGAAATGTGTACTAGATCTGTCTTCCAATGAACTAGTTGGCCATATTCCCAAAGAAATCGGTCAAATGAGTTGGCTAACAACACTGAACTTATCAAACAACTATTTAACTGGTTCAATACCAGATTCAGTATCCAAGTTGGGCCAACTGGAAAGTTTGGACCTCTCTCACAATGCTCTGACAGGGCAAATACCAAGAGGACTGACTAAACTGACCTCACTAGAAGCCTTCTCCGTGGCATATAACAACTTATCCGGTCCTACATTAGATGCACAAAATCAATTTGGTACATTTGACAACAGCAGCTATGAAGGCAACCCAAATCTATGTGGGCCTCCCCTGTCACAGAGTTGTTTCCCTTATCATGACACAAAGCTGCCTTCTTCCCCAAATGAAGCAGGAGATCATCGAAGCGATGAAAGCATTGATTTCCTCATATTGTTCGGTTCTTTTTCGCTTTTCTTTGTGGTCAGTTTTTGGGGTTTCATGGCCGTTCTATATTTCAAAAGGACTTGGCGGTTTGCTCTGTTTACATTGGTTGATGAGTTTGGTGATATGATATATGTCAGGTTTGTCCTTTCTGTGAGGAAGATCAGGGCAGCTCAAAGGGATAACTGAACGACCGCTTGTTACAATTTTAGTTTGGTCGGATATGTGATATTTATGTGTATTGAATAAAATGAGTGGTTGATGTTTATGTAAGATGTATTGTGGATCTTTTCTTTTTCAATATCTCAGTGAACTTTTTGTCATGTAATGTCTGTACATTTAATTTTGAGAATTTTCATTTTTAAAGGTTTAATTAGTGGACAGAACTTGGGTACATCGATGGAATTTGAAATTTGAAATTGATATGCCCAGTTATTGGAACTTTATTAGTGTATCAGTAGGGCTGTTTTAAAATTTGAAATTTCTAATCAAAAAGGCTACACAGAATCACCGATCCGATCCAATACAGCGAACATTTAATCAATTTAGTTTCCCACGAAGAGAGACATCACAGATTTATATAATTATATTTCAGTCCTATTTACCAGAAAATCTTAAGATCAATCCTCAAATCAGTTTTAAGAAACTTAAGATATCCCTGACGCCAAAAGTAATCGCAAATAGGTCCCTGAAAATCTGGGGTCACTTGTACCAGAATCAATTTGTGGACAGATTTGAGGTTTGTACTTGTTTTCTAAACTCAATACAAGGCCACAAACTACAACAAATGTGACATGTGACATGCAGCAAGCAACATAATACCGCACAATAATTAGGATTGAAGTAACGTCGAGAGATATCAGACTATCAGAGTCAAATTGTTCCAAAATTACAGGCACTGCAATCTCCATTAATAAAAAAAATCACACACACAACTAGAAGATTTACTCAAGCAATAGCACAACACACTAACTAGGCACGAGGGACGAGAGAGAGGGGAATCGGTTCCATCATTCCATGGAACAGGGTCAAAGAAGAGGCGAGTGACAAAGAGTAGGGGCATAGGGGCTACAGGGGACGGACACAGCGAGGTGAGTCTAACGGGTTAGCGGGGCGGAGCGGAATTGTCGAAGCTCCGCTAAGAGGTATGTGGAATCGGAGGAAGAAGGTAAATATGAGAGGGGATCCAACGGCTACAAAAATTCAGAATAAAAAAATCGGGTCTAACGGTCCAGATCGAAAGAATTTTCGTATTTTGAATTGATCAAGTTTCAAAATCTAATTATTCTGAAAAAAAACTAATTGTTCTAGTTTGAAAATCTAATTATTCTGAAAAAAAACTAATTGTTCTAGTTTCAAAACTTTATTGTTTCTCAAAAAAAATTCACCTGTAAAAAAAAAGTTTTGGGAGGTAAGAGAAACACAAGGAAGGGAGGAAGGAAAATATAAAGAAAGGAAAAAGGGGAGTACGCTGGATGAGGAATGAGGGAATCTTTAGACAATTTTTTTCCGAAAATGGAAAAGAATAAATGGTTGAGGAGGGGTTGATGAGGATGATCCTTAGAAGGAGATTTTATGCAAAGATTAAATATTTGTGCGCCTGCGGAGGAAAATTCTTATTGAGATCACATGTGTCAGGACAAACATTTTATTCGTTTAAAAGTAGTTTTTGACGATAGGAAATCTTTTTATAATTTCCTTCGACCGATAAAGGTGCATGTGTTATTTCATGCATATATAAGGTATTTGATTAATTATTCGATATTGATATGTATTTATCAAATTTAACCAAGCAGCTCGAAATTGTTGAAATCAAACTACTTATAAAAGCGAAGTATATATATATTTCTTTATAAAATTTCTTTTATAATTTTAACCACTTAATTTATATTAAATATTACTAAAAATTACAATAAATTCTACTCATACGTTGATTAATAGATCAGTATCAGCGATTCAATTTTATCATTTGAAGTACATTTATTCAATTTGAAATTAATCTTACGATTGTTTTATTGAGTTTAATTAATATCATTGTTATTTCTCTTTTCTTCAATGTAATCATAAAAGATTTTGCTGCATTCGTATGACAGACATTACTGAATATATATTAATATATTGCTCTGCTCTTTTCGTGTAAAAATTGTACACTCGGTGGGACTTGGCACAATTGAATAATATACAAAGCAATAAAAAAACAAATCAATGATGATCTGTTTTTTTATGTTGCCAAAGGGTTCAAATTGAAAAGAAAATAAGTAAAAAAGTTCTGGGTGTTACACCATGCCATATTTTAGATGATGGATCAAAAAATTCTTTTATTTTTTGTTTCAATTAATCAAGCTCCGTACATGCATAAAAAGACTTGTGCGCCACTATGCAAAACCAGGGTCAACTTCTCACTAAGTGAACATTGAAAACTCTACCATATATTTGAGATGCACTGGAGCCCATATCGTCGCTTCCTCCTAATGGTAGGGCTCAGCATTTCAGGATCTCTCAAGTTTCAATTCTCTCATCAAATACTCCACCTCAACAACCATTCATGTAACCCCAATATCGCTTCATCCTAATGGTAGGGCCCAGTATTTCAATATCTCTCAGGTGTCAACTCTCTCATCAAATATTCCACCTCAACACAACTATATATTAATTATGTTTCAACAACGATATAATATAAAGCATTCCCCCGATGCTACCACAACAATCATTCCTTCCCAAGTCTCAACTCATCACAACAGAGAACAATGGGTTACAATTTCATCCCTATGTTGTTGGCACTATCCCTGCTGCATCCGGTGCAATGGGAGATTGTAAGCGGGTATGGTTTGCGATGCAAGGAAGAAGAGCGAAGAGCTCTGCTGCACATCAAGGCTGAGATGTCTTTTTCTTTTAAATGGGAAGGCAAGGAGTGCTGCAACTGGGAAAAAGTCACCTGTCATCCTATAACCGGTCACGTCACTGACCTTGATTTTGGTTATTTTCCGAACGATTACACAATTAATGTAATGCTAAATGCCACAATATTCTTGCCTCTACGACAACTGAGATCACTTTCATTATCCGGACTTCACATATACGGTTGTATGCCTGGTACAGGTAAGTACGTTATGTACATGTGTTTTAGTTGTCAGGGTACTCGAGTCACTCAGGACTAATTCTTTCTTACTATATATAAACAAAGAAAATTTTAGTGGTGAAAAAGCAAATTCTGTATCACTTCAGATTCTCTCTTTATATCAATATATACAAAGAATCAAATTGATTTGACCCGACTCCCAGTTGAACCTGTCAAAATTCAAATGACTACCGATCCAAATTGTCTGATATGATTTATTTATTGAAATCTCCTTTTCGACCAAATTTACAATTTTTTTTTATTGTTACTATTTTTTAAAATTTTAGAAAATCGTTAATCTAATTTGTTGTAAATCCTTCAAAAGTAGCCGTTTTTAAAATCCAAAAAGAAAATACTTAAAAATTTTGAAAAATTGTAAAATTTGGTCGATAAGGATATTTTCAATAGGGTGATCATAATAGATGATTTGGATCGGTTATTTCAATTTTCAAAATTGAGATCTGACAGAGTTTAACTAATAGTCCGGTCAATTGATTTGATTAAAATCCATTCTCTTATATATATACTCTCTCTTAACATAGAAAATTTCCTATAATGATAGATAATTATTTTGGTAATTTTCTATTTTCTCTGGACTAACTAAATGACAACGATAGCAATGCACCTTGAGTGAAAGGTCGCAGGTTCGAAACCCGGCTGGGGGTCTTTCATAGACATTTAATTTAAAAATAAGTTAGGAGGCTTGACCCAATTTATCTTAAAAAAAAAACTAAATGACAACGATCATCTGCAAACTGGGTTTTTATCTTTTCAAAATTCTTTGAGAACAGGCATAAAGTCAACATTTGTCCAATATAATAATTAATTAAGTTCTATATTGCTAGCACAAATTTTCTTTTTAAGATGCGCTCACTGACAGAAATAGTAAGAGAAATGAGGAACCATCTATATACTAATATATGACATTTTAGTACTACATAGATGTTTTCTATTTTAAAAAAATTATATTTGAATTGATTCTACAAAAATAAAGGCATTTATGTATTGACTTGTAATAATTAATAATTTTAATGTGATCCTTATCCTAAAATTTTCTTATTCCTCTATAATTTATATAATTATTCTAACAACAATTTAGACTTCAAATTTATATCGTGTGCTTCACATAATTATTATTAGATTAGAGAAGAACATAATCAGAAAGTTTGATGAATTTTAATCACCTCGTCTGCCTTCCAATATAAAGAAAAAAGAATACTAATTAGGACTGACTCACTAACCCAATATAATCATTTTTTTCCCCTTTGATCAAATTGTAATTGTAATACCTGTTGACCGGTCAAATTCTTTGACTTGTTGACCGAATGAATAAAAAAAGAAAAAAAATGCAATTTCTTTCTTTGCCGAAAAAGGCGTCAAGGCCATAACTGTCATTATATATGCGTTTCTCTCTTCTCGATCAAATAACACATGCTCCTCGTTTATTTTCATTTCGCATCTCTTTATAAAAGAATTGAGAACCGCTCCCCTCTCTCTCTTTTCAACACAAACTCGGTTGTGAAATGCTACTGCGTAGCACGGATGGTACTATATATGCTGTACGTTCGTTTTTGAATTTTGTTTTTCAAACAATCGATTCGAAGCGTTCAATATTTTCTTCATATCTTCTTTATAAATTTTTTAAAATTATTGTTATTGAAGGTCCAGAATTAATTAGATGAAGAATTTTCTAAAAATCTTAAAAATAGAAAAAAAAATTTCCAAAAAAAAAATAAAATTTGATATCAAACAAGATTTCAATATAAAAAAGATATCGAACTGTTTTGATTGATCATTGAGGTACAAAATCCAAAAACAGATGCGTAGCACAGAGCCAATGTATGCAATTGGTATATACCCAAAGCACTTTCTAAACATATGGTTAATAAATTGATTTTTAATGAAGACAGAAAGGGAGCAGTTCACAATTCTTTTAAAAGTGATGCAAAAAAAGTAAAAATAAAAATAAATGAGGAGAACGCATGCCTTGTATCGGAAGGGAGGAAACAATAACAAATAGCTTAGTAGAGCTGTGGAGGGAGGAGTGTTCAAATTAATATTTTGTTTAGTTTGTGTATAATGATGGTAAAATACTGGGCTTATTACTACTATAGTTATTGGGATTTGTTTGGAGATGTTTAAAATAGCATTTGGACTTTTTTTTGATATTGGAAATGACCTATGCAAAACCAAGTACGGGATTTAATTATGTATGATCAAAAATTATATAATGGTGTTGAAAATTTTATATATATATATAAAGAACAACAGCCACTTTTTTTCCTTCCTCTTTTTTTTTTAACTTTCACTAACTTACAAATTTTAGATTTAGAAATCAAGGACAAATAGGCCAACAAGGAGAATAATTAAGAAAAGGATTAGAAAAAGCCAGTTGGCAAGTTTTTTTTTCCGAAAAGAAACATTTTTTTTATTTAATTTGGATGTACAACAAAAGGACACAGATTGATCATGGGTATTTTAGGAGGTCACTATTTCTGATTTTTCTGATATTCTCCAGCATTTTTTTTTTTTTAACCAGGTTTTGAATCTTGGTCCGGTCTAAGTAACCTAAAGATGTTAAACCTTTCATACAACAACCTGGATACTTCCACCATTTCATCCTTAGTGGAAATACCATCACTTCGAGTACTTGACCTGGAGGACAATCCTAATATACAAGGCGATAATCTTGTCAAAGGTAACCTTTCATAACTAAATATTATTTAATATTTATGACAAGAAAAATTAAGCTTTGCTTTTATTCTTTTCTTATTCTGATATGTCTCTTTTAATGGGGAAAAAATGTCTTGGCAGAGTTTACTGCACTAAAGTTGGAGGTGGTTAATCTACGTTCTTGTCGGTTTTTTGGAAGTTTGCCCTATTTGGGAGATTGGTCTTCTCTTAAGGCCCTTTCATTGGCGAACAACAATCTAAATGGCACATTAACATCGAAAGGTGATTTATCATGTTATTTTACAAAAATAAAGTTTAGTTCTTATAATACAAAAGAAGAAATATTTCTGCTGTAGTATCTCTATGTTGCTGGGTATTTAACGTCATAGAATTTCCTCAAGTAAACAATATTAGTATTTTTTTTTGTAATTAAATAATTTTAGCCCCTAAGGATCACGACCCGCTTAAACATGTCATTCACTGCTTCGTGAAGACTTAATTTATTGCTTATGCAATATATAAAATAAGGTTTGGATCAATTAGCAAGGGTTAATATTTCAACGTCATGAAACCTTTTTAGAGAAACACCAAATAATTTTAAAATTTGGCACTTAAAATATTGATAGCATATCTTATACCCATGAAAAAGATAAATTTTAAGCAAATTTACTATTGATGTAGTGAATTAAAAAATTTTCCTATAAGAGGAATATTCATAAATAGTATTAAAAAGTAAGTAACTGTATTTTTCTACTAAAAAATATTATAAATTATTATAACAATGAATAACATATTAATGAATAAAATTTTTTGAATAATAATAACCTTGACAAATATCTTCTAATTTCTTCAATATTACGATCTGTATAGAATCGTGTCCCTACAAAAATCTTTAAATTATATGTTCCTCATAATAAAAATATTGAAATAAAATATAATCATGACAATAAAAGAACAAAATTAAAACAATAAAGTCTTTCCGTATATCGCTTGGTTTTCAACATGATTGAATTAATTTCATACTAGGATATACCTTCGTATTCTTTCCACATGACAGAGCTGCATGCTAGAATGATTGACATATATTCCATTAAAATTTGGTCAAGCTCTTCAATGTTTACATAATCAATTAAATCTTCCCATATCAATTGTATGGTCTCAGCTGGATAAAATTAAACGTAGAGTTCAAAATAGTAAAGATGCGTATTTAAGTAATATATTTACATTAATAAGAGATTTTATAAACACGAAATGTGTGGTTTATGTTAAAATTTAAAGTGTGAGAATAATAAAATAAAATTTTGAATATATTTAAATTTAATTTAGAGTAGTATTGATATAGTTATGTTGACATTATAAAAGTAAGGACCTTTCGTGAGTTATATATATCGTTTGGACTCGTGTGAGCCACCCTTTTGTCATTATTTTTTTTAACAGAAGAGAACTAAACAATCCTCCCAATACATCTACATTAATTATAAAGGTAAAAAAAACAAACTATATATATAGATAAGTGATAAGGATAGTTGTTTTTATACTGATAATTTATATTTTTAAATGATATTAAAAAAATATTAAAAATTGGATTGAATTAATAAGTTTTTATAAAAAAAATATATAAATATAATAAGTAAACTATAATTAAAAATTATAGTTTAAAATTTATATGATTGTAGTGATTTAAACAAATTGGTGGACCTATAGGCTGTGTCTAGTAATATATGTTCCGATATTTTTGAAAGGATTGAAATCAAAATAACACACAAATATGGTAAGGAGATTTGATGTGAAAGGAGTAATAATAAAAATGTTTCTTGAAAAACTAATGAAAAACTTGTGGGGAATTGTACCATAGCCTCCTCTAGTATATTGATGAGCGGGTTTTAGGAACCAGATATCAAATGAAATTTGTACCTAGAACTTAACTCACTAGTCGTTTCAGTTAAGCTTAGGGTCGAACCCAAGGGACGGATTAGTGAATACTGGACTCGCTGGTTTTCAAAAGCTAGACGAGTAAAAACAGGTTGATTCAAACAGATCAAAAGTAACCATGCAATAAAGTAGATATTTTTGGGTGTTTTCGGACTCTAAAATAACTCTTGAAATCAATTCTAAACAAAGCAAAAGACAGGAAAACAAGCAACAAAGGTTTTTAGGGGTTTTCTGACAAATAAAAAGCGTCCTAGGGATCAGAAATGACTTAGGTTTAGCACCGGAACCTCCTCGGTCGATCGCTCTCGCGACAAACCTCGAGATACCGGGTTCCAGGGTTCTGTTCGGCCCGAACAGAATCTGTTCGGCCTGGTCAGAGACCTGGAGCTTGGTTGTGTTTACAGACTCCTGTCCAACCCGGACAAGACCTGTTCGGGTCGAACAGAAAGCCTGGAAGCGAGATCAAGGCTTGAATTGGACTACGTCCAGGGTCTGGACTGGCTGTAACTCGAGTTCTAACCCTCAACTTTCGTCTCTTGGATTGAAACCCTGCACAGGACTCTACCTAGCCCCTCCTAAGTTCACTACCTAACTTCGTGTCGGGAATTAGTGTTCTTGAGTTTGATTTACTTGTGCTCTAAGGGTATCTAAACGCTCTTTCAAACAATTTAGAAATTAACCTTTCAGTTCAACTAATCGACTCTTTCAAGTCACAGATTTACCCCAAGTACTTGGTTCAATTCTGGTTGTACGATCTAAATTTGTAGCTTAACCAAACCAGGCCTAAGATTCAGAAGCAAAACAGATCAAAGCAACAGAATTTAACAAGCAGAAAGACAATACCAAGCAATCAAATAACATAGTCAAATGTCAAGCCAATCATTCAACACAACCACATACTAAACTTACATCAAATCCTACCCTAAGACATAGCAAACTACTCACACATGTTCTCTAAACAGACAATAGCAGAAAATAAAGAAATGCTAGTAAAGATACAAGCCATAGAAAATAGAGAAAAGTGCATAAGAAGAATAAACCGAAATACTCCTCAAATGCTCAGATCTATCTCTTCAACGGCGGTGGAAAGGTAGAAACGTGGGAAGTCAGTGCCGCTTGCCGCCGTCGCTTCAAGGCAGTAGAGAGTTCTCAGTTTTCGATGAAGGAATCCAGTGGAAAAATGAAGTAAAGTGGGACTTGTCTCTGGGAAAAACGTGGAAGGAAGAAGAAGCTCTCTGCTGGGCAGAGAGAGATCTTTTCTAGGAGTTCTCCAACTTGGGGAACAAGCCAGAGGCGTCCCAGGCTGAATCAGGGGGTCCAGCTGCCAGCCTTCAATGCATATCTGCTTTCCAAATGGGGCATTTCGACCTGGAGAGCGTTCTGTTCGGGCTGGAGCCAAGCTGGAGAAGACAGGCGCGTAGTCGGGCCACAGGGCTGGTCTGTTCGGCCTGGACGGTTTCTGTTCGGCCCGGACAGGACTTCAGCTCGGGTTGGAGTGGAATGAGAGCCTCAATGCTCAGTTCGACCCGAACTGGAATTTGTCCAGGTCAAACAGAGCACGAAAAGCCCAGAACCGAAGTATGGATCGAGTGGATCGTGGCTTGTGGCCCGCATGTCGGCCTGGAATGCGTCCCAGGTGCCAGGAATGAGTCGTCTGGCGTGCAATTGAGCGTGGACAAGCTTCCTTGAGCCCATTATTCCCTGAGTCTTCATCAAAACCTGTGTGAAACAATTAGAAGCGGCGGCAAAGCCAAAACCTGGAGAAACACAGCAAAATGTCAAATAATAATATGTTTTGGGTCATAATTGGGTGCCAAGTACGGTCGAAACAACAGCAAATAAAAGAGATATCAAATCCCCCCAAACTTGAATTTTGCTTGTCCTCAAGCAAGAGCCTAAACTTAGAATTCGACCATACTTAGACTTAGAGAGAAAATGATGCCCAAAACAGGGTAAAGCTAAAACTTAATTGCTTATGCCTACAAACCAATCTCACAAAAACGAATGAGTCAATTCAACCGAAATCATCGAGTATAAGGGTTTAGTATTCCTTAATTCTAACCATGCAACACTTGGTCCTAATGAGAGCTAAATCAATCAAGGTCCCTAGCTCCTATTTCATCAAACAAATGCAAACTCAAAGTTATTCGCCCGTTCTTTTCCATGTCTCACAAAAATCTGTAAAGAAACTTTAACAAGGTCAAAAATTTTATGATGAGAAAGATAAACAAAATTTTCACCAATTAAATTTAAATGTGTAAGTCGAGTTACGGTGATTTACATCACTTAGGGTTTTACGCTATTGGGACTTGGATTAAGCTACCGGCACATGACGCACCGGGGAGATCGGACGTGAGTGTTACACGACTAAGGCCACGGTACACTTGGGCCAGAGCTCCTAGCAACATCACATCTTCCTTTCTCCGTTGTACATGGAATTTAGGAGATCAAGTAGAGTGCTACACGACCAAGGCCACGGTACACTTGGGCCAGGGCTCCTAGTAGCATCCACAATCATGTCTCGATTTAAGTGGTTTCAAGTCCCTTCGCACCCTCATTTTCGCAACTATTTAGATTTGTTCAATTTGATTGCTCGTTGGTGATTCAAGCATTAAAAACCATCTAAACTCAACTTATAATTTTTAAAATTGGTAAAATCTCTTTAAACAAAATTTTGTAAGACACAAATCCGTTCACTCGGTGAAAAGTCGTGAGAATTGACTGAGATTGAATTGACAAATCATTGAGCAACCAATTTCGGGCCCTATCATGACCTAAAACAAGCAATTCGGTCCATTGGTGCACAACTCAAACTAGGATGTCTAAACAGCGAGAAACTTGATGAAAACTAATTGAACACTCTTAGAGGGCAGTGTGATTATCAACAAATGAAGTCCAGAAAAGAAAAAGTAGGCAAAAGCATTCAAATTCAGCAAACCCCGACGTTTCAGCTCAAAAACCCAGTCTCTGTTCGACCTGGAAGGGACCAGTTCGACCTGGACTGGTGCTGAACTCCAGAAAATGTCAGCCAAGCCCTCTGTTCGGCCTGGACTGGGTCTGTTCGACCTGGACAGAATGCAATACTGCAAGAATACGGCCAAGCTTCCAGTTCGGGTCGAACAGAGAGTCAGAAAATCGAAAATTTTGAAGAAAATTCACCCCTTAATGCCTAGTTATCTAAAATTTTTCGAGAAAAACAACAAGTCTGATAACTAAGCAATTTATTGCGCCCCCCCCCCAAACAATTCAAAGCATTGTCCCTAATGCTGTCATGCACAGAGAAAAATAAATAGGAGGGGTAGCGTTACTTACCTGACTAGAAGGAGTGAGGAGGGAAGATCCCATAGGAATCCTCCGAGTGCCAATCATCGGGTTGTTGATATTGGCGGGCGTGCACATAGTCGGCCGGTCCGGATGGCGCTTGATATGGGCTGCCCATCGGTGGTGGCTGCTGGAAAGGCATGTAAGGAGGTTGTGCAGCGAGTGGCTCCTCCTGGTACTGCGGCACGTATGGGAAGTTCACCGGTGACTGCAAGTGGGGGCTGAGAGGCGGGCCTTGCTGCTCCTGCGGCACATGATGGTCCACATCCTCCATGGAATGATGGCTGCGGAGAGACTGGATCGGAGAGGAGTGGCTGTGGTGAGATGCTTGCATTGGCGAGCCATGGTAGGAATGCGACGGTGCCGCCTCGCTGTGAGAAGAGCCGGCATTCGAGTAGAGGTTGGGGTCGTTCATCCCGCCGGGCCAATATCCAAGGTGCTCGGCAAGCTCATAGTCATCAACAAATCTCTCGACACGGCCGAGGCAACGGTTGAGTTGAGCATTGTTCTCAATGGTGAGCCTTGTAAGATTGCCCACCATATCTCTCAGTCCAAGGGCCCATGACGGGGCATCTGAAAAATCAAACTCATCTCCCGGATTTGTGGCAGCGGCTGCAGCGGGTCCAAGGGGAGGGGCCCTGCTTGAGCTTGCACCCCCAACAGATGGGTGCGCATAGTCCTTGGGAATCAGCCACAGGTCTGGGCGACCCACATTCACTCTGTGCGGGTACGGGAGGAGAAAATATGTCCCTTCCTTGCGGAGCCATGTGTAGGTGCCATCCCTATTCACATGGATGAACTGGGCCTGTTTGAAGGCATAGTCATCATAGAGTGCAAATCCGCCACACTTCCCTCCTTGCAATCTTGGAAAGTTCATGTGCAGGGCAATTAATGTGACATACCCTCCCATGGTGAGAACCCCTTTTGAAACATGGTCTCTTTGATAAATCCAATACTCAACCATGATTTTTGCAATATTTATCTTGACTGGCTCCCGCTGTAGAGTCAGCCACATCAAGGCTAGTTCCTTGCCATTGGTCACATTTGCCGTCTCACCCCTTGTGAAAATCTGTGATGCATAAGCCCGCATGAGTATGCGGAGCGTGGGGTGATGCACAAGCCTAGACTTCTTGCCATTGCCAATGCCTGAGAGGTATTGCCTGTCACACCCCGTAGTGGCGGCATGACAAATTCCGGCCACAGACGTGCGCTTCGCACACGCTGCAAGGCCTACAGTCAAGTCACAAGGCTATAAACCATGCTTTAGTATACTCAACAAACAAGCCAACTTGGAACAAAACTTAGCCAAACTGAGGTTAATGCTTGTAAAGTAAGTGACTTGGGAAAATTTTGACAGAGTTTCCCCTGTAAGTATAAGCATCCAGCAGTACAAATAACCCATTCCCAAGGTTGTAACATTTTTCCCAAATAAAACCCCACAAGCATAAGTCATAAACAGGTCATACTTGACCGAATACACACTCACAAGCAATTATTTACACAACAAAAGCTTACAGCAGCCCACAAGTAACAAAACATGGTTTATATTTTACAAGGCTTACTTCTCCAAGCTCTCTTGCCCCCAGCTTCGACCTGGAACCCATGAAAACATGGAACGGTAAGAAATATGACAATTTCTTAGTGCGGTATTTAGTTCCAGCCACGCATGAACCCAACGACTCATGTTGCGGAACTAAACACTCACACGATTTTATATAAACATAGCATTTGCAATGCAAGCTCAGTTGCAAAACATTTAGTAAATCAATTATCATGCAATGCACAGCCAATTACAACAATGATCGGATCAGCTTACACAATTGATACAAGGCTGGCAATATTTGATTAACTACTTATGCAATATGCAAGGCTGGTTACCAATCAGCCAAGTCCAAGCCATAACCCCTCCAGTCATTCAAATTGTACACAATTGCTGAGAACATTTACCCCCTCACAGCCCATTCAAGGAACTGTATTGAGTCCCGGAACATAAGCGCTTATCTCACGGCCCTTGAAAAGACGGTCGCGACTCCGCTTTCCAAAGATGCAAATGTTATTCATCACACAATTAGCACAGCCATAATACAATTCAGTTCAACCATCAACAATAAAAACCAGTCAATATGCAAGTCACATATCATAGCAATCCATCCTGTACATGTACTATCTATATAACAATTCTTACATGCTACTATATGTCAGTCATGCATAATGATCAAGCAACATGCATAGAAAATAGTTATAAGCTTAGTATAACAACAAGAGTTTAGGGTCCAGGTGGAATCCGCACCTTAAACCGTTACCAACCAACCCGCTCACTGCTGCGATGTTCCTGCGTCACCGCTCTCGTCACCAGCTTGTTCTTGCTCAAAGTCTGGTTCAAGCAAACCCAAAACTAAAGTCACCAACAAGCATACAACCAGTCCATACTAACTCAAATTCGTGGCTAAGACACTAAGCCAAACATTAATCCAAGACTGGTTTATGATGCAAGCACCAAAAGCATCACTGCCTTACAAAGCAACTATGTCCAACACCAGACCTAGAGTGCAACCATGCACGTGGTCAGTCAAGGTACATCACAGAACTATGCCATGCACCCAAATTTCATCATCCCAAGGTCTGGTTAAGCCATGAAAACCATCCATCAAACAATACATGCACCACCATGCACAATGCCTAGCCTGGTTTGGGTTGTTCGGGGCCAAAACCAGGCACTATACATTGTTCTCAGCCTTCCCAATTAACCAACTAAGCTTTCAGCCCTCAAAATCACTGTCTAAAGCCTATAGACTGACCAAAAATGGTCTATTCTGTGGGAAAACAGAGTACATACGAATTTGACCAGGTGAAGGGCATATTTGTCCATGCAAAATTGGATCTAACACAGAGGTTAAGAGGTGGGGACTAGGTGTCAGCTAACCCACTCTGCCCAGCTTACCAAGCAGCTGGGTGTCACCCCACAGCTGGGCTGGTCAATAGCCAAATTGGACTGTCCAACTGGACAACTCCACTTACTGGACTGGTCCAGTGGTACATGCAAGGGACATCTCCAGTACATGCTGCTACACAATGCTAAGTACATAATCCATGACTGGGCAGCTAAACTAACCATCGCTTATGCAAGGAAACCATAACTGTCATGCCATGCAACACACTTTGGTCATCATATCGGTCATTTTTCGGGTCACAGCTACAATTCAATTATACCGTCAAATACCCAATTTCTGGTTATCATTGGTCATGCAACAATGACTTATGGACTGATCATGGGACGAAAACCAACACAATGGGACTAGGGCCAGTAATAACCATGATTTACATGGCCGAAAACTATGTCTGGACAGGGACATGCAACCAACCGATCGGGTCTATGGCCAGCCAAGGTCTCAAATATCACCACCCCCTAATAGGGGAGATGAACTTTTTCCCACCTACTAGTACAAAAGTTGCCACCCCTGGTTTTTCCCCCACCCCCAAAGGCTGGTTGAAATGGTAAAGCATGACTAGGACTGACCCGAAACTGCCATCTCTCACATTCCTTCCCCCTTAAGAACTCGTTCAGTCCTCTGAACGAAACTTGTACCTGAACCCACGAACAACTCAGGGTAACGCTCTCTAATCGTGCTCTCAAGTTCCCACGTCGCTTCTTTTTCTGAGTGATGCCCCCACTGCACAAGCACAAGTCTAACAACCTTGGTTCTCAACCGTTGTTCTCTTACATCCAAAATTCTCATGGGTGCTTCTTCATAACTCAAATTGTCTCCAAGGAGCAGCTGAGAATAATCCAATTTATGAAAAGGGTCGCCTACATACCGTCTCAGCTGTGATACATGAAAAATTGGATGGATATGGCTCAGATCATCGGGCAACTTCAATTTGTAAGCCACTTCTCCAATTCTGTCCAACACCCGAAAAGGGCCAACATATCGTGGACTTAATTTCCCAACCACACCAAACCTGTGCACTCTTCGCATGGGAGAAACTTTCAGCCACACTTCCTCATCTTCCTTGTACTCAATTGATCGCCTATGCACATCAGCATACCGTTTCTGTCGGTCTTGCGCTGCTTTCAGCTTAGTCAATACAGTCGTTGTCTTTTCTGTGCTTTCAGCCACCAACTCAGGTCCAGTAGGCACAAAATTGCCCCTGGGTTGCCACCACAACGGTGTACGACATGGTTCTCCATACAGCGCTTCATACGGTGGCATTCCTATGCTGGAATGATAGCTATTGTTGTAAGCCAACTCAGCCAAATGTAAGTGATCAGCCCATGAACCACCAAAACTCAATGCACAAGCCCTCAACATGTCCTCTAGAGTTTGTATAGTCCTCTCTGACTGCCCATCCGTTTGTGGATGATGTGCTGAACTAAACTTCAGCTTTGTACCCATTGCTTCTTGAAAACTCTTCCAAAAATGTGAAATAAATCGGCCATCTCTATCTGAAATAATCTCCTGTGGACAGCCATGGTACTTACAAAAATTTTTGAGGAACAATTCAGCCAAATCCTTGCTTCCAATATCAGCCCGTATAGGAATAAAGCGAGCTACCTTAGTCAGCCGATCAACTATAACCCATACCGCATCAATTTTTCCCTTTGTCCTTGGAAATCCAGATACAAAATCCATTGTAATTGACTCAAACTTACTCTTGGGTCTTTTTAATGGTTGCAACAGCCCTGCACTTTTCTTACGGTCTGCCTTTACTTGTTGGCAAATTACACACTTCTCCACAAACCGACTTACTTCTTTCTTCATGCCTGGCCACCAAAAATATTTCTTCATGTCTTGATACATTTTAACTTCACCAGGATGCAAAGCATAACCCGATTCATGTGCCTCAGATAGGATTAACTCCTTAATCTTTGCATCATTTGGCACACAAATACGGTTTTTGAACCGCAGCACACCTCTTTCATCAACCTGAAATAGACTGCCTTCTTCAGTTATTGCTCTTTCTTTAAATCTCTTACAATTATCATCCACGGCTTGTGCCGCTTGAATTTTCTCATGTAAATCAGGTTCCATTGCTATGGCAGCCAACATCACTGTCATTAGTAAAGGGGAAACAGCGCTAATTGTTTGAACCCGAGCCAATATAAGTTGCCCGAGCTCCTGTGACACTCCTACATATAGGTCCATTCGCCTCATCTCTTCCAGCAATTTAGGTTCACTTGTAACCATAGCCACTGCATTCATTCTGCTTTTCCTACTCAATGCATCAGCCACCAAATTTGCCTTACCCGCATGGTATAATATCTCTAAATCATAATCCTTCATGAGTTCTAGCCATCTTCTTTGCCTCAGGTTCAGTTCTTTTTGTGTGAAAATATATTTCAAACTCTGATGATCGGTATAAATCTTACACTTAGCTCCATACAAGTAATGCCTCCAAGTTTTGAGTGCAAAAATCACCGCTGCCAACTCCAAGTCGTGGGTCGGATAGTTCTGCTCATGTGGCCTCAACTGCCTTGATCCATAGGCTATTACATGCTTTTCTTGCATCAACACACACCCCAAACCCAATTTAGATGCATCAGTGTACACAGTATAATCTTGGCCTGAAACTGGCATAGCAAGAACCGGCGCTGTCACAAGCCGATCTTTCAACTCTTGAAAACTTTTCTCTTGCCTTTCATTCCACACAAACTTCACATCCTTATGCAACAATTCTGTTAGTGGCTTGGCAATTTGAGAAAACCCCGCCACAAATCGCCTATAATACCCCGCCAATCCTAAGAAACTTCTCACCTCTCTCACTGATTTTGGTTGGCTCCATTCAGTTACTGCTTGCACTTTGGATGGATCCACAGCCACTCCTTCACCAGAAATTATATGGCCTAAAAATGCCACTTTCTCCAACCAAAATTCACACTTAGAAAATTTTCCATATAGCTTACGATCTCTTAGCCTACTCAATACAGTTCTAAGATGTTTAGCATGCTCTTCAAATGATCGGGAATAGATCAATATATCATCAATAAAGACAACCACAAAAGTATCCAGAAATTCCCGAAACACTCTATTCATCAAATCCATAAATGCAGCTGGTGCATTTGTTAAGCCAAACGGCATAACTAAAAATTCATAGTGTCCATACCGTGTACGGAACGCTGTTTTCTCTACATCACTGGGGCATATCTTGAGTTGATGATACCCCGTTCTCAAGTCAATCTTAGAGTACACCGAAGACCCTTGCAGTTGATCAAAAAGATCATCAATACGTGGCAAAGGATAGCGGTTCTTCACTGTCACCTTATTCAACTCACGATAATCAATACACAGTCGCAAAGAGCCATCTTTCTTTCTTACAAAGAGCACAGGTGCACCCCATGGTGATGTACTGGGTCTAATAAATCCTTTAGCCAGCAACTCTTCCAACTGCGCCTTTAACTCTTTCATCTCAGCTGGTGCCATCCGATATGGGGCCTTAGATATTGGAGTAGTACCCGGCAGCAACTCAATGCCGAATTCCACTTCTCTATCAGGTGGCACCCCCGCTATTTCATCAGGGAACACATCTTTAAACTCATTTACCACAGAAATTGTATCAATATCAGGTTTCTCTTCCACCGCTTCACCAATAACCGCAACCAAGTAGGCATCACACCCGGCCTGAACCAGGTTGCACGCTTCCACCGTTGAAATGATTATTGTTGGATCACCCACAGCCTTACACCTATACACACAAGGAGATGGACTGCCCGCTTGAAAACGGACCAGTCGCTTTGCACAATCTATCACTGCTTTATGTTGAGTCAGCCAATCGAAACCGAGCAAGACATCATACCCGGCTATATCCAAAACCAACATATCTGCTTCTAACTCTCTTCCATTTATTAACACCCTTAGTCCTTTACAACATTGCAACACATCCCTGAAGTGACCAAGTGGAGTTTGAACATTAATAGCCCTCTCTTGCGACTTAGTCGGCCAGCCGCAACACTCAACGAAATCTCTCGCCGCAACTGAATGACTACACCCCGTATCAAACAACACATAAGCTCTTCGACCTGAGATAAACAAATTACCTGTCATAAGTTCAGTAGGTGCGGTTGAACTTGGATCTGTTTCCTGTTCTGCCTCATCAGTTTCTTCAACCATTTCCACCGCATGGACAGCCACACGACCGCCCGTTCTACCACCACGCCACGCTGGATTACCACGGCCTCTACCCGCCACTGCAAAGGCGGGATTTCCCCTAACCATTCCTTGCTGCAATTTCGGGCATTCATTCTTCCAATGCCCAGTACCGCCACAATTATAACAAGTATTTCTAGCAATCCGACACTGCGATTCTGGGTGTGGGCTATTACATGTACGACACCATGCCCTTTGAGTACCCCCACCAGTTTTAACTTGTACAGGTGCAGATGATTGAGGTCCTTTGACAACTGCAACCGGCTTGTTATAAGAAACCGGTTTTACAAACTTTGGCTTCACATTCCTAACTTGCCCTTGCCCCCAAGTACCCTTTCTCTTTCCATGTCCTTCCATTTTCTCCGCACGATCCATTAATTCTTGCACTTCAATCTCACCAACAGCGTCTAGTGATGTTGCAATGTTGGGATCCAACCCATTTAAATACTGCCTGCGGTACAGATAATCACTTCCAATCACATCCGGTGCATATCGAGACAACTCAACAAACATATCATTGTACTGCCCCACAGTCATGCCTTCTTGAGTAAGAGTTAGAAATTGTTGCCTCAACTTCTTCTTTTGGGCAGCACTCAAATACCTTCTTGTAAAAACTTGCTCAAACCATTCCCATGATATTCTCAATTGCTCACCAGTATAACTTCGCCTAGCAGTTTTCCACCAAAATCTGGCCGAATTCTCCAAACATTGTGTGGCCAGTTCGACCTTGTTTGCCTCAGGCGCCCGACATAAGTGAAACTTGTGGTTTATACTCTCCAGCCATTCCTCAGCCGCCTGGTAGCCGCCTGTACCATCAAATTTTGGCGGTCCCAAGCGACCAAATGCATCCAACAGCCGCCTAAACTCATCAGCTTCATTCAATGGGGCTGCTGGGCCGGTCGGGACATGCCCTAGCTCATGAGTCAAGTACCGTCCTTGCTCATATGCTGAAAGTAACCTTGCATCCATAGCAGCTTGCCTCCGCACCGTATCAGCGGGGATACGCTCATCCGGATTGGGCTCCAAGCCCTCAGCATCGGCACGGTTAATGGGTTCACGTTCACGTGTCCCCGATCCTTGACCAACTCCACGATCCATTGCAACCTGCCAACAACTCAAAACCCGTGAACAAAAGCAGCCTTGTAAAACGAAAGAAAACCCGACAAACAACCACGGCCCTTAGACCTACCCCACTCAGACATCCTATCAAAGTCTGGTTGGGTCATACCATGCTCTGATACCACTTTAAAACCTGTCACACCCCGTAGTGGCGGCATGACAAATTCCGGCCACAGACGTGCGCTTCGCACACGCTGCAAGGCCTACAGTCAAGTCACAAGGCTATAAACCATGCTTTAGTATACTCAACAAACAAGCCAACTTGGAACAAAACTTAGCCAAACTGAGGTTAATGCTTGTAAAGTAAGTGACTTGGGAAAATTTTGACAGAGTTTCCCCTGTAAGTATAAGCATCCAGCAGTACAAATAACCCATTCCCAAGGTTGTAACATTTTTCCCAAATAAAACCCCACAAGCATAAGTCATAAACAGGTCATACTTGACCGAATACACACTCACAAGCAATTATTTACACAACAAAAGCTTACAGCAGCCCACAAGTAACAAAACATGGTTTATATTTTACAAGGCTTACTTCTCCAAGCTCTCTTGCCCCCAGCTTCGACCTGGAACCCATGAAAACATGGAACGGTAAGAAATATGACAATTTCTTAGTGCGGTATTTAGTTCCAGCCACGCATGAACCCAACGACTCATGTTGCGGAACTAAACACTCACACGATTTTATATAAACATAGCATTTGCAATGCAAGCTCAGTTGCAAAACATTTAGTAAATCAATTATCATGCAATGCACAGCCAATTACAACAATGATCGGATCAGCTTACACAATTGATACAAGGCTGGCAATATTTGATTAACTACTTATGCAATATGCAAGGCTGGTTACCAATCAGCCAAGTCCAAGCCATAACCCCTCCAGTCATTCAAATTGTACACAATTGCTGAGAACATTTACCCCCTCACAGCCCATTCAAGGAACTGTATTGAGTCCCGGAACATAAGCGCTTATCTCACGGCCCTTGAAAAGACGGTCGCGACTCCGCTTTCCAAAGATGCAAATGTTATTCATCACACAATTAGCACAGCCATAATACAATTCAGTTCAACCATCAACAATAAAAACCAGTCAATATGCAAGTCACATATCATAGCAATCCATCCTGTACATGTACTATCTATATAACAATTCTTACATGCTACTATATGTTAGTCATGCATAATGATCAAGCAACATGCATAGAAAATAGTTATAAGCTTAGTATAACAACAAGAGTTTAGGGTCCAGGTGGAATCCGCACCTTAAACCGTTACCAACCAACCCGCTCACTGCTGCGATGTTCCTGCGTCACCGCTCTCGTCACCAGCTTGTTCTTGCTCAAAGTCTGGTTCAAGCAAACCCAAAACTAAAGTCACCAACAAGCATACAACCAGTCCATACTAACTCAAATTCGTGGCTAAGACACTAAGCCAAACATTAATCCAAGACTGGTTTATGATGCAAGCACCAAAAGCATCACTGCCTTACAAAGCAACTATGTCCAACACCAGACCTAGAGTGCAACCATGCACGTGGTCAGTCAAGGTACATCACAGAACTATGCCATGCACCCAAATTTCATCATCCCAAGGTCTGGTTAAGCCATGAAAACCATCCATCAAACAATACATGCACCACCATGCACAATGCCTAGCCTGGTTTGGGTTGTTCGGGGCCAAAACCAGGCACTATACCTTGTTCTCAGCCTTCCCAATTAACCAACTAAGCTTTCAGCCCTCAAAATCACTGTCTAAAGCCTATAGACTGACCAAAAATGGTCTATTCTGTGGGAAAACAGAGTACATACGAATTTGACCAGGTGAAGGGCATATTTGTCCATGCAAAATTGGATCTAACACAGAGGTTAAGAGGTGGGGACTAGGTGTCAGCTAACCCACTCTGCCCAGCTTACCAAGCAGCTGGGTGTCACCCCACAGCTGGGCTGGTCAATAGCCAAATTGGACTGTCCAACTGGACAACTCCACTTACTGGACTGGTCCAGTGGTACATGCAAGGGACATCTCCAGTACATGCTGCTACACAATGCTAAGTACATAATCCATGACTGGGCAGCTAAACTAACCATCGCTTATGCAAGGAAACCATAACTGTCATGCCATGCAACACACTTTGGTCATCATATCGGTCATTTTTCGGGTCACAGCTACAATTCAATTATACCGTCAAATACCCAATTTCTGGTTATCATTGGTCATGCAACAATGACTTATGGACTGATCATGGGACGAAAACCAACACAATGGGACTAGGGCCAGTAATAACCATGATTTACATGGCCGAAAACTATGTCTGAACAGGGACATGCAACCAACCGATCGGGTCTATGGCCAGCCAAGGTCTCAAATATCACCACCCCCTAATAGGGGAGATGAACTTTTTCCCACCTACTAGTACAAAAGTTGCCACCCCTGGTTTTTCCCCCACCCCCAAAGGCTGGTTGAAATGGTAAAGCATGACTAGGACTGACCCGAAACTGCCATCTCTCACATTGCCAGACCATATCACTTGTGAAAGAGGAATTGAAGGGGCTGGTCCAATCCGGGCAGCCAACATCTTGCCCAAAAATGTGTGCTACATCATTCAAAGTCATCTTGTGACTTGCATTTCCCAACCTAAAGACTATTATATCCTCCTCTCCCTCAACCATCATTTTCAAAGAACTCAAGAATTCACAAGTGTACCTCTCAAAAGCTTTCTCCCTGTGTGTCCAGAATCTTGGAGTGATCCCTATCTTGCTTGTGAGCTCCAGAAACTCGTCCCTAACACCAAACTTGTGCAAAGTTTCCAAGTCTATCCAGCGGGTGTGCTCAAACTTCCGCTCGTGCAACTTGATAATATTCTGGTACTGAAAAGTCCATGGCACTTGGAAACCGAGAGCTTGCTCGAATTGTGCGGCTTCGGAGTGCCTTCGGAAATCAGGATGGTTGGACATCGGGTGTTGCAGATCATCAGAGTCCGACGGTGGGGATGGAGGAGCTGCTGCCCGCGAAGAACCGGCACGAGCACGGGTGTTCGGCCTCACCATTGCAGGAGAATTCGAGTCGCGGCACAGTGAAATCGGCTAAGTCAAAGCCTCTGTTCGACCTGGACTTGGTGAGTCTGGGTCGAAATCAGAGTTGAAGTTGATTGCGCCAAGAAAATTGCTTCTGTTCGGGTCGAAATACAGGTGTCCGGGTCGAATAGAGGTGCTGGAGTGGATCGTCACAAGTAGGTTGCCTCTGTTCGGGTCGAACAAAATGTGTCCGGGTCGAACAGGAGCTAGTATTCTGGTATTACTGCACTGATTCGACCCGAATGCTGGTATTTCACAGGTACGAACTCAAAATCGCTGGTACAAGTCCTCAAAAACACTCACAAACACAATTAGAACGACAAGAAAGCAATTGAAAAAGTTAGAGAGCGGTTTGACCTTGGAGAACCCTTGGTTTGGCTCGGAGGTGCTCGGATTGGGGCGGTGCAGTGCTAATTTGAGAGAGTTGAGGGAGATAGGCGCTGCAGCAACCAAGGAGAGGTCGCAGTGGAGCAATGGAGAGAGAAAGGGGGGTGAGGGGACCCTTGTTGAGGCGACTCGACGATGAACTCGCTGTGTGTCGGTCCCGGGGCGCGGGGAGTCCCTAGGGTTGTTGAGGAACCCTAGAAAGGTCGAGCAGAAGCCCCCGAGAGCGCCTGGAGTCGATGAAAGTCGAATACCGATGAGTTTTGTCGATTTCCCGAGAAGCGTGCCCTGAATTATTCTTCCAATTGAGTGCACTATTCAAAATTCTGAAAAGAGAGAATGAAAGAGGGTGAAGAGACGAGTTTATAGCACTTCAGATCTGAAAAATCGGTGGGAAAACGAAAAGGTGGCAGTTTTTGGCTTTGAATTCGGGTTGGAATGGGGAGAGACGTGAGTGATGATGAAAGGGTGCGAGTGGGGAGAGGAGTGAGTGTCTGTTGGGGGAGATGGACAGTCTGGTTCGGGTTTGACCTTAATGGGTCGGGTTTCACATTAAAACAGGCCCAACAGTGTAAAATAAAGCCCAAGCAATAAAGATATTAAAAATAAAAACTGAAATAGGCCTTGGTCCCTTCAAATTCAGCCCAAAATGGTTATGTTCGGGTCGAACAAATTCTGTTCGGGTCGAAATTAGGCATGGAGATGGCCGAAAAAGAGCCTGTCCCATTGCCTCTCCGGGTCGAACACATGTTGTCCGGGACGAAATTGGCAACCATCCTCTGGGCTTGTTGGGGCAGTCACTTCGGGTCGAAATGACGGCCGTCCGGGTCGAATTGGAGCATGGAGATCGACCGAAAGGGGTGTCCCACTCCCTCTCCGGGTCGAACACATGATGTTCGGGGCGAACTTATGGCCCTCCTCTGGGACGTAAGTCCGGGTCGAAATGACTGGCCTCCGGATCGAACGGACGGGCGTCTGGGTCGAACTTCATGCATCGGGTGACTGCTTGCAGTCCGTCCGGGTCGAATTGGGACCCTCCGGGTCGGAATGCAGCCTGGCTCGAACACCCCACTTGGGGTGACTTCTCCGGGTCGAATTGATGGCCTTCGGGGTCGAATTGTTCACTTCAGTGGTGTGATTCGGGCCGAACAAGTTCTGTAGGGGTCGAATTCCAGGCCCCCCCCAAACTTATGTCAATGCTACGTGCTGATCAGGGCCATTCCAGGTCGAATGGGTGGTCGAATTGACCAGTCCAGGTCGAATAGGGGCCAGAATTTGTGCTTGCCAAGGCTCAGGGTCGGTTGTATAGCTTGTATGAGGTCGTGCGGGGGTCCGATCGATGCTGGGACCCTTGGTGCTCTAGCACAAGCTATTCGATGAGCTCGGCAGTTCTTTAATTCCCTGAAACCATTCATTTTCACTAGTTAATAGTCGATAGATGTGATTTTTTTTTTTTTTTTTATATATATAAAGAAAACTGAAAATTGGAAAATAAAACCCTTGGGTTGCCTCCCAAGCAGCGCTTTGTTTAACGTCCCTTAGCTTGACGTCCTGTTCGAGATTACTCTATGTTGGGCTCGGAAAGAGAAAGGATAAAGACATCCTCAATCTTTTCATCGGCGATGTAATGCTTCAGCCGCTGCCCGTTGACCTTGAAGGGCTCCGACTCCTTGTCGCAAATGTCAACAGCTCCGAATGGATAGACCTTGACCACACGGAATGGGCGGGACCACCTGGATCGCAACTTGCCCGGAAAAAGCTTGAGGCGAGAGTTGAACAAGAGTACAAGATCTCCTTCCTTGAATTCCCTCCTTGAAATGCGCCTATCATGCAAAAACTTGGTCTTTTCTTTGTAAAGTTTAGCATTTTCATAGGAGTTAAGGCGTACCTCATCCAACTCATGAAGGTCGAGAATCCGTTTCTCACCGGCCTTGAGCATATCCATGTTGATGGTGCGCGTAGCCCAATATGCCTTGTGCTCGATCTCAACCGGCAAGTGGCACGGCTTCCCATAGACAAGCTTGAATGGACTCATGCCTATAGGTGTCTTGAATGCGGTGCGGTAAGCCCAAAGAGCATCATCAAGCTTGGCTGCCCAATCCTTGCGGGACCGGGCCACCGTCTTCTCCAAGATGCTCTTAATCTCCCTGTTGGAGACCTCAACTTGCCCGCTGGTCTGTGGGTGGTAGGCGGTGGCCACCTTGTGCGTGACCCCATGCTTCCTCAAGAGGTTATCAAATGATCGGTTGATAAAGTGCCTCCCCCCGTCGCTTATCACTGCTCTAGGGACACCAAAGCGAGGGAAAATTACCTTAGAGAAGAGCTTGATAACCGCATTAGAATCTGCCGCCTTGCATGGAATTGCCTCGACCCATTTCGAGACATAGTCTACCGCCACCAGGATGTATTCATTCCCTTGAGAGCTTGGGAATGGGCCCATGAAATCCACACCCCAAACATCAAAAATCTCAACCTCAAGGATGGGGTTTTGTGGCATTTCATTCCTCTTGGAGATATTGCCCGTTCTTTGGCATAGGTCGCAGGAAAGCACAAAAGAACGTGCATCTTTGAAGATGGAGGGCCAAAACAGACCACATTGCAGCACCTTAGCCGCTGTTTTAGAAAATGAGGCATGTCCCCCGTAAGCCGAGGAGTGGCAGCCGGCAAGGATCGAGCGCACCTCATCATAAGGCACACACCTTCTATACATGTCATCAACACCAATCTTGAAAAGATAGGGCTCTTCCCAGAAATAGAACTTGGCATCAGATTTGAGCTTTTTCTTCTCCTGCCAGGTCATTTCCGGAGGGAGAACTCCGCTGGCCAGGTAGTTGGCCAAGTCGGCGTACCACGGCTGCTTGGAGCAGGCCTGCACAGCTTCTGTTCGACCTGGAGGGCCGGCAGTTCGACCTGGACTGTGCTCAATGGCAAGGACTTCCATGGCCAGAGCAGTCCAGTCGTCGTCTGTGAGGTCCGTTCGGCCTGGACAGGAACCTGTTCGACCCGAAATGAGTGCCAACTGATCCGAATTCAGCTTTATAGGCCCCGAAATGGGGGCTGTTGGGGTCGAACTGGGGCTGGAGGGCCCCGAAATCCCTTCAATCATCATCAGCTTCTCGTGCGGAAAGGTGTCGTTGATGGGGAGGTCAGTGCCATCTGCTTCTTCCCATTGCAGCCGAGACAAATGGTCTGCTACTGAGTTTTCTGTGCCCTTCTTGTCTCGGATCTCAAGGTCGAACTCCTGGAGCAAAAGGACCCATCTTATAAGCCTTGGCTTAGCGTCCTTTTTGCTTAATAGATACCTCAACGCAGCATGGTCCGTGTACACGATCACCTTGGATCCCACTAGGTAGGACCTGAACTTGTCCAAGGCAAACACAATGGCGAGGAGTTCCTTCTCGGTGGTCGTGTAGTTGGCTTGAGCCGGATCAAGCACTTTGCTCGCGTAGTAGATGGCCACCGGCTTTTTGTCTTTCCTCTGGCCAAGTACAGCTCCAACCGCATAGTCACTAGCGTCGCACATGAGCTCGAATGGTAGCGACCAATCCGGCGGTTGCAAAATCGGTGCTGAAACGAGAGCCGCTTTCAACCTGTTAAAGGCATTAATGCAATCATCATTAATAACAAATTCACAATCCTTAATCAGGAGATTGCTTAATGGCTTTGCAATTTTAGAAAAATCTTTGATAAAGCGGCGGTAAAATCCGGCGTGTCCGAGGAAACTTCGGACATCCTTGACATTCTTGGGGATCTCGAGCTTCTCAATGACCTCAATCTTCGCCCGATCAACTTCAATCCCTTGAGATGTCACAACGTGGCCTAACACGACGCCTTTTTGTACCATAAAATGGCACTTCTCCCAATTCAGCACCAAGTTCACCTCCTTGCATCGCTGCAAAATTTTTGAGAGGTTAGCTACACAGGAATCAAAACAAGCACCATGAACAGAAAAATCATCCATAAACACCTCCATCTCCTTCTCAATAAAATCAGAAAATATGGCCATCATGGCATGTTGGAAAGTGGCCGGTGCATTACAAAGACCAAAAGGCATGCGCCTATAGGCAAAAGTACCGTAAGGGCAGGTAAAGGTGGTCTTATCTTGGTCACTAGGATGGATTGGTATTTGAAAGAAACCGGAATAACCATCTAAGTAACAATAATACGAGTGATTTGCAAGTCTTTCCAACATTTGATCAACAAAAGGGAGAGGAAAATGGTCCTTTCTGGTTGCCGCATTGAGCTTGCGGTAATCGATGCACATTCTCCACCCGGTCACGACTCGCGTCTGAATCAGCTCATCCTTGTCGTTCTTGACCACCGTGGTACCCCCTTTCTTCGGCACCACATGCACGGGGCTCACCCACTTGTTGTCCGAGATGGCATAAACGATTTTCGCATCATGGAGCTTCTGCACCTCCTTACGGACCACTTCTGCGAGGTTGGGGTTCAGTCTGCGCTGCCCCTCCCTGGATGGCTTGTGATCGTCCTCAAGCAAAATCCTGTGGGTGCAAATTGCGGGGTCTATGCCCTTCAAATCGTCGATGGAGTACCCAATAGCTTCTTGATGCTCCCTTAGGACAGCCAAAAGCTTCTCTATTTGCCCTGCATTTAACTCAGAATTCACAATTACAGGGTAAGTTTCATTTGGACCAAGAAATTCATATTTGAGAGAGGGAGGAAGCGGCTTAAGCTCGACTTTCGGTGCCTCTGTCCGCCCTGGACAGGCTTCGTTCGGGCTGGAGAGAGCCAAAACTTCCTCGATCTCCTCTGATGGACCTTCTGTTCGACCTGGAATGGTTTTCTCCGGGTCGAATAAGGGCAGGAATTCTTCAGATTGGCATGTCGGATCTTCTGTCCAACCCGGACAGATTCTGTTCGACCCGGACAGAAGGGTCGGGTAGCCGTCAAGTGCCGGATCCAAGTCTTCCGGCGATTCCTGTACTCCAACTGCTTCCTGCACATTAAAAAGAAATTCTTGGTAGTCAGAAATGGCAGTCTGGTACTGCTCCTCGAGAGTTTTCTCTGGTGTCGGGTCGATCACTTCAACCAGGTAGCAAGAATTGATGGGGCTTGGACATCTCATGGCATGAGAGATCGAAAAATGAAGTTCCTCCCCCCCAACTCTGACCAGGATCGTGCCGTCCCTGGCATCCATCAACACTCCGGCTGTGCACAGAAAGGGGCGCCCGAGGATGATTGGCACCTCCTCGTCTTCTTCCATGTCCATTACAACAAAATCTCCCGGAACCAGAAATTTTCCAACTTGTACTGGGACATCCTTGAGGATTCCCATTGGCAGCCGCTCGGTGGAGTCGGCGAGCTTGACCGTCATGGGCGTGGGTAACAACTCACCAAACCCGATCCTTTGGTAAACAGTTCGGGGCATGACACTAACACTGGCCCCCATGTCACAAAGTGCCTGCTTGATGATAGCACTCCCGATTATGCAAGGCAGAACAAACCTGCCCGGATCCTCTCTTTTTGGTGGCATTTTCCTCACCAGGGCATTGCTGCTCGCACTTGTGAGCGCCACAGACTTGAGCTCTTCCATAGATCGCTTACCCGTGCACAATTCCTTCAAGAATTTTGCATAGATGGGCACTTGTGAAACTACATCAGTGAAAGGAATGGTGATCTTCATTTGTTTCAGGATCTCCCAGAATGTCCTGAATCGAGCTTCTTCCTTGCTTTTCACCAGTCTTTGAGGAAATGGGACGCGAGGCTGGTAACTGGACTGGGTCGGGGCCGCTTTATCCTTGTCTCGGCCCGTTTTTGCCGCTTGTCCAGGTTGGACTGGAGACTGTTCGGGTCGAAATTCTTCAGTTGGAGGTGAGTCTGCTCCCTGTTCGGGTTGGACAGGCATCTGTCCGGGTCGAACTGGCCCTTGGAGAGGCTGGAATGGGGCGACTTGCTGCACAATCGGCTCCTCGGCCTCGAGTTCGGGCTGGACAGCCGGCTGTCCAGGTTGGACAGAAGGTGGTGGAGTCGATTCAGTGGGCATCGGAGGGTCCGCGTACTGCCTCCCGCTTCTCAAGGCGTGGAGAGCCTTGCACTCAGCATTCGGGTTGACCTGAGGTTGACTGGGGAGCTTTCCTTTCTCCTTTCCGAAATGCAACTCCATCATGCGCTCAATTCGGGTCAGTGCACCTGCATTTGATTGCAACTCATCAACGCTCGCTTTTATGTCTTTATTAAATTTATATTGTTTGTCCATAAAGTCAAGAATAACCGGAGGGATTTCATCCCTGTTGTAAGGTACCCTCTTTTGGAAAGGTTGGTCCCTATTGTTATTGTTATACTGGTTATTCCTATACGAGTTTGAGTTTGATGGGTTGGGGCCGGCATATTGGTATTTTTGACCAAAATTCCCCCCATTGATGGCATTGACGTGCTCCTCATTGGCTTCCGGCTTGGCCAGCGGGCAGTCGATGGACGTGTGTCCTTCCTCTCCGCAGCTCCCACAAGTTGTGCGGTTGAGGTGGGTGCCTTGAGCGGACTGGTAAGCAGCTAGCTCGGCCTCGAGCTCCGCGATCCTCTCATCCTTGGTTGAGAGGGCATGAACTTGCTGCTTGTTGGTCGCCCGGCGGCTGGTTGAGATGGGCAGCCAATGATACTCCCTTGCGCATTGATCCAGCTTGTCCCTCCCCCTAGTCGTGTCAAGCCTCAAGAAGCCTCCACCTGAAACAGAATCCAAGTTGATCTTAATATTGTCGTAAAGACCATTGTAAAAGTTTTTGAGGAGTAACCATTCTGGGATTTCATGGTGAGGACAAGAAGTTTCAAGGTCCCTAAACCGGTCCCAAGCGTCGGTCAAGGTCTCATCTTTCTTTTGCCGGAAGTTGTTCAGTTCGGTCCTAATCTTATCGGCCCGGTCAGCGGGGAAATACTTGTTAAGGAAGGTTTGAGCCATCCCACCCCAAGTATCAATCGACCCCTTTTTCAGGTTCTTGTACCATTTCTGGGCCTTACCTTTAAGACTATACCTAAACAACAAAAGCCTAATTGCTTGTTGAGGGACACCATTCAATTTAATTAATTTAGTATGGTCAAGAAAAGTTTGCAAATGAGCATGTGGGTCCTCATATTCTTCTCCCAGAAAAGCATCTTGCGAGACAAGGTTGACATGGGCCGGAGTGATCTGCATGTTATTAGCATCTATCCCTCGGATAATCACCGGCCCTGCCACATTCTTAGCCTTTGGAGTGCCGTAGTCCATGAGGGCCTTGTTGGGGACGTCGTCGTCCCCCCCGTCAAGATCATGGGCCTCCTCATCATCGGCATTCCATTGCCAGCGCTCGTCGTCCAGAGCTTGCCTTTGGGCGGCCAGCTGGGCCTCCCTCTGCTCGAGCTGGAGCCTGAGTGCGTCCAGTCGTGCCGTCTCAGCCGCAATATCGACAGGATTGTTGGCCCCTGCCATTGCAGCGGTTGTTTCTCTCTGTTGTGAGCTCTGTTCGGGTTGGACAGAATCTGTCCAGGTCGAACAGGAGGTTGGAATGGGCTCTGGTTGCTGCCTCGCGTTGAGTTCGCGCAGGAATTCAAGTTGTTGCAGCTCCGGATCCTGTTCTAACCCTCTGAGATAGTATCTTCGCACGATAGGAGGCTGTGACTGAGAGCGTGTGCCTTTCTTCCTACCTGCCAGACCTGAAACGAGAGAGAAAACAAAAGTGATTAAAAACAAAATAAAAGTCTAGTCTCTTGATACTAAAGCAAGTATCCAATATCAACACCGTCCCCGGCAACGGCGCCAATTTGATGAGCGGGTTTTAGGAACCAGATATCAAATGAAATTTGTACCTAGAACTTAACTCACTAGTCGTTTCAGTTAAGCTTAGGGTCGAACCCAAGGGACGGATTAATGAATACTGGACTCGCTGGTTTTCAAAAGCTAGACGAGTAAAAACAGGTTGATTCAAACAGATCAAAAGTAACCATGCAATAAAGTAGATATTTTTGGGTGTTTTCGGACTCTGAAATAACTCTTGAAATCAATTCTAAACAAAGCAAAAGACAGGAAAACAAGCAACAAAGGTTTTTAGGGGTTTTCTGACAAATAAAAAGCGTCCTAGGGATCAGAAATGACTTAGGTTTAGCACCGGAACCTCCTCGGTCGATCGCTCTCGCGACAAACCTCGAGATACCGGGTTCCAGGGTTCTGTTCGGCCCGAACAGAATCTGTTCGGCCTGGTCAGAGACCTGGAGCTTGGTTGTGTTTACAGACTCCTGTCCAACCCGGACAAGACCTGTTCGGGTCGAACAGAAAGCCTGGAAGCGAGATCAAGGCTTGAATTGGACTACGTCCAGGGTCTGGACTGGCTGTAACTCGAGTTCTAACCCTCAACTTTCGTCTCTTGGATTGAAACCCTGCACAGGACTCTACCTAGCCCCTCCTAAGTTCACTACCTAACTTCGTGTCGGGAATTAGTGTTCTTGAGTTTGATTTACTTGTGCTCTAAGGGTATCTAAACGCTCTTTCAAACAATTTAGAAATTAACCTTTCAGTTCAACTAATCGACTCTTTCAAGTCACAGATTTACCCCAAGTACTTGGTTCAATTCTGGTTGTACGATCTAAATTTGTAGCTTAACCAAACCAGGCCTAAGATTCAGAAGCAAAACAGATCAAAGCAACAGAATTTAACAAGCAGAAAGACAATACCAAGCAATCAAATAACATAGTCAAATGTCAAGCCAATCATTCAACACAACCACATACTAAACTTACATCAAATCCTACCCTAAGACATAGCAAACTACTCACACATGTTCTCTAAACAGACAATAGCAGAAAATAAAGAAATGCTAGTAAAGATACAAGCCATAGAAAATAGAGAAAAGTGCATAAGAAGAATAAACCGAAATACTCCTCAAATGCTCAGATCTATCTCTTCAACGGCGGTGGAAAGGTAGAAACGTGGGAAGTCAGTGCCGCTTGCCGCCGTCGCTTCAAGGCAGTAGAGAGTTCTCAGTTTTCGATGAAGGAATCCAGTGGAAAAATGAAGTAAAGTGGGACTTGTCTCTGGGAAAAACGTGGAAGGAAGAAGAAGCTCTCTGCTGGGCAGAGAGAGATCTTTTCTAGGAGTTCTCCAACTTGGGGAACAAGCCAGAGGCGTCCCAGGCTGAATCAGGGGGTCCAGCTGCCAGCCTTCAATATCTGCTTTCCAAATGGGGCATTTCGACCTGGAGAGCGTTCTGTTCGGGCTGGAGCCAAGCTGGAGAAGACAGGCGCGTAGTCGGGCCACAGGGCTGGTCTGTTCGGCCTGGACGGTTTCTGTTCGGCCCGGACAGGACTTCAGCTCGGGTTGGAGTGGAATGAGAGCCTCAATGCTCAGTTCGACCCGAACTGGAATTTGTCCAGGTCAAACAGAGCACGAAAAGCCCAGAACCGAAGTATGGATCGAGTGGATCGTGGCTTGTGGCCCGCATGTCGGCCTGGAATGCGTCCCAGGTGCCAGGAATGAGTCGTCTGGCGTGCAATTGAGCGTGGACAAGCTTCCTTGAGCCCATTATTCCCTGAGTCTTCATCAAAACCTGTGTAAAACAATTAGAAGCGGCGGCAAAGCCAAAACCTGGAGAAACACAGCAAAATGTCAAATAATAATATGTTTTGGGTCATAATTGGGTGCCAAGTACGGTCGAAACAACAGCAAATAAAAGAGATATCATATATTCTACGTTAAACCATCCAATCACACACATGCAGTCTTCTGTAAAATTATTTTGAATCTGTTGATAATATCCATTATGAACATCATCTTATATAGCACCTCCCTATATACTAAAATAAAAGGTCTTTTAGTAAAGAAAACAATTGTTAAATGTAAGACAAATTATTGTTAAGTTAATTAAAAGATATTAATATTTTTAAATTCATATATGTTCATAAAGTTGTTGCTCTGTAAAAATTTGAAAACTGTATTGGTTAGAAAGTTTGATCGCATATTGAAATCGAAACTTAAATCGAAACGATATAGGATTTTTTTTTTTACAATTAAAAAGATTCTTTAAATGTGAACATGAAATTCATAAAAAAATTACAGTTACTATCTAATATAACAAAATTCAAGCTCCATGCATTTTTCGAAAGTCGTGACCCGAGCACATATAATCCTAAATTTCTATTTGAAAGTAATGCGATATCTACTATGTTTACAATTTTGTAAATGTAAAATGATTGATGAAAAATTGGAAAATAGAATACTATTTATAGATAATATATTAGCACCTGTAACAGAAAAGACATCTTCTCAATTTCATCATTTAGCGAGACATCTCTTAAATGAAATCTCATAAATATATGTTAAAATAGGTATCATTTCAATCGAACTTTTTGAGGTAGACATTCGATTGCATCTTTCAGCATCTCTTAAATGCAAATATATGTTAAAATAAGATATTTTCCATCACACCATTCGGGCCATCACACATCTTTATTATAACTTTAGCATATATACTCCAATTGATTTAGATTCGAAATTAATTATAATGAGAGAACCAGACATTGGAGGAGGTAGCAGCGCATTGGGGTCTAACTTGAGACCTACGACGCAAGTGAGAGTGGAGTTGGTGGCTATGAGCTAGAGTGGTGGGCAGATCTATGGAGGCAGAGGGTAGGAGAGCAAGAGTTGGTTAGGTTTGTGAGAAGCAGAGATTTCGGGCAGAGTCGGAGCTCGAAGGTAGGTTGGCGCCCATGATCACCAGCCAAGGTGGAGAGAGAAAATAACAGAGTGAAAGAAAGGGAGAGCAAGAGAAGGAAAGAGGAGGCCAAATAAAATGGTGGCGCTCTGACGCAGTGGAGAGGAGGAACGTAGAGTGCAAATAGAGACGGGACGATCGGGAGACGGAAGATGATAAAAGAAAGGGACAGTTTGTCAAACCAGAATAAATGGTCCCAACCAGTTCCGGTTTACTTCAATTCTGTCCTTTTTTTTTGTTTTAAAATTTAAGTAGAGTTCACAGATATCAATCATTAAAATAATCTGATGAAAGTCAAATACAAATAAATTTTTATTTACGATATCAAATATCAAGATACAATTCGATTTTGTATGCTATGAATCAGTAAAATTTTGTTTAACACGAGTGTAAAAAAAATGTTTTGGAATTAAACCTTATGGCTTTCATACACGACATAATCATATCTTTGAGACAAATTAATTTTTTGACAAAATATGTTCTATTAATCGTGAAATCTCAGTTTAATACGAATTTATGACTAAATTATGTTTAATATATTTTAATTTATTGCATATATATATTATAAATTTATGAAATAATACGACCATTTTATCCAATGTTTCTTCACTGATTAAATTCTAAAATGCTGAATATTAAACCATGCAAAATGGATTTCAATACTATGTTTTTTATTATATTTCTTGTTAAAATTGTAGGTCTATGTCGACTGGAGAACCTTGAAGAGTTAGATCTTTCAAATAACGATTTTGCTGGAAATATCCCTGCTTGTATAGGAAATCTTTCTTCGTTAAAGCTAGTTGACTTGTCAGACAATCGGTTTGAAGTAAAATTTCCCACCTCAATGTTTGAAAGAGTAGTATCCCTGAGGTATCTTTCTCTATCGAACAATCACCTTGAAGGAACTTTATCCATCAGTTCATTTTCAAATCATTCCTATCTAGAAGTCTTGGGACTCTCAACAAGCGCTTTGAACTTTCAAGTCGAAGTTTCCAATATGCCGTTTCAACTTCAAGACCTCGAACTTTCTAATTGCAATTTAAGTGTTGAGCCTACTTTCTTGTATTCTCAAAAGAAATTACGAGCACTGGACCTTTCTAATACTCGCTCCAAAGGTCTTTCACCAGTTTTGTGGTTGTTAGAGAATAATACAAATTTGACCCAACTAGATTTGCACACCAACTTCTTTACAGGGCATCTTCGACTTCCATTGTTAACTCATGAAAATCTCTCCGTACTAGATATATCTGACAACCACCTTAGTGGGGAATTGCCAGTAGATGTTAGTGCTAAGCTTCCAAATTTATATTACCTGAACTTATCCAATAACTATTTTAAAGGCCCTGTTCCATTAATATCTATGGCTAATCTGCAATATCTAGATTTATCTCTTAACAATCTCACTGATGATATACAAAACACTCTTTCTATGAATCTGGATTATCACCTCAATTTTTTGGATCTATCAAATAATAACTTTTTTGGATCTTTCACCAACGTAACGCACCATTTGGAAATGTCAACATTGCTGTTAAATCATAATAAAATAAGCAGAGAGCTTCCTTTAGGAATCTGTAATATCAGCTTTTGGGTACTGGACATCAGTAATAATGAATTAAGTGGTGTTCTACCTGATTGCATTGGAAGAGCTGGATATATGGCGTTAGTTTTGAGCGCAAATCATTTAGAAGGATCCATACCTTCAGATATATGCACTATGAGCAACCAGCTGTGGTTGCTTGACCTTTCAGATAACAAGTTCTCTGGATCAATACCATGCTCTAACAATGCAACCTTACAAATACTGGATATGAGCAAAAACAATCTATCAGGAAAATATCCAATGTCATGGCTGAATGTTTCTAATAGATTAGCAATAGACATCGGTCAAAATATGTTATCTGGAGAACTTCAAATTTGGAATAGTACAGAGTCCAGTCTGAACGGTTTCATAGCTAGGGACAACATGTTTGGAGGACATATACCAGAACAAATATGTCATTTCAAATATTTACACATACTAGATCTGTCGTTCAATAATCTTTCTGGACAAATACCATCATGCATTATCACTATGGGATTAAAGTATGATAGCGATTTATACATGGATTCAGGATCATCCACTGAAGTGGAGGAGCTGAATTTCGGTGATGCCAATTTTCTCATATACATTAATAAACATATTATTCTTAATAATTACAAAATACAGGCTGATGGCTTACAGAATTATGGAATGGAACTTATGTCGAAAGGAAGGTTCGATTTCCACTGGTATAAAATTTTGTTTTTGGAATGTATAATAGATCTGTCTTCCAATAAACTAGTTGGGAACATTCCCGAAGATATTGGTCAAATGACTTGGTTAACAACACTGAACCTATCAAATAACCATCTCACCAGTGCAATACCAAATTCTGTATCCAAGTTGCAACAACTATTGAGTTTGGACCTATCTCACAACTCTTTGACAGGGAAAATACCGAGAGAACTGACTAAATTAACCTCACTAGAAGTTTTCTCTGTGGCATACAACAACTTATCTGGTCCAACCTTAGATATGAAAGCACAGTTTGCTACATTTGATAACAGAAGCTACGAAGGCAACCCAAATCTCTGTGGGCCTCCCCTGTCAGAGAGCTGTTTCTCTTATCATGACACAAAGCTGCCTCCCCGGAATAAAACAGGTGATGACCAAGGGGATGAAAGCATCGAGTTTCTCATATTGTTCAGTTCATTTTCCCTTTTCTTTGTGGTCAGTTTCTGGGGCCTCATTACCGTTCTTTATTTCAAGAGCAATTGGCGGTGTGCTTTATTTAATTTGGTTGACGAGTATGGTGATGTGATGCATATGGGGGTTGTCCTCTTTGTGAGAAAGATCAGAGCTGCTCAGGACAACTGAAAGACCACTTGCATTAATATTTTTGTTTGGAGGTGATATGTATATATATTCTGATAAATAAGTGCCTAATGTTAATATCTGATGCATTGTGGAATGTGGATCACTTCATTGCAATATCTTAGTGAGCTATTTGTTATGTTTTAAATGTCTGTACATCTATTTTTCAGAATTTGTAATTTTAAAGGTCTCATTAGTAGACCAGAACTTACGCATGTTGATGGAATTATTGATATCTCTTTAATTGTTAAGTTCAATCTCTAGAATTTGATTATTGTGCTAGTAGGTCTGTTTAGATTGGCTTTCGTATTTATGGCTCGTATGTGTAAACGTACAAATGTCAAAATTCATATCAAACAGTAGTTAGTGGTACCAAAAAGAAGTAGTAGATATTGCTTCATGAGTCTTATAACTTCGTCCAGGAATAACTAAAAGCAGAAACTTTTACCATAGAATTGTAGAGACCCAAAATGCAAGGGAACTTGCTGAAATAAATACTGTCGATGAAGTGTACCAAGAATGGGACTGAAGCTAGCCTTCCGAATTTTTTTTTTTTTTTTTTTTTTTTTTTTTTGCTCCCCTTATTTGTTATACCGAGTAGAAACATTGGCCATGTTGATAGTAGCGTGTTGTAAGCGGAAAACGGTCCTGATATGGGACATCCTAACATTTTGACATCCTGCCATCCCAATAAACCAAGCGGGTGTGATTATGGGCTGAATAATGGACCTGTGCGCTGTAATCTGCACCATCGTTAGACATATAGCGAATTTCTGACGTCACCACGCTCATTTCTGACGTCATCACATGCTTTTAGGTTGTTGACGTCACCACTGTGCTGGAGTAAAGTTATAGAATAAGGGAGTATATATTTCTTCAGAAGGGATGAAATAAACATTCATTGTAGAGTACTTATATATAGTATATAAACAAACGACAGTTAGTATCCGCTCAGACATGGAGTATTTAATTGTTCATTATGGAGTAAATTTAAAAAATAAGGAAGTATATATTTATTCAGAAGAGATTAAAAAGCATTCATTATAAAGTAGTTATATACACAAACAACAAATAGAAGTCCTAACAAATTTTATAATAGAGTACATAATTGATATGTTGTAATTGTTCATATAAAAATGCACGAGTTGATAAAATAATATAACTAAGGGAGTATTTATTTTAACCAAAACAACTTTCATTTGATACAAACATCAACGGTTGTTCAAAGCATCAAACTAAGCAATATACATTTGACACAAATAATTGTTCAAGACATCAACACATCCTAACAAAGTTAATAGTAACATTGTAACTAATTGCAACACACAACCTGTGCAAATCAAATTCACAAACAACATTAGTCCACCGTTGTTGCAACTATCAGATAAAGCATCAATCATCTCAGTCATGGAGAATACATTCTGACATTTTGCAAAACTTAGGCTGCACTTCATTTGTAGAGTCTACAAGCAAACAACAAGCAACCACGTGCTTAGTATCGCTAACATCAATCTGTAAAAGAATATAAACTCTCTTAATCAATGTATTTAACACTGCACATACTCCTAAACATAAATTACTTGATAACAAGAATATCGTAAGTTACTTCCTTAATCAATATATTTTACCTAAAAATAGAGAATATATAATCTTTTATGTAAATCCCATCATTAGAGTTCACAGTAGTGAATATATATTTTGCCCCAACCATACTTAAATATGTATTCCTTAATCAATATTTTTAAACATCTCCGTTGGTGAATATATACTCCTTACTTTTTTATTTTTTTGACAAGCATTAAGATATATGACAACACCTGAAATTTAAAAAATAAAAATAAAAATAAAACAAAACAAAAGAAGAGATACATTTAGTATATACTTCCATTGCAGTAAGTATTTACTCAATTAATTGAAATTAAGTACACATAAAAACAAACATAGCGGATATAAACTCCTTGATTACATACTGCCTTTTAATATATACTCTTTTACGATATATTTACTCCATTATAGTATATAATTTACTCTTTTATTTTAAGATAACTATCCTTTCAACAAACAGATATAAACATGCACTGTTATAGAAAAAAAAATGAACTTGATAGAAACAAAAGTAACTAATAATTCATCATTCTAATATATATTCTATTACAAAATATATGTATTCTCTTATTCTAAGATAATTACACTTGCAACGAACAGATATAAAAATAACTAATTATTAATAACCCTATTAAGAATGAAATTTATATCTTCAGTGACATGAATTTAAACTCTTACTAACTCAGTTCTTACTCCCTTGATCTAAAATATATGCTCCCTTATACGAATAATTGGACCCATAATGTAACATTAACATGTGATTCAATTTTAGTACATTAATAGTTAATCCCTATATACAAATTACATACTCCCTTATATCAAATTATATACTCCCTATATACAAATTAACTTTTAGTTAATCCCTATATACAAATTATACACTCCCTTGTATCAAATTATATACTCCATATATACAAATTAACTTTTATTACATTAATAGTTAATCCCTATATACAAATTATACACTCACTTGTATCAAATTATATACTCCCTATATACAAATTAACTTTTATTACACTAATAGTTAATCCTATAATATACAAATTATACACTCCCTTGTATCAAATTATATAATCCCTATATACAAATTAACTTTTAGTACATTAATAGTTAATCCCTCTATAAAAATTATGCACTCCCTTATATCCAATTATATACTTCATGTATACAAATTAGACATGACTGTTTATAACCTTTAATGTAAATACATAATCAAAATAACATAAATGTTGTTCTGTTGATGGCTAGCAAATGTAAAAAAATTTCTAGTGAATTATCAAAATTAATCAGCATCAATGTTTATAATAATGTAGTAAATCAACATTTACAATTGGAATATAAGTAATCACATTCTGATATGCAGCAAAAACTATTATACAATTCATCATTTATAATTTTAATCTGATAAATCATTTCTTCAACATTAGACAATTGATTTTCACACAAATTTGAAACACTAGAAGGCATCTGAACCTATTTTCAATTTCAAACCAAAATGCAATGGAATTAAGATCAGTACCTTCAAGAAACGATCTATTTGACGCTAAATGCATAGCTTAAATGCCAAAACGGTTTCAAATCCGATCTGATCAACAATTGAACACAACAAAACCACAAATTAAATAGCAAAATTGAAAGATATGAAAGCGATTAAGAATTTCGAGATAGGGATATACTAACCAGATTGAGGATTGATGTCAAATTAGTCACTTAAATGTCAAAACGAGTCTTAAATTCTGTAACATAGTGGGAAGATTAAAACAAATAGAAATCGATTAGGGTAATTAATCAAGCAAATGAACAATTTTATTTATAACAAAAATCATAATTTTAATATTTTATTGAGAATTAAATCAAAAGAAACATAAAAATCGACTCGAATTCGAAATATTTGACTTTGTGTAAAATCTATAATTAGTATAAAATATTCTAGCAAAATCAAAGCTTAATTAAACATGAAATTTATTGTTAAATTGAGTAAATCCTAATAAAATTCGAATTTAAAATCAATTAGTCTGAGTTGCAACACCAAGGTTACAAAATCCCTGCCGCAGAAAATCCGGAAGAATAATTTTTAATAAAAATCTGATTTTCGCTGTCGACATCTCCTTTCTCCTCTTCTTTTCTTTCTTCTCCACTCCGCTCCGTCCGATTCTCCTCTCCTTTCTTCGTTGTTGTAGCACCGCCTCGCACGAAGTTTGAAGGGGATCAAGTACGGCTAGCCAATCAAGCTTGGCCACGGAATTGAGAATGCCATCATTCCTCTTTTCCACTAGCGACCGAAGGGGGTGACGTGTAAGAATCGGGTGAGAGGGTTCGAACTGTAGGATTAGGAATTTTGATCACTGCCGTTGCTTCTCTCCTCATCTCCTCTCTTTTTTCCTTGCCTTTAAATACAATGGTTGAGGTAATTGTTGGGTTGGTCGTGTGAGGAAAAATTCCACAAAAACAGCGAAATAGAAAGAAAAAGAGGGAAGAAGAGAGAGAGGAGAAACCACAGGAGATCAAGGTATGGGATTAATCTTATTTTTTCTGTAGAAAAGTTTCCTTTGAAGCCGAATTGAATTAATAGGTTAAAATTTGGATTTAAATCTAATTTCGGGTTTTAAGTTTGAACTTCGATTTCTGGGATTAAGAATGAGTTTAAAGGTTGAATAACTAGTTTGAAATTGATTTGAGGCAGTGATACAATTTGGGAATGAAAAATTTCGGGTGTGGAAGGGTCTGACATGAGAAATTCGATCAAAATCGATGAAAATCGAGGTTATTTGGCTGAGCAATGCTTGGGGGTAGTATTAGGGAGGGTATTGATGCGTTTGGAGACCCGGTACCAGCTTCTGGTACGAAGCACGTACCACTGGTACGCTGCTGGCAAGGGGAAGAGAGGTGCAGGGGCTGGTTCGTAAGAAAAGTGTTGGCCAGGGACGAAAGTGCAAAGAAAAAGGATCTAAAAGATAATTAAAAGGACCAATTCGTAAAGAAAAGGACCTAAAAATAATTAAAAAGGACCTGTTTGCAAAGAAAATGACTGAATTGTAAATAAAAAAGGACTTAATTGTGAACAAAAAGGGCTAATTCGTAAATAAAAAGGACTGAAAAGAAAAAAAATTTCCTGGACTAGGCCTTTGGACTTGGGCTTCGGCAGGAGTAAAAGAAAAAGAAAAGAAAAGGAAAGAAAAAAAAATGGGCCGTGGCTTAACTGTTTGGCCCAGTACAGAAATTCAATTAATATCCATTATAATTAAGAATCTAAGTAATAAATAATTAAGTTAATCAAATAAATTAATTCTTAGACTTTAACTAATAATTTCGAAATTATATTCCATTAATAATTTAAATCTCTAAATAATTATATAATAGACATATATGTTAAGGAAATTATTTAAAATAAATAAAATTAAATTAATTATTATATAATTAACTAATATTAAAGAAAATATTAAGATTATAAATATAAAACTATTTAATTAATTAAATATAAGAAGTAAATAAATAAAAATAAATAATTAAGAAAACAAATTAATTAAATTAAAAATAAACCAAAATAAATTAAAATAAATTAAAATAAAATAGAATTAATTCAAATAAAATAAATTAAGATAATAATAAATAATAATTAAATTACTGAAAACACAAGCAATTACTATAAAATCTAAATAGAAAACTCCAGTCAGTCTGGTAGCTTAAGCCGGACTACAGTAGAAAGTCGTAAGTTAGATCAGTTTAAGAAATCGTTTAGTCAAATTTTAACGAGTTTTGACTACTATACAGGAGACTTGACGAAGATGGAATCTGATCCAACAACAGGTGCGGATACGTGAATTTTTATAGAGATTCGGTCATGGTAACTTTAAATTATGCATGGCATTTTGCTGAACCCTTTAGATGCATTACACAATATCCATGTAGATTTAGGAACATATATTACAACTCAAAGTTTCATGTTGAAAATGATCTCCTTTGTTAAAATGGTTATGACAGACAGACAAATTTGCATACATGTTTATTATGAATAAACTGAGTTGTATCAGTTTAATCTATTCTTGCCTGGAAATCTTGAATTGTGATTGTGTGTGATTGGTGCGGAAAGATGGTAAATGGATTTGGAATGTCAATCAAGCCACTCTCCGGAGTCGGTCGGCCACCGGCTTCGGCCAGTTCGGTAGCGCTATTTGAATATGGTATTCCCTCACGTGCCCAGAGTAAGGGATACGTTCCTCACGTGCTCTTGGGTTAGGGAAAATGTCTTGCTCTTGATTCAATTGTGTGCATGTTCATGGAAAATGGTTATAATGGAATCGATCTTGGTACGCAACTTGTTATGAAGCTGGTTAAATATTTTGCAGCTGCATCTCATGTGTAATTTGACTAGTCTAGTTATTTAAATGGTTCATAAGTTACATGTTCATTTTGATTATTATGGGTATTATTTTCGGGCTAAGATTTCAACTAGAAATCCACGTCTGGAACTAAAACCCGCACTGAGAATTTTATTCTCACTCCGTTTTTGTTTTGCATATTCCTCGGCGGATGGGGGTTCCAGAAGACACGACGCTTGCATTAAAGAATTGTTTGGCGGGCTGTGTCGGAGATCATCTGTACACAGAAAGCTAGTGACCATATTTTTATGAGATGATGGGAGTTACTGTTAGGTCAGTTACCTGTTAATAGGTATGGGTTGCGATCGACCGTCTGTCGATATATTCTGTTTTATGCTTTATTTTGTTTATACTCTTAACTTGATAATATTTGATTTATATTATCAGAAAAAAAAAATATTTCCACTACTAGTTGATTGTTAAGTTTTAGTTTAAGCCTTACGAGAGTACAATTATCTGTACTCTCGTGGCGGGAGCTGTCACGTCTGGCTGCGGGATGTGACAAATTCTGATCTGATCAATAACTGAACATGCCAAAACCACAAATCAAATAGCGAAATGCAAAATTGCAAAAGGGATGAAGATTTTGTGATCTAATCTGATCAAGATAGAGATAAACTAACCTGATGGAGAGTTTATACCAAATGCGTCGCATAATGCTTGAAATATGATCTGATCGAGAAACCAAAACACCAAAACCATAAATTAAACAACGGAATTGAAAAATGTCAAAACGATTATGATTTTGTGATCAGATTTGATCGAGATAGGGATAGACTCAATTGAAAGAGAGAGGAAGAAAACGTGCTCGCAGTAGAGAGGCTCCGTAGAGAAAGAAACTTCGTAGAGAGAGGAGCTCCGTAGAGAGAGGCTTGATCTTTGATCTGATCGAAAGAGAGAGAAAGATTTTACGGAAATGATTTACTAAATATCGATCCCGTGCATCTCACGTGATTTTGTTAATGGGCCTACCAGGCTCTAGCGCAAGAGAGCCCGTAAGATGGCAGGATGTCATCTTAAGGGATGGTACTTAGGATATTCTGTCAACTTAAAAAACATATGATTCTACAGACCCTGGAGTAGAACTGTTCTAGCCCAAAGACAGTCCAGATCCAGCCCAAAATGGAATTTGATTCCGTTGGAATTTGGAGCCCATCATGTGGAATATAAGCTATTAGGCATTAATGTGTTCGTCCATAATCTCTTGAAACTCGAACATTGTTTGTGAAGGCAAACTTTTTGTTTTTCTTTTTTGTTATTATTTTTCTTAAATTTAATTATTAATATACTTTTTCATGTATCTTAATCTTTTCACAATGAATACATAGAAAATTTATTGATTTATGGTTTTACAAAATAATGCCAAAAACATATTAAAATAAGAAAAATAGTGAGATTCGTGGTGAAAACATCTCAACTCGTTCTCTTTTATAAATCTTAAATGATGATCAGTGTCTTGTGTGGAAGGGATAAGAACTTTTTAACAGTGAATGATGAATGATAAGAAAACCCGTTTATTAAAAGTTACTTTTTAACACTGATACGAAGGCGTATTATTAGTCAAAGGATTTATCATAAACAAATAACGAATATCAAATTTAGTATTTTGTTTGTCTAATATCACAGAACAATATACGAAAAGTTTTCATATAGTTCCAATTAAATTTTAATTTGTCTGTATATATTGTTTTGGTACTTTGTTGTTTTCATTCTTGGTTGGTTTCCAATTAAAGTTGAAAACGCAACTGTGTTGGGAGAATCCATAACCTAAAGTAATCAAATCAAGGATTTTTTTTTTTTTTTTTTTTTTGTCTTTCGTATGGAAGACTACGGCATACTTTCAGGAAAAAAAAAAAAAAAAGCACTTTTATACGCAAAATAATTATTAAATAAAATTCAGATTGAAACCGAAATGAAGAGACTATTTGAAAACAATGGCACAGAATTTTCAAACGAAATTGGAAAGCCATATATTTAATTATTTATTAATAGTTAATAATTTGGAACTCGAAAATTTAAAAAAGGAAAAGAAAAGAAGAAAATAGAACCCGAAAGATCACATATTTTATCTTATATTAATATCATAATTGATTAATTGTTAATAATAAAGTCAACGTAGGAAGACAAATGCAGATCAAAGAAGACCGTATGCGGCAGGTGAGATGAAGTCATGAAGAGGATTGACATGCAACAAACCACTATTTTAAAGGACCGCCTATTTTTACATATAATATATTGTCTCTTATATATACTTTTATTCTAGGCAATAACTTAGATTTCTTTAAATCGAGACAATAACTACTTCATAATTAATATTAATTGAATTCGTTATATCACAGATTTTAAATGACATAACTACTTTTCAATATTTGAAATATAAATATGTGAAAATATTTATTTAAAATTTTAAACATTAATTTCTAAAAAAAATTAATAACATATCTGAAATACATCAAATTATTTTTGTATTGATTTCAGCTTGTAGGCTTAAATTTATTAGTATTAAAAGGAGTTTCTTTCATGAAATAATATGAATTATTTTTCAACTCAGAATCAACATTCGAAAAATAGCAGAATTCATAAAAGGAAAAAATAAGGAAATGAACAGTATTGAGGGTATTATTGTTATTTTTACGTTTAAAATTAATAATATTGAAATTTAGAAGGATAATTTTAATACATAAGAAAGATTGGAAGAAAATGTATTTTTTCTCTTTAATGTTGGAAAAATAGAACGTCTCCAAGGAGTTGGCGTTTGATAGGACCGAATTTAGGGGACGAGTGTTGTCTTAGGTTTGTAGGTTATAGTATTAGCTAGTAAAAGACAAAAGGGCCGGGCCGGATTTCAAAGGACCGGACTCGACAGGTTTAGTAGAAGGGCCGGGTCGGACCGGACTAGGAAAAATGGTTAATATGAGCCGGGTTAAACGAGTATGTTTTTTGAAACATGAGACCGGCCCTTCGAGAACCCGGTCCTTCTAAGTCCCTGGCCCTTCTAGTCCTTCTAAAATAATACCTACATTTAATTTTTTTTAATAGTTTTTTAATCTATATCGTCTCATCAACATCAAATGGTCACTACAATTGAAGGACTAGGGCGGACCCGGCCCTTCAACATCCTTCTTTGAAAAAAATTAGACCCGGCCCTTTCAAAATCTGGCCCTTCTAAACCCCTGTCCATCGAAAGCCCTTCGAAGGGCCGGTCTGGTCCGGACTTTAGATGGTTTTCCAAAGGATTTTTAGACTATCACTAGTATTAGCTCGCTGCTGAGATGTAGGTCTTACTATTATTATTATTATTATTATTATTATTATTATTATTATTGTTATTATTATTATTATTATTATTATTATTATTACTATTACTTTATCTTTTATATTATTTTTTTTTAGTATTATTAGCCCTACTTTCTACATATATGTTTTTTATATTCCGGTGACTTGGTGACATTTATTGAGTTTCTTTTCTAGCCAATCCCAACTTGTATGGGATAAAAGACATAGTTATTGTTGTTGTAATGTTGGAGGAAGAGAATTAAAGAAAATAAAGAGTGTAATTTTACGTATGTTTTTCGAAAGCTTTTTTTCTTCTCAAGATCGACATTGTATTCATTGAAAAGTAGTTTTTACCTAGTGTGAAATTTTTTTCCATAGTTGCATTCGACCAATAATAAAGGTCCGTGTGTTATTTTCATGCATGAGGTGTTTAATTAATTAATCCATATTGATATGATCATAAATTTTAACTAAGCAGCTCAAAATTGATGAAATCAATCTAATATAAGAACAATGTATTTATATATTGCTTTGTACAACTTCTTTTATATATCTTTTTTCATGATTCACTTAATTTATACTAAATATTATTATTAAATTTACAATAAATACATCATACGTAAAGTATATCAGTTTCAACATTCCAATTTTGTAATTGGATGCCCATTCATTACATTTTAAATTAACCTCACAACTTTTTGATTATATATATTGCTTTAATGTAATGTATACGAAAGGAATTTGAATCTAGCTGACAAAAACGTAACACTTGCACCTGGAAACGCCAATGCCGCCCCTGCATCAGCGTGTATGAAAGAGGAATAATTCCTTTTTGCCAAATTGCGCTTTCTTTAATTATTTTGAATCAATATGATGTACCAAATTTGAAAAGATTCGAATGATGATGTCCAGATAAATATGGAAGTTGACTCCAAAAGAATGAAACATCCAGTGGAGGCTCGTCTCTTGGGCTTTGAAATTTGTGAGTTCTGCACTAATGGACCCAAAATATTTTGAGCCTGTTTTCAAAAATAACCCTGCAAATAAAACATTTACATATTCCGTTGAAGGTAATTGTAAGTGGCTTGAGATTGATCATCTTTCTGGAATAATGTAAACTATTCTCATACATGATACATCAATTGCTTGAATACAAAGATTTTCAGCCAACTTGATTGATATACTTCTTTTTAAAGAAAAGGTTGATAATGTGGTTTCAAAATTTTAAGTCTAAATGGAAGTGTCGTTACAGCCAAAGGGGTAATATACAAATTCAAAGACTTCATAGACCTTTTGTCAAACACATAAACAGCTGACCTTACCTAATAATTTGGCAACTTGAGGAACTATTTTGCCTGTTCTCTATTGGAATATAAGTTCAGTATGGACTAGTGTGCCCAAATGATTATTTAATTATATAAGTAGCAAAATATTTGTTGACTTGCAGGATTATCATTATAATTATAAAATCATTTAGGAAAACTTACTTTTGATTTATTTAAATATGAAATAATTGTACGAAAATTAATTAACTAAAGAAATTGATACCTTGTGAGTATTCTCACAAAAACGAAATGAACTATAATTATTTTTTCGGATCAAACATTTAGGCATTTGTAGAATCCAGATTTTTGTGAGTTTGCTTCTGTGGCCGGAAGAAAAAAAAAAAAAAAAGAGCCGAAGGAAGTACATTTTAGATACCAGACCAAATAGTGCTTCATTTCAGGTAATGTTAGGTTTTCTAAATCTAAATGGTGTATACATAATCCAAACTTGTATTTTGTAAGGGTTGCCTCCATGCAATTATTATTTGCTTATGAAGATGCGAAAGTATTGAAATTAGCGTAATGTTAGAGTAAAATACATTTGACATTTGAGTTTGTCAAACTCAATCAAATTTTAATTTTTGAGATTACAACAGTCAGTCTGAATCGTTCATGTTGTTGCTATGGACCTCCCCTCCTCACCCCTCCCCACCCCAAAAAAAAATTCAGAAAAATAGTTATACTTTTTTTTAAAAAAAAATGATCTCTGAAAAAATATCAATATGAAAATCGCATTGAGCGGTGCGCGCGGATCGGTGATTTTAAATTTCAATAGTTAAGTCTCGAATCACATTTGAGTCTAGCATTACTATTGAAATTAATTAAGTTTTTATGAACATCAAATTGTGAATTTAAGATTCTATGTATCTTGACATAAGATCCACATGATTGAGACTTAAGTGAAAAAAACATTTTAATATTATGACCATTGCTTACGACAATGCAGTAATGAGAACGACTGTGGGACATTCCTGCCCACTGATTTCCAAAACATAATTTACATTTTATTCGACTTCAACTTAGTTAGAATTCAGGTTTGAAACAACAACAACAGTAAAAACTTAATTACAAAATAAAAAAAAAAAAACAATCTGAAAAGGTCGAATTCAGGAAAATCTGCTCCATTGTTATTGTACTTGATATCTTTTTTTCTGTCTCATGATAATAACAAATTGAAATAAAATAAATCTATATAAAAGAGAGAAGATAATAATCCTTCCAGCATCTACCCTCTTTATAGTGAAAGCAAATCTTCGCAACTTGGAATGTACACGAACTTTTACATTTAAGACTGAACTTATATAAAATCCTAAAATCGAATACTGAAAGCCTCTGTGTGTATTGAACAAAAGTTCTTTTTTTTTTTCTCTTCTAAATTCAGTTAGTCACCTTTTTTTTTTTTCATGACTCTGTTTCCAGCAAAGCAGTTTTATAAAATAACTTATAATTTTTGTTCAAACTGTTGCCATCTGTTGACTTACGCATAAAAAAAAAAAAAGCACACCACGTATTTAAATTTGTTAATTGGAAGAAATGAATAAAGAAAGACAACAAAGAATATTTATATATATAGAGAGAGGGGATGCTAAGGTCCTACTATGAAATATCAATATAAAATTTGGTTTGTTATGAAATTGAATTGATTTAATTAGATTTATCAATTTATAAAATTATTAATAGATATGATCGTGATGTACAAAAACCTATTCACCATAACATTTCTAGGCAACTCCTTAATACATCGCGATACATTGACAGATATGATCCGTGTTAATTAATAGGCACCTCCTCAAAATTTAGGCATGTCAATCTATGAAGGTAACATAATCCAAATTATGCATGACCCACACAACTAGTTTCCGTTTTGTTTAGGTAAGATTGACATGACTCTTATCTTGTTGATAAACCCCATCAAATAGTTAATTGTTAAATTATTTAAAGAGGTTGTTGGTAGTAAATATAGCTACTGGCAACTCAAATGATTGCATAGTAAACTAATAGTTTAACACTCCACCTATAGAGATCAAACAGGACTCGTCTAGCTATCAAAGTAAAAAAAAAAAAAAAAAAACTCAGAGGATTATGTCAGGCTGTACAATTGTCTTTCAAAATTACGAGACAGATGCAAGAACCACCTCCCTAACATATACTTAGCAAAAACAATATGTTAACAATATATATATAGCTTGTTCACTAAAAAAAAATAAAAAAAAAAAAAAATCCTATTACGGTGTACGAAGTGCTAGAACATTCAGTTTGATATTATTGTGTGTACTAAATAGATTTGTATAACATGGTGTCTCTATGTAATATAGAATGATTGTTTCTTTGTCAACCAGGATCATAATTGAGACCCAACATTCAGTTTTATATAAAGTGCTCTGTATTTTTTTTTATTAAATATATATTGCATAAGAGAGTAGTAATATCCTTGGTTGTGAAAAGTGAAAAATTAGACATGAAATCTGATTGAAGTTTAGTTCTGAAATATTATTTTAATATAGGTGTTTCAAAGCTTGAGATGTATAGAAATTTATTTGATCGGAATTTTCATGTTATTAGATCTAATGAAATCCTGAAAAATCAATTCCAAACAGATGAAATCAAATAATAACTAATGTATAATTCATTTTGATCAAAGCCTTAATGTATATAGATTATCACATCTAAGTAAGCTTTTGATTCTTTCGAGCAAAAATTAAAATACGAACAATTTTTATAGAAGACAAATTACACATAAAAAATAATTGATAGATAATAAGTTGTTTGGAAACATCATACCGTGAAATTTTTCTTTTCTTTTCTTCGCTGAAGGAAAACATTCTATGACAATAATGACAACGATTGTAATTTTTTTTTTCCAATTCATGTCGGAAATCGTTGATCGTGGCCAATAGACCTATTTATTACTGATACCCTCTGGCCGTTTTTTTTGTAAATTTTATTTGATCCCTTAAGATTTTGTTCGCAACTGGTTAATCAATACACACTGCAGGAAATATATACATCACGAAATCTTTTAATTTTATATGGAAAACTAATCATCTATCTAGTGTCAATCCAGCCTCGTGCAAAAATTAAAAGTAACGTATATATAAAAGATATCAATTAAAAAAATTCTATGTGAGATCCTCCTACCTATATATTAGCCTCCATTTGCTAGCTCATACACACCTCATTACCTCAACCTTTTGCACAAAAACTTGCTAAATCAACCCCCCACCTCCCACCAACCCAAAAAAAACCACAAAACAAAAAAGGAACCCTAGTACGTAACAATGATTCTAACAAGAAAACATCCCTTTTCTTACTCTAGGGTTGACAAGGTGCACGACGAGGAGGAGCAGCACCGCAAGGCGCAAATATTGATAAATAAAATCTTGAATGAAATCGACTCTGTGACGAGGAGGCCGACTCCGTTGAGGCTGAAAGCAGCTAGAGTTGCAGTAAAGGTCGGTGTGCGAATGAAGAAAGTCAGATTTGCTGCACGAAAGATGCGGTTTTGGTTGCTTCGTCGAATCGATCAGTACTTCAGGCCTTCAACTCTTCGCCTTGGATATTAACTATTAAGAGTTACTTTCAGCTGGAATTGTTGTTTTTCTTTTTCTTTAATTCTTTCTATTTCCTTGTCGTTCTGATTTTGCCCCTTTTTGTGTGAGTTCTGGGAATGTATATATGTATGTATGAGTCTTTTCTTTGTTTGAACTTTGAAGTGAAAAATAATTTCAAGAAGAGGCTTATTTATGTAAGAGTGTCTACTTAACAATGGGCTTCTGTTTTACAAGGATATATAGCATAGCAATTTTTTCAGAAATACCCCCAAGTCTAATTAGACAATATTGAAGTACTTTCGATTAAAATTGCTGGAATGGTTTCATATTTTTCTATCATCAATTAGCCAAAATTGAGACTTCGAAATTATGTTTCTGAAACCAAACACGCTGTAAATGAAACCGGACCACCACTCTGGCAAAGGCGAGTCGATCCAAGGACAAGCTTGTAATCGAACCGATTCGAGTTTGAGTTATAAATTCTTCGATCGAGTTAGTGATCAGAGAACCTCGGTTGATTCAACTTATAAACAGCATCTCTTTGTTATTGCCACTTTTTTTTTTAAAAAAAAAAAAAATCTTTTGGTGACTAGAGTGTGTTTCTATAAATACATTTTCAAATCATTCGGTATAAGTTTATTAAAGGTGAAATTTAAAATTTAAGCTTAAAGACGTTTTGTTCACATTTTTTAATATTGTAGCTGTCCAATGTGCATCAATTTGAAAGTCCGTTTATCATTTTCTTCATAAAAAATTGAAAATGCTACAGCAGGCAAGTAACGGCTCAAATTGAAATTCACTTAGACTTTCACCAAAATGATTTTCACAGGGGAATTTATTTATTTGATTTAGAATTGATTTTTTTAATATTTTGTTAGATTTTATAACGTGAAAATTCCAATGAAATGAAATCAAATCCATTTATTTTAATAAAAAAAAATTGTATTGAAATGAAATCAAATGATCCCGCGTAAAAAAAATGATTCTATTCAATGCCTTAGCCATCCATCGAACAATTAAAAATTTTAAAAGTAAAGTTGTACATTTGTATTTTTTTTATGGTTCATCAATCAAATTTAAAATTAATTTAGTAAATATATATGTTACCTTGTTAAGACTATTTATGATTATCTTGATGTGTATGCAGAGTGGTCCCTCTTATATATGACTCCGGGTCCGGGGTCAAGGGCAAGGCTACAAAGTATGTCGCAAAAACAGCTCAAACGTACAACTTTTGTATGATTTTGACTTATTTAACGAATTAAGCAGTTAACATTTCGAACTTTTTTATGTTCTATCAACTTTAATTCCTTTGCTGAACCTTTTTTTCCCAAAATTTAACTTCTTAAGTAGATTATAATTAGTAAATTTTATTTATCATTAGAATTTATGTGATCTAATTATTGTTGAAATTAAACACACTACCTTTATCCATTTTATGTCAAGATACATATGATCCGCAAAAGCAAAAAAAATAAAATGGACCGAAAGTGTCTACTTTTTTTTTTTGAACTCTAGATACTTATCAAAATTATTTCAAATATTTTTTATTGTTAAATGAATGCATTTAAGTCGTGTATGAACACATCAAGCATCATAAGATCTGTTTATTCAAAGTTTTTATAATAAAAAAAAAATCACAATAATACCTGCAGATGATGCAAGATGCGTAAGCCCAGAATTCTTGTATTGTGTTATTACTTGAGTAATACCTGCTAATACTATGCTTTTCGTTTTTTTTTTTTTTTATTAAAACATTATGTGCAGCATATGTTCGAGAGCAAGTAGTTATCGAGACTAGAAATTCAACAACCACTTATATTAAATTTGCTTGGAATTTTGACTTTTATATCAGGATGTACAAGTTCAAAGGCATATCATTTGATTAATCATTAAATTATATATAGAGGCAATACTACATAAGCTTTAAAATCAAATCGAAACCTTGATAAAAACAAAATACTACTATTATCATAATAAAAAAACTGAAAATTGCAAAATGCATAATGTTTCATTATTTGAGATAATAAAATGAACTATTTCTCATTTTCTAGAAATTCGTAAAACAGCACCTCCAGAAGAATATAGAAGAATTTATTTATTTATTATTATTTTATTTTTATTTTTTTGAAACTAAGAACCCCAAGAAGGGATCCAGGATTAACCAAAGTAGAAATGTTTGAGTCACAAACAGTGACAGATCTACCGCAGTCAAAACAAAATCAAACAGTACAGAAGAATATTATAAGTGCGACTGCAAAATTATATTTTGTGATAATAACTTTTAAATTTTTTTATCGTGCAGAAATGTCTTTTATAATATTAATAATTGATTTGTCTTTGATTTTATCTATTTTGATGTTACAATTTTATATGATGTATGTTTGTTGTACTTTTGCTAGGCTGTACAGTATTCAAATAATTACATTATTTACAAGTGAGAATTCTAAACCGCAAGGAATCAAACCAGAATATTTATCATGACAAATTTATATTTTTTTGTAAATTTATTGCTTTAAGAATAAAATTAAATTAACAACTCACATGGTGGTTAAAAAAAAAAAAACAAAACGCCGCAAAAGTTTGAATATTTATAATTATATGATTGATATTCTTACCCCTTGATCTTATAAGATAATATAAAATAATGGGATTTATTGTGCCGTACATTAAATGGCTAAAGTACATTTAAAAGTGGAACCATTATATGTCTTTTGTTGAGCTAAAAGATCGAATTCATTCCAATTTCATTGATTTACGGCACTTTATCTTGCTGTCGGTTGGATGCCAAATAAATAATTTAAGCGATAAATTAAATAAAATTTTCCGTCCTAAATATATGAACTGTTATTGATCGATACGCTTAGATATCTTGTGTTTAAGAAGTGAAGCTGTAGATAATGGCAAAGAGCAAAATAATAATAATAATAATAATAAAGAATAAATAAATAATTAAAAGAAGAAAAGGTGTACACTTAGTCGTAAAAACAAGTATATATATCTTTCCATGAGAATGGGTAATCAAGTTTCATAGCTGCAATTATAGAGCAAACACGTAGTAATGTAACTTGTCCCTACATAAAAAGTATCCATGATGTAATAGAGGAAATAATTAGTTTTCACTTTTCACCAAACTACATTGACTGTAATACCTTGATTATTTCATCATTACAAGGACATCACGGTAATCCACTTTATCATGAAAAATGCCATAAATAAACAGCAAATATGAGGTTAATGAAAAAAAAAAAAAAGTAGCATCCGAGTTGCTTGATCTCGATCCAAAGTTTATTGCTCCTATACAACCAAGTATCCATTTTAATTTCTTTTTTGTTTATTCGGTTCTTTCTGTGTCTAGATTGTATGATGTTATAGCCCAAAGCCCATATTTTGTTCTGATGCGGTCCAATTAATATACGAGATATATTGTAGGCTGTAGCCACTTATCTAGAAAATCACTGTAGCAGCATTTACTCTGTAATATACGAGATGTATTTTGTTCTGATGTGGTCCACATAGTCTAAAATACTTAGATACGGTGCAGACTGGTTGAATATTTGGATGATATTGCAGGGACAGAACTAGAAATATCCAAAATAGCAAACCAAGATTTTGCCTCACAAAAGCTTCTCCCTCTCATACAGGATTTCCTAGGTATTTTTGTTCTCATAATAATTTAACAAATAATTATTTCAGTTTTCATAACTATGACATCACGATATACTTATTGGTGAACGGATTCTAAATGGATACTGATAATATGCAATTACCTTTGTTATTTTGATGATTTGTAAGTTTGTGGATGTGCAAGTAAAAGTTCTTTTAAAAATGATACTCCTTTTGTTTTAACACTAACTCTTTCGGCATTTCATTGGGCATCCTCTCCGTCGTGATATTACACTGTTCAAAAGTAGGCAAAAAACCTCATGAGGTAAAATAAAAAAATTTTATGTAGGACATTTCGAATGGTTCACAAAATATTTATAAAGTGCATTCTTTAATGTACACTACTTGTCTAAGGGTTAGAAGTTCATGTATATTTTGGAAAGAAAATGCTTAACAGTTTTTTGAAAAGTTGGTAACCAAACATCATTTTTTTTTTTTTAAAAAAAAAAGCTTGAAAGCTAGAGTTCAACATTCAAAAATTTTAATATGAAATAGTTATTTATATTTTGAAAAAAGTTGCACACGAGCCTTCAAAAAAGATTTTTTAGCCTTAAAAAAAGTTAGACGTGTCATTTGGAGACATTTAATACCCGAAAACGTTAAAATTAGAACTTATATTAAACATCATAATGTTTATTTCGTGCATTTTTTTTGTTGCTTACGATTTTTGTTTTCTTCCAGAACTAACTCTATTAATCTTCAGAAAATATAGTAAGAACATGTAATCCAACGGTGACAAATAAGTACATATAAAGAGTGTTTTGTAATTTTAACGTTAATTATAACTAAATAATAATACTAGTCAACCACTAAACCTGATTATTTGCTCCTCAAATTGGACTAATTTGTCAAGTAACTAATCAAGTATTGTAATAATAATATTATCTTACCAAATTATTATTTCTAAAAACAATTCGGAATAAAATCATTTCATTCATTCCAAAAAAAAAAAAAGATAACAATTACGGGTCGTATCTTCCCCAGATAATAAACTGCCTTGACACGCAAATACCAACTTAAAAAGGACCTACATGCCTTACAATAAAAAGAAATAAACAATATCTTACAAGGGCAAATACGCAAAGTATACTTTCTTCATACTAAAAATATCTTCTCCATCCCAATCTCTCTCTCTCTCTCTCTCTTCACATCTGGGGCTAGGGTTTACCTCCTTCCTAGTTCCCTCTCTTAGCGAAATCTACGTCAGGGTTTCTCTCTCTCTTTTTCTCTTTCTCTATTTAGATTTATTGTGGGTTTTCAAATCTTATCATGATGCACCCACCTATGCCTCCTTACTACCAACCCCAACCCGCCGCCTGGGGTCAACAACCTGCTCAAATGGCGGCGCCCCAACAAAATTTCTATGGCCCGTCTCAGGGTGCTCAACAGAGCGCCCCCACGGGCGAGATCCGATCTCTCTGGATCGGAGATCTCCAGTACTGGATGGATGAGAACTACCTCTTTGGCTGCTTTGCCAATACTGGAGAGGTATTGATTCAACTTTTTTAAATTATTTTTGTTGTTTAGTTACCATTATTATCTATTTCTGGCTAGAACAGTAGAAGCTTTTGTTGGGTAAGTAATTAATTTATCTGTCCAAGTTTGTAAATTTTTAATTAGTTTTGTAATAATATATAGTTTAATAGCTTGTATTTTGTAGTTTCATGTATGTAAATAAATTTTTATTATTGTTGAGTACTATTATGTCAAGAGTTTGATTGAATATCTGCAACTCAAGTACTGTTATGGCTCCTTATTTATTTCGTAAGTATATCGATAGTCGACTAATGAAAGGTCAGATTATGACATTACTGATGTGAAATTGCCTTGTCTGTAATCAATGTTCAGCTTAAGAATGTTAAGATTATAAAAAACAAGCAGACTGGCCACTCAGAGGGTTATGGCTTTGTGGAGTTTGCCTCACGTGCTGCAGCGGAGCGGGTCCTTCAGACATACACTGGCCAGACAATGCCCAATGTCAGCCAGGTGTACCGTCTTAACTGGGCTTCATCTGGATCTGGTGAGCGGCGCAATGACAACAACGGTGATGAGCACACAATCTTTGTTGGTGACCTTGGTGCTGAGGTCACCGATTCTATTTTGGAGGTGCTTATTTTTTGTTTACTATATTTGATTATTATGAGACTATTTGAATGGATCTATAGTGTACCAGTACGAGGCTTTGGTTCTCTGTTGTCTGATGTTTTTTTTTCCTTTATTACTTTTGAAAAAATTGGGACACATAGGTTGAAATGACGGTTTAGTTTAAGAAAATTTTGATCAAATTATTACCATACAAATATTCAGTGTTAGGTGGGGTTAATTTTGATTAAATTTGAAGCTTTTGTTTGCTGCTGTAATTTTGAACCCTATAAAGCAATGAAATTCTTGTTTGTTGTTGCTTGTTGTATGTAGGAAACATTCAAGGCACATTACCAGTCAGTTAAGGGGGCAAAGGTTGTGATGGACAAGCTTACTGGACGGTCTAAAGGGTATGGTTTTGTTAAATTTGAAGACCCGAATGAACAGCAGCGTGCCATGACAGAGATGAATGGGGAATATTGCTCTACCCGGCAAATGCGGATTGGTCCTGCAGCTAACAAAAAGGGTTTTAGTTCACAGCAGTTTACTAACAGTAAGTTTCCTCTTACAATTGAAAAAGATCAATTGTTAGTCTTATATTAGTACCAAGTGATTTGGTTGCACATCAGTTTTTATATAGTTTGTTTCTGAATGCTTTAATTTCTTCTTTAGGTCTATATAGAGAAGAAACCCAGAAAAAACCTTAGTTACTTTTTTGCTGAATGGTTTAATTTCTTCTTTAGGTCTATATAGAGAAGCAACCCAGAAAAGACCGTAGAGACATTTAAATAAGGGGGTGGGGGTGTGGGATACATGTTTGTAAAACAGGCACCAATACATAATTCAGTGGCCCTAGGATCAGTTCAGAATGAAGTTGCTTGTTCTCAAATAATATATGTTTTTGTTTTATCTCAGATGGCTATCAGGGAACACAAGAATCTGACAACGACCCTAACAATACTACAGTAAGTCAATCTATCATCATCATTATTGATTTATTATTATTTTTATACGAAAGGTTTAATTAGCTGACAGTAACCATTTTGTTTAGTTATTAACTTTCTTCTGGATTGAATTTGTTTATGATTTTCCTTGTACAAACATGAGGATTAGTCAACAATCTCAGTTTTGGGGTCAAATTAAGAAAACCAGAATTTCTGGTATATAATGAGAAGAACATCCATCCATCCATCCTTTCTTTTATAACAAATCTTAAAACTCTTTTCCTTGTACAGATCTTTGTAGGAGGGATAGATGGGTCGAGTGTGACTGAGGAGAGCTTGAGGCAAGTATTTGGTCCCTATGGTGAGATTGTCTATGTCAAGATTCCTGTTGGCAAGCGTTGTGCTTTTGTCCAATTTTCATCCAGGTCCTTTTCTTCTTGTATTATTTGACAATTTCCTTTCTGTTTTTGTCATATTCCCTAGGAACCTTATTTGTGAATTCTAGTATCAGTTGTCTCTCTGCATGTGAACATTTACCATGGTTGCTATTAAATTATTTGAACTTGAAATCTGATCAACTAGTAACATTTGGTACAGGCCTTCTGCAGAGGCAGCATTGAGTGCCCTGAATGGTACTACAGTGGCTGGACAAAGCATTAGGCTTTCGTGGGGCCGTTCTCCATCCAACAAGCAGGTACAATCCTATGGTTCTGATTTCGTAATCACAAGTGTGGTCCATGGAAGTGCCTTTATTTCTAATTTAGTTGCAGTTTATGAACACAAGGATTTTTTTTTTTCAGATTGTCTTTTACTGCTAGGTTAACTCATTTTGTAATCTTGCTTTTTGTATATATTTCAGCAACAACAACAAGATTCCAACCAATGGAATGCTGGCTATTATGGGTATGGACAGGGATATGAAAATTTTGGATATGCCCCTCAACCCCAGCAAAATGCAAATATGTTTGCTTATGGGGGTTATCCTGGGTATGGGAATTACCAACAAGCCCAGCAGCAGCCGCAACAACAGGTATAATGCTCTCCTTAAAAATCCTTTGTTAGTTGTGGCCTTTTATAGTATACTGTTTGAGTTTTTCCCCATAATATTATAGCATACCACCCAATTATGTAGGCCTTTTTTTTATGGTTTGAATTTGATTAATGATTGTTGATCCTCTTTGCAGTAATATCCAATTTTGAGGCTAGACTATGATGGAGCTTATTTCTTCATTTCTTGGAGGTTATATGTTAATTTTAAGGAGGTCCAAGATTATTTATTCATTCAATCCCAGTTTTGAGAGAGAACGAGAGAGAGAGAGAGAGGTATTTCATCAAATTATCATAGTAATATTATATTTTAATAAAGTTGTATACTATCTTGGTTTGTTGGGATTCTGTTTTATGCTATTTCTGTATTACTGTATTGGCAGATAGTTCGGAGTTTTTAACTTTGATGTGGTTTCTTGCTATTCTCCTAACATAGATGTATCGAATGGAGAATCTGTTTCTGTTTTTTTATTTTCTTTTTGTCTAAACTTTTTGGATGCAGCATTTTTTCGGCTTAAAATTTTAGTCTGTAAAAATATTATCATCGTCATGGGCCATCAGGAAATTATTGCTGCTTTTTGGATATGGTGCCGGGATGATTTTCTATTGAGCTGTCACGTTATGGTTCTCCTTGAATCCACCCAACAAGGCAATTTTGGTAGAATACCCGTCAGGATCAAAGCTACTAAAATATATATGAACCTCGTTTCTATATAAAGTTCAATTTCTAGTGCCATTTTAAATTCGCACAGCTGTAACTGTAACTGATGGTTTATTCTTGGTATATATATATATTTTTTTCATTTATGAAACTCCGTCTACATATGCAGCACACGTTCTCTTAAATAATTTGACCTGATAATGTACTGCACACTACGTGCTCTCCACCTTGTACATTTTTCACACAGCTTCTATATACATCATATGCGCCTTTTCTTTCTTTTTTTTTTCTTTTTTTTTTTTTTGTTTGATCACTGCCCGTAGGCACCCACACCCCACGCACACACACTTATCAGCCCACACCCAATGGTGGGCCTCGATCCCAGCTCTTCCCGTAGGAAGAGAGATGCCATACCAGCTGGACTAACCAACCGTTGGCACATCAATATCATATGCGCCTTAGCATGAACATGTTTTATAATATCAACTCACGTCCATTTCATCAGTTATTATACTGATCAACTGCCTATTTCAGTTTTGAACTACCGACAATTGTCACACGATTTTAAGAAAAACTACAAACACAGTTTAACAAGTATTTAATATTCATAATGTTTTTGCTAAACCACTAAATATACACTCGTCCATTGTTCTTTTGTACACATATAACGTTCATTATTTACTGTTACTAGTCTGATGATAAGATTATACACATTTTAACATATGCTAGCAACAATCTAAAATTTACCATCTTTTCGAATCGTCCAAACTACACACTTGAGAATTAACTGATATACACTTACAATTGTAAATTGCTCTTTTAAATTGAAAGTAAAAAAAAAAAAAAAAATACTATTGGAGTTTCTTTAGGGAGGTTACTCGCAATAATATTACTAAAAAAATTCAATATATGTGATGACATGGGATTTGTTTCACATAAAAAAAGAGCAATTGAACAAAATTTAAATTAACTACATCTGTGATGACATTGGATTTGTTTCACACACAAAAAAAAGCAATTGAACAAAATTTAAATTAACTACATCTATAGCACAAAATTTTAATACCTTATAAATACAAAATCTAAGAGTGCATGGAGCTCAATAATTTAAGAGCCAGCGCCTCTTGCTCGGCCAAACTAACTCTATCTGCATCCAAGACACTCTTCTTAGCCTTCTCTCCCTCATCATCACTGTCATTATTGAAATATATCTTCGACTTTTTCGATGCCGTTTTTTCAGCATCATCAACATCTGATTGGTCTTCATCTGAACCCACCGCATCTTCAGCATCTCCCCTCCATTTCTTGAGCTTCATCTTCTGCTTCTTTCTTTTCTCACGTCTCATCTGCCGTTGTAATATCTTGTCCTCTTTGTCTTGCTCCTTCATCTCCTCTCTTAGTTTCATGTACCTCTCAGCCACTGTTAAAAACACAAACATTAGATTTATTACCTCTCAGCCACAGTTAAAAACACAACATTAGATCTATCAGAATAACTAAATCTCTCAAAAGATCAAATTCAATTGCTACTGTACCAATAAGGCAACACTTCGTACCAATTGGCACAAATCGTCGAACCACCAAGTTCTATGACACTGATTTATAGTACTTGTATATGACTGGAATGAGGTACTGTACAGGTATTTTGCTTTTGTAGAACTCAGTTATTCAGGAGTCCTAAGAAGAAATATTGCTTATCTTTGATGTCAGGAGCAGCATTACATATTAGTTTTTTCAAAGGTTCAAGTTCAGCTGATTTAGTTTTCCGGTACATGTATAGTTTAATAGTAGAAAATAACATCACTGGACAGCTTATTGCGGTTTAGCAGCATTACGTATTAGTTTTTTTACACATTCAACTTCAGCTGATTTCCTATCAATGAATTATTTCATAGTCTGGTTATAGACGAAAGCTCGCTAGAAAGAGACTAACCTTTACTGCGGTCAAGCACAGTTTCACCAGTGTCAATCTCAGCAATGGTAGCAAGAGGAGGTAGAACATTTAGGTCATCATCGAACTTGACTCTCGTACCAGCTGGCCTAAATGGGTTTATCTTCAACTTCTTTTTTGTTGTAATCCTAGTAGGTAACCTAAAAGATACCAGATCGAACTTGAGTGGGTTGATCCATAAAATTGATCACATACATGAAAGCAATTCATTGCATGGACCGTAAAACAGTACAATCATGAAAGAACTGCAAAACAGATTGGTTAATGGAAAAGTTTTACTGTGTCCATTTATGTATTTCTAATTACAGATAGAACCAGACAACTTGAAACTAGCTAAAGCTCACATGTGAATGCGAGTAAGATACCACTGATTAAATAAAAATTCTAGTAAATATTTTCTTATAATATGCAGATACAGCTGAATGGACATTATGATGAACCTATGGAACAATGTAAAAACCTCTGAAGCGAGGATCTTTGAACAAATTGCAGTTGTACTCAAATTATTGTTAAATATCTGGGATCTTTGAACATTTCTGAAACCACGAAAATATGACATCTTAAAAGAATTCCCTCTGCAATGGAATTATTTAACAATTAATTCCCTAATCCAACCTGCCAATGTGTCAAGAACGCAATGATCATGACTTATTGGTTTTGCTTTTCTCAAACAGACTTTGGTTCGTCAGCATTATAAATACCAAATAATCTAGATACTTTTTCATTTTTTTAGTTTCTAAATACATGCTTAATTTAACTTTTTAAAAACAAACAGCACTACTTAATTGGGAGCTTGAACCGTTCCACAAAAATTATGAAGTGTTAAACAAGGTGGATGGACTTGTCACCCCTTGAACCCTAACAATACCCTAACAATTACCTTTTGGTCAGCCCTAAGCAAGGCCAGATTAGGTCAACAAACTGCCACTTCTGACTGTCACAGAGAAATTAAGTTCTCGCACAAATGATATTGAAATTTAAAAAAAAAATGTATAAAGAACAGACATACTCAGTATCTTTTTTCTCAGGAAATTTTCTTTCAGATTCTTTTGGAACAAGAATATCATCTTCAAAATCCTCTAAAAGGTTAATCTTTTGCTTTTTCTTTGTCGATTCTGACCTATCAAAGAAAAAATTATACATCAGTTGAAATAATTACTGTGGGAAAATTAACATTACAATATTAACAACTAAAACAACACTCAGACTAAAGTCATGGCATTTGTTAACAAATAAAAAAGATGTTGTTTCTGCCTAATGCAAGGCTTCAACTCAAGTTCAAGTCAGCAGGGTTTGTTTTTCCTTTTTATTGGAGCTTGCATTAAAATTTTCCGAGTTAAAAATAAGTGTGGAGGAAATAGGTGTGAACCAATATAATAGATGTAATTTTTTCAGGAGAACTTACTCTTTAGCTACAAGAACATCATCTTCTGACTCGCCATCTGAGACACTGTGGTCACTATCATCTTCTCCCATGTCATCATCCACTGATGATGAGAAAGGTCCCTTTTTGCCGTTCTGATTAAGGAACCGGAGTTTTGGGGTCACTGGTAGCCCCAGAGACTTGGCATAATCCTCCAAAGGCAACTTGGTCACATCAAATACTTCTTTGTCTTTCTTAGTCTTTATGGACTTGAGATAGGTCACGAACGCCCTCTTTGCAGTATGCTGCATGTCGGGATACTGAACTAACACAGAAGCTAGCCGGTGCGAAACTTGTTCCAATTTGTCATTATTGGGCTGAAAAAGAAGTTTTTTTTAAGCAACCAATAGCACCATGTAATGTACACAAGGTCCCCTCATTAATTTAATTATTTGCCAGAATATTTAAAAATTGCACCCCATATTTTAATTTTTGCATCCCATTCTAAACCAGAAAAGGACTACACCAAATGAAAAGACAAACAAATTGATTTTTCTATTATATGATTATCAAAGGAAAAATGTCTGCCAATTCAGTAGTGTTGAGAAGATGTGAAGGCTGTCAGAATTAATGGACATCAGTCCTCAAGTTAAAGGTTGTGGGGCTGGCTAACTAATTTGAAGAGGCAAAATTATGTGAAGGGTTAGTGGACATCAGTCCTCAAGATGCACACACCAAACTGACACAGGGTGTTTACTCTATTCAGTATAGTAAATACAAGAAATGCTGCGTGATAGCTGCACCGAGGAGAAAAGTTGAGTACTATGTGAAAATATAGCAAAATATTCATAAATCATAATGAGTAATCATTTTGTTTCTGTAATAGCAGAATTCCAAGTTACCTTAATGGACTTGATGGGAATTTTGGGTTCAGTTCCTTGTAGCTTTTCCAGCATTTTCATTTCAGATGGAGATAGGAAAAGTATAGATCTACCCTCATTTGTAAATCGGGCAGTACGCCCAACTCTATGTATGTATGTTTCTATATCTTCAGGGCAATCCACCTACAAAGTCCAAATTTAGATTGATCCAAGAACATAACTGGCATTCCACAAAAGTTATTGTGTTTGTCCCCTACTGCATCATGAGGACGACAAGAGTAACGCAATTACAATAACACTGAAACTGCTACAACCAGTGAGGTATGTTTTGTCCAAATTAATGCCATATCAGTTAACACCCTTTTAATTTTTTCCGATACAAGTAGACACAGCAACCATACTACTACATGCCAGTACTATACAGGTAATGACCAACTATGTACAAGACTGCACCAAAATCCCAAAATATAATGTACCTGAACAACCCAATCAACAGAAGGAAAGTCAAGCCCTCTCGATGCCACGTCAGTGCAGAAGAGAACTGACGCCTGTGCCTCAGCAAACATCATACAAGTTAGAATACGGCGAGTCTGACTCATTCCGCCATGCAAATGCTTTAGAGGGACACCAGGTCGTAGTTTGCTGAATGTCTCAAAGACAAACTTGACCTACAAAAGATATCCAAATTGAACTAAAAACCAGCACAGAACTGTTTTGAATGATAATGGTCATGGTATACAATGTCAAACATATCAGGTCTAACATGTAGAAATGAAAAAAAACAAGCACATCAGAATCATCTACAGTTGTTCTCCCCGACCAACTTGCACTAAAGCACCCACAACGAATTGAACAGACAGAAACAGCGAGAAAGGAAGAGGTTCTTCAAACCTCTTTTTAAGAAAATGGTGAGGCAAAATTTACACCTGTAGAGGCAGAATTTGCGTAGATAATGAGGACAAAGAGGAGATATTCAGGCCTCTTTCAAAAACACAAGGAAGCACAGGTTACTGTTTAACCCTACTGCATATATAAATATATAATATATATTTTTCCTAATATGGTCCTCAAGGTATTTGCCGAAACTCTAGAAGAAATTAAAAATATAAAGCATAAATAAAAGGCAGTCACCTGTTTACAGGTTGTCAGAAAAACAAGAATCTTGGACTTGAGATGCTTCCTGATGAAGCTCCATAACATATCCAATTTCTGATCAAGTGGGACCACCATGGCCAGTTGCTTAAGCCGCTCTGGTGTGGCCGTCACGGCCTCAGCATGCACACTAATGTACTCTGGATTCGACAAACTAACCCTTGCGAGGTCTTTGACTGATTTTGTTTGTGTAGCAGAGAAGAGTAGGGTTTGCCTCACTCGAGGTAGTTCACCTAGAATGGCATCAACCTCGGCTCGGAACCCATGGTCTAGTATTCGATCTGCCTCATCTAAAACCAAAATCTGTTTTAGAAATAACAACAAGTTACAAATTCCATAGGGAAAAAACAACTTTAAGCTTTCCAAAACCAAAGCAGTCATGTTAGTGTGATACTTTTCAAAACTAGTCTTATATTAAGCACTCCTAAACCTCAAAACAGGTAAAAATTTGGAATAACATTCAAATTAAACTCAGTTAAGCCTTGGATTACACGTCTGTTCAACATATATTCTCCTACATCCCTAAGCTGTGAAATCTATGCCATTCAAGCATAAAAATTAGCACAAATGGCCTATGGAATTAACAACAAAAAGGCCACAAAGTGCAAACATAAAATTAGAAAAAGAGAGCTATGCATTTCTACTGGTGTTAAGAACTGAGATTTGCAACCAAGGGTGCATTAGACCAAACGAGTGCTAATTAAAATCCAATTTTACCTAATTTAATCTCATTTGCACAACAACCACCTTAAAATTAACCAATTTGGCCTCATCTCATCCTCTTAACACTCAGAAGGAAAAAAAAAAAAAAAAAAAAAAAGAGAAAAGGTTGAGATAAACATAAATAAAGAAACCTGGAGCTGGGAGCAGTCGAAATTGGGGGTCTCATTCATGTGCTGAAGCAACCGACCAGGAGTGCAGATAATAATATTTAGAGTATTCACTCTTTCTTTCTCTGACTTCACATCTCTACCACCAACCAATAGACCAGCACTTAGTGTATGGTACTTCCCAACCCTCTTGAGCTCTTCAAATAGTTGCACAGCCAAATCCTTTGTTGGAGAGATAACAAGTGCTCCCACACCATCCTCTGGTCCCCATCTGAGTCGATACAATTTCTCTATTACCTGTAATTGATTAACTGACAAGTGAGCACCAATTTTTACCTTTCAAATGTCACAAGCTCTTTTAATATTAGTATTGATTATTGACACCCAAAGAAAGCAATTACTAAGACATTCAAATTTTTGGTGCTAGTATGCAGAACAAGATTTTGCACCTCTTCTAGAGCAATGTCATGGTATTATAATATACTAGCAGGTATCATAATAACCTCGCTCACTTGAAAAAATTACAAAATTGAAAGCATTTAAAACATAATCAGAAATCCGCTACAATACCGGAATAATAAAAGCAAGAGTCTTTCCGGAGCCAGTCTTGGCAGCTCCCAAGATATCCCTCCCACAAAGAGAATGCGGCAGAGAGGCTCTCTGGATATCACTCATCTCCTTATACTTCACCTTCAACCCATCCTTCGTCTTTTGCGATATAGGCAGCTGCGAGAACAGCTTACACCCGCTGTACGGACTGAACCCCTCTCCACCTGGGAGGCGCCCTACGGGGGCGGACGGGGGTGGAGGCGGCACCGCGAGGGGGCTCGTTCCCGACGAGGGCTTCATGGCGTCGATCCATTCGTCGAGTAGCTTGATCTCTTCGGTCTCGTTGAGGCGTCTCTGCTTCCGAGATGACACCTGGCGGGGCTTCGGACGGCGCATGGCGGAGCTAGGGTTTTAGAGGAGGAGAAGAAGGGAGGTTTGACGGCGGAGAGATGAGGCTTTTGGTTTTGGTTCACAGTAGAATCAGAAATGATGGTTTAGCGGTTCAAAAGAAAGGCCTTGATTAAACTTCTATTTAATCTGAACCGTACAATTTTAAGATTTAAGATCGAGCGGTCCAGGTTGGATTGTACCGAGTACCCACGAAACGAGATCATCTGGTCGGCACTGACCCGGCTGTCTGATTTAATCTCAACGGATAAGGATGTCCCGTGAATTATGCCAGATTGATAGGCCCGAAAAAATTAAACGTTTAGATTAAATCGGACGAATCAAATCAAATGCCGACCAGGTGGTCGGCACTGATCTGCGGACCAGAGGATCCGGATACGAGTACCGACCGGTCGCCAAATGAATCATGCCTTTACGTGTGGAGCAAGTTTTTAAAAAATGTTGTTTTTTCAAAAATAGTGATATTTTGTATCCAACCACACGAACATCACAGATAAAGACGACAAAATAACGTAACGCGTCATTTCCGTTTTTTCGGCGACAAAAAAAATATTATAGTTTTGCTTATGATCATAAACCTTTTTGTTGACATCTACATTTTGGAATATTTTATACAATGAATAAAGTTTTGTACTTCAATATTAATAAATAATAATGGTGAAAATGATAATTTATCATCATTAGCTCAAATTTGAAGAATATAATACATAGAATATTATCAATCTGAAGAATATAGACCCAAAAGAAAAATATTTAAACAAGATTATTATCACCGTTTTTTCACCGAAAAAAACATCGCACCGTTAAATCAACTCCAGACCGTCGTACCGAAAATAATGAGAAAGCTTGCTGTGGAGTGAAAGGAGTCGGATGCCATTTGAGCTCTCCGATCAGAAATTGATGGCGGTGATCATTAAGATTTGTCTCGGTTCATGTTTCTTACAGCTGAAAAGGAGCGTTCGGCCTTGTTTTGGACTTTGGAACCGCATCCTCAGTTGAGGACAGCTCCAAAAGACATTTTATTTTTAAAATATTAAAAATTTTAATATTTAACTATTAAATTCAAATCGTTGTTCAATTTTACGGATAAATTTTATAAAATGAAGTCGATTTGATACTTGATTAAGTGACCAAATTATAAATGTATTAGAATTAATCAGTGATAATTAACCAGATTGGTTTATTTGTTGACAACTTGATATAATATCAAATCGATTCCAAATTTTATAAAATTTATATGAAAATACATCGTCCGTAAATTTGAACAAGATCAACGGTTTGAAAACGGTTTGGATTCAATATTTGAATTTTAAAATTTTAAATATTTAAAAAATATGACTGTTTGGGGCAGTCTTTTAAAAGGACTAAGGATGAGGTTCCTTTGGACTTTTGGGTCATCGAGTCCAAGCGTCCCACCTAAGCAGTAAATTATTTTCTTCGTTTGAGAACGAGAAATCCTTCAAACGAACATTGCAAATTGGGTCCGAGCTAATTGACGCAAAATTTAAGAATTTAATTTGCAAGACAAATATTCAAGAACCAACAACTAAACCACCTTTAAGATTTGAAATTTTGAATTAAAAAATTTTAGCTGCTAGATTGGTACTTTTTTTTTTTTTTCCAAAAGAGCCTCATTTTCTTTTCTAATATCATAAAGGACTACAGATACAAAATAATTTTCAAAAGGGTCTCACGAATATTATAAATTCATTATCGATTCACTTACAATATCTTCTCTCTCAATTCCAAATTCACAATCGACATCAATTAGATTGAAATCCATAGCAATAATGCAATTTAAGTACGATATTATATTTATAATACATATGACTAGACCCTTTTGAAATTTTTTTGAATCCACAGTCCTTTATGATATTTTAAAAAAAAAAAAATGAGGTTCTTTGGAAAAAAGTCCTCTAGATTGGAAACTATTATTTTGTCTGGGACAATTTACATCTCATAGAATCACAGAGTCAAAGTTACAATAACAAAATCAACAATACTGAAATAAACTCAACTCAAATTGAAGGTTCCAAAACAGGGAAAACGGTACATTTTCTAAAAATATCTAGCATATTCAAATTATGAACTCCACAAAAGAGGGTAAGTACTAATAAGGGCATGTGGTATATATGGTCACCGGCCACCACACACAATCATGCCAACAGCCTCTTTGCTTTCAGAACAAGAGAAGAGATTGTTTGTGGATGCTTAGCCACTCCTACATCACCGGAGAAAAAGTGAAAGTTTTCAAGATCTGATGTAGTTTCAGCTACCATTGTCAGGACATTTTTCAAATTGCCTGACTTAAAATCTGAGATGGAAGGAGCATTTGATTCCATCATCCAAATTGCCAGCTCAATCGCATATCTCCTTAGGCATGGAAATTTATTATTTGGGGCATTGTTCTCTTTGAGAATCTTCAAAAGCTTTTTAGCAACATCGTCCAAGGAATAGCTGAAATCTCCAAGAATCTCAGTATATTCCTCGATGCTTGTGAATTTACAAATCTGCACACCCAATCCAATAGTGGCTTCAAGCAGCTCGTATTCATCTTCCATGGACATAATTATCAAAAAAACCTGCAAATATTTAGTGGAAGTCATGTGCACTTCTAAATAGAATTACAGTTATATACTGGTAACATGAATTATGAAAATGTAAAGGGTATAGTGAAGAAGAATTTGCAGGTCCGAAAGGAAAAGGAAAATAGGTGAAATTGAGAATTGCTTGATAAAGCAGTCAACATTGTTTTTAAAACCCTACCGGGTACCGGATATTTCCGGTAAAACCGGGTTTCGGATGGTGACCCGGTAGGAAATGTATACTAAAATCCGTTGGTCAAATATCGGTCAAAACCCGTAAATACCCGGTTAACCGGTTGTCTTGTTTCCTTTTTTCCACTTTCCCAAGCAATAATCCCCAAAAATCTTTTGGGAGGGGTGAGAATCGACACCTTCCACTGGGCCAAGCCGCACTTTTTGTACTTTCATCTTGTTAAATATCTATATCATATGAGAAGCAATACAAACCGGTACTAACCGGTACAAACCGGCAGAACCGGTAAAAACCGCATACCGGTGCCCTGGCCTGTTTGATTGCCGGTAGGGTATTAAAAACATTGGCAGTCAATGTCTGCTATATCTCTTCCAGGCAATTCAAAGAAGAGATCAAAATAACCTCTATCCTGCCTTGGCAAACTAAGGAGACTGTCAATAAATTTTCTAGTATTAATTAGGAGGCAGGAAACTATGTACCTTTGACTGATTTAACAGGAGCAGACCGAACTCCTTCATGATTAATTAGTGATTTATTTGTCTGCACTGGATGAAAGCTAACTTAAACCCATATCCAAACACCTGATACCCAACATTCTAAAAGCCAGTAATCCAAAACACTGGCCCTCAGTGGCTCAAAAAGATAACCCTTCTGACGAAAAAAGTTTGGATGCTTAGACAGTTTTACATAAATTCTGACCCAAAATCATTACTGGAGTTATATCAAGTAGCTGATAATGTAACACCTATAGATATTATGCCTTTTAGAGTTATATAAGTGCGGCCATATTATGGGTACGTTGGCTCCAAAGAAATGACTTATATATGTTTCAACAATTCTGGTCATATTACTTTGAGAGCATACGGTACTGAAATCAAGTCAATATTGCAATATTGGACAGGTCTTTGCGCGCAAGAGCTGGGGGATAGAGTAATGGACTAATGGAGAAGGTTGACATTGAGGCACTAACTTTGCAACTGATGGAAGGGCCAGAACTGAGAGAAGAGTGGTGGAGCAAGTTGACATGGAAGCATGGGCTTTGCAGTTTGTGGAGAGGTTGGAGCTGGGAGATATCGTGATGGATAAAGTTGACATTGATGTATTTCTGTCACAGTTGGAGGGGCCAGCAATTCAATAAAATGAATAGATCAGAGGCAAATAAAGCGTGAGATGCAAAACTGGTTATGCTTTACGTGACCTTAGTTATGTTTCATTCGAATATGTAGCCTGGATCCATCTTAAGGTTTGTTTGTTTGTAAGGGATAAAAACATAGCAGAGGTTTGCATTTGTATTTAGAGTGATAATAACGGTACCAATGCAATTGGGTTGACTTGTAGATGAGATAACAAGGGTAGATAGAATCTGAACTGAACCTGTTTTTTATAGATATGTTTTCTTTGTTGTATTTCTTTCGCTCTTTAGTAATGCAAAGTGGTAGAAGGCTCCTCTACTCATTTCCATAAAGTAAAAAAGATTAAAAAAACTTTTTACAGAAAAACGTGCATCCAAGAGACGAAATCAAATTGTTTCAGGATAAACTCACATCAATCAAATTATTGTAGATAAATAACAGAACAACCAAAAAAGCTGAGAGCCCTTAAATTCGAATTTACAAATGACCTGATCTCACCTGAACTTTCCCAGATTTTAACGATTGGGCCCTGAGAATAACATTTATGCACGTATTTAACCCAACCCCACCATTTGAACCAGCCCAGCTATTTTCTTTTGTTTTTGCAGCAGGATGCTTATTAATCTATTTACACATAAAAAATGCAATTATCTTTTTGAATGGAATTAAAATGTATAAGGTGAGAACCTATGCTTACCCATGGCAATGCATTGATGACTTGTCTGAGTTCCTCATGCCATTTTCTTCCAGCGTATGCACATAAGTTCCCCAGAATCTTCATTGACACGGTTTTGAACATTAACTCATTTCTCTCTTTATCCCAGTATTTAATATAGAAATCGTGGTTAAATAACTCCTCCTTTAAAAGGATTTCAATAAGCTTTTCAACAACGCCCTCCTGCAGATCAAATATCTCAGAACAATTTCTTTTGCTTTGCAAGACCAGTAAAGCCAATACACCTCCAGCTTTCACCCGCAATTTGCATTTATAGCTAGTGTGAGAGAAGTGAAAAAAGATAGATAACAGAACCTTAATAATTCCAGAGGTGCATCCTATTTTTTCCCTTGCATCCATGTTCATTGCAAGAGCAGTCAAGGCCTCAACCACAAGTTCGAAAAGCTCTGGATTTCTGCCTTCATTTTGCAGAATATCCCTCAAATTACTCACTATAAAAGCAATCTTAGAGATATTTGTTCTGAGCATTTTACCAGTTTTCCCCTCTGTGCTTATTATTTTGGTTAACAACATTAGTGATCGCTTTACAATTTTGGATTGATCGCTGGGGTCACGGATACAATCATTTTTATACTTGGTAAATTCTACAATGGTGGATAAAAGCCCACGCGTTTCCCTTATCTTCCAACAATTTTTTGGATTACCAGAAAGTCTTTTGAGAATTTTTAAACCAAGTAGGTTGAGCTCTAGTGTTTTTGCACTTAGATCATCTGGCTTTTTTGGAACTGTAAGTAGTGAGTGAATGCAATCAATTCCTCCTGGAATGTCCTCAGCAAATAGACCACTGGCAAGATTCACAACTATATTGGCTACAATTATTCGAATTATGCCATCTTCTTGGTACTTCCAGGTCAACATCTTGAGCAGCCTACCCACTATTTCAGTTGAAACTTCCAACCTCCGACAAGTCTCGACCGAATATTTTCTGTGATGGATTAAACCATTGAGAATACGGAGAGCAATTAGCTGGTCCTTATGAGAATTAGAAAGAATTAGCCCTTGGGCGAAGGTGATCAAGTCCAAATCAAGTGCGCTAAAGACACTCCCTTTGCTGAATTTCCAATAGGTCTCATAAAAGAAACGCTGGACTAAGAGCTCCCCAAACATCCCGAATTCACATTCCTTGCACAATTCTTGTATAATCTTAATGTAGTACACCATCCAGAACCAGTAGGCCTTTTTTAGTAGAAATAGCACCCCATACATTAAAGCCATTGAATAGAAGATATATAATGCCACTTTCATATTTGTTGTGTGGGGGTCCTCGCTATAATTGTGCTCAACAATGCGCATCACAGATAATGTGATACAAATGCTAGCAAATGATAATTGCAAGATGGTGAGGTTCCTTCCAACTGTGCTGGAGATGACTTTTGCTGCTTGAAAGAAGAAGCGGGAATCGAGTCGATGGTTGCGATTGAAAATTCCTGTACCCACCAATAGTATGATTGTTGTAATGAACACAAAGTCAATCATTTTTAGTGTTGAGGCAAACCCCCCTAGCAGGACTACTGTGGCCCAGATGAATGCGAGCAGGCCAATCCCGCTAGCGGTCTTCTCCATGATAACAATCCGGAGGGCAAAGTTGATTAACTTTTTTTCTGGCTTGATGTTTTTTTTCTTCCCTATTATATCATTGTAGCTGAAATAATTGCCCTCCCCTATTTCAGCACACGAGTCAGAATGTTTTTCATTCCCTATTCGATAACTAACTTCGGAATGGGCATTACCCCAGTCGTCACCATGCTCAACGCTATCGAATAAGAAATTGGGAATTCTTGAACTAGAAACTTTTGGAAAAGAGTAAGATTGATGAAACAGAGTCGAGTCACCATCTGGGTGGTTATTTGGTTCAGGCGTTGAGGGAGAAATACTTGAAGGGTTGTGTATGTTGTTAGAGTCAGAAGTGAGGGTGGTCTCTTCCTCATTATCTGTAGTGTGTATTGTTAGCAAAAGTTCAGAAGGATGCTCCAGCTGCATTGGGTTATCGTTTTCTGATCTGATCTCTCCCTCTCTCTCCATCTCTCTTTGTGGGCTTTTTCTTATTTTGAGCTCTCTCTCTTTCTGGCTCTTCTCCCTCTCTCTCTCTCTCTGTATGCTCTGACTATTTTGAAGATGTTATGCAATAATTCTTCTGGCATATTACAATTTGTGATTTCAAATAAGTGACCTACTGATCATGGGCGGCCAATAGAGCAACTTTATGATTTCTATTTCGATTACTTATATGACATTATTATAGATTTTGCCTTCAAATAAATGAACAAACTCTTTGTTTGTTTGTTTTTTTTATTTAATAAAATCTTCTGAAGGTTTGTGGCAATTCAAAAAGAATTTATTGGATATATTTGGAAATTAAGTTATTAAAATTCGTCTAATATCGTTGTTCGTCTTAGACACCTCAAGGTCCACGAACCACGATCCACGACAGGAAGGGATACATAGAAACCCAAGTGTTGTAATATGAATAAAATTACAACACCAAATGTCTTAAATTATTCCAACACAGTAGTAGAAGTGCTATTTAATTTTCTCTGAAGTGGATCAATTTATTAAGATAGTTTTTCATAAAAAATTATTAATTCCTCCTAACGTTGTGTTAGAGCTCTACTAGATTACTACTAATTATCGGCTCATCATCATGCAGTGCAGTTTTTCATCTCTATCTCTAGTAATTATAAAAACATCTATTAAAAAGACGTAACATGTCAGATAAAAGATATTAGCAACCTCTAACATCAAATATGGATCATTGATTTTGTTAATATGATATGATATGTAGTTTAGATTTTAATATCAGATAAAAGGTCAACTTTTTATCTGAAAATGTGTCTAGGCGCTGGGTGAAAATATCTCATTAATATATATTTTTTTTAGGTTAATCTCAATTAATGCAAAGAAGAGAAAATCAGATAATATAAATAAGAAGACAATATGTTTTGGAAATTTTAATGATCTGCGAAATTTTTTCATTATATGTATTAAAAAATATTGTCATAAATTTTATTTCGATATTTTTTAATTTGTTAAAATTATGAACTAAATTTTGTCCCAAATAAATATTTGAGTGAATGCATTTGCCATTAAACAATTAAAGGACGTTCTTATTAAGGAATTTCTTGAGTCACGTAATTTCTATTTTCTAATATTCCAGTATTCCACAATGACCATATCACTTCATATTTGGAAAAAAACTACAATTAATACTATATGGCTTTTTCATTTAATTCGCATATGTTTTGCAACAATAAGTAAAATACAAATTAGCGTTGGTACTTGGTAGGTCAAAGAACTTGAGTTTTTTTTAATTAAATAAATTATTAAATAAAGTGGTCGACACCACTGATATTCGTTTTAAATAGAAACAAACGATATAGTTTAAACATAACTAACAATTTTAACCAAGGAAACCAGCCCAAAAAGATTTTTACCAAGCTGTACTGATCATCATCATTTTTTATTTTTTTACTCAAAACCCTGATTCCACAGATGAATATACACACACTTTCTACAGTATTTTCCATTGTTTCCAAAAATTTCCTGTTCTATTGTCCAAAATGAAATATGAAACTGCACTTAAATAAAATACTTATTTGTCACACCCCGACCTGAGGGAATGACACCTCCTCCGCCACGAGAACAGTTTTCCGCTCCCGTAAGGCGAACAGACAGACAGACTATTTTTTTTTTTTGATTTCGGCCCAGAATTCACACAACATCACAGATAAACACACCAAAGTATGTTACATTATTTCAAACCACTATTTACATGAGTAGTTTTCAGCAAAAGAAAAGCAAATCACGCCACAGCGCTACCAATCCCGGCTTATTCATATACAAAGGACTGGTTCTCTCAAGCTCGCTATTTACATATACTACAAAATAAGTAAGAAAAACCACCCGACTTTCCGGAACGCCATGACCGCTATCCTGAAATAAAACTCAAATTCAAAATGAAAGAAAACCAACACAAAAACCGACACTGCCCAAAACCACTAACGGACACACCAGAGAAAGCACACACACACTGGACACTCCTAGAAGAAGCTAGCGATCAGAACGCTTCCTCTTCCTGGGAGTTAGCCTCTGGCTCTGGCTCAACCTCAACCTCGGACGCTGGAGATGCAGGAGGCATCTCAAAATACAGATAAGCCAGTACCTCGGGCAGCTCATCCAGACAGATACACAAAACAGCTTCACAATTCAAACTTGGGATCCGTACCGCAAACTGAAGGTAACTACACTCTAGAGTAGCAATAGTACTACGCCTCACTCCATTTCGCCTCTCCTGGAACCCCCAAGCGATGAGGACACATGCAAAACAAAGCACAGAGTGAGATACAATCTCAGTACGGGTTTTAGTTCCAGTACGCGGATCTCAGTACGAACCGTGTAACGGAATCTATTCCCCTTTAAAATAATTAATAATGCTTAGATTATTTACAGAAAATTTCAATACCGTTGGTACCAGACGAAAGGGTCCGATGACCGGCATACTGCATCATGAATATACACAGAAACAACCAAGCATAATTATTTCACAGTAATTGCATTTACTCAAGCTCTTATCGGCCGGTCAGATTCAGAAAGAACTTTTCCCAAACCATAGGTCCAACCCTAGATACAAATTTCAGAGGGAATTTCCAGAAATAATAGCGCTAAAATCCTGGCCGGATAGGTGGCCAAACCATACTCCGGAGAGTAACACAATTCAAGTTCATATTATGCTATTCAGACTGAATGAGAATGGTCCGATTTAATTCAGAGTCAGATTCTTCGATTACAAACGAAGATCATGCAACATAGTCAATTTACGGAAACCATTCCAGTCTTTGGGATTCTGACTTTCCAAAGTTATCAAAGAAATGATAAGTCAGATCCATACTAATTACTAATCAAACGAACAGTTTGATTCAACATGAGTTTTATTTATTCAGGGTTTCTTAGTAACTATATGCATTAAATGCAACCGTATTCTCAACATGCTATGCATGAATTTAAAGATACCGATATCCGAGTTTGAACAAAGAAACCGCGTAAAATCCGCACCTTGCTGCTTACTGCTCCCTTGGAGTTTCAGGGTCCGTGCCTGTTTACAAACCACAGATCAAGTACCGTTAATATTTGTTTAACGGATTTCCTTAAATCTGAGTCCGTTTTCTAACGTTTAACCGTGACCATTATAGTTTGGTTTTCCAAGTCCTTTGTTTACAATAATCATGTTGAAATCATTTTAGTTACTTTTCCAATCATCGGAATTATGCTTAACATTTATTTCCTAATATCGAAAGTTAATTATCAGAAACAGAATACAGAAATATCAGACAGAATTAGGAAATCGTTAAACACAATTAAAACACTAATCAGAAAAATATAAATCAGAATTGTTTTATTTTAGCGGGATCAGAAAGTCTGGTTTATTTGCCACAGTATCCATTCTTTAATTACGCAGACTATTATCATCATATCCCTAAAAAGTCCACAGATAATATTAGACTACAGTTAGTCTATAACAAGCTCAACAGAATCCGTCATTAGCATACATATATTAGATTTTAATTAAATCCGAAAATCTAATCTTAATTACTTTACAATTAGCCCACAATTAAATTTATTTCCGAAATAAATAAGCCCACAGAAAATCCATCCCAAAACCTTTTCTCTTTTTTTTTTTTTTTCTTTCTTTCTTTCCAGCCCACAGCGAAACAAACAAAGCCAACAGAACACAGCCCGCGAACAAACCCAACACACCAGCCGACTCAACCCAGTCAAAAGGTTCGGTTGACCGAACCACTTCCGCAACGGGTCCGACAAAACAAAAATCCAACCCGATTCATTAAGTCACCACTTTCTCATATAAGCCCACAGAAATTTATAAGCCTCTCAATTTCTCAGTTTAGCCCACAACTTTTATTAAAAGCTTTCAATGTCACAAATAAACCCCTCAAACTTTGCAAAATAGCCCTCAGATAATTATTTTTATTACAAATTCATCCCTGGGCATCGCTGCACTTACCAGAATGGTATCAAACCACCAGAGCTCGTACCAGTGACTGGTACCAACCTTCCAACAGTCACATATCACCCTTTTATGCATTCTACATGCAAATTATATGCTTATAAACCCTCAGATACCTCAGTTTACACCTTATATACCCGAAAATGCACATTTATGCACATAATAACACATGTCCATGCTTTTCCTTTACTGTCATCAACCAAACATGCATATATGCATCTTATAATCCCTATTGCTTCATTCCAGCCATCAATTAACATGTTTATATGCATTTTAGACTCTGTAGTTGCATAATACCTCACTAGTAGTTAATATAATCCATGAAGCCACTATATACCAGTTATATAATTATGACAGACAACATAAACAAGCTTAATATGCATAGCTTATCAATTAACAGTTCCTATAGCTCATCAAATAACCATATAATCATAACAGATAGCCTAATATGTATTATATTACTGTTATAACTCAAATACATGCAACTATACACAACTATATGCATTTATTTTCCACTGTCATGCGATATGCATATGAATATGCCTTAATTTCCCTCAGAAACCCACAGTTAGCCTCAGATTAGCACAGATCATCACTGGCTTTATCAAATTCATGAAATCATCAAGCCAAACCAACAGTAAACTCTACCAGACCAGACTACAATTAATCATTAGCCTAATTAATTAAAGTGAACCCTGTTAACAAGCAAATCGCCTCACCAGATGCTACTGCCACAGTTAGAATTACCACAACTGAGATTAAATCAAAGAGAATTAGCACAAGGGCCAGGGATATACCTATCTCGTGAGATTTGACAAATCTTCTCAGGAACTCAAGTACAACCAAAGCCAAGATTAACGTCAAGCTTATCAGAAATAAACTCAAGTCCATAAACCTAAGACTCGCTGAAACAAGAAATCCATATCAATTTCACAACAATTGATATCAGAAAATTCAAATTAGAGAGGAAGAAGTGCCATTACCGTCTCCAAGCCGTCTCAACCTCCCTTCTCTTCTTCTCCCCGATTTTCCCCAGTTTTTGAAACCCTAACTCGGCCCTCTTGATAAAGGAGCTTACCTCGACGGATGGGGAGAAGAAGACAAGGCAGGGAGATGCTGTGGAGGCGTGCATGACAGCCACGTCGCCCCTCCATAACTCTCCTGACAGCCCGCCATCGATCAAAGAGGAGATAAGATAACTCCGCGTGCCAACACAGAGAGGAAGAAGGAGATGGCGGCTATCGAGAGGACAACTAGGAGGCGACCGAAATCAGAGCCAACCAAAGCTCGACACAGAGGAAAGAGCTCGTGGAAGAGCTTCGAGAAGAAGAAACGAAAGAAAGAAGGACAAGTCGGAGGAAGAAGAAGAAAGAGACGAGTGTCTCTCGATCTTTTATTAAAAATTATCCAGATCTTTTGTGGCAAAACTGTGTGGCTTATGGTGTAGCAATCAACTGACATACCCTTAATTCTAACTAATATTACTCAAATAAATTAATTGATCTAATCCAGAAGTCAGATATTCGTGGTAAATATACCGATACATTCCATAATTTAAACTGAACATTTCCATGTTCTCAGATCAGAAAATTCCGCAACTTTTACTGTTGCCATAATTCATTTAATTTAATTTCTTGATCATACCGCTAATTATTGGTATTTTCAGACGGATAAGGACTTGGTTACCATACTACGGTCACTATTGTTACATTATTCCTCATTAAAAAAAAACGTTTTCTTTGACAATCAGATCATAAATAATTGAAGCTCGAATATTTTATTATTGATTGTTTGTAGTTATCTCTATCTCTGTCTCTACTACTTATAAATATGCACGGTTGGAAGAAGTGTTACACTCTAGGTCTAAATAGTAGACAGATGTTTCTGTCGTTGGATCGACTTGATCTATGGTTGGATGTGAATCGCTGGATGAAGCAACACTATTATTTGAATTTCCATCTAATATAGAAACAATTGAATAACACATCTATTTGTATCGCCGGTAAATTAAGCAACATGTTTTTATTGTCTAACATTATTTTGTTTCTTTATTTGCCCACATACGAGGGCATAAGGCTAATAATTACAAAAAATTTATATATGTCAAGCGTACTCTATTTTACTTCTATTACAATTGTTACAATTCAGATCAAAATATATGTTTTGTGATCTTTTTTTTTTTTTTTTTTCTTCCTCTTTAGATACTGACCAGATAAAACAAATAGTGTACATTGAAAATTTCCTAAACAAAATAAAACAATAAAAAAAAGGAATGTGGCCAATTCTGTCGTTCCTAGCACTTACATGTACAGAACTTTTATATATAGTAGTAACAAATTCGAAATTAAATTTCTAGATGATAATAACCCATATTTCAAAATATGAAAACACACAATATCACACATAATCAAGTAATTATGGGATTCATATCGTAACGATGGTTTATGGAAAGAGGCATATAAATATTGTTTTAATTATAACTTATAAAATTACATCCATTTGTTCTATTATCTCATATTTATGCATATTTGATGCCATAAATAATACTTATGCATCTTTATCTCAACTAGACATGCTAATCGAGCTTCGCTCGATATTTGACACAGTAATAAAAATTAAATATGTTATCATTTAATAAATGTTGATTGTAATTAGCTTGTTATGTTTGTAATTAATTTAAAGTGTAATAATTGGTAGGGTAGAAATAATAAATTATATCTCCATATGTTGAAATATTTTATAATGATGACAGAATTTTTGTGAAGTAATTCGACAATAAGAGAGTAATGCGATGGAAAAATATTAAAAATAGAAAAAATAAATTCGAGCTAAAGTGAAGAATTATTGAAACGTACATTGGTGATACCATAAAAATATAAAATATAAATATAAATTTCTACAGAAAATAGTAATCGTCAAACATGTCTGCAACAGGATTGTATTCATCATTAGCATAATAACATTCATCATCAATATGGAATTCAGCAAATATGTACTATTATAGTGGATGAATAGAGGAATTGGGTATCTAAAAAAATGTTGGGAAAGAATTGTGAAGATATGTAAATAAAAGGAAATTTTGAAAGTAAAAAAGAAAAATAAACATGCTGGAATAAATTGATAAGTAATGCACAGTGAAACGGATGAGTAAATTTTATACGAACGTCTTTTGAGTTTTTAGAGGATAATTGAGAAATTTTTATGGAAGGTACATAAATGATTTGTTGAGTTGTTAATTTATAGAAGGGAAATAGAATATTGTAAAATTAATTAAATTTGTAACATACCATAATAAAATTTGTAACGTACCATAATAAAAAGCAAATTATTATTTAAGATTATTATTTGAATGTATGATAGAGTAATAAATTTTCTGCCATGACATATGGGAACAGTTGGCGTCCGTTAACATTTTTTTAAAGAAGCTTCCATTAACATTTGAAAATATTGCATCCAAATGACCCGAACTAAATATTGTAATATTTTTTACTTTACTCGAAAGATGTGTCAAATAATACGATAGTGTCATCTAAAATTGTGACAGAGTGACTGTTACTTAAAGGAATATTTATTTATGGAAGTATCGTATGATATAAAAATATTTTTCTGACCAATTTATAATTTTTTAGGTAATATATTTCTTGAATTTTTTTTTTGAATGTTCTCTATTTTAATTTCTGGATCGAGTGTAAGCTCGATGTGGCTCCCTATTTATTTATATCATATATTCATGTTTCCATGACTGCAATTATTAATTTAGCTATAAATTGTATATATTTATGCAAGATAGGTTTCGTGTTTATGTGATTGAATTGGTATTCTATTGAATTAATTAATTGTTTCATATCTGGTATTGTACAAAATAAACATATATACACACACTTGTATATGTACATGTAGATAAAAAACATACATATACTCATAACCTATCTTGGATTGATATATTTCAAATAAAAAAGGAGAAACTATTAAATAGATTGAAAAAAAAAAACTAATAATTGCAGGGTTATGAGGTTTATCAAGTTCAAAAGGAGGAGTAGAAATATAGATATCAAGTTCAACAACGCAATTGTGGTTATCAATGAAATGGTGGTTGCAAATTAGACTGGGAGCAAATGTTTTAAAAGGGGAAAATATGCGGTTCCAAATTGACAATAGCTCATGAGACGGGTCAAATATATGATTTTAAGACTTACCACAAAATTAGCTACAAAATTAACGTCACAAAAACCAGGAGAAAATTGTATGCAAATACAAACCAATGAAAAAATGGAATGCCGTGTCGGTAAAAATTGTAAAATTAACTTCTGACTCGGACGCAAATTTATCTATATTCTTGATAACTGCAAAAGCTAGACGATTGCGGCGTTGTAGTTCGTGAAATTATTATTTATAAATGAATACAAAAAGTAGTGTCAGTCTTAAAACAAAATTAAAGACTTTCGAATATTATTTCAATAAAAAAAAATGTATGTAACATTATTTCCTTTCAAATTCCACTAAACGTGGAGGATAAGGACGCACGTTATAAGTAGCTACAATGAGTCAGTTGAACCCACGTCGGTCTTTTCAATTTTTTCTTCTCTAGGTCAATACTCAAAAGGTGTTATTTTACCATGGAATAGGAGTATTGGACTGAATTAACATATATATACACCGTTGAAAATTAAATTAAAAGGAATGTTTTAATTGTCAGCTTTGGTTTTTTAGAAAAAAATTATTTAAACGTATAAGATCAATCCAAAGCACATCAAGTTAAGGTGATTTTTTATCTGTGTTCCGACCTCAGAACCATCATATATAATTTATAGATAGAACAGCCTAAGGACTTTTTTTTTTAAAAAAAAATTTCCATATTAAATGGGTCAACAATTTACATGTTGCGTCAGTTAAATCAATTGGTGTCCACACTTACGGGCCATTAGTGCCGAAAGATGTACACTGTGTTGCTAAATTTTTATGTAACCGCACAAAATATCGGCAGAAGCATCTAAGAACCTTCAAACCAAAGGTGAATCTAACACTTTAATTTGTGATCTGAACCGTTGATAATATCATTTGTGTACGAGATGTCGCCAAACAAAGGGGTTATGTTGTCCGTTGACCTTTCGTTTGGAGTGGAACGCAGATGGAACCAGCGATACCTCTTGTTGCTACGTACGCCGGTTCGATTCCTCTAATTGGTTAAAGTTTTATAAATTAAAATCGGCCAATTTTATTTCGGCTCCTTTCTTTCTCTATTGACCAAACCTCTTAGCCCCTTTCTTTCTCTACTGTTTCCTCCGACTTCATTTCCTCCATCTGATCCTGACCTATCCCCCACCTCACGAACCAAAAACGACTGTCGAGCCACCATTCTCTCGCTTATCTCCCTTCTAATAGTGGGATCGACGGCTGCTGTCAACTGCTCCAAGCCCCGTGATGCACAGGCGGCTAGCTACAATTCTCTGTCAATTCCCTTACCCAGTCTGATCTGATCGACTGCCACGTGGAACGGGAGTTGTTAGGATGATTTTATACTATGGTTTTGATCCAATTTGATCCTAAATTATACTTGAATTTATGTGTCTCTAACCTCATTTCTTCATATTATTGTTAGATATAGGTACTTCTATGCTCTTTTCATTTTTATTAGGATAAACTTCAGATTTAGACAATTTTGCACGGATTTAAAGCATTCAAGAGACCAGACAAGCACTTGAGTGGACAGATAGGAGGAGACAGCTGAAGAGCACAACTGCAGACAATCCAAGTGGGCAGCTTGCCCAGTGAGCGGACCGCTAGAAGAGATTTTGACAATTTTTCAGAAGAGCGATTATTTTCAGCATAGTTTCCTCACAATGCTTTTACTCGACAAAAACCACTTATGTGCACGATCTCACAGTCTGGAGGTTACAAGGCAACACTATATAAGCGTCTGGAGTCAAAGAAAGAAGGAGTTCTGGAAATAAGAGAGAAAAATCACCATAAGAGATCTAGGACGACGATTTCCAGAGTGTCACCATGTCTTCCGGTAGAATATCCTATCTCTCTCGATCCCTCTCTCCCATCTGTTGTTTTTGTTTGAGATGTATGTGTTGATTTGTTTATTATATTCCATTTCCTTCATCCTTTCCGGTTTTGGAAATTTTCAGAAATCATATTCAATGCAGAGGTATACGATAAAGAAATCATATAGATTAGACAAATATTTGTATGGAATAAATAACAAAATTGTTATTAATTATTGTTGTGCATAATAAAGTTTGGAAAGCTAGAGAAGAGCAGAGGTTAAATGAGTTCTACCCAGTGAATCACATCAACCAGACTTGTGCTTTATTAAGATTTCTTCCTACACAAGAATTATTCCTCAATTTTAATATCTTTTACGGGCAACACAGTCAAAATATTTTTTAATTTCATTGATAGAATGAAAAGAATCTCATTAATAGAATGAAATGAATTTCATAAACTGACAAATCTTAATTAGCTCTTTTTTTTTTTTAAAAAAAAAAAACACTTTTCATTGGTTGGTGTAAGGTCAATTTTATGGTTTATTTATTTTTCATATGTTATTCTTTCCTCTTTAATTTGACACAGTATGGAGCAAAGGCATTGGCCCCCCTTAATGCTTGAACAGGAGTACACATTATTTGCGAGCAAAGGCATTGTCCCCCACTTCAGACTTGTATAGTATACTTACCTTTTAATTTAATTCAATAAATAATTAAATTAATCACTAAATGACATAAATAGATAGCAAAAAAAATACTTTATATATATGACAACTATACAAGGAAATTACGCATTTCCATATCTTGTGTCATGCATGAAAATCTTTTTCTGTTTGTCAGATTAGGTACCGGTAAGATAAGAATTGCTTTACATATTGAACTTATATAGAGATAAGAGAAGTGACAAGGCTTTCCTTTATGTTTTTAGTAGTTAAGTCGTGCTCATTTGTCTGGATTCAATTAGGACTGTCAATGGTACCATTTTAATCGTTTACCCTACCCATATCGTATTTGATAAGACGGGTATGGATAAAGTTTTATTTTCGTTAAGTTATCGGGTATGGGTATGGATAGAAAAAAATTTTCGTTAATTTATTGGGTAAGGGTATGGGTAAGGCTATTTCGTATTCGTTAATTACTTGTACCGTTATATATATAGTTTATAATCTAAATTATAATAAAAAAGATATAATTGTAAGATTCAATTATACGTTAATAACAAATAAAATCAGAAAGATATGATTGTAAGATTCAATTGATGCGTTAATAATTAAATTACTTGATTAAATTGCTAGATTTGATTGAGATAATAATTCATTAAATTGGAAATATATGATGGTAAGATTCAATTGTTATATTAATTATTTATTTTATGATCTTTATTCACATGCTAAATTAAAAAAAAAATACTAAACTTTTTCAAAAGATCCCTTCGTTTGAGAAAATATTGTATAATTAGTAATTACTAATTAGTTATGTATTTTTTTGACAACTGGAATGAGAAGATATTGTATGATTTTATTATATTTAAAAGTATTATTAAAAAGTACACTTTATTAATATATTTATATGATAGTTTTTATTTATTCATATTGTACAATTTTTTCATTGAATTATTAACATTATTATCCATTTTTCTACCATTACCCTACCCTTATCGTTAATTCTTAACGGGTAAGGGTAGGGTACGGGTAATGCCAATTTTTAACGGGTAAGGGTAGGGTATGGGTAAAGAAAATTTTAACGGGTACGGGTATGAAAAATGTCTCTACCGTATCGTACCCTACCCATTGACAATCCTAGATTCAATAGAGGCCAATCATTAGTGAAAAGTTTCCCTAGATCAATGGTACAACAGGGAAAAAAAATTGTTGTGCTGGAGAATGTTATCCTAGAAATTATCCTATTAAATAAAAAAAAGTAAAAAATTATCCGGTTTTGACTTTTCTGCGACTTTTTGTTTCAGGTAAAGACAGTGCTTGTGCCAGTCTTCCCCCATTGAACATCCATCAATTGCGAATAGTCGACTTCTATGATTTGCTTTTTCAATTAAATTCATTGTAATAGACGAAACTGATCTAATTTCTTTCATAAAGAACTAAATCTATTAAATGAGAGAATTTTTTTGTTGGATAGGATTTTTTTGACACAGATAAACCTGAGTTGGCTGTTTCAAAATGGTCATGGTAGGGATCAGGGTGGCCAAGGTAAATGTTTATTTTAATTATTCTAATTGCAGTAAAAGATAGTTGTGTGAAGTTGTGATTATGTGAATCAACCTAATGTCAAAATTTTTGTTACACTGAAATTATGGTAAGCGAGCAACCATTCTTCTAATGGTATATGACTGGTGGTTGCACTGTCAACAATGGTTTCAGTCTCGAAAGTTCTATTTGTCACCTCTGATTAATCTTTTTCTTAGTAGCTTACTTTTGATTTATCATTAAAAATATGAATTAAGGATCTGAATTTTTTTGCTTTACCTTTTTTTTTTGTTATTTTAATTCCTCTCCAAATAGGTTGAGAATGAAGGAAAAGATTGGAATCCTTTATTCCATCATTTATTGGTATAGTACTAGCCTTTGTAACTCATTTCTATTTTCTAATTGATTCGAGGAGATAATTGTTAGAATTTGATCATCTACGCAGCGGAATTATATTTTGTGGTTCGATGGGACACGATTCTAGTGCAACTGCACAAGAACCATGCCCATTAGGATTACTCAGCACGAGGATCTCAGAATAAACAATAACAATTAAACACAAAGAAAACACAAGATTTCAAAAAAGTTCGGCACCAACTTGGTGCTTATGTCCTCCACACACACGCACACTCTTTTTCTATTATTTTTCTGTAATGTCTGAGATACATTGTAAGAGGAAGAAGAAGGAATTAAATAGGAACATTACAACAGAGATACACATCTCCTTCCCAAGAAACCCCATTATCTATATCCCCTTTTTTCTTATTCATACCATTAAATTACATTAAATCTCCTCACACAAGGAAATCTATTTTTTCCACACAAGAAAATATTCTCTGGACGTCCAGCAATTCTTTCCAACTTGGAGACACCTAGAAATTTCCTTCCAATGCTAGATACGCGACCGTTGGGTACTGTTCCCCCGAACATACAGCCGAACACCACTGCTCTGGATCTCGTGTGGCCATACACACAACCACATACATTTGTTTTCAAGTTTGATGCTGCCTAGAACCTTTTTGTATGTCAGATGCGTCCATTCTTGGTACCATTCGGCTTGGCTGGACCGAACACATAGCCAAATGCCTTGTTTCAATACTTCCCCTCAAGTTGGCATGTACAACTCGTCATGGCAACTTGACCTTTTGCAGCACTTTCTAACAATAATATTTTTTCCAATTCGTTTAATATAAAGGAGATATCTGTTTTTCACTTGGTTCAACGATATAAAGTTAAACAAGCGTGTGATTGAAACTCTTCCTTACTGGTATAATACCGTGATACATTGAAATCTCAATTTTGATTTTTTTTTAAAACCTATGCTTTGCGATCTCATTCTAATGTTGATATGGTATTATTGTAAATTATTGCCATATGTTTATTTTTGTGGTTTCAATTATAAAATTCTATTGTTTACTAATTCACTTGGTTCAACATTACTTCTTACCTCTTGTCATCAGATCTTGCAATAAAGAAATAGAATTGTGGAGCATTAGTTAATAGGCTGATAAATGGGTTCTATTACTTGTCACCTTTTTAACCAAGTATGCACTCTGGATCCTAATAGGATAGGCCAGTGCCGTGCTTCCTGGACAAGTGTGCCATTGGATAACATAGACATGAACATAATTGCCAAAAAATATTAGGAACCTAAGTGAAGTTTTATGTTCATTACTGACTGACAGTGGGTTCTATTGCTTCATCTTCTTTCTTGTAAATCTATAGCTATAGCTGTTGTATTTATTATGGTATTCAACGAAAATAACAAAAGTAAAAGGTTTGTTTGTAAATTAGCATGATTGAAATTGTCATACGCTAAAAGGATCCGAAAATAGAAATTTCATTTCCTTTTTTTGTATTTTAGCTTGTTGATATCAGTTTCCTTTGTGTATAGTTCATATTTAAATCAAGTCAGACAAAAATGTAATTCCTGGAAAGATTAAGGGATATAATGTAAAGTGAAAACAATAAGTAATTCTTTTCAACAACCCCAATTTGTGGTACTAATAAGACATTTAACGTTTCCGGCAAATAAAATTATGTAATAATGTAGAATATGAAGGTACTATTTGCAAAGTAATTAGGTCTCTGGTGAAACATAGATATTATAACCATAAAAAAAAAAATATTGCGTTCTTGCCCTGTAACCAACTCATTTGATCTTGTTAGTAAAATTCCTTGAAACTGATAATGGTTATGTAATTTAATTCTCTGATGATGGTTAGAAATTTTTCCACACATTGGGTGGGCGTGTAAGCTAGTATATCAATATTATAAGTAAAGATGTGTGGGTGTCAGAATTTTTTAGTTAAATATCATCCAACACTTCAACCATTGTGAAATAGTTGTGTAATAGTTGTGTAATAGCATTTTTTATATTTCTGTAATGTGATACTTTGTAACTAATTGTGTGTCGAGTGTTATTGTTCATAAAACTGACTAGATTCAACATCAGATAATAATTTAGCAACACATTGTTTTGTTTCTGATTTTTATGACTCCTTCATATTTTCATTTTTATCATGTCTCCATCTCTTTTGTGTTGCTTAGAGTCTTTCTCCACCTTAATTTCTCTTCATCACCATTCTTAATTTCGGTTTACAAAATATAAATTAAATTCATTCAATTGAAAATAGAAAAAAACATCAGATCTTTTACGATATATATATTTTTTATTTAAGTCATTTATAAACATATTACATTTCATGAACAAAATAAACATAATATAAATCATATTAATCATATTTTTTCAGATAACTATAACTATATTTACACACATATAATTTTTTCTTTAAATTGATCAAACTCTTTCAATTTAATCAAATCAAACATACAATAACTAAACTATACTTCTAAAGATAAATATATCTTAACCATATATCAAAAATTGAACATAATTAAACTATTAAAACATAATAAAAATATTCTTATTATAGATATCTACATCGAGCGAAGCTCGATATGCCCCTCTAGTATATATAAGCAGATAGCGGGTAAAAATAGTTTTTTTATAATTTTTATTTTTTAAATAAATTAAAAATATTCGTATCAATCATTAATATTAGCAAGATTTTTTAGGTAGAAAATTTATGTCAAGTTTATATAGTGACTTTCTACGAAAAAAAATTAATAATTTAAACTTACAAATTTTTGCCTATAAATTTTGAAAAATTTTTTACGACATTTTTTATATTTTATATTATGAATAAATTTTAATATTTTACATAGCGCAGCGAAATTGCGAGTGCTATATTTATTTTTCTTACGCATAATGTTAAGTAGACATCTAATTTTATGCTACGTTCAATTAGTAGATGCAACGAAGTTTTTACTTTTTATTTTGTAGCTTCATTATAAAAGGGCATGCTGGTACATCAAAATTTTATAAGCAACAAAAAAAAAAAAAAAAAAAAAAATCAAAGACAGTTTGGTAGTGCTGGTGAACACAAAGTTAAATATATTAATTGCAAATACTAAACAGAAAAATGACGTATATAATACCAAGTAAAAGAGGATTTGAAGCTGTGTCAGATTTTTAGAATCAAACAGAAGTAAAACGAGTCAATACCAAGTAATTAAAAGAGTCATAAAACCAGACAAAACGAGGTATATGGAGGAGCGATGTGGTAGTCACCACGCAAGGGCCAAGGTGCGGTCCCAACAAGGTTTACAAGTTTGATTCCTGGAGAGTTTATCCTTGTATATTTTAATTCTAAAAAATTGAATCCATATGCAATATGTAAATTAAGAAAATGTTGTGCACGGTTTGGAGCAAGCGGACGCATGAAATAGAGCTTGTTTGTTAAGGCAGAGTTACGCTGCAGTATGGCCCTTTATATAATCTATATTACTTGGGCATTTTTTACAGACCTCACCTCAGAGGTTATTACAACTTACAAGTTACAAGTAGTTTGGCAACTATCTGAGAAAATCAGAGGCCTTCTCCTATCAAGCAATGCAGGAACCAGACCAAACTCATCCTACAAAATAAAGGAGAAAGTAAAAGAACAGAAACCAAAGGCTCCGCTCCAGAGGGAGGGAGCAGCGCTATCCAAGGAGAGACTCAGTACTCTCTGATTTTGGGACTCTTTGTCTCTCTACTATAAACATAATCAGCTAACCCAAAATCGAGAAATCCACTACAATACCGGAATAATAAAAGCAAGAGTCTTTTCGGAACCAGTCTTGGCAGCTCCCAAGATATCTAGGGCTGTCAATGGATAGGGTACGATACGGTAGACTCAGTACTCTCTGATTTTGGGACTCTTTGTCTCTCTACTATAAACATAATCAGCTAACCCAAAATCGAGAAATCCACTACAATACCGGAATAATAAAAGCAAGAGTCTTTTCGGAACCAGTCTTGGCAGCTCCCAAGATATCTAGGGCTGTCAATGGATAGGGTACGATACGGTAGAGACATTTTTCATACCCGTACCCGTTAAAATTTCCTTTACCCATACCCTACCCTTACCCGTTAAAAATTGACTTTACCCGTACCCTACCCTTACCCATTAAGAATTAACGGTAAGGTAGGGTAACGGTAGAAAATGGATAATAATGTTAATAATTCAATGAAAAAAATTGTATAATATGACTAAATAAAATATATATACTTTAATAATAAAGTGCACTATTTAATAATACTTTAAATATAATAAAATCATATAATATCTTCTCATTCAATTGTCAAAAAAAAAATACATAACTAATTAGTAATTACTAATTATACAATATTTTCTCAAACAAAGGGATCTTTCGAAAAAGTTTAGTATTCTTTTTTAATGTAGCGTGTGAATGAAGATCAGTAAAAAATATAATTAATATATCAATTGAATCTTACCATCATTTCTTTCTAATTTAGTGCATTATTATCTCAATCAAATCTAGCAATTTAGTTATTAATGCATCAATTGAATCTTACAACCATATCTTTCTGATTTTGTTTGTTATTAACGTATAATTGAATTTTATATTTATATATTTTTTATTATGATTTAGATTATGAACTATATACATAACGGTACGAGTAATTAACGAATACGAAATAGTCTTACCATATCCTTACCCAATAAATTAACGAAATTCTTTTCCTATCCATACCCATACCCGATAACTTAACGAAAATAAAACTTTACCCATATCCGTCTTATCGAATACGATACGGGTAGGGTAAACGATTAAAAGGGTACCATTGACAGCCCTAAAATATCCCTCCCACAAAGAAAATGTGGCAGAGAGGCTCTCTGGATATCACTCATCTCCTTATACTTCGCCTTCAACCCATCCTTCGTCTTTTGCGATATAGGCAATTGCGAGAACAGCTTACACCCGGCGTACGGACTGAACCCCGACGGGGGCGGACGGCGGCACCGCAAGGGGACTCGTCCCCGACGAGGGCTTCATGGCGTCGATCCATTCGTCGAGTAGCTTGATCTCTTCAGTCTCGTGGAGGCGCCTCTGCTTTCGGGATGACACCTGGCGGGGCTTCGGGCGGCCCATGGCGGAGCTAGGGTTTTAGAGGAGGAGAAGAAAGAAGAGAGGGAAGGTAGAATAAAACTGTAAAAGTTTAACGGCGGAGAGAGACGAGACGAGGGTTTCACAGATGATTGTTTAGTTTAGCGGTTCAGAGAAGTTAAAGGTTAAAGAACTAAACTACTCTCTAATCTGAACCGTACATCTTAAGAACGAGCAGTCCAGGTTGATTGTACGGACAGGTCGCAGAACCTCGCCTTGATGGTCGAGTGAAAGGAGCCGGATGGCATTTGAAACGTTTGATCTGAAATTGACGATGAAGATCTTCAAGATCTGTGGCCGTTGATACGGTATCAGGAAAGGAGCCGATCCGAAAAATATTTTAGGCCGTTATTCCTTGTTTGACAAAGATTAGCGACGCTGGGTGTTGCAGTTAGGGCCGCATAACGTTAGAAACGAAAATAGGTGTTGGGTGTTGCAGTTAGGGCCGCATAACGTTAGAAACGAAAATAGGTGTTTGTTTCGGTGACGAAATTGGTTATGTTTTCGTTAGTTGTTTCGTCAATGAATAACGGTCAAAATTTACGTAATTTTTGTGATTTCGTAAAATTTTACATAATTTCGTCCATTTTTATTGTTTTGTTAATCGTTTCGCTAAAATAGAGGAAACAAAATTTTGTTTCATTAACCGTTTCGCTCGAAACAAAACGAAAAATGGTGAAACGATTAACCATTTGCAGCCCTAGTTGTAGTCTTTACTCTGTAGAGGCAATCTGCAATTGTTTGGCTAAAACTCAAGTACTCGTTTTCAGTAATGGACATACAACAGGATTTTAACTTAGTTACAACCAGAATTCTGGAATCGCAACAACAAACTGCATCACTAGAAAAACCTGCTATTCTTATCAGTAGATTCATATACACATTTGAATTTTGGAAACAAACACGTAAAAAGTTCTCTGAACGGAACAATTTTAAAATTTAAATTGGAAAATTCAACAAATAAATCGTTTTCCAACACATGAACAATTTTAAATATACAATCGATTGCCAAGAAAGGAAACTAATAATTTTGTTCGGCATAAAAGTTACAACTCATTAAAAATTACAAAGTTCAAATTCGATATTAATTATAATAAATCAACATTCGTGGAAGACATTAAATCACTTCAATTGAATGTCCCAAAAGAGGAAAAAACATTTAAACTGCATTTCTCAATCATAATAACAGCCTCTTTGCTCTAAGCACAAGAGAGGAGATTGATTGTGGATGCTTAGCCACCCCGACATCACCAGAGAAAAGATGGAAGTTTTCAATATCGGATGAAGTTTCAGCAACTTGGGTAAGTACCTTTTCCAATTTGGCTGCCTTAAAAAATGAGATAAAAGGATCATATGACTCCATCATCCAAATTGCCAGCTCGATTGCATATCTCCTAAGGCATGGAACTGTTTTATTTGGGGCCTTGTTATCAAGAAACTTCAGAAGCATTTTAGCAAAATCAGCCATGGAATGGCCTGCATTTCTAACAATCGCATCATATTCCTCAATGCTTGTGAATTTACAAATTTGCACACACAATCCAGTAGAGCTTTCGAGTAACTCATCATCATTTTCAGCAGACATGATTGCCATCAAAACCTGCGAATATTTACTTGAAGTTATGAGCACTTGTACTGCAAATACAGTTATATGTTGTAGCATAGATTATGAAAATGAGAAGGTAAACTAAAGTATTTGGACCTAAAGGATATAGCTAAGGAAAACAAGTGTCGTAGTGAATTGCTCGTTGAAGCAGTCAAGGTAGCCTATATATCCTTTGGACATGAAGGCTCCGTTTGGATGGCTAGGAATAGCTTTTTCCCGGCGTAAATTTTTATCCCTAACAAAAAAATTCATCCGAACAATATTTCTTATTCCTATGAATAACAATTCCCTACATAACACTTATCTTTTACTTTTCACCTCAATAACACTCTTCCACATAACCTTATTCCCAACTTATCATCCAAACAACATTTCTTATTCCCGGAATAACTTCTTTCCACTCTTTTCGAAATCACAAATTTACGCCCGGAATAGTTCTTCCTTCCTTATTCCTAACATATTCAAACGGCACCGAAGACAATACAAAAAAAATACCATAATATGAACAATCATAACTCATAAGACAGTGAAGTTTACTTGCACACACTCTCACTAATTAGAAAGAGAGCAAGTGAACTCTAGCACTTATTGTTCAAAAGTCAACTTATGACTCTCTTTATGTAATTCAAAATTTATATGACCTTACGTCAAAATGCAGCCTCAAGACGCTTCTTGTACTTATCAAAAATTTATTGGCCTTGCAAGTTCCATAGTCAATAATTATCAATACTATCATCATAGTTTAACTTAAGTTGCAACTTAATACAAGAAACAACAAATTCTGCTCAGCAACAAAATGCGAGTGGAATTGTTGCAGATAAATGATCGTAAGCAGTCCGCTAGTAAGCATAGCGACCCGCTTCACTATCCGAAATCAATCTTTTTCTTACTTTTCACAAGTTTTTTTTTTTGGATTTTTCATTAGATGTGACGGTCCCAAGTCCATCCTAATAAGATAATGAGATATTATAATGCCCAGCAATACACATCCATCAATATCTTTTATAATCAGCGATAACTGTAAGCCAATGTCATACATAGAGACAAGTACATAAGTTAACACTACACAATTAGTCTCACCGCACAACCCTTGAATCAATCCAAGAAATGATGCAAGCCTAGCAACGATAACCGAAACATGACAACCAGGGTCACCAATCATGTCTCATATACTAAGTGCACGACCACCCAATTGACTCGATTGGTGCAAGATGCAAAAATTGGATGTGACACCATAGTCTACATACCAAATTCATCCTTTGTGTGGTATCACAAGTCAGCACCCAATTGTGCCATGCATGCAATCACAATGGTGAGACGGTAAATATGCACCTAATGAAGGGTAAAAAATCATGAGACTATCGTCTGGATAATCTCATACATTTTTTTGGACATATAGGAATGTATAATGTGTTAAGAATTCGAGCGTCTACACAGCGGAAGTTGAGTTTTAGGTTCGAGGAGGCACGATCCAAGTGCAATTGCACATGAACCGTGCCCCTTAGGGCTAGTTAGCACGGGGATCTCAGAATAAACAATCACACAAATTTAATACAAGTGACACGAGAATTTAACGAGGTTCAGCACCAATTTAGTGCCTACGTCCTCCACACACACGCACACTCTTTTTATTTATTTTTCTGTAATTTTATGAGATACATTATTTGAGGGAGAAGAGAAAAATAAATAGACATTAAGAAAATTACATAAGGCAACTAGCCTTTTTGGTAATAAAATTAATCCACACAATCTTGTCTTTATTCTTCTTATTTCCTTCTCTTCTGACACACATCAGATCCTCTTCAATATGGAAAATATCCCATAATCTTAATCCATCTTCTATGGAAAGATTTGACACAATATTGCAATTTATCTTGCCAAATATGCTAGGTCGGCTCAGGAATTCGGTCCGAATTCTCACCAATTCGGTCCGAATTACATTACATCTCATCCTCTGATTTCTCAATTCGGTCCGAATTGATACCAATTTGGTCCGAATTACATGACTGTCATTTGTGTTGATCCGTTTTCTTCACACGAACCTCACGCTACACCATTCGGTCCATACACACACATGTAGACCTCATATATTTCAACACTCCCCCTCAAATTGACATGTACACAGTTGAAAATGTCAACTTGCCAAATTACTCGTTGGGCTTGGTATCCGTGATCGGTTCATTTTCTTATTTTTTAACTTTGATCAACTTTGCTCCTTTTGTTTAGTGCCACGCATTCGATCCAGAGCACGATCTTATGCAGCACTTTCTCACACTCCCCCCTCAAGTGGACATGTACGACTCATCATGTCTCACTTGCTTGGAGTGCTGCACACCGGTACACACCGTCTTTTAAGGCACATACCTTTTATCTTCATTGGCACACACATGCCACCAAGTTCTTCATCCAAACCATCCATGAGTCGCACACACGACGACGACACACACCGCCACATGGATCAAAATCTTCTTTTGGCACGAGTCACACAACTTGTGCTAGACCCTAGCGCCTTGCATCAACCACCTTGCCCGGTCCATGCCTTCTTGGCACGCCCCGCGCACATAAGTCAAGTAATCTTTTACCTCAAGCCACTTTTATCATTCATACACATCACATGAGAGATATTATTTTATTTACTAACCTTATACCAAGTAGATAACTCTTTATCTTTTCCTATCGCATCACATCTCCAACTTTTCATTTTAATGGCTTCGAATCCTTTGACCTGACATGCACTAGACTTGAGCAAACTATGCTTGACTCGTGCATGACTTGATCTTTAACTTCTCAGCCATCTTGTAGAATTCATTTCATGACACGATATCCACTCGACTCAAGCACACTTGTGCTTGACCCGAGTCCTACTCTTGGATTAAGGTCTAAGTCTTGACTCTCCTTGACCACTTGACCCAACTTGGACCATATGACATGACTAGAGCATCTCGTCTCTATTGATCATAATCTCTCATGCTTATTCTTTTGATATCCATCTTGGACACCAAATATTTCTTTCACTTCAACTCTCCCCCTGAGAAGGATATTTGGTGGCTTGCATACTTGATTACAACTCTCGACTTCACATGCCCTCGACTTGAAGACATCTTGCTCCTCTACTCGAAGAACATCTCTTTTCTTGACCCATCATAGGTCACATCTTGATTGGTACCAAAGATCTCTCTCAATTTTGCTCTCCCCCTGAGAGAGATATTTGGTTACATATGCAAATTGCTTATTTTGACCCGATTAGGGCCACCTTGTTAGACCCGACTTGGGCTTCTCGCTAAATCTAGCTTGTGCCCATCTTCTTGACCTTCTGTTCGGACTGAATAGGCATTGGTTCGGACCGAACTGAACCTCAGGTACTAGTTGGACCCGACTTGGACCCTTATACCTGACTCGTTTGAACCATCTTCATGACCCGTCTTGGGCCATCTCCTTAGATCCGGTTTGGACCTTCTTGTTGGACCCGATTTGGGCCCTTTCCTTGGACCCGACTTGGATCATTTCCTTAGACCCGACTTGGACCTCCTTCATAACCCGACTTGGACCTCCTTCATAACCCGACTTGGGCCACCTTCATGACCCGACTTAGGCCATTTGAAGTTCATTGATTGTCGCATTTATCATACCCCAAAACCACAATTTACCACATAAACAAATTATTTCTAAGTAAGTCACCGCAACATTACACCATTAATTGTCTGCTATACTGCAATACACCTATCTGAACCACCATATTTTCCTTTTATTTCAGCACAAAAACAGTCTCCAAACTATGATTTCGGACCAAATTACCTTTAATTCGGACCAAACTCTCTTAATTTCGGACGAAACAACCTCAGTTCGGACCGAATTACCCTGATTTCATACTGAATTCTTTTGATTTTTCACATGATTTGATTTTCAGATGATGCTTGACCCATATGCTAACTTCACAGACAATTATTTTGGTATTCTAGACAGATCATGGTCACACAACCAACCAACATCAAACCTTGTTGATTTTAATCTCCTAGAACATAGAATATGTACCTTATTTTGTTGTGGCTTGACATCTCCTTCTTCTTTATGGCTGTGGTTAGGCTCCAGTCACCGCTCATGAGTCACACAACTCGAGCAAAGTCTCAGCGACAATTTTTTTTTTTTTTTTTCATACATGCATGATACACAATCATAACATAGAAATATTTTTTTTCCTTTCATGATAAACTTTCCAAAAAACATCATGCTCCAAATAATGATTAATCGGTCACAAAACCACTTATGGAAAATGAAACATTACCAAATCCACACAAAGTTTTATTTTTTTTCCGGCAATTTTTTTCTTTCCTTTTTTTTTCTTTTACGTGACAAACAAACACGTTTTTTTTTTCTTCCTTTTTCTTTTTTTTTTCACGGCAAATTTTTGTCTCTTTCCTTCTTTTTCTTTCCATTTTTTTTTCACCATGAAATTTTTTTTTCTTCTCTTTTTTTTTTTCAAGTTTTTTCAAATACCTTCGAACCATGCATTTGTCATCAATCGCTCGACTTGGACGATACCTCCATGACAACTTCATGCAATTCGGTAGCACCTACTTGATGTAGTCGATGCCCCTGCTCGTGCTCCAAAGTCGATGTAGAAAGCTACTCGAACGGTTGCCTATCTCCATGCACCTTTTGGTTGAAGAAACACCCGCTTGCACTTGCCTCGAGTCGTTGTTTGTCTTCCATCGCCTTCGTTTTGTCCTCCCATCTCTGAACCACGCTTTGATACCATGTTAAGAATTCGAGCGTCTACACAGCGGAAGTTGAGTTTTAGGTTCGAGGAGGCACGATCCAAGTGCAACTGCACATGAACCGTGCCCCTTAGGGCTAGTTAGCACGGGGATCTCAGAATAAACAATCACACAAATTTAATACAAGTGACACGAGAATTTAACGAGGTTCAGCACCAATTTAGTGCCTACGTCCTCCACACACACGCACACTCTTTTTATTTATTTTTCTGTAATTTTCTGAGATACATTATTTGAGGGAGAAGAGAAAAATAAATAGACATTAAGAAAATTACATAAGGCAACTAGCCTTTTTGGTAATAAAATTAATCCACACAATCTTGTCTTTATTCTTCTTATTTCCTTCTCTTCTGACACACATCAGATCCTCTTCAATATGGAAAACATCCCATAATCTTAATCCATCTTCTATGGAAAGATTTGACACAATATTGCAATTTATCCTGCAAAATATGCTAGGTCGGCTCAGGAATTCGGTCCGAATTCTCACCAATTCGGTCCGAATTACATTATATCTCATCCTCTGATTTCTCAATTCGGTCCGAATTGATACCAATTCGGTCCGAATTACATGACTGTCATTTGTGTTGATCTATTTTCTTCACACGAACCTCACGCTACACCATTCGGTCCATACACACACATGTAGACCTCATATATTTCAACATAATGTGGGTCAGATCAAATGATTGTTGTAACGGTACACTTGTCAGTTTATGTCAAACTCAGGTCCAGCGGCCCGCTAAGCTATTCACCGACCCGCTAAGCCTCCCAGCAGCCCGTATGACTTTCCAGAGGCCTAGCTACTGAGACTTGAAAGACAACGTAAAACTGGTCTCAGGTTACTTTTCAGGCAACCCGCAGGCCCTGCCAGCAGTCTGTCTGATAACCATACAGAACAACCCTTGATTTTCTATCAGCAGAGTTCTCAGCGGCCCGGTAGCCCTGCTAGCGGCCACTAGGTCTCACGTGCTGAAATCCTATTTCTGGTATCTCCATCAATGGAGTGCATCAGAATCAGTTTTCTTGACCAGTAAGCATGTCCTTTTACCAGAATTAGACTTAAAACAATGGTTTGTAACATTTCTCATCAACTCTCAAGAAGAAAAATTTGCGAAAATCGATAAATCGTAGATCGAGAGTTTCACAAGGACAAAATCGTCACAACAAAGGTGATTATGCCTTAGTAGTACCAATCCTACGAAAAGAAACTCTATGGCTGTGATACTAATATAGGTTTGTGTTAGGAAAAACTATTACTAACCATGATTAATGTATATCTAATAGGGATTAGATATACTATTGCACCGCAAGCCATCACGCATCCGCTGCGCACAACCTCCGTCTCTCTATACGACTGATGCACTACGACCCAGCACCACCTTTCATAATTCTAAGAACCCAACATGTTGTGTTTCTCTTTCATGCTTGGAAAACCATCAAAGTAGAAAAATACTCCCTCTCTTTCTCAGATCTCTCTAGGATTCTGGATCTTTCGGACAGAAATGCTAAGAAATAAAACCCTAGATCTAAATTTATATATAGGCTCCGTCAGTTTCAGCACCGACTAGACCTATTTTTGATTCGCGAGCCAGCGGTTGCTGGACCCTTAGCGGTCCGCTGAAATCACAGAAAATTCTCCGTAACCAACACTTTCCAAATCAACAACAGGAACCCAAGGAGTTAAAATACCTTAAACAGAAAAGCATGCATCCAAATACCAAATAAATGTTCATGGGACAAGCCCACAAAGATCTAACTCTTGTAGCAAAATAAAAAAAAATAAAAAAAACCAGAAAAGTTGAGAAATTTTAAAATAAATCTGAAAAATGTCCTGATTTGACATGGAATAGAGTCCTGAGGATAATAACATTGTTTTAATTAATCCAAGCCCAACCATAAGTACCAGCCCTGCTGATTTATTGTATGTGCACCAAAATGCTACATCTACATAAATTGCTACATCTATAAAAAGGAAATGAAATTCTTTTTGAATGGAATTAAAATGAATAATGTGAGAAGAGTATGGTTACCTGTGGCAATGCATCCAGAACTTCTCTAAGTTTGTCATGCCATTTTCTTCCAGCATATGCGCATAAGTTCCTTAGAATCTTCATAGCCACAACTTTGTACATTAACTCATTTTGCTCTATTTCCCAGGTTGAAACCCCCAGATCAGAGTTAAGAAACTCCAGGGAGAGAAGTTTAATAAGCTTTTGAACAACACTGTAGAACAAGCAGAATATCATGGACTGGATGAATCCAGTACAGAGTGCAATGGAGACGATTAGGATAGTTTGTTATGTCTGTTAGAACAGCTCAGTGGCAGCGTTGTAATTTCGTAGAACTTAAAAACACAGTCTATATATACGACTGGTAGATTGTACATTGTTTCTTGATGAATAAAATCCATTTCATTAGAAATTCTTATATGCTATCAGAGCCGAAAGAGGAGCAAACGCTCCAATTTCAGATCTAATCCTCTCAATTTCCTCTCAAAAAGCTCAAATTGAGCATAATTAGAGTTCAAATTTCAAGCAATGTCGACAACTAGTGGAGTTGCGACTTCCATTTCCTCAAATCGATCCGATCCACCGATCCATTTTGCGCATCAGATCAACACAACATTGAATGGAGACAATTACCTGATTTGGAAACGTCAGGTGATTCCAGTTCTGCGAGGCCATGGCTTAATGGAGCTGGTAGATGGCACGAAGGCACCACCTCAGCAATTCTTGATTGGAGCTGATGGTGCTCAATCGCCAAATCCAGAGTTTGAGAGGTGGTCCAGGCAAGATCAATTGATCTTAGTGTTTAACCCAAAAATATTATGCTAAAATGCATGAAATTATAACCCATTTTATGACAAATAAATCCAAGAAAGCTCAAAAAATCCATGAAAAATACCAAACCAACTCCAAAAATTCCCAAAAATTACCCAAAAATTCCCCATGAATTATGATGAATTATCATGGTTCCAAAACCCAAAAATTATCTATAGAAACCCCAAAATTCACAAAGAAACCCCAAAACTCCTCAAAATTATCAAAAATAAATCCATGAGAAATTCTCCAAAATTGTTTAAACCATTAAATTCCTCATATTTTTCTGAGTCTACACACAAAATTTCATCTGAAAATACCCAAGGAAAGGCCTTTAAATGATTTTATTTTGATTGGACAACAAATATATATAAATGAAATTATGGAAATTATGGAAATGGACGGAAAATCCCAGAAAAATCGATGGATTTTGGCGCGTGCAGCCAGTTGCAGGGGATCCGGAGGGGAGGAAGAGTCGCTGCGCTTATAAAAATTACCACACCTTTGATCGTTTTGGCTACACCTGGCTCATGCGCCGAAAGTAGCTGTTGTCTCCGCTGGCTCATTGGTTCACAGAAGAACAGGTGCACGTGTCTCACCCAGTCTCATTTAACCCGACAGGTGGGACCCAGGCGAAGAGCTCGTCTTCTTCCCTGGGTTAAAGATGAAAGTCTTGCGTTTTACCGCGCGACGCCGGGTGAATAGGTGAAACCAGGTGCTTCTCGACGACGTGGCAGCTTCCTTGTCCACAAATAGCAAAACCAGCCTCTCTCGCCTACGGTTTCGCGAAACCAAACCCTAGGCGCAGCTGAAGATCGACCGTTGGATGAAAATGGAAGGCGTGGATGCTATCGGGCCATGAAGGCGTTGCCCTAATTTCGTCCTATATATACCTCAAATTGGAGCAACAGAGGAGGAGGAGACGACAGCCACATAGGGTATTAGGTTTAGATTTTAAATTAAGTGCCATTTAGTAAAGAGAGAGATAGGCATTTGTTCGAACAGTGGGAAAGAAGAGAAAGGAGGTAGAAGTTTTACTTTGTTTGCTTGTAATTGAGCATTTGGAAATGAAATAAAGATATTGGAATGACTAATTGAATTAGAAATAGTTTCTGCCCTTTTCTCCTTTTCTCTTTTCTTTCATTTTTTTTTTCAATTATATTTGGGTGCAAGCTTTGTCTGAATATTCTTCAGATTTAGCTCAGTTCCACTGCGATTGGGGTCTCCTCAATCCTGATTCTTTACCTCAATTGGAGTATCTCCAGTCTGGGTGGCATCTCTCCTATCTAATGGTCACGGCCATAGTGGAAGAGGGTTTGATAATCAAGCCATAGAGAGGAGAGATGCTGTCAAAATCTGGACAGAACTCTATAGGGCAGTGTGTAACAAGCTTCATAGAGAAATAACTGTATCAATAAACATATACCCAAGTTTGACCAGAAGTGAATGAGTGGAAAATGTGCTTTTATTTGGACTAAATTGCAAAAAATGTTTATGAACAGCATGAGTTATACCCCTTGGACAGTATGGAATGAAATTTTCCATTTCTATAGTTTTCAGAGATTTTATGCGAATTTCTAAGGGCAGCAAGGGCATTTTCTGAAATAAAAGTGTTATTTCTCATTTTTCTGGACTTTTATGTAAAAATACTTATACGGAGAAATCATAGATATGTTGTTAGAAGATTCTGCAAATTTTCATGGTTTTTGGATTAGTATAAAGAGGTTTTCTCATTTGATGATTAATTAAACAGAAAATGCATTATGAACAAGTGCTTTGCATAAAATTTCATTAAGTACGTTTAATTGTCTTAAATAGTTATCTTATGCATGTTTTGACTATTGCAACTCATTTTACTGCATCTTGACAAGCCAAATTAAGAATCACCCACAAGCAGTGAAGGGATGAGATGAAATCAAAATCTGAAAAACTGTGAAAAGTATATTGAAGCTTGCTTTTGTGATCTGTATGAATTTAAGCATCAAAAACATATCCATTTAAACCTATATCGAGTACTAAATCAAACTAAGTTGCTGTAATCCCACCTACATGTGACTTAGGAAATTGAACAAAACAACAAAAGTTTGTAACCCCTGCCCTTGTGTCACTCCCATCAAATTGGGATGTTTTAAAACAAAATAAAGTCATAGATCAACTATATTCAAACTCCTGAAGCGATTCAAGCAATTGCTGGCACGAGAAAAGCTCTCTGTGGGCCCTACAGCAAAAGCTCAACTCAGTTTAAGTTGGAAGCCGTGGTGCCTCAGTCGAACGCACCTTCCTCCAGACTCCTCCACTCTAAATTAACTTCACAATCATTCTCCATATCCCCTTTCGAGTACAGAAAACCTACTGCTGGCAGAAATGGAACGCCAGAGAGCTTCGAAGCCATTAATGGCTTCCCGAGTCTTCTCAGGTGCCACGTGGGGATACAAGCTGTCCCAGTCCAAGTAAAGCCTACCAACACCTTCCTCTCACTCCCACGATCCGAAAGCACCTAGTCTCGACTGCTGAGGTGGCCGGAGCTGCCGCAATGTCATCGGAGAAGAAATAGGGGTTTAACTGCAAAAAGACCATCCTCGACGGAGGGAGGAACGTTTAAACGCGATCTGTCGCGAATCTTCTGTGGCTACTTTCGTGTGGCAGGTTACGCTACTCATTACATAAAGCCCAGAGCAGAGTCAGCCCAGTCAACGCCTACGTGGACCAATCAGAAAATTCTAAATCACTAAAAACTTCGAAAATTCATTAAAAATAGTAGGCAACTCAGAAAAATTCAAATAAAATATCCATAAAATCCTAAAAATCTGTAGAATCTAGATTCACTGATATTTTAATATAAAATTATACCAAATTGTGCCTCTTTTATATTTTCAAAGTATTTTCTAATTAAAATTGAGTTTTATAAATTGTTAAAACTTCAAAAATTCACCAAAATTAGTAGGAACCTCAGAAAAATCCAAATAAACTATCCAAAAATTTCTAAAAATCTAAATAAACTAAATCCAATATTATTTTCATATGCTATTTTGTCAAAATAAATAGTTTCTTATTTTTGAAGTATTTTTCTTATAAAAATCTAATTTTATAAATCCTAGAAATTTTAATAAATTTTCTAAGTAATTTTATCACTTTCTTGTTAAGTATAATCAAAATTTAAAGATAAATTTGGTAATATTTAGAAATTTTCCTTTTATTTTAGATAATATAAGAAATAAAAATAAATAATAATAATAATTATAATAAATCATAAATAAATCATCAAATAATAAAAAATATCATTATGAATATTAAATAATAAATAAATCCCAATATGATAAATAAATAAATAGTAAATAAATTTTAAACAATAAAGAGTAAATGATTAAGTGATAAATGAACAAGTTATTACAAATAAGTCTTAAATTGTAAATAATAAGTAACTTAATAATCATACATAAACAATAAATCATAAATGTTAAATAAATCATAAATATTAAATAAATAAATCATAAAATAAATAATGAACACATAATTCAATAAATGAAGGAATGAATAGTAGATAACTAATAAATAAATTAATTAATAAACGACATAAAATATAATTAGATAAATCACATTAAATGAGACTAAATCAAGTTAAACTCAAATCAAGTGTAATTTAAATGAAATAAATCTCTCTAAATCAAATCAAGCTAAATTAAATCAAATCAAGCCAAATTAAATCAAATCCTATCAAGTTGGATCAAATCAAATCAAATGAAATTGAAATTCCTTTGTTCTCACAAGCCCTTAAATGGCCGAGAATCCCAAGACCTTTTGTTCTCACAAGCCCCTAAATGGCCGAGAATCCCAAAACCTTTTGTTCTCACAAGCCCCTAAATGGCCGAGAACTCCAAATTCTCTTATTCTCTCAAGCCCCTAAATGGCCGAGAATCCAAAATTCTCTTATTCTCTCAAGCCCCTAAATGGCCGAGAATCCAAAATCCTTTGTTCTCATAAGCCCCTAAATGGCCGAGAATCCCAAATCCTTTGTTCTCTCAAGCCCCTAAATGGCCGAGAACTCCAAATTCTCTTATTCTCTCAAGCCCCTAAATGGCCGAGAATCCAAAATCCTTTGTTCTCATAAGCCCCTAAATGGCCGAGAATCTCAAATCCTTTGTTCTCACAAGCCCCTAAATGGCCGAGAATTTCAAATCCCTTTGTTTTCACAAGCCCCTAAATGGCCGAAAACCGATTCTTTGAGCCCCCAAATGGCCCAGGACCATGAAATCAAATCACCTTCCTAGTAAAAATGCATATATAAATTTCAAAATAAGTGGTTTTAGCTTTAGTTTTAGCTTTGGTTTTAGGCATTCTTAAAATTTGGTATTCTTAGTTTTAGATGCATTTTAAGATCTTCAATTGGGCCCCGTCAATTAGGTCTGGTGCCATCAATTGAATCCAGCCTAAACCCCAAAATAAATAAACCACTTATACCTTCAATTGGGCCCCGTCAATTAGGTCTGGTGCCATCAATTGAATCCAGCCTAAACCCCAAAATAAATAAACCACTTATACCTTCAATTGCGTCCCGTCAATGAGGTCTGGTGCCTCAATTGAACCCTGAAAATAAACTTCTTGTTAAAATACCAAAAATCACCTGAAAGACGGTTTTTCTAGCCTATTACATTTAATTCCTCGAATCTCTTAATCAGAGGTTCTCGTGGGAAACCACGGGGTAATTAACAATAGGGGCTTGCGCCTATTGGAAAGAAAGGATCCACAAATTAATAAACCCTTACGATAATGGATTTTAGTCGATGTTCTCTGGTCGTTAAGAGGCATCAGCACTCGAACCCAGGCTCGTGAGGGGTGAATCTAAGGCTTATTCTCGTTCTTGAGGAAACCCAATCATTCTTCGAGAAATGACGAAAAAGTCCCCACAGATTCTCTGGCACGCCCGGTGGGACCTCTTTCTCCTCTCATCTTTGAGATTTGAGGGATTAAATGTATAAGGCTAGGAAATTATTTTGTAAATATTAAAATATTAAATAAACATTGCTAACCATAACATTTCGAGGTGTTCTCTTGCAGGAGATGGCGTTTACACCAGTTGACATGAGCAAGCCTTCAGGAATGTTCAGGATTGGCGGAGTACCGATCGTTTACCAACATGAGTTCATGTATGGGGCTATGCCGTATGGGCACTCTTTTGTGCCTATTGTGCAAGTGAAGGATGGGAGCTTTCAACTTGCTCACGTTGTTGAAGAGCCTCAAGTGGAACCATTGGTGATTTCAAGGGTTCCTGAAAATCCTACTCCTATTGAGGTCGGTATTGAAGAGGGGGAATGGGCCCTTGTGCCTCAAAAGAGGGCCCACCCAAGCTCAACATCTTCCCACAAGAGGCACCGACGCCGTCATTATCCTCAAAAGAATGCAACAGTGAGAAAAGTGTATGTGCCAGTCTCCCAAGGCACAAGAACTATCAAGAAAGTACAGAGAGCGTATAAGAATGAGTTGGAGGTAAGGCCTAACCTCCCAGTCAGCAATCCATTTGCGCCTCTTAGGTTGGTTCGGAAGAACTCTCCTAAGGCCGTATTGAAAACAATGGAGGAATTTCCTCCTGAATATCAGGTCCAGTTCCGGGGCAGAAATCCTCAAAGGAGGCAGTCGGTTAAGGAAAGGCTTACGTTTCCCCGTGTACCAGTCCATGAAAGATTGGGACCAAAAGGGCAAAGGAGAGAATCAACCCCCGTGAAGGAGAGACTGGGGCAGAAAGGAAGTGGAAGAGCTATTACTCCTGTAAAGGAACGTTTAGGACCTTTGAGGAATGAAAAGAGGCCCAAGAAAATGTGGGTACCCAAGGTTGAAACTCGTTTGGTTGTTGAAGTGGCTAATCAAGAGTCACAAAACAAAAGGAGGCGCTTAGTTTGGCGTGAGAAAGAGCCGGTGGTTCATGCCTATGTGAACATGATTAGAACAAGTGGAGAAAATGAGATGCATGCCTTTGTAAATATGGCCGGTGACGAAGAAGTCATTTTGACCAAAAAGGATGGCAAAGATAAGAAAGATCACACGTCTTCAAGTCACAATATTCCCCAAGGAGAAGAGGTGCTAATTGAGAGCGCTCAAGAAAGTGATGATGATAAAAATCGATGGATGGAAGGGAAGGATACTCGATTGATGAGTATATTGGAGAAAAATGAAAGGAAGATGTCTCAACTAATGGATGAAAGAGAGAAAGATAAGGAATTGCTTAAGAAAATGTATAAACTTTTGGAAAAGAAGAATTTGCTCGGAGAGCTTGAGAAAGAATACTCCTCCTCTTCAGAAGAAGAGAACAAACATAAGAAAAAAGCTTCAAAAGAAAGGAAGAATAGGAATAAATATGGGTCTTCTGATGAAGAAGAAGAAAGAGGCAAGAAGAAGATGGTAAAAGAAAGAAAGAGTAAGAACAGATATGAGACTTCTGATGAAGAAGAGGAGAAAAGTAAGAGAAAATCATCCAAAACAAAGAAAAATAAAATCAAGTATGAGTCTTCAGAAGAAGAAGAAGAAAGAGGGTACAAAAGGCATTCCAAAGAAAAGAGGAGCAAGCCTAAATATGAGTCCGAAGAAGATGAGGTTCCTGGGGCGCGATCTCGGACAGGGGCAAGAAAATCAGAACCGACCAAGCAAATCATTCAAGATATGATAAATCAGCAGCTCCAAGCATCAGGAGCGGGCCGTTTGGTTAACATTCGAAAGAGGTGTGGAAGGCCTTACCCAAGAGAATACGAGCAAATTGCTTATCCTTCTAATTACCAAGTGCCAAAGTTCAATCTCTTTGATGGCACAGGAAAAGAGGGTATTACTCCTGATCAACATTTGGTGCAGTTTAGGAATGCGTGTGGCAATACCTCTTGTGATGAAGCTCTCCTGTTTAGGCAATTCTCTCAAAGTTTGACAGGTGCCGCATTTGAATGGTACTCTTCCCTTGAAAATGATTCAATTGAAACATGGGATGAAATGGAAGAGATATTTAGATCTAAGTTTGCTATGGTGACCCAAAGAATTAGTATGGCCGACCTAGCTTCTGAAAAGCCAAAACAAGGAGAGAAAGCACTGGATTACATCAATCGGTGGAGGAACATGAATATAAGGTGCACGCACCAGATGCCCGAAGCGGAGGCCGTAGAGTTTTTGATAAGAAATTTGGATGATTGGATTCGGAGGCCGTTATCTGGAAGTGACATTTATACCTATGAAGATCTTGTGACTCGTGTGGCGCGAGTAGTGCATATTGGGCCACCTAGAGAGGCCCGATTCAACAATAATAGAAATGATCAAGGCAATAGAACGCAAGGTCCTCTTAAGATAGCCGGGGCCAATGAAGCTTCCACTAATCGAGATGGTGGTTTTAAAGGAAATAAAAACAACAATAGTGGTGGAAATAGTGGAAGTACTTGGATTCGAACACCTTTGAATGAGCGCTTGAGTAAGCCCTATTCATTCAAGAAAGAAAAGACGGCGGCCTTGCTCAAACAAGTGTTGGAGGGGAAGGCTATAGAGTTGCCTATTTGCAAAAGGCCGGAAGAGCAAAATAAGGTGAATGACCCAACTTATTGTGCTTACCATAGGGTCTTGGGGCACCCTGTTGGAGATTGCTATGTCTTTAAAGATATCCTCGAGAGGATGATCAAGGAAGGGGACCTTATTATACCCCAAAGTTTCAAGCAAGAACCAGCTCCTCATGCTCAAGCCAATGCGATATTTCAAAAGAGGAATGAAAAGCGTAATGTGGAATGCAATGCCATTATAGTGGTAACTGAAGAATCTGATCATGAAGAGTGCCAAGTGCAAAAGCTAGTGAAGCAAATTAATCAAGAAGAAACAAAAAGAGAAGAATTAAAGGGGACAGGAAAAGGAGAAGAACTTGTCGTTTATTATTATGATTCTGAGGAAGAAGAAGATGATGTGTTGTATCAAGGTCTTTTTGCCAAAGGCATGTTTGAAGAAAAAGAGTGTCACCTAAACCTTCGGTCTGGCACCAACATCCCTGAAAGGCAAGCGCCCAAGGAGAATGAAAAGGTGAAAGGTAAAGGCAAAGGGCAAGAAACCGTTGAAGAGCCGGGGCCAAGTCAAAAGGCAAAAGAAACTGTTGGAGAATACAACATTTTGGCTCATTTGAGACGCACCCCTGCACTGATCAGTGTATTTGAGGCGTTGATGATGTCGAAAGAGCTTAGAGACACAATGATGGAGGTGTTGCAAGAACCCGAGAAGTTCCAAGCTTATTTGGCGGAAAAGCATATGACTGAGGCCCTTTATGTGGAGCCCAAAAGTCAGATTACATTCACAGATGTGGACCTAATGATGGGAAAGGCCCAGCATAATCAACCACTCTATATTACAGGCAAAACCAATGGAAATCAACTAAGCCGAATGTTGGTGGATCCAGGCTCCTCCATTAACATCTTGCCTCTGAGATCATTGAATCAATTGGCTTTGGGAGGAAGGCGTCTTTTGGATGAGAACGTCTATATTCATGGATTCAACCAAAACTCTGAACGAGCATTGGGATCAATCACTCTTCTTATGAAGTTTGGAGAGCTCGAAACCTTGGTCAAATTTTATGTAATCGATGCCGATACATCATATAAGGCTTTGTTAGGAAGACCATGGTTGCATGAGAATTACCTTGTGCCATCCACCCTCCACCAATGTGTCAAATACATACATGACGGTGAGCAAAAGACAATCAAGGGAGATCCACAATATTATGGGGCACATGAAGTGGAGTTAGAAGAAATTGAGCGGTTTTATGCCCCAACTTCACAAAGGAGTACCTCTCCCCGAATGAGATGGCGAGCTGAAGGAGAAAATGAGGATGACAATGAAAGAGTAATCCTGAAAGGAAGGGCCAAAACCTCATGTGCTGTCAAGACTCCGCTCTATATAAAAGATGAAGAAGAGAATCGAAGTGGAAATCCTTGCGGGGCGAGTGATAAGGATCAAAAGCAAAGAAATGTGATCTATGCATATGATACTGACTCTGACGAGGGGTTTGGTAGAAGTGAAGACTCAATGGCTATAGAGCAAATCCCACTGGGTTATTTTAAAGAGCTTACCCCGAGAGAGGTGAATCAAATAAAATATTTGGAAACTTTTTATGTTCCTCCTAAAGTGGAGAAAGTTCAAAAGAGGATGGTGTTTCATAAAGGAATTCTATTCTATAAGGCTGAAAGTGTGGAGCCATCAGATGGGGCAGCTTGCTCTGACGATTGGGAGAAGTGGCTAGAGGAAGAAGACGATGAGTGCGAAAGAATAGAGGTGATGGGTCACTATAACAGGAAGTTGATAAGTCTGTTTCAAAAGGCCCGTTGTTTGGAGCCAATTTCGAGGCGAAGTGCGAAGGCATTTCAAGAATTATGGAGTGAGAAATCTATGTGGGTCAAAGGACTGGATGGAAAGCTCAAAAAGACCAAAGGGCTAGGTTTTCAAGTGCCTCAAGAAGAAGTCTTATTCGTTGAGTGTCACATGGTGGGTATAACGCCCATTGAGTCGCGACCCGAAGAAGAAGAAGAAGAGTTCATACAGGTTGCGAAGAATGCTCCTCGAGAATTAGAGGAAGGAGGTCAAAACACAATTGACGAACTTTTGGAAATAGATTTGGGTACCAAGGATGATCCAAGGCCAACATTCATAAGTGCATCGCTTCCCTTGGAAAAACAAGAGCAATTGAAGGCACTTTTGATGGAATATAAAGATTGTTTTGCATGGAACTACACCGAAATGCCCGGTCTTGATCCCAGTCTAGCTTCTCACAAATTGAAGATAGATCCCAGTGTGAAACCTGTTAAGCAAGCCCCAAGGCGCATGCGAGTCGAGCTTGAAGAGAAAGTTATTGAAGAAGTGAAGAAGTTGATTGACGCGGGTTTCATTAGGGAGGAAGAAAATCCTATTTGGGTTGCCAACATTGTGCCGGTGAAGAAGAAAAATGGTCAGATTCGAGTGTGTGTGGATTTTAGAGACTTGAATAAGGCATGCCCAAAAGATGACTTTCCATTGCCTGTGACTGAGCTGATAGTTGACTACACGTCTTCTTTCGTGGTGTATTCCTTCATGGATGGGTCATCAGGCTATAATCAGATTCCTATGGATGAAGAAGACCAAAGGCACACATCCTTTCGAACGCCAATAGGCATCTTTTGTTACAAGGTAATGCCGTTTGGATTGAAAAATGCAGGGGCGACTTACCAAAGGGCAATGACCAAGATATTTGATGATTTAATTCACAAGATAGTCGAGTGTTATGTGGATGACCTGGTAGTTAAGGCCCGATCAATTGATGAACACTTTGAACACTTAAGAGTTGTGTTTGAAAGATTAAGGAAATATTCTTTGAAGATGAACCCTCTGAAGTGTGCATTTATGGTATCTTCAGGAAAGTTTCTAGGGTTCGTGGTAAGGCACAGGGGCATTGAAATTGACCCCGCGAAGATCAAGGCAATTAGAGAAATGCCTCCCCCAAAGACTCTCAAGCAACTCCGCTCTCTGCAGGGGCAGTTGGCTTACGTCAGGAGGTTTATTGCTAATCTTTCTGGAAGAATTAAGCCGTTCACTCACCTGACCAAGAAAGATGTACCTTTCAAATGGGATGCAAAGTGTCAAAAAGCTTTCGAGGACATAAAAGAGTACCTCCTGAAACCACCTGTCCTCGCTGCACCCATTCAAGGAAAGCCATTGATCCTCTATACCACAGCCTTGGATGGATCTCTGGGTGCACTTTTGGCTCAAGAGAACGAAGAAGGGAAAGAGAATGCTCTATATTACTTGAGTCGCATGTTGGTTGGGGCCGAGCAATCATATAGTCCAATTGAAAAGCATTGCCTAGCTTTGGTATTTGCCACGAAGAAGCTAAGGCATTACATGCTGTCCCACAAGGTCACATTGATATCAAAAGTGGATCCGTTAAAGTATTTGATGACTAGGCCCATGTTAACGGGAAGGTTGGCAAGGTGGGCCATTGCTCTCATGGAGTTTGATATTACTTATGCCCCTCAAAAGGCTATAAAAGGGCAAGCGATGGCCGATTTTCTGGCAGCACATCCTGTCCCCGATGACTCCCCTTTGAATTGCGAGTTTCCAGATGAACAAAGCCTATGTTTGGAGGAAAAAGAAGCAGGTTGGGTAATGTTCTTTGATGGATCATCCGCTATACAACCTTCTAAGAGGCCCGAGCTACCTCGAGTTCGAGCGGGAGTGGGTTTGGTTTTTGTTACACCTCAAGGAGGTATCCTTCGCCACTCGATAGCATTGACTGAGCCATGCACAAACAATGAGGCGGAATATGAGGCATTGATTGTTGGATTGGAGCTGGCAATTGGCATGAATATAAAAGAAATGAAAGTGTGTGGAGATTCCCAATTGATTCTTAATCAAGTTGAAGGAATATTTGATGTGAAAAAGCCTGAATTAGTGAAATATCATGAAAGAGCTCAAGAATTAATGGCCAAATTCTCAAAGATCACTTTTGAAAAGGTGTCGAGGGCTTCCAATGGCATGGCTGATGCTTTGGCTCGAGTAGCTACTCAGTTGAGCAAGCCTGATGGGGAGGAAGTGCAAATCATCATAAGAAATCGACGATCCCTTGCACCTTATCTATTGGAAATTGAAAAGGAAATGAATGCCAATCTTTTTGTGGATTTGGAGGAATGGGAAGCGGACTTGCTGATGGACCCAGATGAAACCATGGAGGTAGAAATAGATGAAAAGGAGGATTGGAGAAAACCTTTTGTGGATTACTTCAAGTATCAAATTCTCCCTACAGAAAAGGCCGAAAGAGAACAATTGAGGCGAAGGATTCTTCGATATGTTTATGTGAATGACACGTTGTATAGACGGTCTTATGATCAATTGTGGTTGAAATGTGTGTCATATGACGAAGCTCAAAGGATTGTGAAAGAAGTGCATTCGGGTTTTTGTGGAGCTCATCAATCTGGGCCTAAAATGAGACTGCATATCAAGAGGATGGGATATTATTGGCCAACCATGATTGTGGATTGCGAAAATCAAGCAAAGAAGTGCCACATGTGTCAGGTACACGGTGATTTCATACATCAACATCCTAATCCGTTACATCCAACGGTGGCTTCTTGGCCGTTTGATATGTGGGGAATGGATGTGATCGGACTCATTGATCCACCGTCTTCAAAAGGACATAAGTTTATTTTGGCCATCACCGATTATTTCTCTAAATGGGCCGAAGCGGTTCCTTTGAAAGAAGTGAGAAGCAAAGATGTTATTCAGTTTCTCAAGAATCATGTGTTATACCGTTTTGGTACACCAAGGGAGATCACATCTGATAATGGCACCGCTTTTAAGAGTGGCGAGATCTATGCTTTTGCCAGGCAGCACAAGATAAAGTGGAAATATTCTTCTATTTACAATCCAAGGGCTAATGGACTAGCAGAGGCTTTCAACAAGGTCTTGATTAAACTCTTGAGGAAAACGGTGGGAAACAATCATAGAAATTGGGATGAAAAACTCCAAGAAGCGCTTTGGGCGTATCGCACGACCTATAGAACCCCTACTCAAGCAACTCCCTACTCATTAGCATTTGGGACGGAAGCGGTGTTGCCATTGGAAATCGAATTACCATCTCTCAGGGTAGCCATGCATGCAGGTTTACCTATGGATAAGCGGGCTCGCTTAAGGCTCGAAGAATTGGATGCCATGGATGAGAAGAGGTTAATGGCTCAACAAAGTCTGGAGCTGTATAGAACACAAATGACCAAAGCCTATGATAAAATGGTAAGGCCTCGTGCTTTTAAAGAAGGAGATTTGGTGTTGGTCCTACGAAGGCCCATCTTGGGGCGACATCATGGTCCAAAATTTGCCCCAAACTGGGAAGGGCCTTACATCATTAAAGAGGTGTATGAAGGAGGGTCCTACAAACTGGTGGACAAGGAAGGAAAGTGTGCAATTCCACCAATCAATGGCCGGTACTTGAAGAAGTACTACACATGAGAATGTTCTATTATAAAAAAAATTTATTAAAAATAAATATATGTACTAAGCCTAATAAAGTCTAACCCCATACATCCAAAACTCTCATAATACCCTAAAAAAAAAAAAAAAAAAAAAAAAAAAAAAAAAAAAAAAAAAAAGGGCTTCTTATAAACCTTAGCCAATAAATTTCCAACAAAATCCAAAATTCCACCATAAATAAATCTAGTTTCCAAAATAAACCCAAAATATTAGCCAATAAAAGGGGCAAGTTTTTGAAAAGAGACTTGCCCCGCTTTTGTGAAAATTTACCCTTATGTCATAATCCGCGGTCGATGATGAGACTTTCGAGTCTTGGAGAACGCGAAGCCGTGTCGAGGAAAGCCTTAGTGGTATTCCAAAACACCTATGCCTAATGAAGATTAAGCCTGTGTGGCGTCTGAAGGCATTAAGGCACCGCCCTATGAAGCTATCTGAGGGCACCAAACCCCACATCAATCACGCCCATGCGTATCAATGCCAATTGAGTGCCATTATGATGAGTGCTTATACCTAATGAGAGGGTGAGTATGAGCGGGTGAGGAAAATAAAAGGGTGACTTGCCTTTTATGGCCCCATAAGTCATTCCTTCCACCAAAATGTTCTCAACTCCACAGAATCCACCAGCCAAAATATAGTATAGGAATTTTCTTTTACAGGTTACGACTTATGATGGAATTTTGTGACTCTTGAAGGGGTGAAATTGTCAATTGCCTGGATAAAGATGCAAGGAAGGCCAAAACGCTCAAGGCTGATGTCAGAAGAGAAGTGAAATGGAAGTTGGAAGCAAAGTCCATATCTAAACCCGAGGAAATACAGGTGTGGGCCAAACTCCCTCAGCCTAAATCGTGGTGCGGATAATTCCAAGCAAACAAACATAAAATGTGGGCCAAAATACCCACCCAAATTGAAGAAAAGTGTGTGAAATTCATGGAAAAGCTTTGAACATGGAAAGTTGACCAAGCACAAGTTCGACGGGTACTGAAGGAATGGAACCCCATAATCCAAGAAGAATGAGTCAAGAAAACGGTCAAGAGAAACCACTAGAATCGCTTGTTCCCATTTTAGAATTGTCACAAGCAATTCTAGTGGGGGGCATTTGTTTAACCCAAAAATATTATGCTAAAATGCATGAAATTATAACCCATTTTATGACAAATAAATCCAAGAAAGCTCAAAAAATCCATGAAAAATACCAAACCAACTCCAAAAATTCCCAAAAATTACCAAAAAATTCCCCATGAATTATGATGAATTATCATGGTTCCAAAACCCAAAAATTATCTACAGAAACCCCAAAATTCACAAAGAAACCCCAAAACTCCTCAAAATTATCAAAAATAAATCCATGAGAAATTCTCCAAAATTGTTTAAACCATTAAATTCCTCATATTTTTCTGAGTCTACACACAAAATTTCATCTGAAAATACCCAAGGAAAGGCCTTTAAATGATTTTATTTTGATTGGACAACAAATATATATAAATGAAATTATGGAAATTATGGAAATGGACGGAAAATCCCAGAAAAATCGATGGATTTTGGCGCGTGCAGCCAGTTGCAGGGGATCCGGAGGGGAGGAAGAGTCGCTGCGCTTATAAAAATTACCACACCTTTGATCGTTTTGGCTACACCTGGCTCATGCGCCGAAAGTAGCTGTTGTCTCCGCTGGCTCATTGGTTCACAGAAGAACAGGTGCACGTGTCTCACCCAGTCTCATTTAACCCGACAGGTGGGACCCAGGCGAAGAGCTCGTCTTCTTCCCTGGGTTAAAGATGAAAGTCTTGCGTTTTACCGCGCGACGCCGGGTGAATAGGTGAAACCAGGTGCTTCTCGACGACGTGGCAGCTTCCTTGTCCACAAATAGCAAAACCAGCCTCTCTCGCCTACGGTTTCGCGAAACCAAACCCTAGGCGCAGCTGAAGATCGACCGTTGGATGAAAATGGAAGGCGTGGATGCTATCGGGCCATGAAGGCGTTGCCCTAATTTCGTCCTATATATACCTCAAATTGGAGCAACAGAGGAGGAGGAGACGACAGCCACATAGGGTATTAGGTTTAGATTTTAAATTAAGTGCCATTTAGTAAAGAGAGAGATAGGCATTTGTTCGAACAGTGGGAAAGAAGAGAAAGGAGGTAGAAGTTTTACTTTGTTTGCTTGTAATTGAGCATTTGGAAATGAAATAAAGATATTGGAATGACTAATTGAATTAGAAATAGTTTCTGCCCTTTTCTCCTTTTCTCTTTTCTTTCATTTTTTTTTTCAATTATATTTGGGTGCAAGCTTTGTCTGAATATTCTTCAGATTTAGCTCAGTTCCACTGCGATTGGGGTCTCCTCAATCCTGATTCTTTACCTCAATTGGAGTATCTCCAGTCTGGGTGGCATCTCTCCTATCTAATGGTCACGGCCATAGTGGAAGAGGGTTTGATAATCAAGCCATAGAGAGGAGAGATGCTGTCAAAATCTGGACAGAACTCTATAGGGCAGTGTGTAACAAGCTTCATAGAGAAATAACTGTATCAATAAACATATACCCAAGTTTGACCAGAAGTGAATGAGTGGAAAATGTGCTTTTATTTGGACTAAATTGCAAAAAATGTTTATGAACAGCATGAGTTATACCCCTTGGACAGTATGGAATGAAATTTTCCATTTCTATAGTTTTCAGAGATTTTATGCGAATTTCTAAGGGCAGCAAGGGCATTTTCTGAAATAAAAGTGTTATTTCTCATTTTTCTGGACTTTTATGTAAAAATACTTATACGGAGAAATCATAGATATGTTGTTAGAAGATTCTGCAAATTTTCATGGTTTTTGGATTAGTATAAAGAGGTTTTCTCATTTGATGATTAATTAAACAGAAAATGCATTATGAACAAGTGCTTTGCATAAAATTTCATTAAGTACGTTTAATTGTCTTAAATAGTTATCTTATGCATGTTTTGACTATTGCAACTCATTTTACTGCATCTTGACAAGCCAAATTAAGAATCACCCACAAGCAGTGAAGGGATGAGATGAAATCAAAATCTGAAAAACTGTGAAAAGTATATTGAAGCTTGCTTTTGTGATCTGTATGAATTTAAGCATCAAAAACATATCCATTTAAACCTATATCGAGTACTAAATCAAACTAAGTTGCTGTAATCCCACCTACATGTGACTTAGGAAATTGAACAAAACAACAAAAGTTTGTAACCCCTGCCCTTGTGTCACTCCCATCAAATTGGGATGTTTTAAAACAAAATAAAGTCATAGATCAACTATATTCAAACTCCTGAAGCGATTCAAGCAATTGCTGGCACGAGAAAAGCTCTCTGTGGGCCCTACAGCAAAAGCTCAACTCAGTTTAAGTTGGAAGCCGTGGTGCCTCAGTCGAACGCACCTTCCTCCAGACTCCTCCACTCTAAATTAACTTCACAATCATTCTCCATATCCCCTTTCGAGTACAGAAAACCTACTGCTGGCAGAAATGGAACGCCAGAGAGCTTCGAAGCCATTAATGGCTTCCCGAGTCTTCTCAGGTGCCACGTGGGGATACAAGCTGTCCCAGTCCAAGTAAAGCCTACCAACACCTTCCTCTCACTCCCACGATCCGAAAGCACCTAGTCTCGACTGCTGAGGTGGCCGGAGCTGCCGCAATGTCATCGGAGAAGAAATAGGGGTTTAACTGCAAAAAGACCATCCTCGACGGAGGGAGGAACGTTTAAACGCGATCTGTCGCGGATCTTCTGTGGCTACTTTCGTGTGGCAGGTTACGCTACTCATTACATAAAGCCCAGAGCAGAGTCAGCCCAGTCAACGCCTACGTGGACCAATCAGAAAATTCTAAATCACTAAAAACTTCGAAAATTCATTAAAAATAGTAGGCAACTCAGAAAAATTCAAATAAAATATCCATAAAATCCTAAAAATCTGTAGAATCTAGATTCACTGATATTTTAATATAAAATTATACCAAATTGTGCCTCTTTTATATTTTCAAAGTATTTTCTAATTAAAATTGAGTTTTATAAATTGTTAAAACTTCAAAAATTCACCAAAATTAGTAGGAACCTCAGAAAAATCCAAATAAACTATCCAAAAATTTCTAAAAATCTAAATAAACTAAATCCAATATTATTTTCATATGCTATTTTGTCAAAATAAATAGTTTCTTATTTTTGAAGTATTTTTCTTATAAAAATCTAATTTTATAAATCCTAGAAATTTTAATAAATTTTCTAAGTAATTTTATCACTTTCTTGTTAAGTATAATCAAAATTTAAAGATAAATTTGGTAATATTTAGAAATTTTCCTTTTATTTTAGATAATATAAGAAATAAAAATAAATAATAATAATAATTATAATAAATCATAAATAAATCATCAAATAATAAAAAATATCATTATGAATATTAAATAATAAATAAATCCCAATATGATAAATAAATAAATAGTAAATAAATTTTAAACAATAAAGAGTAAATGATTAAGTGATAAATGAACAAGTTATTACAAATAAGTCTTAAATTGTAAATAATAAGTAACTTAATAATCATACATAAACAATAAATCATAAATGTTAAATAAATCATAAATATTAAATAAATAAATCATAAAATAAATAATGAACACATAATTCAATAAATGAAGGAATGAATAGTAGATAACTAATAAATAAATTAATTAATAAACGACATAAAATATAATTAGATAAATCACATTAAATGAGACTAAATCAAGTTAAACTCAAATCAAGTGTAATTTAAATGAAATAAATCTCTCTAAATCAAATCAAGCTAAATTAAATCAAATCAAGCCAAATTAAATCAAATCCTATCAAGTTGGATCAAATCAAATCAAATGAAATTGAAATTCCTTTGTTCTCACAAGCCCTTAAATGGCCGAGAATCCCAAGACCTTTTGTTCTCACAAGCCCCTAAATGGCCGAGAATCCCAAAACCTTTTGTTCTCACAAGCCCCTAAATGGCCGAGAACTCCAAATTCTCTTATTCTCTCAAGCCCCTAAATGGCCGAGAATCCAAAATTCTCTTATTCTCTCAAGCCCCTAAATGGCCGAGAATCCAAAATCCTTTGTTCTCATAAGCCCCTAAATGGCCGAGAATCCCAAATCCTTTGTTCTCTCAAGCCCCTAAATGGCCGAGAACTCCAAATTCTCTTATTCTCTCAAGCCCCTAAATGGCCGAGAATCCAAAATCCTTTGTTCTCATAAGCCCCTAAATGGCCGAGAATCTCAAATCCTTTGTTCTCACAAGCCCCTAAATGGCCGAGAATTTCAAATCCCTTTGTTTTCACAAGCCCCTAAATGGCCGAAAATCGATTCTTTGAGCCCCCAAATGGCCCAGGACCATGAAATCAAATCACCTTCCTAGTAAAAATGCATATATAAATTTCAAAATAAGTGGTTTTAGCTTTAGTTTTAGCTTTGGTTTTAGGCATTCTTAAAATTTGGTATTCTTAGTTTTAGATGCATTTTAAGATCTTCAATTGGGCCCCGTCAATTAGGTCTGGTGCCATCAATTGAATCCAGCCTAAACCCCAAAATAAATAAACCACTTATACCTTCAATTGGGCCCCGTCAATTAGGTCTGGTGCCATCAATTGAATCCAGCCTAAACCCCAAAATAAATAAACCACTTATACCTTCAATTGCGTCCCGTCAATGAGGTCTGGTGCCTCAATTGAACCCTGAAAATAAACTTCTTGTTAAAATACCAAAAATCACCTGAAAGACGGTTTTTCTAGCCTATTACATTTAATTCCTCGAATCTCTTAATCAGAGGTTCTCGTGGGAAACCACGGGGTAATTAACAATAGGGGCTTGCGCCTATTGGAAAGAAAGGATCCACAAATTAATAAACCCTTACGATAATGGATTTTAGTCGATGTTCTCTGGTCGTTAAGAGGCATCAGCACTCGAACCCAGGCTCGTGAGGGGTGAATCTAAGGCTTATTCTCGTTCTTGAGGAAACCCAATCATTCTTCGAGAAATGACGAAAAAGTCCCCACACTTAGCATGGATCTACAACTCATTGTCACCACCTCTCCTAGCTCAAGTTGTCAACTGCGAGACATCGACTCAAGTCTGGCATCAACTGGCGCAGATCTACAATTCTCAGTCTATAGCCAAGATACTCGAGCTCAAGCTTCTCTTATAAACCATTCGCAAAGGTAATGACTCCTGTGCTCAGTATCTTCAGCGAATTCAGTCAATTGCAGATCGACTTCGTAGCATTGGTGCTGACACTTCTGAGCAAGACATCATCATGTATGCGTTGCAAGGCTTGGGGAGTGAGTTTGAGTCGTTTGTAACAGCTGTCTCGATGCGAGAAAACCCGATCTCAATGCCTCAGTTGCAAAGCTTTCTTCTAGCTCATGAAGCGAGACAAAGAACAAGCTCATCCATGGCGCACAGTGCAAACTTCTCTACTCAACTTGGATCTGTCAATTCATCAGGTACATTCTTGGCCCAATCTGACAGTCTCTCTCAACCACAAGCTTTGGCTACACAACAGGCTACACGACAACACAACACAAACTATCAAGGCAGGGGGAATTCAAACTCAAATCGAAGAGGAAATTCGCGTGGCAGAGGTAGAGGTAGGCAAAGCTCAACACCAAAGGAGGATGTATACTGCCAGATCTGCACCAAATGGGGTCATCCAGCTTATAAGTGCTATCATCGCTTTGATATCACTTTCACTGGCCCCACTCCACCTCTCTCTCAGCCATCTCTCTCTCAGCAGCATCAGTCACCTCAAGCACTTGTTGCTGAACCAGCTGCTTCCTCTTCCTCTTCAGCAACTGCAGCATGGTTTCTAGATTCTGGTGCCTCTACTCATGTCACTCCAGATATCAACAACCTCTCCTCCAATCAAGTGTATACAGGATCTGACATGGTGCACATTGGAAATGGAGCAGGTCTGTATATTTCTCACACTGGTACAGCTAATTTAGAAACTGCTGGTATACAATTGAAACTGGCAAATGTGTTGTGTGTCCCTCAATTGACCAAAAATCTGCTGACTGTTGCTCAATTAACTAAAGATAACAACATTACTGTTGAATTTACCTCCAATTCTTGCTTTGTGAAGGAGGTGAGCACTCAGGCAGTTCTGCTCCATGGCTCACTATGTAATGGTTTGTATGCATTACATACACCAGTAAAACATCATCAAGTTCATCATACAACAAAGTCAACTGTTGACATGTGGCATTCAAGACTTGGCCACTGTTCTTTCTCTCTTCTTCAAGCTCTTCAGAAGCAGAATAAGATAGCTGTAGCAAATTCAAAATTCTCTTTTTGTGCAAATTGTAATAAATCAAAGGCTCACAAACTGCCTTTTACTGCCTCTTCTTTTGTTGCTGAGTACCCTTTACATGTTGTACACACTGATGTGTGGGGTCCTTCCCCAGTTCTCTCTCAACTTGGAAATAAATACTATGTGATCTTTACTGATCAATTTTCCAGATTTAGCTGGATTTACTTTTGTGCTGTCAAATCTGATGTTGTTAAACTGTTCAGTATGTTCAAGCAGAAAGTTGAACACTTACTGTCACATAAGATAAAAATTGTACAGTGTGATGGGGGAACTGAATTTAAACCCCTACAGAGTCAATTTCCAGAAATCAGTTTCCATTTCTCATGCCCCTACACACCTGAACAAAATGGACTTGTGGAGAGAAAACACAGACATGTTGTGGAGCTCAGCTTAGCCTCAATGTATCAAGCTTCAATTCCACTGGAGTATTGGGACACAGTGTTTGAAAGCACTGTCTTTGTGATAAATAGGCTACCTACAGCTCCAAATGTCATGGTTTCACCATTTGAGAAGTTATTTAAACAATCTCCTGACTATGAGATGCTGCACACATTGGGGTGTGAGTGCTTTCCACTCCTCAGACCCTACAACAGTCACAAATTACAACCAAGATCTGAATCATGTGTTTTTCTAGGGTACTCATCTTTACACAAGGGATATAAGTGCTATCATCTCCCTACACAAAGACTACATATCTAGACATGTGATTTTTAATGAGAATAGCTTCCCCTTTGCCACAATCAGCTCTACTGAGTCAACTTCACAGACCATGAATGCTTCAGGAACCTCTCCTCTCACTATTCTTCCTCCACCACATATCTTATCACCTGATCCACCACCACAACAACAACCAATTCCAGCACAATCAGTCACTCACCTTAGCCCAGTAGTGTCACATCAGCCTGCTACACCCATTGCTAGTTCATCTCATCAGCCCAGATCAGTAGTTCCATCATCACATCATCACATGACAACTAGATCCAAGACAAATCAGCTGAAGCCAAAGAAATTTCCCCAACATCAATTATATGTAGCAACTAAGTATCCACTTGATACACAAAGCAATGAGTCAGAACCCACCTGCTACACTCAAGCCAGTAAATCAGTTCACTGGCGCCAAGCAATGGCCAGTGAACTTGATGCTTTAGCAAGAAATCAAACCTGGGAACTGGTGGACCCTCCTTCAGATGCCAACATTGTTGGTTGCAAGTGGCTCTACAAAATAAAAAGAAAAGCAGATGGCTCAATTGAAAGATTCAAAGCCAGACTTGTTGCCAAGGGGTACAATCAAGAAGAGGGGCTGGACTATTTTGAGACATTTAGTCCAGTAGTGAAACCAACTACAATTCGCACTGTGTTGACCATTCCAATGTCTCAAGGGTGGCACCTCCATCAATTAGATGTTAATAATGCATTCTTGCATGGGGACTTAGAGGAAACAATCTTCATGTCACAGCCACCAGGATTTGTAGATCCACTGCATCCAAACAAAGTTTGCCAACTTAAAAAGGCTCTCTATGGACTCAAGCAGGCCCCAAGAGCTTGGTTTCACAAACTCAAGCAATTCCTGGTAACAAATTTGTTCACATGTTCTCAAGCTGACAACTCACTCTTCATTTATCAACGGAATGGTACAGTGCTATACTTACTTGTCTATGTTGATGACATAGTAATAACTGGCAACAAAATTGAAGCTATCACTGCACTCATGAAGAAATTACAAGAAGGATTCTCAATCAAAGACCTTGGCTCCTTGAATTATTTCCTGGGAATTCAGGTATCACAATTAGTTGAAGCTGTTTGTCTCTCACAGAGTCAATACATTACCAGTATTCTGGAGAAAACCAATATGGCTGGAGCAAAACCATGCAAAACCCCTATGCAAGCTGGTTTGCAGTTATCAAAATACTCAGGTATCCCTCTCACTGATCCACAACAGTACAGAATGGTAGTTGGGGCACTTCAATATGCTACCATAACCAGACCTGATATCACTTTTTCTGTGAATAAAGTGTCTCAGTTCATGGCCAATCCTACTGACACTCATTAGCAGTCAGTAAAAAGGATACTGAGGTACTTGAAAGGGACAATTCACTATGGTCTGCATCTACATAAATCATCAAATCTGCATATTCAAGCCTACACAGATGCTGACTGGGCTGGCTGCCCAGATGAGAGAAAATCAACTACTGGTTTTGCTGTTTTCTTGGGCAGAAACCTCATTTCCTGGTCATCCAAAAAGCAACCTACTGTTGCTAGATCCTCAACAGAAGCTGAGTACAAGAGTATGGCAATGGCAGCTGCTGAGTTGATGTGGATTCAGTCCCTACTCAGTGAGCTAGGAATCAAATTCAACACTGCTCCCAACTTGTGGTGTGACAACCTTGGAGCTACCTTCTTAGCTGCCAATCCAGTGTTTCATGCCAGGACCAAGCATATAGAATTAGACTTTCATTTTGTGAGGGAACAAGTTGCACAAAAGAAGCTAAAGATTCAGTTTCTATGCTCAGCTGACCAACTGGCAGATATACTGACCAAGCCACTACCTGCCACACGCTTCCAGTTGTTGAGAAGCAAGCTCAGTGTGCTGCAAGACCCACTGCACTTGAGGGGGGCTGTAGAACAAGCAGAATATCATGGACTGGATGAATCCAGTACAGAGTGCAATGGAGACGATTAGGATAGTTTGTTATGTCTGTTAGAACAGCTCAGTGGTAGCGTTGTAATTTCGTAGAACTTAAAAACACAGTCTATATATACGACTGGTAGATTGTACATTGTTTCTTGATGAATAAAATCCATTTCATTAGAAATTCTTATAAACACCCTCGAGTACAAATATTTCAGAACAATTTCTTTTGCTTTGCAGGACCAATATTGACAATACACCTCCTGCTTTGACCCTCAATTTGCATTTATAGGAAGTGTGAGACACATGAAGAAAGACAGATAACATCACGTTAATAATTCCAGGGGTCCTTCCTATTTTCTTCCTTGCATCTGTGTCCATTGAAAGAGCAGTTAAATTCTCAACCACAAGTTTGAAAAGCTTCTGATTTGTGCCTTCATTTATCAGGATATCCCTCAAATTACTTATTGTGAAAGCAAGATTAGAGATACATCTTCTGAGGATTGTACCAGTTTTTCCCTCTATGCTTATGATTTTTATCAACAACATCAGTGACCGCTTAACGATTTTTAATCTATCAGGGGGATGGAAACAATCATCTTTATATTTAGTGAATTCTACAATTAGTGATAGCAGCCCACGCGTTTCCTTAATCATCCAGCAATTTTTTGGATTACCAGCAAGCTTTTGGAGAATGTTTAGGCCAACTAGGTTAAGTTTTCGTGTTTTTGCATTTAAGTCTCCTGACTTTACAGTAAGTAGTGAGTGAATGCAATCCATTCCTCCCGGGATGTCCACAACCAACAGACCACTTGCAAGCCTCTCAACAATCTTTGCTGAAATTATTTGAATTGTGTCAACTTCTTGGTGTTCCCAGGTAAGCATCTTAAACAGCCTACTAACTGTTTCGGTTGAAGTTTCCAACCTTCGACAGGTTGCTACTGAATATGTTTCATGATTAATGAAACCATTTAAAATACGGATAGCAATTAGCTGGTCCTTGTGGGAGTTAGAGATAAGTAACCCTTGTGCAAAGGTGATCAAATCCAAATCAAGCGCACTAAAAACACTGCCTTTACTAAGTTTCCAGTAGGCCTCATAAAAGAAACGCTGCACTAAGAGCATTCCAGACATCCCGAATTGACATTCCTCACACACTTTTTGTATAATTTTATAGTAGTACACCATCCAAAACCAGTAGGCCTTTTTTAATAGAAAAAGAACCCCATGCACTAGAGCCATTGCATAGAAGATATATAATGCTGCCTTCATATTAGTGATGTGGGGGTCATCGCTATAATAGTGCTCTACCAGGCGCATCACAGATAATACGATACAACTGCTGGCAAATGAAAATTGCAGGATCGTGAGGTTCCTTCCAATTGTACTGGAAATGACTTTTGTTGCTTGAAAGAAGAAGCGCGGATCCAGCTGATGGTTGCGGTTGAAAACCCCTGTGCCACCATGAAAATGATTATTGTAATGAATCTGAAATCTATTGGTTTTAGTGTTGAGGCAAACCCCCCTAGCAGGACTACTGTGGCCCAGATGAATGAGAGCAGACCAATCCCGCCAGCTGTCTTCTCCATGATAACTATGTTGAAGGCAAAGTTGATTAGTTTTTGTTCTGGCCTTGGATAAATACGAGCTATATTTGTGAATTTTCCCTTCGTTGTTTTAACATTGGAGTTGGAATTTTCATCCTTCTCTCTTCGACCAGCGGAGTTTGTATTTACAACCTTCCCTATTTGGTTACTATTGTCAGAACTGTTTTGGGAAGGGGAAATGGCACCCCAGTCGTTGTTTTAATTAGGGCCTAAACCTTTTTGTCACAAACAAGTTAAAGTAGATTAGAAATGAAACCCAGCAAGAAAAAAGTCACCAAAGAATAAAAATATAGTAATAAAAAAAAAATGTTTTTCTTTTCTATATTGTCGGATTTCTTCTCAAGTCAGAGGATCCATACCAAGTGAGCACCAATTTTTTGCCTTCTAAAATTATTATGTCACGAGCCTTTTGATATTACTATATATTGATATAATGAAACCCAAGGAAAACGATTATCTGTGCTAGCACCATAAATTTGTCTAGCCCCAATTCTGCAACTCGTATGCACTTCCTGGTGTATCGGCTTCAGTGAGAGCAATGCATTTGAAAAGGTACCATACAGTTGCTGACAGGTTGTAACTGGTTGCAAACCACACTACTACTGTACCTGTCAGAGTTGTTGGAAAAATAGTTTGGAAAACTCAAAATTAATTAAATTATATTCTATGAAAATTTCTTTTGATGAATTTCATTTGTCATTAGTCGGTTTCTTTAAAATTCATTTAATCAAACAATTTGCTCCTTTTCCCGTTGTACCATTCAATTGACTAATAAATATGTTAATTAATTATGTTTTTCCGTTGGAGTCCATTGATGTACATGATACATAAAATTCTTAATAAATATTTTACCGTTTAATATATTTGGTCCATTAATGTCTATATTGATCAATTTTGTACCGTTCATTGGCCAGAGCTTTTAATCCTTTTATTTGGATTAATGATAATAAATATTGAATAAATATTGAGGCTGTATTAGCAGTTAGTTGATCTGCTATATAAACAGAGCCATTTCGTTCATAACAGATATACAAAAAACAGATATACAGCTTGTCCAATTCATCATATTCTTCTTGATAATAATTGATCATTCAAATTTCGATTCCTTTATTCTGCTGGATATTTTTGGAGGCTTTCATCAGTCATCTTCATGGTCGTGCCCTAAAAGATGACAAACCCGTCTTATCTTGGTTGCGGTTCCTGTCGCACGTTGAGACGGAATACGCTTAAGGACAGCGCCTAGCGCGATTCGGATAACTTTGTTCCTTTTGTTCCTTTTATTCGTTTTCATATTATCCGATTATCCATTTTAATTGAATTTGCACCAACAAGAGTGTCAGCCCAGAATCTTTACACACCTTCCACTAAGACATCCTCATCTTGTACTGGTAAGAGAGCGAGATTTTGCACCTCTACCACAGAATGTACTGGCAGATATCAAAATCACCTTACATTCACTCTTTTATTTCCTTTCTGCTCCCTAACATGATACATTTCAAATTGAAAGCATTTAAAACGTATTCAGCTAACCCAAAATCGAGAAAGCCAGAGTCTTTTCGGACCCAGTCTTGGCGGCTCCCAAGAAGATATCCCTCCCACAAAAAGAATGTGGCAGAGAGGCGCCTCTGCTTTCGGGATGACACCTCGCGGGGATTCTGGAGGCGCATGTCGGAGCTAGAGTTTTAGAGGAGGAGAAGAAGAGAGGGAAGGTAAGAGTATTGGAGGGAGAGTATTAAAGCGGAGAGAGACGAGGGTTTTGATTCAAAGATGATGGTTTGGTTTAGCGGTTCAAAGGAGAAGCTCGGCTTAAACGAAACTACCCTCTAATCTGAACCGTACATTTTAAGACGAAGAATGCAGATTGGATTGTACCGACAGCTTGCCAGAACATTCTCTATTGACGTAATTTGAACTCTCCGATCTGGAATTGACGGTCGAGATCTTTAAGATATGTGAAGGTAAGAAGGTTGATATGATTTGTTACAACTAGAAAGGAGCCCATCCCGCAGTTGAGAAAAACATTTCAGGCCGTTATGCCTTGTGCTTGGTATTGAGGCTGAGGGCATGCATGAGGCTTGAATCTGCAATTGGGTCATCCAGTCCAATCTAATTAAATTAAAACTATACTCTTCGGTAGTGTTTACCACAAACCCGGGCGGGTCGACCCGTCCCGCGATAAACCCGCACCTTGGACCGGACCGGCCCGGACCGTGCATGGACCGTGATGGACCGAAAGGGTTAGACCCGAACGGGTTTATCAAGGGTTTGGGTCGCCCTTTCTGAAAAAACCCGTGTTAACCCGTCCCGTGTGAACCCGTGGACCGGACCGTCCCGTCCCGTGAACCAGCCTTAAACCCGTGAAAACCCGTGCTAAACTCACAAAACCCACCCCAGCCCCGCTAAAACCCGCCCAAAACTCGCGAAACTTGTTCACTTTTCCTTTCCCAGGCCACATGCAGGACATGCTCCCTGCCACGTTTCGTCTCCCTAGTGGCTGGTTTCCCCCTTCCCCCTCCCTATCGGCTCTCTCTCTCTTTCCACAAACGACATGCGTCCCAGGTCCCACTCAACACCCACCCAACCCCAACTTATCCCACTCCCCACCCCACCCAATGCCAGTGCGACACGTATCCCTTCTTCTCTTTCCCAACGGCTAAATCCTAGAACCCTTTCCAACAATTATGATTTTGTATATTTGATAATTTTCATTGAAAAATTGACTAAGATAAAAAATGAAATTCAATAAAGCTGAAAAACACTGAACTTTTTCATGCATTTAATTATCTTGCAAATAGACACACAAAATTAATGTTGAACATTGGAAAAGAACTATTCAGAGGATTGAAATAACAAAAAATAAAAATTATTTACATTATTCATATTACGTTCATACATGCAATCAACATATATATGATGCTAAATTCATCATTTATTTCTTAGTTTTTTGCAAAAAGGTTTTCATGTTGATTATGATCATATTTTTTTCATTTGCAATGATGGAGCAGGAGCGATCAGATATTATTTGTCATGTTGTATTATTTTAATTTATGATGCAAATACATTCGTTTGAAAAATTTCTATTAAGACATATTCATTTTTATATAATTATTTATTAGATGTTATAATTTTGAGTTCTGTCTTGATTTAGAGAGAGACACCAAGAATGATCTGTTTGTAGTAAAGAAGATGATGGCTGGTATCATACTAATCTGATACAGGTTGATGTTATCTATTTATCTTATATTCAAAAGAGGTGGATTTTTATAATTATTTTTTTTTACGATCCAGCATTAAAAAAAATGTATGATTTCAAGTTAAGTAGATACAAGTTAGTATTTAATTAATAATTATAGAAAAAATTTTAATTACTTTAGAATTAGTTATTGTGATTGTAATCCGTATCTTAGTTTTTGTTTTGCAGTTGATATGCAAATTCTGCTATACAAAGTTATTTGAATAAATGGTTGTACTACTTATATTGGATAAACTGATCAGAATTAGATAGATTATAGTGAACTATTTAATAGGCGAATAGTACATATGAATATATTTACAAGAAGAAAGAAAAAAATTAAATGGCTAAATCTGTGCATGTCGTAAGAAATTCAACAAATGTTGAGTAAAGACATTATTTATTTACTTCTATCCTTTGTTTTTAATAAATCGCTTGATTTTCTTTCACTCACTTCAATCTTTTATCGGATGGTTCACTCTCTTCAATTTTTTTTTTTTTGTTTATCTCAATTTTTTTTTTATAAAAAACCATGATCGCTGAAAAAGATATCAAATATAGTATAGGTACTTTCAAATATAGCTTCGTAACTAGAAATATTACAGAACAAATTATGCAATAAAATTTACATCATAAGAAATTTTCAACTATAAAAAAATGAATCGTTTTCTGCTCTTTTCGATTTAAAACATGTACGATGACCAAATTACAAACTTTATTATTCTAGTGTTATTATCTGATGGGCAAACAACTAAAAATTTCAATGTTAAAAAATTTATTTGATTTAACTTGTAGCTTTAAAGTCCTAAATGAAAAACTATATTTCTTTCTGGATAAGCTTAATTGGTAGCAGCCAGTGCAAATCATAATCGACACATTTGGGACTTTATCCATAACACAATCCGTAATTATTTTTTTAATTCCTTAATTAAATTAGATAAACATTTCTCAAGTAACAATAAGCATACAGTCGAGTATGCTAATGTACATGCACAATTGGCCAGGGCCCAAAAAAAAATAACGAAAAAAAAGCAAAAAAATAATATAAAACCGGACCGGACCGGACCAGACCGTCATAACCCGTGGGGGTTAGGACCGGACGGGTTTAGCAAGGGTTTGGGTCAAGATTTCTAGAATGGACCGTGATAACCCGTCCCGTGATAACCCGTCGACCCGTGGAGGACCGGACCGTCATAACCCGTGGACCGTGGCAGGTTGGACCAGACCGGCCCGGACCGGACCGTTTAGTAAACACTACTCTTCGGTTGTTACATTACAGCAAGCATCCAGTTAACTTTTTATTTATAACTTAGCAACCGATTTTCCTATTAACTTTACTCGAAACAAATTTTGTTTGACATTTCTTTTTAACTTGATTAGCTTTTCTAGGTGGTTTATAAAAAACTTGCTTGAAGCTCCAATATATAATGGCCTTAACTAAATTTTCGGACCTTCTCCACAGTAGTCGTCATACATAGTCATAGACAAGGAGTAAATCTCTTAACTTTTTTTTTTTTTTGATTGAAACTCTCTAACTTATATATACAAGAAATCTGGCAATCTAAACAACCAATTGCATCACTAGAAAAACCTGCTTTTCTTATCGGTAATCAAACTAAACTCATTATATACATTTGAATTTCAAAAACAAACACTTATAAAGTTGAAAGTTCTATGAACAATTTTACATTTGGAAGTTCTATAAATAAATATCAGAATTAAATGTTTCAGGATTTCCAACACATGAATTAAAAAGGCAAGATTGGATATAACCTTCTCGGAAATAAATCCCTCAGATCTTCAAAATCAGATATAAACCGCTCCAAATAGCCTCCAGTCATCAATCATGTACAATTGGGATATAAACCCTTTTCATTAATTTAGTAATAATTTTATCATGAAAGATCTTTTGACAATAATAACCCTCTGCTTTCCGTTTCTTCAAATCTGTGCTTTCTTTCTCCCTCATAGAGAACAAGCGTGCATACATGTTGCAACAATTCGTCGGTAATCTTCTGGTACCCAAAACCACATGTCTAACACATTCGGTTGATGCACTGGGGTCTGGGGTGTTAATTTATGGTTCAATTAATTGGCACTATGAAAATTTTTGTGTCAGGTAGGCTAAAGGATGTCATTGAACAGTAAAATATTGCCAGAGGGGCATTATTGTCAGAAAAAAATTTAAAAAAAAATGATCTTTTATGTAAAGTATTACTAAAACTAATGAAAAGGGTTTTATCTCAATTATACATGGTTAGAGAAGTTTATATACGATTTTGAAGATATTAGGGGTTTATTTCTGATTGGAAAAGATTTGAGGGGGCTGTATCCGATTTTTCCAATCAAGAAATTTTGCTGGCTGTTTGGGTAATATCCAAAAGCAACCAATATTCATTCGATTGACAATAAAGGAAACTATTATTTTTGTTTGGCATAAATTACATCTCACTAAGATCACAAAGTTATTATTGTTAAAAATTACAAAAATTAAATCATTAATCCTGGAATAGTTATAATAACATTTAATTGAATGTGCCAAAATAGTAAAATAAAATAAAATAAAAGAGTACATCTTCTCAAAATAATTCCCAAATATTCGAATTCTCTACGCTGGAGGCTGAAATACTAATGACATATAGCATGGTTGTGACGTGCAATCATGCCAATAGCTGCTTTGCTTTCAGCAGAAGAGAAGAGATTGTTTTTGGATGCTTAGCCAATCCAATATCACCTGAGAAAACTTGGAAGTTCTCAAAATCTGATGTTGTTTCAGCTACTTTTTTTTTTTTTGAGGGTCAGCAATTGCTGACAATTTTTCATTAATAAACAAAGTTTACACAACAATAAAAGTTGAAAACAAACACAAAGTTTCAGCTACTTGTGTTAGTACATAGCCTAATTCACCAGCCTTAAAATATGAGATGAAAGGATCATATGTCTCCATCATCCAAATTGCTAGCTCAATTGCAGATCTCCTAAGGCGTGGATATAAATTATTTGGGTCTTTGTTCTCTTTGAGAATATTCAGAAGCATTTTGGCAACATCAATCATGGAATACCCTGCATTTCTAAGAATCTCATCATATTCCTTGATGCTTGTGAATTTACAAATCTGCACACACAATTCCGTAGAGGCTTCAAGTAACTTATCGTCCCTTTCAGTGGACATAATTGCCTCCAAAACCTGCGAATATTTATTGAAGTCATTTGCGCTTCTACTTAGAAGTACAGTAATATGCTGGTATATTAGATTATGAAAATGAAAAACGGTATAGGGAAGTATTTGCATTTCTGAAAGCAGTGGCGAGTCCAGGATATAATTAAGACTGGGCACCATTAAAAAAAATATTAAATTTAATATAATAAATAAAAAATAATACAAATAATGATTTTAATATATATAACTTTTTAAACCTAATCGCCAATGCTAGCTAGCCCAAAGAATTGAAATATTTATATTAAACTTTAAGTCCCTATTAATTAATAACATTGAGTAATAACAACTGACAAGTAATTATTTTAATTTTTTAGTCTCCAATACTTGAGTAGGGACTCAGTTATGCTAAATGTGAATATTCTTTCAACTAAATTTGAAACTAGAATCCGGCTGGGGTCTTTCATAGACATTTTAATTTAAAAATAAGTTGGGAGGCTTGACCCCAATTTATCTTTAAAAAAAAACTAAATTTGAAACTAATTAGTACTCAAAAAGACCAGAATACTTAATTTTTGGGAAACTCAATATAGCCATGGTCGTTGGAGAGATGTCCAAAAGAAAAAGACAAAAAAAAAAATTCATTATTTGCGAAGGGCCATGTCCAGAGGATTCCAAAAGGAACACATGCGAGTGGGAACAAAATCTTTTCAGGAGAAACATCGATACTTAACGAATCAACAGCAATACAGATAAAAATGTCAAAGAGAAAGGTGCAGTATGAAAGTTGATATAGCCGAAGCCTGGACACTTTAACTAATCAAGCCTGGGCACCTTAAATCCAACCCATAGAAAAACAAGCCTGACCCCCTTTTTGGACTCGCCCATGTCTGAAAGGATATGATTAGGAGAAACATGTGAAACAGAGACTTGCTTGCTGAAGGAGTCAAGGTATGCTTTTTTTTTGAAGGTTGGTTTGAAACCAACGATTTTGGAATAAGAAATTTGAAAATAAATGTTCTATCCGTGAATCGAACCAAGGACCACCTGGTTGGCGGAATAGAGTGAAACCACTGGGCCAAACAACCCAGCTGAGTCAAGGTATGCTAAACAACCTTAATCCAGCCATGACGAAAGGGAGACAGCATTACACTTTGCTAGTGTCAAATAGGGCAGCATGAAATATTTACCTTAAAAAAAATGCATCCAACCCAATTTATCTTTACTTTCCAAAAAATCAATAACAGAAGATCCCTATCCTGATTACTATGCTTTTTAACTTTTCTGCCTAAAAGCCAACTCAACCCAAAAGATGATCTATACAAACAAAAAGCAGATAAAAAAAATACTTCTAATAGAAAAGCATGCATCTAAAATAACCAAATCAACTTTTTTAGGATCAGTCCACACTGAACAAATTCCTATAGGAAATAATCAAACATCCCGGTAAAGCTTACCTTTCAAAATTTAAAACTGAAAATGACCTGACCTGACCTGACCTGAATATATAATTCCAGATCGTAATGACTCTTGAGGATAATGTTTTTGTTTGTAGTTAACCCAAAAAAATAGTATTGGCACTGCTAATTTCATGTATGACCAGCAGGATGCTTAATCTAGGCAAACAAGAAATATGCAATAATTTTTTTCCAATGGATTAAAATGAATAACATGAGAAGACTATGCATACCCATGGCAATGCTTTGACGACTTCTTTTAGTTTGTCATGCCATTTTCTTCCAGCATATACACATAAGTTCCTCATAATCCTCATAGCCATAATTTTGTACATTAACTCATTCTCTATTTCCCAATATGGAACTCTCCTATCAGAATTGACATACTCCACATGGAGAATTTTAATAAGCTTTTCAACAACACCCTCCAGATCAAATAATTCAGAACAATTTCTTTTGTTTTGCAGAACCAGTATCACCAATAGACCTGCTGTCACCCTCGATTTGCATTTATAGTTTGTGTGAGATAATTGAAGAAAGACTGATAACAGCACCTTAATAACTCCAGAGGTGCTACCTATTTTCTTCCTTCCATTAGTATCCAATGAAAGAGCAGTTAACGTCTGGACCACAAGTAGGAAAATCTTCTGATTTATGCCTTCATTTATCAGGATATCCCTCAAATTACTTACTGTAGAAGCAATCTCGGAGACATATCTTCTGAGAATTTTACCAGTTTTTCCATTTGTGCTTGTGATTTTGGTCAACAATATCAGTGACCGCTTAACTATTTTCAAATTATAAGGGGAGCGAATATGATCACCTTTATATTTAGTAAACTCTATAATCATTGATAGAAGCCCACGAGTTTTCTTAATCATCCAGCAATTTTTTGGATTACCAGCAAGCCTTTTGAGAATATTTAGGCCAATTAGGTTCAGCTTTACTGTTTCTGTATTTAAGTCTTTTAGCTTTACACTAAGTAGCGAGTGAATGCAATCCATTCCTCCCGGGATGTGCTCAACCAACAGATCACTTGCAAGCCTCTCAACAATCTTTGCTGCAATAATTCGAATTGTGCTATCTTCTTGGTATTTCCATGTAAGCATATTGAACAGCATACCAATTGCTTCTGTGGAAGTTTCCAACCTTCGACAAGTCTCTTCTGAATATTTTTGATGACTGATTGTACCGTTTAGAATACGGACAGCAATTAACTGGTCCTTGCGAGAATTAGAGACAAGTAGCCCTTGTGCAAAGGTGATAATATCCAGATCGAGCGCACTAAATACACTACCTTTGCTGAGTTGCCAGTAGGTTTCATAAAAGAAACGCTGCACTAAGATCACCCCAGACACCCCAAATCCAAATTCCCCACTACAATTGTGTATAATCTTATGGTAGGATACCATCCAAAACCAGTAGGCTTTCTTTAGTAAAAATAGTGCAGCATGCACTAGAGCCATCACATAGAAGATATATAAAGCCACTTTCATATTAGTTGTGTAAAGATCCTCACTATAAATGTGCTCAACCAAGCGCAGCACGGAGAACGTGATACAGATGATAGCAAATGAGAATTGAAAGATCGTGAGGTTCCTACCAATTGTATTGGAGATGACTTTAGTTGCTTGAAAGAAGAAGCGGGAATCGAGCTTATGGTTGCGGTTGAAAATCCCGGTGCCTACCATGAAAATGATAATTGTAATAAACACAAAGTCTATGGTTTTTAGTGTTGAGGCAAAACCCCCCAGCAGGACCACTGTGGCCCAGATGAATGTGAGTAGACCTACCCCACTAGCTGCCTTCTCCACGATAACAATCCGAAGCGCAAAGTTGGTTAGTTCTTTTTCGGGCCTTGGATAAATGTAGTTACGTCTGTTGAGCACGCCACTGGCGTCCGACTGGCCGGAATTAATGGCACCCCAGTCGTCAGAATGCTCAATAGTATCAAATATGATGCTGGCTCTGCTTAGAGACATGGAATTTTCTGTAGATGAGTGAGGTACATGAATCTCTCTCTCTTCCTCAATAATGTTTACTGGTATTGTTAGCAAAATTTCATCACAAGAATGCTTCGGCTGCATTGAATTATTCATTAATGAGTCATCATTTTCAGATGTGATCTCTTCCTCTCTCTCCATCTCTCCTTGTGGCTCCCTTTTTTCTTCTTTGTGAGCAATCTCTCTCTCCCCTCCCCATTCCTCCATCTCTCCTCTCCCGCTTTGTATTTAGATAGAGAAGATATTATGCACTAGCTACACATTTGGTGGGATCTGACCGTAAATTATTTTAAATAAAACAAAATCCCAATGATAAGCTGCCAAGACAGCAACGTTTTAACTTCTCGTCTGATATTTTATATCAAATTATAGAAATTATTTCTGGAAATGAAGTTATTAAAATTCGTTTACATATATATATATAAATCCTTGTTTTTCTTAAGCACCACAGCAGGAACGGATATAGGAAATGCAAGTGTTACAGAATACCCAAAATTTATAACACAATTTTTTACAACCATATATTCCAACAAAATTGAAGTTATTCCAACAAGATAATATACTATCATTTTTATTATATATTATTACCTAAACAGAGCCATGTAATTTTGAATATTTCATAATGATAGGAACATATCATAGTTGGGAATACTACAAAAGTACAAATCGTAAGTGGGTTCTCCATATCGTTTGTATATGTTTGTAATAATCAACTTAACAATAAAACCACTGTTGTCATGTTTAAATAATTTGAGTTGTATTTTTAGAAAAAATAATAATAAAGTGGTCGAGGTTACCTATATATATCCATTTAAATAAAAAAAAAACTACAAATTAAGTTCAATTAATTAACCAAAAGCCCTGAAAGATGAGCCGTTGGCGGATTTAAATGGATGGAATGGGTGGAATGCCCCCATTCATTTTTATGGGATATTTGGTTTACCAATTTGGTTCGTATATTTTTCAACTGTACCATTTTGGTGCTTAAAGTTTTTAGCATGCATCAATTAGGTCATATCATCGTTATAGGTCAAAAGTCAAAATAGTCGGCGTAGATTCATGAATGGAACCATTAATTTATGTCACAACGATGGTGATATGCATCTGTAAATACTATTATATAATAATATATACGTTCTATATTTTGATATTATTCATGTAAATATTCTCTCATCTACTGCAAGACCAAGACTAAAGTGGCGTTGTCGTCAATGAAACTATTACACTTTTTAATGAATACCAAAAGCAGGATAAGTAAAAATTAATGCTTTAAAACAAAACGATAAGTAATTGTTTTTTGAAGCAAAAAAGATAAATAATTATATGATGTTATTTGGAAAGAACATTTATATACGTACTTAGTCTTCAAAAGAAAGAAAGAAAAAAAAAAATGGAACGTCATTTGAAAAGCCATTTATATGCCGCTTGAGAAGTGTCGTTGGTGCCTTTTGTTTTATATTGAGGCGTTGTATACATTTATTTCCCAACGCCAATATTTGATGGTGTTATTTTCTCCAAGGGTGATTAACATGTGCGAGTGATGCTGAAGTGAAAGGAATGTCTTGATCCTTTTAGGGAAACGCGTAGTACCAATTTAAAGCACTCCAAAGTCAAGTCCTTTTTTTCTTCTTTTGAAGTCCCAAGTCAAAGTCTCCGCTCCGAATGCAAGGGTTTATAAAAATAATAAAGGGGCCAACTGCGTTTGTATAAGTACAACGATTACCTCAGAGAGATATACAGGAAGCTAATAAACATCAACATCAATGTCTTAAGAAATTCTCCCCAAATTGATTCCAATCATGGAAATTTGTATAGTACAAATTTATTTTCAGAGATGCTGTGCTCTGCTCTGATGGGTAAAACTTTAGGTGTACATATGATCTGGCTTGATTAATCTATTGAACCCCAACCCCCCCCCCCCCCCCCCCCCCAAAAAAAAAAAATAATAATAATAATAATAATAATAATAATAAATATAAATAAAAATAAAGATGATGATGATGATGATAAAGAAATAAAGAGCAACGCTTGAATCAAGTCCAAAGCACCATGTGATGTAATAGAAAAATTGGTCTATATATAGTAAAATTAAAAAAAGACAATATCAGGTTCTTGTAATATATATCTGTATTTTATAGAGCAGTAAATACAGTTGTAGGGATCCATGGAGAGACTAGTCAGTTCTGAAATTGTCACTAATTACCAAAAAATTAAGAAGAAAAAACGGTGAAAAATCATCGGTGATGATGATGATGAACAGGTTTAAATCTGTTTCCATTTTTAGGGGAAAAATATGATATTATTTTACATATATCTTGGACATAAATTAATGCTGATATCGTGATGTAAAACGATATTAAATTTTGGTTCTCATGTGTAGCAATTGCCAAATAGTACGAGGCCTCATTGACAAATAGTCATTTAATACAACCATGGAGTCTACTTGGAGTGGAAGAAATGAAATATTGGTGTGGTGGCATAATTCCCATTTCAAGTGAATCGTTGAGAGTGGACTGTCAGTTGTATTTTTCAGAGATTTTGTGGATGGAGGATTAATTCATTGAACGAAAGTGATGTGTTGCACGCTCGTTTCTATTTGATGGTAATATGCACAGAGCAAGTAACAATTTTTTTTAATTTTTTTTTTAAAAAATAGTATACACAGGAGCGAAAATAGAACCTTAGAACACCGGCAATTATTAGAAACATCTATCACTAATATGTCGATTAAAAAAGTAAGAAAAATTGTTTTAGAAATTTACAAAAGAAAGTATGGAATTAAGTAAACAATCTTTGATATTTTTTCAAAACTATTCATTCTCACTACAGAAACTTTCATTCAAGGTTTCTGTATGTGAACATACATCAATGTAGAATTTTAAAAGAAAAATTATCAGGTGATTCAGAACAGTGTAGCAGGCAAACGAGTGAAATGTGACTTGATCGTTAAAGCACACTAAGAATACGGTATAAATCGTGTCCCATACTCCATTTACTTAAGATAACCAACCAAACCCATTTATAGCTCAGAGGTAGCTACAAGTTAATCATGGAGAACCTTTCTCATATCTTTATGCAATGAAGAAAAACAGCTCAAAACACATGTCACAAAGATAAAAAGGACACAATGATGCCGTTTAATAACAGCTATTTCCTTACTTTTACTAAATTCTCCCCTTACAAGGAAATATAATCCAGCTTCTACAAACTAAATTCATATGATACTTCCACAAAACAAAGTAACATACATAAGAACACCAGACTTAGCTCGGAGATTCAAGTATTAACCCCAAATATAAATCCATTACTAAATGAGGGCAAATTGGTTGAATGTATCTGTTCCCGCAAAGGAGACCTAAATGGATTGGGACCCACAGGATGAGTTAGATGCAATCCACTGGTGCGCAGAACCTGTTTTGCACTCGTACACAAGACCTCAGACCTTTCTGTGAAAAACACTGGCACATTGATGGATTTAATCACCCCTAGTGCCCCGCTCCAACTCCCGTAACTCTCCAAGCCACAGTTTAAAGCAATTACCATATGAGGAGCTGGTAAATTCATATATTGTTCTTGATAGAGTCCTCTCACCAAATTCACCCTTAACCGACTGCCTAATCCTGAAACTGGCCCCAGCAAATTACTCGGCACCTCGGGCCCAATCATGAATATTTGCACATTACCCAACCCGTTAAGTAGATGGCTTATTTCATCAAAAGCTTGCAGCCAGTCCAGCTCAACTGCAGGGCCCAAATAATGCACAACTACCTCCTTACCCTTGATCAGACGATTCTTCGAGTTTATCACAAGAGTGGTCAAAATGTGATAAACTGTTAATGGGTGAGATAGTATAGCTGCTACTGGACTTGACATAGGCAAAGATCTGATATTGTAGTACTCAGACCAACCTGAGAGAAAAACTGGGTTTCTGTTTCCGATTATGTGGTTTGCAAGAGGTTTATCAGATGGGTAATCTTTATCACCCAACCCGCCCCACAATTCAAAAGCACCTATAGATTTGGTCGGGAGAAGGCCGAATGGGTAATGTGCGTAGCAGCCACAAAGCCGCCTCCACATTCCCTTCTTATGCAAACCCATTGATTCAAGCCACTGGCACGAATTGTCGACTACAAAATTGAACTTGAATATCTTCATAGCCAACTCCTCCTCTCTTTCCATCATAGCCTTGTACAGACCACACATACTCTTGTGGGCTTCTCTCCAGTGGTTCTTCTGACAGATGGGCCCACAGTAGATTATTGCCTTACACCGGCCACAGCAGAGTGACTGATCCCATTGTACTGGTTTCTCACACATGGCACATTGCCTTGAACCAGAAAAATCTTCCTCCTCTTTAGGAGGTTCAATGTACTTAATCGGGCTCGTTAATTTCTTCTCTTCATAAGTTCGAGTTGGTGGGTATGAAATGGTAACTGCCACAAGATCGACAGCTGTTGCCAGCTCAGCTGGCCACTGCACGTCAACTGTTTCTATAAAAGGTTCAAAGTTAACATTTCTACCATTCTTTGTAACTTTATCAGTCTCAGGTTGTAACAAGGGATGAACAAGTGCAATTGCCTTGATAAAAGCAATTAAGTACCTCAATTCTTCCATTGTGGGATCTCTAAACCTAATTTCTCCGCCACTAGAGGTACCACGTGCCACATCAATAATCGGGTACCGATCAGTTCCAGATGGTTCGAGAGCTAGAGAAGCTACCATTCTTTTGTTTGAGGCAGATAAAAGAGATTCCTTGTCAAAAATAACCCTCAGAATTTCCACATTTGGTTCTGGTTTCGTCTCCACTGGTAAAGAAACCTTCAATGCATCTTGTTCAGATTTGAACAGGTGTAAACCTAAATCACCACCATCCCCACCAATAAATTGGGCACAAGGGAAAGTTTGTTTTTTGTTCGACCAATCAGAGTCTTTACCGACCCGTAACCCGAAAAGGTGACCGGGTCGAATGCGTTTCCAGGGATCAGTACGGTACAGTGCAGCCAAAGCCCGGTACAGAGATTTAACAAACAAAGGAGAGATGCCATCCATTTTTAGAAGGCACGTACCAGAGCTGGGACCAAGACCTGGCCCAGTACCAAAATGCTGGTGGAAGCGACAAAATAAGTCCTTGAGGTGTGCCTCCATACTGTTCGATGAAAAGCCTCAACGAATCAGAATCAAATTTGGTATTTTTTTCACCTTCCAGTGTATTTCTCTTGTTGCGAACTTACTGGGTTGAGAGGAAATAGGGAAAACAAGCTTATGGGGTAACGAAAAAGAAACGAGATCTGGAGCAATAAAGCAATGAATGGAGAGATGTGAAGCACAGTGAGACTAGAACTAGAAACAAATAAATGCAGTAAATGCGTTCACTGAGGTAATCAGGTAGTGAAGGCGAAGAGATGGAGTTTATTATGATTTTATGAATATTTATGGGCTTATAAGTTAAATTCAGCATAAATTTTGTCTTTCTTTGATTGAGTTGGGCCTACTAGTATTTCTTTATATTGTCGGATCTTTTCCAGTCAAGCGGATCCAATAAGATAATCATTTGATAATTAGGTATCATAAATTTAGGGGTGTTAACATTGCTGAACTTATAATTTTTACGATATATTTTTGAAAATTAAGTCAACAAAAATTCTAATGCCAGAAAGAAAATATCGAAGACGTATTGTTAGTTTTGGAGATTGATTGTGCATCCATTTTCCAACAATTTATGTGTTTTAAATTTAATCAAAAGTCGTTAAGTAGTTCTTTTGCAAAATTTATATTCCTTTAAATAATTAATAAAAATTGTAATAGATTTCGTTATTTTTTACAAGTTCGAATGCTATATAACATAAATCACGTTTCAAATATTCATTATCAACAAAAAAAAGGGCATTTTGATTTATGCCACTGCAAAAGTTTGAAATTCAAGATATGACATTGCAAAATAGCTAATTAATTTTATGCCACTACAAAGTAATAGAAATTAGTTTTATGCCATCGGTCAATTAAAATGACCATATTACCCTTTTAAATATGCCGCTATAATATATTAAATTCGAAATATGCGGTTATAAAATAATTAATTTATTTTATACCACAAAATAATTAAGTTATTTATATCACCGATAGGAGATAGTGGATTCGGTTCGGATCCTTCAGTTGTCAACAAATCTGACTATGAGGCGTCAACAATTTCATTTTATCCCTTATTACTTAGTTTCAATCAGACATTATTAGTGATCTTATTATGCTTTATTCAGCTATACATTATCTCAATTTCATCCACAGATTTCTAATTTCGTTCCATTTTGCATTTTCTTTAATTCTGGTATGAAAAAACCAGTATCTTGCTTTCTGAAAATCATTGGGTCCACATCATAAACATTACACCATCAGAATGAATTATGGATAAAATTTGACAGTAAACAAAAACAAAATTATGAAAACAAGTATAACATTGAAATTATTTCAGAAATTTCCTCGTCGTATGTCGAAACTTGACAACTTTATATTCAAACGGGCCTTTGTGAAACTACCTCTGTTGATGATTAATTGAACATGCTCTATAGCCTAATAATCGGATAAACTGACAAGTATACACCTTATTCAATTTGTGGAATTTTTTTTTTATCGATCAGAGATGTGATGTCTTTTTTTATTAAGGGTATTATAGGAATAATTAAAAAATCTTACACACAAAAAAAGTTTCAATATGTTTTAATTGAAAATAATGGCATAAAACTAATTTATATTGTTTTATGATGGCATATATCAAATTTGTTGTTTTGTGATGGCATATTTGAAATTGTATTATTTTGGAGTGGCATAAAAGTAATTTTCTCAAAAAAAATTGCGGATCAGAGATATTAAGCCTTTTTATGTAAAAGTTGCTCATTTTGTCTGCATTGTGATCCACTGAATATCAGATAAGAAATAAGCAGCTTGAGTACAGGTTATTAAATAGTGTGATATGTACAAAAGCAGCTGCATTACAGTTGACAGTGACGGTGCCGCAGTAAACTAAGGCAATTGCAGCATTCCACCATATATAAAAACAGTAATTAAATTACTAATATTCTTGTGATACCCAGTAATTTTTAAAGCAAAAGAATTAATTGCTGATTAATTCTAAAGACCTGTTTTAATGAAAATATATAGAAATGCAACAAGTAAAATTCAAAATTAATTGAGTAAATAAAATTTGGTCACAGATAAAAAGAACGAATTTTTAATTAACAAAATGGGCCAAAAGTGACATTTGCATGTTAGTGAGTTGTTTTCAGTACGTATTATTAAAATAATTTCGTGTTACTTAAACATTATTAATTATATAAATTCACGGTTCTATATTCTTTCTATGTGAAATACTGCATATTCAATTAGTATAATCACATGGTTTGCTTTCCTAAGATGTTGATATTTGTTCCAGTAGTCCCTATACGCCGACTCCAAAAACCAAGTGGGTAATGCAAGTTGCTTAGATATTTTTGAAACAACCATCACCCCATTGGCCCATTCATTAGTTCTCCAAGATTGTATGTACCATGAAAAACTAAAAACGAAAAGGTTTTTCTTTTACCCTGTATTGCCAAAGGATGGAGGTGCATCCCAATGCCTTCCGATACTCTCTATGGCCTCTCTTTTTCTTCCATCTACAACACTCTCCATTTCCACCTCCTAATTATGTTCACTGGACAGAGACCCCCACCTCTCACCTCTTCGCCGCCGACCTTCCCGGTTCTCTCTCTTTCTCTCTCTAACTCATGAACATTTTTATGTCTTTCAATTTTCTGGTCATATCAATTTACTCAAATGAATGAATTTTGAAGGTTTGAGGAAAGAAGAGATCAGAGTAGAGGTGGAGGATTCCAAGTACATGGTGATACGTACCGAACTCTGTGATACCGGTGCTGGTACAGAAGAAGATGCAGCAGAGAGAATGCGGCAAAAGAGCTTTAATAGGAAGTTTCGATTGCCGGTACGAGTGGATATGGATGGAATCACGGCCCACTACGAGGACGGGGTTCTTACTGTGACCGTACCGAGACTGTTTCGTCGACCTCAGATCGACTGCTCGGGTTTGGATCAGGCGTTTAAATCATTGGCTCCTGCCGCTTGAGCTGACTCGGTGGAATTGGTGAATTGAAATTTGCATTTGATTGCTATGGTGAAATTTGTATTATCTTTTTCTGGGGTCAATTGAGTTGATACTTAAAATCAAAACTCAATTGAGAATTGATGGTAGGATTTACATTTGTATCTTTTGGGTCAACCAAAACCAATTGACAAGTTGACATGATTACAAAATATGTTGGCATCTCGTTAAATAGTTTTGAAACTAGCTAACATTGCCTGTTATTTTGTTTAATTGAATTGAACACGTTTCTCTTATTCGTCCTAATGATAGAATACTCTAGATTAGCTCATGGGCTCGCAAAAGGCCCGGTCGAGTCTATGTATATAGCCCAACATGAGTGATATTATTTCGCAAAGATTTAACAGGCTTAATATTATTATTTTTTCTAGCACAAAATTCGTTAAATGATTTACATATTAGATTTTTTGTGAAGAAGACAATATTTCTACGAAAGATATATATACATCAAGAATCAGATTAAAAGAACTTTTCCTTAATAGCAAGTAATACATCACAATTGGATAATAATTATAATCATTTGTACCATTTTAATAGCACAGTGTATCAACACAACAAAAACACATGTAAATTAAAGTGTGAACTTATAACAGTTAACAGCTTGAAAAGAAGAAAAAGGAAAAAGAAAACAGAACTCTTTGAGACCAACTTTGAGACCAAGGAAGAAATATAAAAAAAAAAATTTGATTCAGCTTCCTTGCTGCTTGTTCAAGTTAACGATACTTTCAGCTTTTTGAATGCTAAAAAGTGGTATAGAGCTTCTTTGGGAAAACGCCATTTACACCCGAGCTCCAAGCATGGCAAATTTTACCTAGCTAGAAAATTAAAAACAAGAGGGTATAACAAAGTTTCAGTTTTGGCGTTGTTTTCAATAAATATTTATGCAGATCTGTTTCAAGAGAAATTGTATTTGTTTAAATAATTGAAATAAATATTATGTGACACCTTAGAAGGTTATCATGTGGGTGCACTATGCTGGTTACACACATGCATATTATTTATGCTTTGCGCATCATCATCATCCACACCGGTTTTGCATGCATGTCGACTTTTCTGTCATTTCGCCAAATTTCAGATATAAGTGTTACAATATTGAAACATATATATATATATTGTTAACGAATTTGAAATATCCACGTCATAGCATTATAAAATATATATTGTTAGTACTGCCTGAATCATCGGTGAATATTTACCTTTCTAATATCATTGGAAACAAATGATTATTTTTTAAATTAATTAGCTAATTCTTACTTTCCTTTCCTTTTAATGAGTTGGTTTTAATCCCACCAGCAAGGAAGAAGGATAACATCCTATTCAAGTCAGAAATATAATTGAAAGTAAGTTAATTATTAACAGGGTCTGGACTAGCTAGCTTGTTGATGACTTCAATCCAAATTGATGATGAAAATTTAATTTTTGAAAAAGATTTTGGGGTCAGAATTACTCTGGGATGGAAGAACAAGGCGATGTAAAAACAATCTAAAATTGGGGGCTAGGAGCGCTTTGCGATTCGAAAAATCGAAAGCTACACAGTGTTTTTTTTTATGTGGGATTTCATTTTATTTCATTTCAGTTGAAATCATTTTATGAGATTTCGTTGGATCTAATTATATGGAAATTCCAACCAAACGAGGCCAAATCCATTCATTTTGATAAAAAAAATTTCTAATAAAATGAAATCTCACATTAAAAAAGCACGATTCTGATCAAAGCCTTTAGCCTTAGAGTTATTCAATACCACGATTTCTGACAATTAATGGCTTTGTTAAAGGCAGAAGACTCGGCGGAAATAAAGCTGATTCCCATGTTCTCCAAAACTGCTGAAAAGGGCACCTAAAACAATAAAATAACAAGAATTGGAGCGAAATTTCAAACTTTTTGTTCATTCAATAATATTGAAATTAGAAACTTACAATCTAGATTAACCACGAAACATTTTGGCATGGATTTGAAAATTTAACTTCTAGTGTTTTTGCAGAGCTGCCGAATCCGTATCTGTTGTCACAACAGAATGAAATATAATACAAAGAACAAATTAAATAAATATACATAAAAAATAAATTTATTTTGAAGCAAACTTAATTTGAAACAGATTCTTATAATTACTTAATTAATTATTCAATCATTTTTTAAAAAAAAAAACAGAAATGAGTATTTTCGAAACTCAGAAGTGAGCTTGATTATATTTATATTTACCTTACTGGAGGAAGATCCTGTTCTTGACCCCATCTTTTGTAGAGGCGACAGGTGGCTTTGGTCTAAAATCATAGCGGGAGAGTTGCTCTGTATCCATCTGTGCTTCGAGTGTGTTGCATTTCTTGCCTTCTCCATCAACACATACCTTTTGACCACGTGATCCATTTAGCAGAGGCAGTTGGCATAGGCCCCAACATCCTCGAAAATAGAGTGTTCTCCACTTTGGCATTAAAAGTGCACCGACCCTCTGTTCCTCATGGATATGTAGTAATTGTGGTAGCAAGTAAAGCCGCACGGTATGAAGACTACGTAAATGGTGTGTTCTGAACTTCTTTGCAATGTCCGCATCAAAAGAATAATAACCAGATTTGTAGAACACAGTTTGAAGGCTCGTACAACCGGTTATAACAAGCATCTCTAGGTTTGGGAGTAAAACATTATCAGGAAAAATGCTCTTCAGTCTCTGGCATTCTGACAAATGAAGGTTCTTTAACGAAACAAAACTTTCTCCCAATAAATATGTTCCCTTTTCAATCACCAAATGACTCATGTTAGGTAGATAAGCCACACTGCAATCCTGCAATTGAGGGCACACACTTTCCCACGATGTTACATTAAAAAGACTTTCAATTTTATGGCATCCTTCAATATGAAGATCTCGGAGCATCGGCAATCTTGGGTTCAAAACTGATACAGAGAAAATGTGTATATTGTCCTTAGCTGACAATGATTCGGTAATCTCTAAAATACCTTCGAGACCAAGAGGGTAACGCTCAGTTGAGCAGATCTTAACACGTCGGTTGCATTGTGGTTGTTGCACTTGCACCAAGAGAGACTTTGGAGCTAAGGCTTTTAATCTAGAATCTTTATAGCAGCTCCATTTAAAGGGTTGGAATTGGATAGTTTGACTCAACCTCCTGTCTAATGCTTCCTTTTTCTTCTCAAAAGAAGCAACCATGATGTAAAACGACTGGAGGGACCCTGTTTTAAATAGATAGGTGCAATGCTTATTATTTAGACTCATGAACAAATGTGAGTCCTTCACACAAATACAAACTCTGGCCACGATTTCTGTCATCCCGTGATTGTTTTTGCAGTACTTAGCATCAAAAACACTGGTAGAAGTATCTATGGAATCACATTGATCTAAATTAAGAACCTTAGGAATGTGATCTAATTTATGCCAAGGGAATCTTCTCAAATTAGAAACTTCTTGTAGATTCAATTGCATAAGCCTTGAACAATCTGAGATATGAGGAATCTCAGTAATAGCTGTTCCAGAAAGATTGAGATCCTCCAATTCCTTGAGCCCTTTCAAATTTATGTTTGCTAATTCTCGACAACCACACAATGATAGTAATGTAATCGGTGAGTCTGACAAAGAGAATGATCTAATGCTTATATTTCCGTTCATCTTCATCTCTTTTAAGGAGGTGCAACCAGAAATTTTCATTTCTCGAAGATTGTATGATCTTGCGAGTGAGTCCGGGAAACATCGAATCCAATCATTAGGACCATCAAAGATAAACACTTTTAGGTTTCTCGTCGGGAGTACATCAATTTCCCTTAGCGCACCACAGTGTGTCAATTCAAGTTCCTCAAGCATCACTGCATCAGAAAGTGATTTTGGCAGTGTTTCAAAAAAAGCGTTGTTATAAATTTTCAGGACACGAAGACGTTGCATTTTCGCAAATGTGTCAGGCGGGAGTGCAATAAGTTTTGTATTAGAAAGTGAAAGGGTTTCGAGATTTGTTAAGGAAACTAATGGAGATAGCCTCTCAAGTGATTTGGAATTGGAACCATTAAGAACAAGATCTCTCAGATTTGGCATGCCATTAAATAGATTTGCAGGTAAGGAGGTGATATTATGATCAGAAATACGAAGAAAATAAAGATAGTGTTTTTTATTGCCCCAGTCATCTGGGATCTTTGTTAGATAAGGAAGTCCAACCAAATCTAAGACCTCTAGCTTTTCCAAAGAACCAATAGGAGAAGGAAGAGAAGAACTCGCAGTCCCGAAGCTTCTAATGGTGCATCTGCATATAGAAAGAAGTCGGAGATTGGTAAGGCCAGAGAGTAGCTTATGTAAATAATATTCTATTTTGATCCTCACCAACTTGAGGACTCGAAGATGTGAAAAACTGCAAAGGAGTTCAGTGAGGGCCAAAATGGGGTAATTATAAATTACTCCCCAGGGTTGATCGAAAGAAATATCATAGTCATGATGTCCTTCTACATAGAACGTCGTGGTATTCTTGTGCTCTGGATATAGCATCCATGAAGTACGAACCTCTTTAGAAAAACCCAGATGCATTGTTATCCATGTTTTCTTTTTTGGATCAGAGATGATATCTGTGAAATTATTTGTATTTATAAATCCCCATTTATCACTCAGCCACCATCTCTGGTGAAGATCATAATTCCACTTTAGTAGCAGCATCCATATTCCAGATGAATATTTATTGTCTTGTATTTCCCCAATAAATAACCATCTAAATAAGGAGGAAGAAGTGAGTGCTTCTAAGATAATCTCTGCCAATCCAAATAATTGGGAGAGCTGCTGATTGTTGGTCAATATGTCTTCTTCTTTCTTACTTTCTTTTCTGCCATCTTCATCAATAAAAGTTAGCGCATCCAATTCTTCGGGTAAGGATGCACTCTCAACATGTTTAAATTTTACATCTGTAGAGAGGAGCCCCTCTGCAATCCACATTTGAAACAGCTCTTTGCTTTCGATCCTAGACGACATCCACCTCTGTAAACTAAAATAAATCAATGTAGTGTATTGTATACAACTCCATAATATATCCATACTGCGCCTTAGTTCTATACAATACTTGGAAGAAATCGATTTCGCTGCCAAATACAATTCTTGCTCGATAATGAAAATTGGGAAAAACACTTGATACTGATCCGTTAAACCACTTAGATCCAATACATGGCCTTCTTGATTCACATTGTTTATTTCAATGTTCTTGGAAAGTGTAATCAACCACCAACAATCATCATTCCAAGCTCTATTAGATCCAAATCTATTACCAGGAAGCCAAGCTTCCCTCAACCATGCAATTCTAGGATCAGTGATATCTACATCTAACTCTTCTGTTACCAGGAGATATCTCCTCCCCTTTAATGTTTGATATATCTCATATTTCATTTCTTTAATCAACTCTAGCTCTTTTTGTTCATTAATTGGGCTATAGGCATAATATGCTTCTTCCTCTAGCTCAGTTTTTAGTTTTTTTAATTTTGAATTATCTTCATCCACTAAATTCAGAGCATCCGCTACAGTCTGTACCACCCTTTTATATATTACGCTAAAGTTCTTTGGAACCGAACTATCAATGCCTTCAAGTATTGACGGTATATGGAGATGAATTATATAGTCGAAGTTAGTGATCCTTTTAAGAGCTTTTTCTGTCAAGCGTTGCAGAAACCTTAACATTTCCGACTCTTTTCCAAATCCTCTATTCCAAATTGTTGTTGAGTTAGAATCCCAAATTTCTTTGATTAAAACTTCCAGTTGAAGATTTTCTATCGATTCTAATGCTTCTATGGTTCGATCAAAAGACATTTCACCCGACCAGATGATATAATTTGAACCTAAATCATTTTGATGGAAAATGGATCTATTAGAATATAGGATTGAAGAAAAACCTAGACGATTTCCAAGTTCTAGATTAAATAAATAGGAAAATTCTAATGTGGACAGGGACCGTTCATTTTTTATAAATCGTATGATCAGTATAGCATAATAGAACTTCGCAACTTAAATTTCTCTGTTAAATTTAACAGAATGTTTTTTTTTAGAAATGATAACTGCCATCCCTAAAAAAACCATCGCTTGCCATCGCTATACAGAACATGTATCTGCTACAAATGTTCAGTTTAATAATAATATGTGTTCAGTTTAATGGTCGAAAGTGTTCAATTAAATGCGTCAAGTAATGGCTTATTATATTGATCGCGCATCATTTTTGAAGAGAGGCGCACTAGGGGCAGAATCGGAAAAATATTTGTTTGAACCGGATCGGTTCATGACCCCTTCTAATTTTTTTCATGTGTTTTTTGTCCAGTTCGTGACCCCTTCGCTCACCTATTAAAAAAACCGAAAATCGTACTGAACATTTATATCTAATAACCTGAACATTTGTACTTACTACACTGAACATTTGTTCTATATAAACTGAACATTTTTACTTATAACATTTGTATTTTTTTATTGCAACTAACTGAACATTTATACTCAATTAACCGAACATTTGTACTTACCCAACTGAACATTTGTACTTACTAAACTAAACATTTATACTTAATAAAATGAACATTTTTGTTTATAACATTTATATATTTTATTGCAACTAACTGAACATTTATACTCAAATAACGGAACATTTATACTTATCTAATTAAACATTTAGGTATGAAATAAAATTTCGCTGGGTGAGAGACCATCGCTGAGGGAGCGCCTCAGCGATGGCGCGGGATGGTATTTTCGCTGATTGCGATAATCAATTTCCGTTTTTTTTTTCGGGTGGGTTAAAATGGTCCATCAATTTTAACACAAAGTTTTAGTCGGAAGGGTAAAATCGTCCATACATGGATGACTCTTTTTTTTTTTTTCCTCCGTATTATCCTCCACCATCTCCGTCTCTAGTGGTGTGATTTGCATTAAAGCACCTAATTTTTCATGAGACAGTGAGAATGCCTTTTCTTGCCGAATTTGTCTTCGATTTTAAATTATGCAGGTGAGGACCTTGAGCAAGGAGCAAGCTGATGCCTTGCGGGCCAGATAAGATAGAATGGGATTGATCGATTTCAAATTAGTCTTCTGTTACTATCGCATATTTCGGTAGTAGTAAAACAGAGAAATGGATTGATCGATTGAACCAGATAAGATAGAAACCTCAACGAAATTGTATGTCGTCATTGTTTAAATTTTTTGCCTTTTTAATAATAATCGAACCCTTCATAGAAGTTTGAGAAAGCATGATTACGGTTAACGAATTTAAATGAATATAGAACAGTCATGAGCGATTTGTGCCTCAAGTCCGTCAAAATTTTGCTCAAATTTTTATGTGTTGTGTGTTCATAAAAGGAGATTGCATAAAAAGTGGTTTAATTAGTTAAAGACAATTTAATATTTGGCAAGCCGTATTTTGCCAATTTGTTGCATGAAGAGAAATTTAATTCTTTTCTAAAATAATTTAGTTAAAAGTCTATTAATTGTGTTGAATCAAATCATATATATTTTGTTCTACTTTTAAAAATATTTAAGGATCTATCGAGATCTTTTAGTGGAAGATCTTTTTGTTGTTGCCAAAAAAAAAAAATCCGTTAGGATAATGAATCACACGTTTAATTACCATCATTTTGATTTTTTATATACGGAAAATATTTTTTAATTTTTTTACTACGTGCATGTTATATAAAATGACGGAAAAATATTACATTCTTCGCATGCATGAAATTACAGCTACTTATAAAATATGAAAAAGGTCTGATTTCATTTTTAGTGTTACCTTATTTCGATTTTTTTAATGAAATTTACAATAAAAAATTATCTTTCACATGAAAGCCCAGAAAAATGTTATTATTTGGAATGCGTAGTATAATGATTAGATTTCATTAAATAATAAAATAATCTGACACAACTAACACGACATGACTTGATACAACTAACAAGACGTGTCAATACGACTTGACACGACTAACATGATAAGTCAACAAGACATGACATGAATATTACATATGGTTTCTTAAAATACTTTAATAAATTTTTTCCTTCATTTTTAATTTTTTTAATAAAATTTTAACTTAGAAATAATAAAATAATCTAACAAAACTAACACGATATGACTTGATACGACTAACAGATGTGTCAACACGACTTAACATGAAGTTTTCACATGACACCACACGACTTGATCAAATTTCATCAAGAATTCAATAAACTTTATTGTTCATCATATGAAATATTTATTTTTCGTGAAGTTTTGAAATGTTTGATTATATTCAGTAGCATTTGGCCTCTAATTGATATATTTTTTTATTTTTTTATTTCACCTATTAACTAAATTTAAAAATAAAATTATTATTTTAATGCAACGTCGATTTAAAATAGAATTAAATTTTTTTTTCCAACGTTATATCTTGTTTATGTAAAATGTTATTACAGACTATATATGTGCATATTGCAGAATTATATATTTACTTAAGTTTTGCTAGAATTAAACATATTTGACATCAAACAAAATTCAAAAGTCAATTCTTAAAATTTCAAACTGTTGAAATGCACTCAATTTGATTTCTATATTAAAATCTCCTTAGAAATTAAATTTATATTTTTCTGAATTTTTTTAGCTATTTATTTCAGATTTTTAAAATTGGAGAGTCCATAACTAATTAGATCGATGATTTTGTAAAATTATAAAAAAATAGTAAAAAAATTTGAAAAAAATATAAAATTTAGTCTCCATGAAGATTTCAATATAGAAAACAAATTGAGTGATTCGAATTGGCCGTTATAATCTCAACAATTCAAATTTGATCATGTTCGACAAGTGTGCATGCCAAACATGTTTGACCATTTCAAATAAAATAGCTAGCTACCCAAACTCTCAAGTTTCATCAATTCTATTGGTGTTTCTTAACTTACAAAAAGTACATTAGCATCATGTTAGTTAACTTCTTTTACAAGGACAAGGTTAATCAATTTTTTTGCTTTGAACTATTACTAAATTTTGTTTTGGTTTTTGGATAATTAATTATTTTGAAATGATAGACAAGTTATATATTAACCTACTATCCTAAATGTATTATTTTTAATTATTTCAATGATTAATGAGGCTTGCAATATAATCGAAACATAAGAATGATTTTTTTCTTTATGCATACATACGGCTACATAGCTCATAAGAATGAAATCTTATATTTTGACAAAATTTAAAAACTTATTTTAATTTTAATTGTTTCATTGTGAAATATATTGCAGTAGTATTAAATAACTAATAGAAACTACATGTAATTATTTTACATGTTTTTTAGAAAATGCTCATTTTGATGAGTAATTTATTTTAAGTTTAATTTCATATCATTGAGTAATTTTTTTTGCATTGTGCGTCCAAAAGCGGAGATTGCTTGAATAAAAGGCGATTTAATTAGTTAAAGGAAATTTAATATTCGGCACCGTATTTTTATCAATTGTTGTGACATAAAAGACAATTTAATTTTTCTAAAATCAATAGTTAAGAGCCTAATCATTATTGTGTTAAATATAATAGCATAAGATGCCCTCATATGTGGGCAAATAAAAAAACAAAATAATGTTAGACAATAAAAATACGTTTCTTAATTTACCATCGATACAAATTGATATGTTATTCAATTGTTTCTATATTAGATGGAAAACCAATCAAATCCAAAGAAAATTTTTTCCTTCTGTGCAGCAATTCAAAACCGAGATAATTTTTTCCTTGTGTGCGCATAGAGATGTGTTGAGACAGATCTAACCATACATTTACAGATCAACGGTATAAAAATTGTTAACAAAAATTGTTGTGATCTTTCTCTAGGTGCATTTATAAGTAGTAGAGATGAGACAAATTTTGTTCTACTTTTAAAATCTTTAAGGATACATCGAGATATTTTACTAGAAGATTCTTTGTTGTTGCCAAAAAAAAAAATAATAATCACTTTCTAAGTTTTACATTGAGGAAAAAATGGATGTCGTGAATGGCCAAACCCAAACGGCCGAACCTGCTTTTTGTCCCAGTAAGAAAATCGATGGCTCCAGTAAGGAGAAAATAACGAAGATGGCTGTTGATGGGTGATGCTCCTTAAGAAGAAGAAAGCCAATACACGTAGAACTCATGAGACACGCAGAGAAATTTAATTTTATATATTAAATTGGTACAGTGGGAGCATCGAGTGACCGGTACAGTGGTATAGGAGGGTGGTACCAATTGAATTTAGAGCGGTTAGGTTGTACTAGAAAAGTTTTTTTATCATCTTGGGAAGCATGAAGGAGTTTATGGGGTCAATTTATTATGCGAGTAATTCATTTGATGGGGAAGCCAATAGTCTGGTACGATCATGAAGAGAATGGTACTGGTGTGAGTTTCATAGGATAGATTGATGCACATAGGGATTTTATTCAACTCAAGACAACGTCTTAACCATGGTTTTTACCACACCAAACTCACAATCACTTATTTTAGCAATTACTGGAAATTGATTACTATCACTTCTTTGAATTCATACATTGCCTACCAAGTTGTATCCTTTTGTGCTTCTTAATCAGACCATACGACACATATTTAGATGACTAAGGTCATGACCCAATTACTGTTATCAAACAAGCCCCAATGCAAATGTTTTCTAATTAGTAATTACAATATACACTCAGATTGCTTTTCAAGTTATACACTCATATGAACAAGGATGAAACTCAGTAAAAAAAAAAATGTATATCCCCGTACCATTTAACCTTTAATTGAAATGCTTGATTATATTCAGTACCATTTGGCCTTGAATTAATATTTTCAATTTTTTTCAATTTCAACTATTAACTAAATTTTACATCCATATTTGGACAAACACGAGCAAAACGAAAGTTGAAAACATGGTTGCACATGTTTGTTATTTCTAATGAAAAAATATTGAATGACACAAGGCCCTTTGGCCCCTTTGACCGGCTGTTCTTACAAATCCTCTTCTGGTACCTAAGAAGAGGCAACAAATTAAACAAAAGGTGAATGTCGGGATGGTTGATTAGATTTACGCGGTTACCAGCCAACGGTTACACAATCATCATCATTTTGCAACGAATTTCTCATCCAATATGGATGTATACCTCTTCCGAAAATTTTAGAGATTTTGCTCTTCCGAAGACAAATGGAGAAGCGTAGGAGAAAAGGTATAAGGAAAGCTTTCTCGAATTTTCTCGGACCAACCGAAAAGAATAAGAACACGTATATAGTCTGCTCCAGTAAATTCCTTTTATATCTTGTTGACATCTAAAGCCCGACAGATGGAGGAGAAGGCGTATTTCAGCGCTTAACGGACAAACGGAGAGAGTAATAGATATAAGACATACCGATTTTACCCCTATAACCTTAAACGGCTGTGATTCACCGCTGAATTTTTTTTGTGTCCACCATAGCATGATTCTCTCGCAGTAGTCGTAAGAATAAATAAATATGATTACGATAGAAACTCACAATATTTTTTTATTATTATAAATGATCACAAATACTAATTATGAAAATAATAAAAATTACTAAATCATATTACTTTGTTTGTTATTTCATTTTATTTTTGCTTTTACGATATGTAGTAATAATCTAATATTGGCAGTAATTATAATTTCTCATAAAATGGAGATTAATATTAGTATAAGAAATATTAATGGTAGTACTCAACTACTCATCATAATCTTAATATAATAGTAATAATAATAATAATAATAATTTTATTGCTATATTATTATTATTATTATTATTTGTGCTAGTATTTGTAATAATAATAATAATATTAATGGTAGTTATAATTATTTTGGATATATAGTACTCATCCTTAGAATAAATTATTTCTAGTGTTTTCGTTTTTTTTTCCCTATCATTATTATATAACTTCGATTTCATTATAATAGATATCATTATCAGTTTAACTCTGCAGACTGCAGCTTCTAATTTAATTATTGAAAATGTGTTTACACCAACAACGCCAAAATTTTGACCTTCATAAGCCTTCTTATTTTTTAGTTTTGTATATTTGGCATTAGATGAATTTGCAGTTTAAGTTTATTATATTAAGAAAATTTAAAATTAATTAATTATAGCTTTTCTGACCTGCTAACAAGTCAAGAAATTTCTTGCCCGGGTATTATTATTATTATTATTATTATTATTTTAGGGTCAGGTGACAATCATCACGCATGCCCGGTATACTTAATTGATGGGTCAGTTTATTTTGGTTGGATTTGACTTTGAACCTTCTAATTTCCAAAATCTCTAGTAACTGATTGACTGATCAGACGCTCAGCGTAAGATATATTGTCGCAGTATCAAAACAATTAAATATATAAGTGATGGAATTGATTTCTCTTTCTATAAAATGTAGCTTTGATAAACCAGCTTGGTGGTTTTGAAAAATACTAAAAATTGAAGGGCCTGAGCCCTTCAATTAAAAAAAAAAAAAAAAAAAAAAATCTACGTATGCATATATAATCATTCCTACGGTTGCGTTGCTAGCTCATTTTTTGCCCTCACTAATACATGGTCTCTAAAGAACAGACCATATATATATATACAACTCTTGTAGGCGTTCCAAAATATTAAATTTTATTCCTTTATATACGTACCTAGGTAAAAACTGAATCCTATATATTCAAGTTATTAACAGTAACCAAAGTAAAATCTCTGATCACGTACCTAATTTTTGAATTTCTCAAATGCAATAATTGAATCAAATTGTACTGCCCCTCGAAATTAAGTACTATATATATTGTAACCTGAAAAAAAAATGGAGAGAGAAACTTTATAATGTAATTTAAGTATGATGGAATGAAAATAACGTACATATAAATAATACATGGACCTTATATCTCAAATTACTAATTAAGTTTACGGCCGGAACATATTTTCCTAAATATATATCGGCCAACTAATCTAAGTTGAAGATCATGACTAAATACTCTATGTACCTAAAATACTTTGTGTTAACTATATTAATAATTGTTTCTGTAGGATTACAGTTTCATCCTCGATTAAACATTAAATATTATTTTTGCTGCACTATGGAGTTCATTGCTTGTGTAAAATACATACTCATTGCATAAATTAATTTTCAGTTTCGATGATTCCTTTCAAAAAAAAAAAAGAAAGAAAGAAAAGAATGCCTACAGTATATTGAGAGATTTTTTTTCCCTGCTCAAAGGTAGTAATAAATTTATATATCTTCACTCATGCATTCCATTTAGTGATTTAACCGAAATTACTACTGTAATTAATTATACTTTATCTATCTGCACTGATGCTTTTCATTGGTACTGAGATAACAGAGAATTTTTTTTTTTTTTGTTTTCTTTTTTTTTTTCTTACTCTTGCTTGTCTTTAAATCAAGAGTAAAGATGAAACCAAGTTTCAGCAGAGACTGGATCTAGGATATTTTTTTTATATATATACCAAACCTGATTTTAGCGAGTTAGATAGAGAGTAAATAAATAAACACGTTAAATATAATCTAAAGTTGTTCGTTGGAATAAGAAAATTATAAACATGGTATAGATAATTTTTCGTTTGCACCAAGGAAACTTTAGACATCATATTTATAAGTTTATTAATTTGATGCTGATTTTGAGTTAGTGCACCTTTTATGTTTACTTTTATGAAAAAAAAAAAATTACTTCTGCATTTCCAACGAAAAGAGCATTATAACTATATATATCTCTGCACGCATGAGAGGCACGTGTTTACTGTAGTAAGCACAGTTCTCTCATGTGGACCGTTGATTTCTTGGGTTCATCTTGGCCGTCCGATGGGATTGATCTCTCTCATCTCTGCGAATTTGTTGGGTTCGTTTAGGCCTTCTGATGGGATCCATCTCTCTGCGAAAATTTCCTGGGGATTGTCTGCACCTCCGTGCTCTCCTTTTTCTTCTCCGTGCGAGTCCGTGCAGTCCCTCACTACTGTAGCCATGCTTCCATTCCTTTTGCCAACGACGCTGTCCATTCTTTGTATGCGTTGTCCGTTTTTCCCTGGTTGCACGCCTCCTCTGCGACGTGGTTGCTCATCATGTTCGTCCGATTTAATGAATCCTCTCTGCACGATCGTTTGCTCTAGATTCTTCTGTTGCCCCCTTTCTCTCCTGTCACCTCCACCCTCTCCTCATTCCTCACCTCCCTCAGATTAGCGCTCTGCTTCTCTCTCTTTTTGGTCGGCTCGACTTGACGCATCAGCGACGGTCTTCACAGTGTCATTCTACCTATTTTCTTCTCTTCTGTCGGCATCTATCGATTCTTCTCGGCTTCTCCTCTATCTCTTTCTATCTGCACGGAGCCAACTACACGAAAAGCCACTGCCTCTTTTTGCCCATGGATCTTGGTTGCCTCCGGCCTCTGTTGGCCCCCTGAGTTGGCCAGACGATTTCATCGTCTTTTCCTCTTTCCAATGAGCACCAATCTGGTAAAGATACCTCTATCTTTCTCTCTCTTTGTGTCGATGGAGAAAAACAATGTCTTCATCTTTGGATCTGGATTTTATTTTTTGCTGCACTGTTTAATTTCTATTCTCCCTTTGCTTGATCAGCTCTATTCAGCAACGGATGGAATTGGAAATGCATACAAGATGGACTGAAGAAAGACATGTTTGCTCATGGAAATGAATATACGAGTGTCTTTGTCATTGGTAAAACTGTTGTATTATTTTTGTGTTTCTTATAAATAGCCGACAAATTTGTTCAATATATTATTATAATTGATTTTGTCTGCCATTTCAAACTTTCTTCTAATTTTCTAATATTTTGTTACATGGAATGGAGCAACGCCATGGTGCCTGGACAATATTCTTTTCAAGGTATTTATGCTTAATGAGGTGAAGTACTTTGTCACATTTTATTTTCCCCCAAACAGTGGTAAGAATGGCTCCTTTCTAATTTTGATTCTATTTTTGTTTAATTAGCCAGTGAAGGTTGCTCGCAAATTGATACATGGTGGAAATTGATTCATACATGTCTGATTTTAGTGAATTAACTAATTTTACTTTTTGATTTGATTGCTTGGTTTATGTCGATACATGATTGAGAATCCATTATTATTAAAAGTTGAATTTTACTAATAGCTATGATTGGTGCTTAGGTCCAATATCTGGTGGTCGAGAGAGGAGGGAGGAGCTTCAGAGTTCTTTTTCCATTGTCTCCAATTTTTACTAGAGAGCATCAAATGTTATCATACAAAATTTTGATGGTTGGTCAATTCTTTTTTTTAAAGACAAACTAGATATATAGCGGCTCCTTCTTTCCTTTTTGTTGCATTGTCATATTTCTGTCTATTTTCTTTTCTTTCATCCTTTCTGCTATTTCTACTTCCATTACTAAATTTTTGTTCGATTTGTATGTAACAGGTACTATACTGGGCCATGATAGGGGTTGCAAGAAGAGGCTTGAAGAGATGAGCTGTGCATGTGATGCCATCCTAATTAAGTCTCTTTTTTTTATAACTTCTGTTAAAACTATTAGGTATGGATTTTTTGTGCATTTTTTTTTACAAATATTCCAAAAAATTCCATTGATTAAGTGTTTGACATCCTAATTCCAGTTCTCTTTGTTATTTTTAAGTTTCATTGATTATACTGCCAGCATAAAATTCTAAATTTGTTTGATTTGAGCTTATTTTGATTAGTGTTCTACTGTTCTTACATAATTTTGGGTAGTCTGGGTAGTGCCTATCATTGTTGTTGGCCATTTTGCATGCTTCCATGGTTTACGAGAGATGATTAGTAGTCAAAATCAGTTGCATTAGATATTCTATTTGATAACATTTTTATTTTTTTCCCTTTTTTTCAGGTCTCTAGATGCAGGTGCATACAGGATTTGGCTCAAGCTGGTCCTAAAATCTTGGTTCAGAAAGTTGTTAAGATAAGAAGAACAATTAAAATCAGATACTCAAGTAATTTTTAGTTGTTTATAGCCACCTAGGTCTGCTCATGTCCAAACCGCCATGGATCCGGTCAAAGTTTTTAAGATAACACTGACTATCATTAGAATCCTCATACATATTGTTTTTAAGATTTCACTGCTGGTAATAGAACTGCTAAGGTTGATATAGAGTTCAATGCTAACTTAATTGCATATTATTAGCTTCAGATTTCACTGCTGGTAATAGAACTGCTAAGGTTGATATAGAGGTCAATGACAACTTAATTGCATATTATTAGCTAACAGAATGATCCTCTCAGTAAACTGTTTCACAAACTTAAAAGGCCATTATAAGATTCTTCTTTGTAGTATCATATATTTTTTAACGGCACTTGGTTTAGAAGTATCTATTTTATCTAAGTATTATTAATTACTGATTTTTTTTTTTTTTTGCATTGCTGGTACCAGCTGTTATGAAAAATAGGTTGGGTGAATTATTTTTATATTGTGATGCTGTGAGATCTTACATTAGATTGCTATGTTATATAAAACCTCTCACCTCAATCTGGAAATTATAGTGATACGAGAAGTGTCAGTAACTCTCTAACAACTACTAGCAAGATTTGGCCAAGTTATGCTTTAGTTAATCATTTCTGATAATAGTTTTTTTTTTTTTCTGAAATGAACTTACAGTTGTTGTTTGCGTGCTTTCAAGTTGTCGAGGGGTTTCAAGTAGGTCAGAATTTGATGTCAAATATTAGTATGTTTCATATTGTTTTCCTTTTTTTTCCAAAAAAAATAGAGCAAGTTAGAACATAAAGAAAGAGCCTTTATAATTCGATATGTTTCAAATATACTTTGTTATGTCTTTTTTCCATAAAAATTGTTGAATGGTGCTTGCTTTCCTGCCATCAAAAAAAAGAAAACGAAAAAGAAAAGTGTCACATTTGGGCATTTTATAAATGATTATGTGTGCGAATTTGTCATGTAATCATGTTGTTGTGGGATGAGTCTATGAAATTTCTCATGAATTTATTCTTTCTTGGATCAAAGAAAAACACATATGGATTAACCCAGTGCAGTTATTCCCATTTTTTTTTGTTGTTCAGAAAAGACAGCCTATCAGATGGGTTTCTGTACCAGTATGCTCTCTACCTTTTAATAGAGAACCAGTGCCTTTCAAGATAGATGCGATAAAGGTATTAGCATTAGAAAATTTTGTTCTAAGCTCAGACTAAATTGACATCATCTGATTACATTTTTGTATGGCTACAATTTTATGTGCTTTGGGATTTGATTTCTTTTTTTAATAAACCTATGCAACTATTTGCTACTCAAAAAAATAAATTACTAAAGTGATTCAGATATTATTCAAACCAGTGCATTTCGAGATAGGTATAATATAAAGCCATTAGTATTTAAATGCAATTGAAGAGGTAGCTTTTTTTTAATTTCAGGGACATTGACAGCTTTGCCCCTTACACGTGAAGTTTTGTTCTAAACTCAACTTAATTGATGTCGGCCAACTAATTTCTTGCTATGCTCCAACTTTATTTGCGTGGTTGTGCGGAGAGCTCTTATGAGTTTATCGCAAGGAAATATGAGTAATTTGGTAAATATTAACTTTGCTTAACCTGATTGTTTCGTTATTCACAAATCAAGTCGAATCTTAGTGTAATTTGTAGCAGTATAAGATATATGCTATATTTGATAAAGAAACCAAGATAGTTACATGTCTTTGCTATATACTGGAAGCCCTCTGGCGAACCTCGAAGATTATGTCGCAACAGCTGCATAAACCAAGATGGTTGGTTACATGTCACTTTATATGTAGTGTTTTGTACATGAAACAACTGCTACTTAAAAATAGATTTACCATTATTGGGTTAAGATTATGTCGCAACTTAAAATACAATTAGAGTCTTCATTTTATTTGATTTGGTTAAGAATACTGATGCAATACTTAAATATGATGATTCAAGCTTTTTAGTTGTTTGCGGGTGGTAATTAATATAAATCTTCACCACAGGGTTCTCCATTTCATTTTATGGTAACTAATATGGCATGTTTGTTTGCAAAAATATCCAGAACATATACATACTCATTAAGAAACCATTTCATAACATATTCGGATAAGAATGCATCGCGCAACGCGCGAGATTAGAACTAGTATAATTGTAAGGTGAGAAACTGGAAGTAACAACAAAAGCGCGAGTATGAGAAACATATATATTATAGATAACTTAAGTTGCAATAACAGTTGTCTACTCATGACAAGTCATAATTGTCTTTATTTGCATAGAAACCACCTGCTATATATGAATTCAAATTTGCATGTAAATCAGCATTTATTTACCTCACAACATGATACTTAAATAAGTTTTATACCAAAATAATTAACCTAAATATTTTAAAGTTCATATCAAACCAATAAAGAAACAATCAACCGCAGTGACAAAGTACCCAAGTACAAATTAGCCATGTATGGATGAATTAATTTATGCATAATCTCACGTACCTTTCCTATTAGAAGAACGGTTTAATGGAATCTCTGGCTTGCTCCTGATTCTTTAATTGTTGAATTAATACAAGATTTTACCTCCGATCTTTCTGTTGCTCCTCTATATATACAGGCTCAAACCTTGGAATGAGATGCCTAACCTGAATAGCAAGCAAGGGATACATGAGTTGCAAGTTAGCTAATATTATGCCATCATTGCAATTCGCAAGTTGTGCTTTACTAAGCTAAAGGTTGTCTGACAGAATCACATACCAACGTGATTCGTTTTATTATTGGGGCTGACGCTTTCATATGGAATAACTTACTAGTGTTTTCGTAGAATTTAACATACAGTGGAGGGATGCTACAGCTCAATGGCGGATATAGGGTTTTTTTTTAAGCCGGGCACAATAAAAAGTTAAATAAATTTAATATTAAAATTTAATAATATATTAAATTTAAAAAATTGATAATAAATAATATATTTAATTTGGTCTTCAAGGGTATTTCAATATGATGAACAATTTGAACGGTTTGGATTGACCGTATGAATTTTGGATCTCGATGGCAAATAGGTGGCGCGTGTCATCTATTTGCCAAATTTTATAGATCATTGGCACATTAGCCTCTCTCTGTGTGAGTGTCTATATATATATATAATATATATATATATATATATATAGAGAGAGAGAGAGAGAAAAAATGGATATAGAACACTGATGTGTACGGATCGTCTCCTTACACATGAGTCATTTTTCGAGATCCAAAATTCAAACGGCCATCCGAACCGTTCAAGTTGTTCTCCACATTGAAAAACCCTTGGAGACTAAATTTTACATTTTTTTTCAATTTTTTTACTATTTATTATGATATTTTCAAAAAACACTACAATTGGAGTATTTCAGGCCCTCCAATTTGAAAATATCATAATATATAGTAAAAAAATTCTAAAAAATGTAAAATTTGGTCTCCGAGGGTTTTTCAATATGGAGAACAACTTGAACGGTTCGGATTGACCGTTTAATTTTTTGATCTCGAAAAACGACACATGTGTACGGGGACGATCCGTATACATCAGTGTATTTTATCCATTCACTATATATATATACATAATATATATATATAATATATAATGAATGGATAAAATACACGTGTATAGATTGTCCTCGTACACATGAGCCGTTTTTCAAGATCCAAATTCAAACGGTCAATCCGAGTTGTTCAAGTTATTCTCCATATTGAAAAACCCTTGGAGGTCAAATTTTATATTTTTTTTCGAATTTGTTTACTATATATTATGATATTTTTAAATTGGAGGGCCTGAAATACTCTAATTATAGTGTTTTTTTTTTAAATATCATAATATATAGTAAAAAAAATGTAAAATTTGGTATACTAGAAAAGATTGCTATTTGCGAGTGTACCACTGAGAGGTTGAAAGTCAATAAAAATTCTGAAATTTTATTAAGTTTTGTAAGTAAAAATTGCTATTTTATCGACATTGTAATCCACTGAATATCAGATAAGAAATAAGCAGCTTGAGAGGTAATTACATAGTCTAATATGTATGAACACAAATGCATTATAGCTGACAGTGACAGTGCCGACCAAACCAATAGCAGCGTGCCACCATATATAAAACCAGTAATTAAATTACTGATGTTCTCCCACACTGTACTAATGTTCTCTCTACTGGAAGAATAAATGCTTCTATATTTGACTAATTGTTGACAGACGAAGAAAACAAATTTAATGGAGCCAATTTCAATATTTTCTTTAAATAATATTAATTTAATAATTTTAAAGATCAAATTTTTAATTAACAGAGTAGGCAATCAGTGACATTTGCATTTTTATAAGATTTTGTTTTTAGGGATTGTTATTAAAATTTTTGTCCCTTAAATATTAATAAAAAAAATCACGGAAATATTTTCTTTTATGTGAAATAGTGCATAATCTATTAGTGTTGTCGCATGATTTGCTTTCCACATTTGCTTCTTGTTTATCTCCACCGGTAAAGAAAACCTTCAACGCATCTTGTTCAGATTTAACAGGTGTAAACCTAAATCACCACCATCCCCACCAATAAATTGAGCACAAGGGAAGGTTTGTTTCTTGTTCAACCAATGAGAGTCTTTACCGACCCCTAACCTGAAAAGGTGGCCGGGTCGGAGGCGTTTCTAGGGATCAGTACGGTACAGTGCAGCCAAAGTCCGGTACAGAGATTTAATAAACAAAGGAGAGATGCCATCTATTTTGAGAAGGTACGTACCAGAGCGAGCTGGGACCGAGACCTGGCCCAGTACCAAAGTGCTGGTGGAAGCGACAAAATAAGTCCTTGAGGTGTGCCTCCATAGTGTTCGATGAAATGCCTCAACGAATCAGAATCAAATTTGGTATTGTTTTCACCTTCCAGTGTATTTCTGATGTTGCGAATTTACTAGGTTAAGACGAAATAGGAAAAACAAGCTTATGCGCTGACGAAAAAGTAACGAGATCCGGAGCAATAAAGCAAAAATGGAGAGATTTATTTTTTGGACCAAAGTTTGGTCCATATATCGACCAAAACTGGGTCCGAAATTCGAATTTATTTTTTGGACGATATTTGGGCCCTATATCGACCAGACGAGTCCGAAACTGGCCAAAGCTGGATCCGAAACGAGAATTTATTTTTCGGTCGAAATTCTGGCCCTATATCGACCAAAATCAAGCCCGAAACGAGAATTTATTTTTTTGTCGAAATTCGGGCTCTATATCGACCAGACGAGTCCGAAACTAATAAATGCAGTAAATGCGTTCACTGAGGTAATGAAGCCGAAGAGATGGAGTTTATTATGATTTTATGAATATTTATGGGCTTATAAGTTAAATTCAGCATAAATTTTGTCTTTCTTTGATTGAGCTGGGCCTACTACAGTTTTTCTTATATTGTCGGATCTTTTGCAGTCAAGAGATCCATACCAATTACCTAGTGATGTTGGTAATGGATATCCAATAAGATAATCATTTGATAATTAGGTATCATAAATTTAGGGGTGTTAACATTGCTGAACTTATATTTTTTTACGATATATTTTTGAAAATTAAGTCAACAAAAATTCTCATGCCAGAAAGAAAATATCGTAGACGTATTGTTAGTTTTGGAGATTGATTGTGCATCCGTTTTCAAACAATTTATGTGTTTAAAATTCAATCAGAAGTCGTTAAGTAGTTCTTTTGTAAAATTTATATTCCTTTTAATAATTAATAAAACTTGTAATAGATTACGTAATTTTTACGAGTTCGAATGCTATATAAAAAAAATCACGTTTCTAATATTCATTATTAACAAAAAAAAAAGATTTTGCGGATCAGAGATATTATGCTTTTTTATGTAAAAGTTGCTCATTTTATCAGCATTGTAATTCACTGGTATATCAGATAAGAAATAAGCAGCTTGAGTACAGGTAATTAAATAGTGTGATATGTACAAAAGCAACTGCATTATAGTTAACAGTGACAGTGCCGCAGTAGACTAAGCCAATTGCAGCATTCCAACATATATAAAAACAGTAATTAAATTACTAATATTCTTGTGGTACCCACTAATTTTTAAAGCAAAAGAATTAATTTCTAATTAATTCTGAAGAACTATTTTAATGAAAATATATAGAAATGCAACAAGTAAATTTCAAAATTAATTGAGTAAATAAAATTTGGTCAGAGTTAAAAAGAACGAATTTTTAATCAACAAAATGGGCCAACAGTAACATTTGCATGTTAGTGAGTTGTTTTCAGTGAGTGTTATTAAAATAATTTCGTGTTACTTAAACATTATTAAATATATATCATGGTTCTATATTCTTTCTATGTGAAATACTGCATATTCAATTAGTATAATCACATGGTTTGCTTTCCTAAGATGTTGATATTTGTTCCAGTGGTCCCTATACGCTGTAACAATAGTGACCGTAGTATGGTAACCAAGTCCTTATCTGTCTGAAAATACCAATAACTGGCGGTATGATCAAGAAATTAAATTAAATAAATTATTGCAATAGTAAAAGTTGCGGGATTTTCTGATCTGGGAACATGGAAATGTTCAGTTTAAATTATGGAATTTCTCGGTATATCTGCCACAAATATCTGACTTCTGGATTAGACCAATTAATTTATTTGAGGAATAATAATTAGAATTAAGGATATGTCAGTTGATTGCTACACCATAAGCCACACTGTCTCTGCCACAAAAGATCTGAGGGTATTTTAATAAAAATTCCGAGAGACACTCGTCTCTCCTTCCTTTCTCTTCCGACTTGGCTTTCTTCTTCTTCTCTCGATTGCTTCGACGCTCAGTCGAGCCCACTTCTCTGTTCTCCTCTCTGTGTCGTGTGTGGGTTGGCTGAAATTTCGGCGCCTCTGGGCTAGCCACTGAGCTGTAGCCACCTCCTTCTTCTTCCTTGTGTTAGCACGAGGAGTTCACCTCTTCTCTCCTCCGATCGATGTGGTTGTCAGAGAAATTAAGAGGGAGGGGTTACGTGGATGCCATGCGGAGCTCCACAGCAACTCCCCGTCTTGTCCTCTTCTCCCCAAGCCGTCGAGGTAAGCTGCTTTATATGGTTAGGGTTTCGGATTGGGATTAATTGGGGAGGAGGAGATACGAGGGTTGAGTCGGCTGTGGAGACGGTAATGGTTTCCTTTCCTTTGATTTGTCAAATCTAATGTCAATTTGTTAAGGAATTGATATCAATTTTTTGTTACTGTCGTGAGGAATAGGTGGATGGAATTGAGCTTGTTCTTGATTTGCTTGACCCTGATCTTGGCTTTGGTTTTCCTTGAATTCCTGAGACGATTTGCTAAATCCCCCGAGATAGGTATAAATCTTGGTCCTTGTATTCGATTTCTCTGTGCTTGGATTGTCATCTGTGTTGGCTTGTAACTTGTGGCTATGTAGTGATATAACTGATTTATCTGGTGTTTATGCAATTGTAACAAGGTTTACTTTAGTGGCTTTACGATATACTACTTGTAGTTTGTTTAGAGGGGGGGTATGCTTACTGATTTTTCTGTTATGAGGAAGCCTGTGATGAGGAATATTTATTCTGAGGCTAACTGAGGCTTAATAATAGGTTTTGGTAAGCTAGATTGCATAAATATGTGCATATGAGCATATACTTAGGGGATAGCAGTGATATGATTGTGCATCATGCTATTTAGGACACTAAACTTTGATTTAATGGTGAAGGCAATAATAATATGGCATGAGACAGTGATTGCATAAGGTTCATGCATATTAATGTTAATTATAAGCATATATGACACATTTAAATGCTATCTGTCATGGGTACATGTTATACTTAGGTATTTTATGAACTGTTGGCTTAGTATATCTTATATGATGAGTTATAGGAACTGTTAGCTGGTAAGTTATGCATATTAAGTTTGTTTATGCTGTCTGTCATGGGGTATTATGCATATATTGAGTCTAAATCGCATATAAATATGCTATTGCATGACTGGAAGGGAATTATATGGCTTATGTGAGGTATTGATGCATATTAGAGTGATGACAGTGAAGGAAAATCATGAGCATGCATTTTCATATTTGTATATATACACTTTCGGATGCATATAGTGTAAACTGAGGCATATGATGCTTTATGAGCATATAACTTGCATGATAGATGCATATTGTGGCTAATAGGGATTGTTGGGATAGTGGTACCAGCCACTGGTACAAAGATTGGCGATCTGGTACGATTCTGGTATGCTTGCCGATGCCCAGGGATGATTCTGCAATAAAAATAATTTTCTGAGGGCTATTTTGCAAAGTCTGAGGGGTTTATTTGTGACATTGAAAGCTTTTACTAAAAGTTGTGGGCTAAACTGAGAAATTGAGGGGCTTATTAATTTTTTGTGGGCTTATCTGAAAAAGTGATGACTTATCGGATCCAAATACTGTTCGTCGGACCCGTTACGGCTTGACCCAGTCAACTGGGTCCAGTTGACTAGGTTGAGTTGGCTGGTGTGTTGGGTTTGTTCGCGGGCTGTGTTCTGTTGGGCTTTGTTTCGCTGTGGGCTGGAAAGAAAGAAAGGAAGAAAAAAAAAAGAGAAGGTTTGGGCTGGATTTTCTGTGGGCTTATTTATTTCGGAAATAAATTTAATTGTGGGCTAATTGTATAGTGATTAAGATTAGATTTTTGGATTCAATTAAAATCTAATATCTGTATGCTAATGACGAATTCTGTTGAGCTTGTTATAGACTAACTATAGTCTAATATTAATCTGTGGGCTTTTTAGGGATATCATGATAATAGTCTGCGTAATTAAAGAACAGATACCGTGGCAAATAAACCAGACTTTCTGATCCCGCTAAAATAAAATAACTCTGATTTATATTTTCTGATTTTTGTTTTAATTGTGTTTAACGATTTCCTAATTCTGTCTGATATTTCTGTATTCTGTCTCTGATGATAATTTTCGATATTAGGAAATAAACGTTAAACATTGTTTCTGATGATTGGAGAAGTAACTGAAGTAAATTTAATATAATTATGGTAAACAAAGGACTTGGAAAACCAACTATGATGGTCACGGTTAAACGTTAGAAACCAGACTCAGATTAAAGGAAACCCGTTAAACAAATATTAACGGTACTTGATCTGTGGTTTGTAAACAGGCACGGACCCTGAAACTCCAAGGGAGCAGTAAGCAGCAAGGTGCGGAATTTACGCGGTTTCTTTGTTCAAACTCGGATATCGGTATCTTTAAATTCATGCATAGCATGTTGAGAAGTCGGTTGCATTTAATGCATATAGTTATTAAGAAACCCTAAATACATGGAACTCATGTTGAATCGAACTGTTCGTTTGATTAGTAAGTAGTATGGATCTGACTTATCATTTCTTTGATAACTTTGAGAAGTCAGAATCCCAAAGACTGGAATGGCTTCCGTAAATTGACTATGTTGCATAATCTTCGTGTGTAACCGAAGAATCTGACTCGGAATTAAATCGGACCATTCTTATTCAGTCTGAATAGCATAATATGAACTTGAATTGTATTACTCTCCGGAGTATGGTTTGGCCACCTACCCGGCCAGGATTTTAGCGCTATTATTTCTGGAAATTCCCTCTGAAATCTGTACCTAGGGTTGGACCTATGGTTTGGGAAAAGTTCTTTCTGAATCTGACCGGCCGATAAGAGCTTGAGTAAATGCAATTACTGTGAAATAATTATGCTTGGTTGTTTCTGTGCATATTCATGATGCAGTATGCCGGTCATCGGACCTTTTCGTCTGGTACCAACGGTATTGAAATTTTCTGTAAATAATTTTAAGCATTATTAATTGATAATCTGAAAAGGGGAATAGATTCCGTTACACGGTTCGTACTAAGATCCGCGTACTGGAACTAAAACCCGTACTGAGATTGTATCTCACTCTGTGCTTTGTTTTGCATGTGTCCTCATCGCTTGGGGGTTCCAGGAGAGGCGAAATGGAGTGAGGCGTAGTACTATCGCTACTATTGAGTGTAGTTACCTTCAGTTTGCGGTACGGATCCCAAGTCTGAATTGTGAAGCTGTTTTGTGCATCTGTCTGGATGAGCTGCCAGAGGTACTGGCTTATCTGTATTTTGAGATGCCTCCTGCATCTCCAGCGTCCGAGGTCGAGGTTGAGCCAGAGCCGGAGGCTCACTCCCAGGAGGAGGAAGCGTTCTGATCGCTAACTTCTTCTAGGGATGTCCAGTGTGTGTGGGTTTTCTATGGTGTGTCGGTGGTGGTGATGAGTGGTGTCGGTCCTTGTGTCAGATTTTGTGTCGGAATAGTGGTGGTTGGTTTTATGGGTTAGTAGCAGCAGTTGGGTTTCTGGGTTGGTGGTTTTTCCCCCACTTGTTTTATATGTTTATATGTATATAGAGTGAACTTGAAACAACCAGTCCCTTGTAAAGAAATAAGCCGGGATTGGTAGCGGGATTGTGTGTTTTGATTTTTCTTGTTAGGAAACTGCTTTTGTAAATAGCGGCTTGCAATAATATAAATACTTTGGCGTGTTTATCTGTTATGTTGTGTGAATTCTGGGCCGAAATCAAGAAAATGGAATGAAAAAAAAATAGTCTGTCTGTCTGATCGCCTTACGGGAGCGGGAAACTGTTCTCGTGGCGGAGGAGGTGTCATTCCCTCAGGTCGGGGTGTGACATACGCCGACTCCAAAAACCAAGTGGGTAATGCAAGTTGCTTAGATATTTTTTAAACAACCATCACCCCATTCATTAATTCTCCAAGATTCTCATTTATATATATGTATGTACTCTGAATAACTAAAAACGAAAAGGTTTTTCTTTTACCCTGTATTGCCAAAGAATGGAGGAGCATCCCAATTCCTTCAGATACTCTCTATGGCCTCTCCTTTTCTTCCAACTACAACGCTCTCCATTTCCACCTCCTAATTATGTTCACTGGACAGAGACCCCCACCTCTCACCTCTTCACCGCCGACCTTCCCGGTTCTCTCTCTCTCTCTCTCTCTCTCTCTCTCTCTAACTCATGAACATGTTTATGTCTTTCAATTTTCTGGTCATATCAATTTACTCAAATGAATGAATTTTGAAGGTTTGAGGAAAGAAGAGATCAGAGTAGAGGTGGAGGATTCCAAGTACATGGTGATACGTACAGAACTCTGTGATACCGGTGCTGGTACAGAAGAAGATGCAGCAGAGAGAATGCGGTTCAGGAGCTTCAATAGGAAGTTCCGATTGCCGGTTCGTGTGGATATGGACGGAATCACGGCCCGGTACGAGGATAGGGTTCTTACTGTGACCGTACCAAGACTGTTTCGTCAAACTCTGATCGACTGCTTGGGTTTGGATCAGGCATTTAAACCATTGGCTCCTGCTGCTTGAGCTGACTTGGTGGAATTGAGGAATTTAAATTTCCATTTGATTTCTATGGTGATATTGGTATGATCATTATCTGGTTGGGTCAATTGAATTGATACCTAAAATCTAAACTCAATTGAGAATTATTGATGGTAGGATTTACATTTGTATCTTTTGTGTCAAGCAAAACCACTTGACAAATTGACATGCTTACAAAATATTTTGGCATCTCGTTAAATAGTTTTGAAAATTGCTACTTATTTTGTTTAATTTTTTTTTTTTTTTTTTTGAATAGAAATGGGGGTCGCGCCCTCATCTTTGCATTAAATAAAGAGTTTTTTTACAAGTTGTTAGCCAGTGACTAACCAAAATAAAAACATATAAAACAAAAGAAAATCTAACTAAAACAGCAACGCACTATTCAGAGTAAAAGGAAATTGAAATTCGTCCTCATTCAAAGAAGCAAAATTCAAGAGTTGTGCTGAGGATGCAGTATCCTCCATTCAAGAAACACTTGTTCGACTAGTAAGTTGAAGGGTTGCTGAACTTCTCTGAAAATCCTTGAACACCTTTCTCTCCATAGAATAAAACATAAAACTGCCATGAGTTCTCTGTGTGTCTTCAATTGGGTGCCATCCATCATGAAATCAGGGTTTCTGGTAAAAGAAAGAGAGGAGAAGGCAGTAGAATGAAGCATTGCTTTTTGCAGAAATTGTGAGAAGAATGAACATTCATTGAACATGTGCTCCACCGTCTCTTCATTGTGAAGGCACAAACTGCATCTATTCACTAACATTCATTGAACATGTGCTCTACCGTGGCTATCTTGTCTTGAGCCAATTGCCAAATAAAGATTTCCATTCTTGGAGGTATTGTAAGTCGCCAAATAGAGAGGAGATCGAAATCATGCTTGGGATATGACTTTTGCAGCTTGTACATGGACTTAACTGAGAAGGCTCCATCTATGTTCAAGTTAAACTTGAAAGTATCAGCATTTCCCAATGGAGAAAGATTCTGTTCCGAGATTAACTGTTGCACACAAGTCCATTGAAGTTGCGCTGAATCTGAGATGAGGAAGGCTGTTCTGAAGAGCTGTTCATTGTTCAACCATTTTTGGCAAAACCTCAACAGAGTGATGTCCTTTTCCAATACAAAGCTGTATAAATCTTCAAAATTGTACTTCAGCAGCCCCTTTCCCCAATTGTGATGCCAGAAAAGAATTTTGATGCCATCTCCTGGAATAGCCGAAATAGCAACATTGATGATTGGATGCTTATTTTGTTTAATTGAATTGAACACGTTTTCCTCATTCGTCCAATCGTCCTAATATGAGAATACTCTAGATTTGCTCGTGGGCTCACAAAAGGCCCGGCCAAGTCTATGTATATAGCCCAACATGAGTGTATTTCGTAAAGATTTAACAGGATTAATACTACTATTATTTAGTCTAGCCCTAAAGTCTTTAAATGATTCACATTATAGATTTCTTATGAGGAAGACGATATTTCTACAAACGATATATATATACATCAAGAATCAGATTAAAATAACTTTTCCTTCATAGCAAGTAAAACATCACAATTGGAATAATTACAATCATTGTACCATTTTAACAGCACAGTGTATCAAAACAACAAAAACACATGTAACCTAAAATGTGAACTTATGCAGTTTTTTTTTTTTTTTTTTTTTTTTTAAGGTTGGGTTGAAACCAACAATTTTGTTATAAAAAAATTTTGAAAATAAATACTCTCTCCGCGAATCGAACCAAGGACCACTTGGTTGGCATAATAGAGCGAAACAACCCTGCTTGAACTTATAACAGTTAACAGATTGAAGGAAGAAAAAGGAAAAAGAAAACAGAACTCTTTGAGACCAATGAGAAAAAAAAAAAAAAAAAAAAAAAAAAAAAAAAAAAAAAAAAAAAAAACAAAAACAAAAAAAATTGATTCAGCTTCCTTGCTGCTTGTTCAAGTAAACAATACTTTCAGCTTTTTTAATGGTAAAAGTGTTATAGAGCTTCATTGGGAAAATGCCATTTACACCTGGGCCAGAAGAACCAAGCATGGCAAATTTTACCTAGCTAGAAAAATAAAAAACAAAAGGGTATAAAAATGTTTCAGTTTGGCTTTGCTTTAAAAAAATATTTATGCAGATCAGTTTCAAAGAAACAGTATTTATTGAAATAATTGAAATAAAAAAAATGTTTTGTGACACCTTAGAAGGTCATCATGTGGGTGAACTATGCTGGTTCCACTCATGCTTATGTATTTATGCTTTGCGCATTATCATCCACGCCGGTTTTGCATGCTTGTCAATTTTTCTGTCATTTCGCCAAATTTCAGATACAAGAGTCACAATATTAGAACATATATTGTTAACGAATCTGAAATATGCAGGTGATAACATTAAAAATATATATATTGTTAGTACTGCCTGGATCATCGGTGAACATTTACCTTTCTAATATCATTGAAAAAATGATTATTTTTTAAAATTAATTAGCTAATTCTTACTTTCCTTTTCTTTTAATGAGTTGTTTATCCCACCAGCAAGGAAGAAGGATAGCATCCTATTCAAGTCAGACATCACAACATAATTGAAAGTAAGTTAACAGGATCGAGCAAGCTAGTTGATTACTTTAATCCAAATTGATAATGAAAATTTAATTTTTGAAAAAGATTTTAGGGTCAGAATTACTCTGGGATGGAAGAACAAGGCGATGTAAAACAATCTAAAATTGGGGGCTAGGAGCACTTTGGGATTCAAAAAAATTTGAAAGCTACACATTGGGACATACATAGAGAGATTTATGCCCTGATCAAAACGTTGTTTTACTTGGGATTTCATTTAATGAAATTTCGTTGGATCTAATTATATAAAAATTCCGACCAAATGAAGCCAAATCCGTTCATTTTGATAAAAGAAAATTCTAATGAAATGAAATTCTACGTTAAAAAAGCACGATTATGGTCAAAGCCTTCAGAGTTATTCAATACCACGAGTTCTCTGACAATTAATAGCTTTGTTAAAGGCAGAAGACTCGGCGTAAATACAATCACTGATTCCCACATTCTCCAAAACTGCAGAAAAGAGCACCTAAAACAATAAAAAATAACAAGAATTGGAACGAAATTTCAAACTTTTAGCGTTCATTGAATAATATTCAAATTCGAAACTTACAATCTAGATTAACCAGGAAACATTTTGGCATGGATTTGGAAAATTTAACTTCTAGTGTTTTAGCAACGCTGTCGAATCCATATCTGTTGTCACAGCATACTGAAATATAATACAAGGAACAAAATAAATAAATACATATACATAAGAAATAAATTTATTGTGAACCCAACTTAATTAGTGAGCTTTATTATATTTATATGAGCTTCATTAGTTCTTGAATCTTTTTTTTTTAAAAAAAAGATATGAGTATTTTTGGAACTCAGAAAAGAGCTTGATTATATTTATATTTACCTTACTTGAGGAAGATCATGTTCTTGACCGTATCTTTTGTGGAGGCGACAGGTGGCTTTGGTCTAAATTCATAGTAGGAGAGCTGCTCTGGATCCATCTGTGCTTTGAGTGTGTTGCATTTCTTGCCTTCTCCATCAATAAACACCTTCTGACCACGTGATCCATTTAGAAGAGGCAGTTGGCATAGGCCCCAACATCCTCGAAAGAAAAGCGTTCTCCACTTTTCCATTAAGAGTGCACCGACCCTCTGTTGCTCATGAATATGTACTAATTGTGGTAGCAAGTAAAGCCGTACGGTATGAAGGCTCCGTAAATGATTTTCTCTGAAGTTCTTTATAGTATCAGCATCAAAAGTATAATAACCAGATTTGTAGAACACAGTTTGAAGGCTCGAACAACCGGTTATAACAAGCATCTCTAGGTTGGGGAGTAAAACATCATCAGGAAAAATGCTTTTCAGTCTCTGGCATTGTGACAAGTGAAGGTTCTTTAAGGAACCAAAACTTTCTCCCAATAAATATGCTCCTTTTTCAATCACCAAATGACTCATGTAAGGAAGATGAGCCACACTGATGTTCTGCAACTTAGAGCACACACTTTCCTCAGATGTTGCATTAAACAGACTTTCGATTTTATGACATTCTTCAATCTGAAGAGCTCGGAGCACTGGCAGCCTTGGGTTCAAATCTGATACAGAGGAAATGTGTATGTTATCCTCCACTGACAATGATTCGGTAATCTCTAAAATACCTTCGAGACCAAAAGGGTAACGCTCAGTTGAGGAGATCTTAACATGTCGGCTGCATTGCATTTGTTGCACTAGAAGAGACTTTGGAGCCAAGGCCTTCAATTTATCATCTTTATAGCAGCTCTGTTCAAAGGACTGGAATTGCATAGTTTGACTCAAGCTTGTGCCCAATGCTTCTTTCCTTTTTTCGGAAGAAGCAACTAAGACGTAAAATGTCTGGAGAGACCCTTTATTAAATAGATGGGTGCAATGCTTACTGCTTAAACTATGGAACAAATGTGAATTTGTTACGCGAATACAAACTTTGTCCATGATTTCTGTCATCCCCTGATGGTTTTTGCAGTACTGAGCATTAAAATCACTGATAGAAGTATATGTGAAATCACATTGGTCTAAATTAAGCACCTTAGGAATGTAATCTAGTTTATGCCAAGGAGCTCTTCTCAGATGTGGAACTGCTAGAAGATCCAATTTCCTTAGCCTAGAAAAATCGGAGACATCTGGAATCTCAGTGATAGCTGTACCAGAAAGATTGAGATCCTCTAGTTCCTTGAGCCCTTTCAAATATATGTTTGCTAATTCTCGACAACCACACAATGACAGTAAAGTAATCGATGAGTCTGACAGAGAAAATGATCTAATGCTTTTATTTTGATTCATCTTTATCTCTTTCAAGGAACTGAAACCAGAAATTTTCACTTCTTGAAGTTTGTATGATCTTGCGAGCGACTCTGGCCAAGATTGAATCCAGTCATTACGACCATCAAAGATAAACACTTTTAGGTTTCTCATTGGAAGGGAATCAATTGCCTTTAGCTCACCACAGTCTCTCAATTCAATCTCCTCAAGTATCTCCGCATCAGAAAGTGATTTTGGTAGTGTTTCTAGAAGAACATTGTTGATTAATTTGAGAACACGGAGACGTTGCATTTTCTCAAATGTGTCAGGGGGCAGAGAAACAACTTTTGTATTGGAAAGTGAGATGGTTTCGAGGCTTGTTAAGGAAACCAACGGAGATAGGCTCGTAAGTGATTTGGAATCAGAACCATTAAGAACAAGTTCTCTCAGATTTGGCATGTCATTAAATAGATTTGAGGGTAAGGAGGTGATATTATGATCAGAAATACGAAGATAATAGAGCTGGTGTTTTTTCTTTCCCAAGTCATCTGGGATCTCTGTTAGATAAGGAAGTCCAACCAAATCTAAGACCTCTAGCTTTTCCATAGAACCAATGGGAGAAGGAACAGAAGAACTCCCAGACCCAAGTGTTCTAATGTTACATGAGTGTATAGAAAGATATCGGAGATTTTTAAGGCTAGAGAGTGTCTCGGGTATAAAATATCTTGTTCGCATACCCTCCAACTTAAGAACTTGAAGATATGACAAAGTGCAAAGGAATTTGGCAATGAGCTCAAGGATGGGACAGAAATCATCTACTTTTAAATAAAATGTCGTGGTATTTTTATGCTTTGGATGTAGCATCCATGAAGCACGAAAGAATATAAATGGACCCATATGTACTGATATCCAGGTTCTCTTTATCATTTTCTTTAAATGAGAGATGATATCTGTGAAATTATTTGTTTCTATAAATCCCCATCTATCACTCGACCAGTGATTTAGGTGCATATATCTCTCGTGAAGATCATTCCACTTTAGTAACTGCTTCCATATTCCAGACCAATCCTTTTTTGTTTCCCCAATTAATAACGTTTTAAATACGGAGGAAGTGAGCGCTTCCAAGATAAACTCTCCCAATCCAAATAATTGGGAGAGCAGCTGATCATTGTTTAATACGTCTCCTTGTTTCTTACTTTCTTCTTCCTTATCTTCATCCAATGCATTCAATTCTTTGGCTAAGGATAAACTCTCAATATGTCCAAATTTTACATCTGCAGATAGGAGCCCCTCTACAATCCACATTTGAATCAACTCTTTGCTCCCAACTGTCTTTGAATAAGAACTAATCACTATAGTGTATTGTACACAACTTCGTAATATATCCATACTACGCTTAAGTTCCATACAATACTTGGAAGAAATTGATTTTGCTGCCAAATACAATTCTTGCTCTATAATGAACATTGGTGAAAACACTTGATGCCGATTCATTAAATCAGACAGAGCCAATATAAATCCTCGTATAATTCTAATGCTCTTTTCCGCCAGATTGTCCCATATATCACTGGAAAATGTAATCAGCCACCAACAATCATCAGTCATTGCTCTGTCATTAGATGGCATTTTATTACCAGGAAGCCAAGCATCCATCAACGAATACACTAAAGACTGAATGTCATCATGCACTTCTTCTGTTACCAGGAGATATCTCTTACCTTTTAATGTTTGATATATCTTCATTTTCATTTGTTTAATCAACTCTAACTCTTTCTGTTTATTAATTGGGCTGTAGGTGTAATATGCTTCTTCATCTAGCTCAGCTTTTAGTTTTCTCAATTTTGAATTATCATCATCTATTAAATTCAGGGCATCGGCTACAACAAGTACAATCCTTTTAGATAATTCGTTTATGGAGATGGGTTTACCGATGCCTTCGAGTATTGACGGTATATGGAGATAAATTACATACTCGAAGTTAGTGATCCTTTTAAGAGCTTTTTCTGTCAAGCGTTGCAGAAACCTTAACATTTGCGACTCTTTTCCAAAACCAAAAATTGCAATTGATGTTAAATTAGAATCCCAAATTTCTTTGATTAAAACTTCCACTTGACAGTTTTCTATGGATTCCATTGCTTCCATGGTTAGATCGAAAGACATTTCACCAGATGAATTAATTTGAACCTATCATTTTGATGGGTGGATCGATTAGGATATAACATTAATTCAAGAAACGCGTATACGTACATGCATGATTTCCAAGTTCTAGACCACCAGATATATACTTTTAGGCTTTTAAAGTTTTAGCATACGCTTCGTAAATGGAATTATAAACATAGAATCTGCCATTGATTACGGATTAATACCCTCTGAATTGGAAAATGCACTTTAACCTTTTGACAATATTATATATGCCTCAACTTCTGTGAAAAAAATAATTACTTGTTTTCTATTATTATTCTCTCTCGCAACAATCATACATAAAATTAATTAAATATATATGATTATGATAACTAACTCATAATAATAATAATAATAATAATAATAATAATAATAATAATAATAATAATAAGGGATAATTAGCTTTATGTCACTGTAAAAATTAAAAATTACAGAAATACCATCACTAAATGACAAATTATTTTTATGTTATCACTAAATGAGAGTTTAGCTACGGTGAGTCGCGATCCTCTGGTGAGTCGCGATCAAAACACCTAGATCTAGTTCAAAATGACCGATCCAAACCGTCCAATATGATCTCCCTATTGAAATCTCCATGCAGACCAAATTTTTCATTTTTTCGAAATTTTTAAGTATTTTTTTCGAATTTTTAAAAATTGCTGTTTTTGAATGGTTCAGAACTAATTAGATTAACGATTTTCTAAAATTTCAAAAAAATACTTAAAAATTTTAAAAAAATGAAAAATTTGGTATGCATGAAGATTTCAATAGGGAGATCGTATTGGACGGATTGGATCGGTCATTTTGAACTAGATCTAGGAGTTTTGATCGCGACTCACCGGAGGGTCCGTGAGTCGCGACTCACCGTAGCTAAACTCCACTAAATGATAAAATTAGATTTATGCCACCAGATAATTAATTTGACCATTATACCCTTTTAAATATGCCATTATAAAATAATAAAATTATGAATATAACACTTGTAAAATATTACAATTAGAAATATGTCACCGTTAAGTAAATAATTGATTTTACGCCATCAACATAATTTTGAAAATTTTGAATTTGAAAGTTTGAAATTTTAAATTTTTTAAAATTCAAAATTCATAATTCATAAATTGAAAATTTGTAAATCTGAAATTTCAAACTTTGGAATTTAAAATTTAATTCATGTCAATAAATTTTGTTTTCATTGTGGCATATATCTAACCATTCCTAATAATAATTACAATAATAAAAATAACAAAATCGTATTAGTGTAATATTAGTGATTGTACTCACCATTTTTTAATTACTGTAATTATTAAAATAATTATGAATTGGAAATTTGTAAATCTGAAATTTCAAACTTTGGAATTTAAAATTTAATTGATGTCAATAAATTTTGTTTTCATTGTAGCATATATCTAATCATTCCTAATAATAATTACAAATAAAAATAACAAAATCGTATTGGTGTAATATTAGTGATTGTACTCACCATTTTTAATTATTGTAATTATTAAAATAATTATGTTTTTTTACTAATATTATTATATCTAGTAGTAGAAATATTGAAATAATAATAAAGGTACTTATAATTATTTTGGAAATATAGTTATTCTTACTAAAGAATGAATGTTGCTAGTAATTTTTTTGTTTAGTTTTTAATTTCTTGAACGTTATTTAACTTCAATTGCAGTATAATAGAGATCATGATTAGTTCAACTCTGCAGCTTTTAATTTAAATACTATTGAAAATGTGTTTTCACCAACAACCCAAAACTGTTAACCTTTATAGGCCTCCATATTTTTATTTTTATATATTTTTGGCATTGGATGAACTTGCAGTTAATTAAGTTTATTACATTTAGAAAATTTAAAGTTAATTGTTGCTATTATATATGACATGCCAACTGGTTAAGAAATTTCTAGCCGGTTCTGTTTAGTTTGGTTGGATTTGATAACTGATTGATTGATCGGATCCTTAGCGTAAGAGTAATGTTGCAGTATCAAAATAAGTGATGGAATTTGTCTCTCTTTCTAAGAAATAATGTACGTTTAATAAACCAGCTTGGTCGTTTTGACTTGTGAAGAGTGCTAAAAATGAAGGGCCTGAGCCCTTCTTAATTTCTTTTAAATGAATAAAATCTAAGTATGTGTATTCTCTCTTTGTGCCTCACATGGTCTCTAAACAACAGACCATACGTATGCAACTCTTGTAGGCGGTCCAAAAAAATTAATTTTATTCTTTTATGTATACGGTATAGCCAGGTAAAACTGAATCCTATTCGAGCTATTATCAATAACCAAAAGTAAATCCCTGATCACGTACCTTGTATTGGAGTTTGTCAAATGCAATTATCTAATCAAGATGTCCCGCCCCTCGAATTAAGTACTATCTGTGAAATATTGTAATCTGAAAATAATGCAGAGAGAAACGCATAATGTAATTTAATTTTGATGGAATGAAAATAAAGTACATATATATACATGGACCTTATATCTCAAACTAATAATCAGCTCAATTTTATAGCTTCCTTAAGAAGAACTGAGCTGCACAGAACTGTGAAACTTATTAATTGTGTAAAGAACTTTGCTGATGGAGCTTTAGCTCAACTAGGGATAGTTGTAGTTATTAATGATAATACTATCTTGGAATGCTAGAGGGTTGGGAAGCCCTGAAAACCGTCGGTTCTTAACTGATTTTATTAAAAAAGAAAAGTTTGATGTTGTAGGGATACAAGAAATCAAACTAATTTGAAGATCATGATCTACAATATACGCAAGATACCAAGAATATATGCGTAATGGATGCCCATTGTATAAATTAATTTACAGTCTTGAGGATTTCTCAAAAATTGAAAAATCTACAGTATGTTGTGAGATTTTTTTTTGTTTTGCCCCTGCTCAAAGCTAATAATTTTATACATCTGCGCTCGTGCATTTCATTTCGTGAGTGAACCGAAATGACTACTTAAATTAATTATACTCTTTCTGCACTGATGCTTGCATTAATTGGTGAGATAACAAGGAATCTTGCTTTTTTGTTTTTTTTTTTAGTACTCTTGTTTCTCCGTAAATCACGAATAAAGAGGCATTTGGTTTATGACATAGGTGGATACATAACTTATAGTTGCATATGTGCTTCTGTCAAGTTATGTCATGGGTGTTTAATTGTGACAAAGATAGATGAATAACTTATGATGACATAAGTTATTATTTTATTATTATATTAATTATTATTAGGATAAATTAAATTAATAATATTATTTTATTATATTATTATAATTATAATTCTTGTAATTAAATTTAATAGGGAGGGCATATTTTAAAATAATACTTTTTATTTATTATTTCTTGATAGGTACCATTAAATTTTAATAATTTATTGATAATTAAATTTATTATTATAATAAAATTAGTTTTTTAATAATAAAAAATAATAAATAATGTAGTAATACTAGTTAATTATCATTGTTATTGTTATGTACTAATCACAAAATTAATGATACTAAAATAATTATTACAAAGAAACATGAATTTGTGCATAATCTCGCGTACCTTTTCAAATAATAGAACGGTTTAATGGAATCTCCGGCTTGCTCCTGATTCTTTGATTTGTGAATTAAGAGGAGATTTTACCTCCGGTCTCTGTATAATTGCAGATTGCTCCTCTATATATACAGGCTCAAACCTTGAAATGCAATGCCAAACCTGAATAGCAAGCAAGGCATAGATGAGATTGCAAGTTAGCTAATTAATATTATGGCATCATTAAGTTGTGCTTTACTTAGCTAAAGGTTGTCTGATAGAATCACATACGAAAGTGATCGACGCTTCCCTATGAAATAACGTAGTGGTGTTTTCGTAGAATTTTAATATGCTTTTCTTATAAGGTCAGAATTTATGTATGTATGTCGTGGAGCCGTGGAGGGAATGTGGGATGCTGCACACGTTTTTTCTTACTTCATTCATGCATAATTTAAAATTTAAAATTCAAACCCTGCTGTTCATCGATCTTGACTATTTAACAGTTGAAATGTCGGATATTCACACGGCCAAAGTATTTAAAATTTAAAAAAAATACTGAATTAATCCACTATATATTGTGTTATATATTCATAGATAAAGTTTAGGGACCTCCAAAAAAATTTACTCATTAATTAATTCTGACTCTCGGAGGTACTCAATCAAGTTTCCACGTTAAATATATTATAATTTAATAATTTATAAATGTCCCTTTGTTAACTTTTAGGCATGAATTTTAATCGGGTAACACAACATAAACATATACATATTCTGACTCTCTAACCTAGAGAAGCAACCATTCTCTTGTTTGAGGTAGACAAAAGAGATTCCTTTTCGAAAATAACCCTCAGAATTTCCACATTCGTTCGTGTTTTGTCTCCACTCTCCACTGGTAAAGAAACCTTCAATGCATCTTGGGTACCTAAATCACCACCAATAAATTGGGCACAAGGGAAGGTTTGTTTCTTGTTCGACCAATAACCCGAAAAGGTGGCCGGGTCGCGGACGTTTCCAAGGATCAGTACGGTAAGTGCAGCCAAAGCCCGGTACAGCGATTTAACAAACAAAGGAGAAATGCCATTTATTTTGAGAAGGCACGTACCAGAGCTGGGACCAAGACCTGGCCCGGTACCAAAATGCTGGTGGAAGCGACAAAATAAGTCCTTGAGGTGTGCCTCCATAGTCCATAGTGTTCGATGAAAAGCCTCAACGAATCAGAATCAAATTTGGTATTGTTTTAACTTTCCGGTGTGTTTCCGTTTTTGCTTTCACTGAGGCAATTAGGTAATGAAGGCGAAGAGAAGGAGTTTATTATGATTTTATGAACATTTATGGGCTTATAAGTTAAAAAATCAATACAAACTACACAGTTTGTCTTTCTTTGATTGAGCTGGGCCTACTACTTTTTCTTATATTGTCGGATTTTTTCCAGTTGGAGGATCCATACCAATTTATTACCCACAAGTGCTGTTAGTAATGGATATCCAATAAGAGAAATAATTATATATATATTTGGATATCATAATTTTATTATCCGATATCATGGATAATAAATCCGTAATGATTATCTTATTAATGTTAATATCGAGCTGCGAGAACTTGATAGACGTATAAATATTAGTGAGGTGCATGTTGGTAGAATAGTAATGGATTTATATTCGCAATAATTAAACCAACTGATTTTACTACTGCAATATTAATAATGTAATATTTCTTATTTTTAGGGGTGGAATCATAACATTGCTAAACTTGATAACTTTTACGATATATTTTTAAATATTTAGTCATTAACTTTTACGTACTGTTAGTTTTCAAAATTGATTGTGCATCCAATTTCAAACAATTTATGTGTTTAAAATTCAATCAGAAGGCGTTAAATTGTTCTTTTGCAAAAATTTATATTATTTTAGTAAGTAATAAAACTTGGTACAAATTTCATTTTTTTACGAGCTCGAAAGGTAAATAGCATAAATCACTTTCCACATATTCATGATTAACTTAAAAATAATTGCGGCTCAAATTTATTAAGCCATGTATTTAAAATTAATATTTTATCGACATTGTCACCCACTGAATATCAGATAAGAAATAAAGCAGCTTGACAGGTAATTCAATTACGGGTGCAAGCGGTATATCGTTTATCATTTTCCATGCACGTTCCGTTTGTAATTTCAATACGTTTCAGGGATGAAACGGTAAACGGAATGTATTTCTTCATTCGTTTGGATGAAATATAGTGTAAATATACACGTTCTGTAACGTTCCATCCAAACGGAACGACGAATCGGCTGGTACATTCCGTTATCATAAACGGAAAGGCAAACGAAACATACCATTCCGTTTTCGTTTGAAATGCTAAACAGGCCTAAATTTAATAATAAATATAAGTAAATTAAGGCTCGGAAGTACTAAAAGTGATGCTGGTCTGGTGGTTTAGGCTCTTGTCTTCTTCACAAGAGTTCTAAAGGTCGATTTCACAAGAGTTTTAAAAACCAGCGATTTTTTAAAGTGGTTGGACCGGACTAGATTCCGGTTCGCGGTTAAACCGGTTGAACTGGTCGGTCCGGTCCGGTTTTTAAAACATGGGTATAATATGAACAAAAGCAAATAGATTACAGCTGGCAGTGACTAAGCCAATTGCTATAAAAACATTAATTTTAAATTACTAATGTTCTTATACAGTACTAATGTTTTCTCTACAGAAAGTAAAAAAAAAAACTTCTGTACAGACTGCACTTCAGACTAATTTTTGACAGACGAAGATAACAAATAATTAATGGTGCCAATTCTAATATATATTTTCTCATAATAATATTACAATAAACAATTTAAAAGGACGAATTTTTACTTGACAAAGTGGACCAACAGTGACATTTGCATTTTAGTAGGATTTTAGTTTTAGTGATTGTTATTATAATTCCATGTTACTTAAACATTATTAATAAAAAAAATTCACGGTTAAATATTCTTTCTATATGTGAAATTAATACTGTATAATTAATTAGTATCATGTCACATGGTTTGATTTCCTAAGATGTTGATATTTATTCCTGTTGAGTATTTTATCTCGTATCTATCTGGAGCTATGGGATTAACTGAGAGGATGATTTTCTTATAACACTCTTTTATTACTAACTTGAAGGAGTACAATTATACACTATCTCTCATACACACTTTCATTGATACTTAGTTCATACAACTAGTATGGCCTATTTATACATGCACAATGTCGGTTCGCACATTTCTAGAATATAAAAGTTAATTAGTTCTAGATTTATCACTAAGCTAGCAAGTCCTAGAAACATCAAAGTCGGTTTACTAATCTTGATAAATCTAGAAGCATCCAATGTAGATCAATATGCAACGAAGTGGGCTTGGGCCGCTAGGTTTTGGTGCTGATTTTTAACACTCCCCCTCAGCACCGAGTCGATCTTCCCTTGATTTACCAATGCTACATATTTCTTCTTGAATAGCACTTTCTTGTCAGCGAACTGTCTGTCTTCTTGTCTAAACTTCGATTGCACTTCATGTTGCATGACTGTGCTACTCATGCTTGAAGTCTTGTCTTTAATTGCTTTCTTGTACCAACATTGTCGTGCATAGCGTCCTCGTCTTTCACAGTTATAGCACACTATGCTTCTATGATGAGATGTCTTGCACGTACCTTGTTGGTGCTTCAATTCGTTTCGAGCTCCCCCTTTATGTGTGCTCTTCTCTTGATCACTTGCCATCTTCTCAACTTTGTCAGGGTCGTTGATTACTTGAGCCCTCAACGCAAATTGTGCTTCTTCTTCTACCGGTGGTTGTGGAGCATAACTAAATCTTAACTGGAAGTTTTTAGATCTCTCCATAGAGATCCTTGCTATCACCAAATTTTTATTTTTCCTATCCAATATTTTGCAACCTCCATTTTCAAAATAAACCGCATATCCATTTTACACTAACTGCCCCACGCTTAACAAATTTTGCTTTAGGTCCGGTACGTATAGCACGTCTCGAATAAATTTTGGGCCCAACTTAGTTTGGATGGCAATACTACCATTTCCTTTTGCTTTAACTAAAGCACCATTACCCATGCGTACCTCTGGTGTATATGACGTGTCGATATCTCTGAAGATTTCACCATTTCCTGTCATATGGTTTGTGCAACCGCTATCGAGGAACCACATGTTGTCTCTCTCTTCAACTGCAGAATGGCACGCATAGAAGATACTTTCTTCATAGTCATCTTCTTCAACGAAATTTGCTCGATCAACATTTTTGGACCTACATTTCCGTGCTATATGGCCGATCTTTTTGCACTTGTTGCATCGCATCTTCCGCCAGCATCTTGACGTATCATGATTTGACATCTTGCATACGTCGCACCATAGAGATGAATTACGCGTACCTGAATCTTCTTTACTATGAGCTTGGTGGAGTTTGAACCTTGTCTGGAGCGCGGTTTCAACTGAGTTTAGCTCCGCCGAGTTCGAATTCACCCCACGTTGTAACCTCCTTTCTTCGTGAGACTCCAACGAGCTCATCAATTGTTGAACCGAAAGAGTTGATAAATCTTTCGATTCCTCAATTGCTGCGACGATATGCTCATATTTCTCTGGCAGACTGATCAAGATCTTTTCAACAACTCTTTGATCTGACATACCTTCGCCATATGCTCGCATTTGATTGACGATCTCGATTACTCTTGTGAAGTACTCTTTTATCTTCTCTGACTCCTTCATTTGCAAATTCTGAAATTGTTTCCTCAAGGTCTGCAACTTCATCGCAATTGTTTTTGCAGATCCTTGAAACTCCTCTCGCAAAACGTCCCATGCTTCCTTCGCCTTCTTCGCGCCAATGATACGCGAAAACATATTCTCGGCAACACCTTGTTGGATTAGAAACAATGCCTTGGCGTCCTTCATTGTGTCTTCCGCCAACTGTTTCTTCTGTTGCGCCGTCGGTTCAGCATGCTCGGTGTAGCCGTTCTCTACGATGTCCCATAATCCTTGAGACCGTAGCAACGTCTGCATCTTGATTCTCCAAATGTCGTAGTTCTCTCCAGTGAATATCGGAACCATTGACTGCGTCATGCTTGCGCCGACACTTGAAGCCATCGTCTAAGATGCTCTTTCGATCTCCACTAATACGTCGCTACTCCTTCTATGCCCGCGTCCAATGTAATCGGTGCTGATTTTTAACAATTCCAGTGGTCCCTACGACTCCAAAATCCAAGTGGTAATGCAAGTTGCATCGTAGATATTTTTTTTAATTCTCCAAAATTGTGTCTAATTTATACATGCATGTAGTATGAAAAATTAAAAATTAAAGGATTTTTGTTATACCCTGTATTGCCAGAGGATGGAGGTGCATCCCAATTCCTTCAGATACTCTCTATGGCCTCTCTTCTTCTTCCATCTCCAACGCTCTCCATTCCCACCTCCTAATTATGTTCACTGGACAGAGACCCCCACCTCTCACCTCTTCGCCGCCGACCTTCCCAGTTTTCTCTCTCTCTTTCTAGCTCATGATTATGTCATGTCTTTACATTTTCTTATCATATCAATTTACTCCAATGAATGAATTTTGAAGGTTTGAGGAAAGAAGAGATCAGAGTAGAGGTGGAGGATTCTAAGTACATGGTGATACGTACCGAACTCTGTGATATCGGTGCTGGTACAGAACAAGATGCAGCAGAGAGAATGCGGCGCAAGAGTTTAAACAGGAAGTTCCGATTGCCGGTTCGACTGAATTTGGACGAAATCACGGCCCGGTACGAGGATGGTGTTCTTACTGTGACCGTACCAAGACTGTTTCGTCGACCTCAGATCGACTACTCGGGTTTGGATCAAACGTTTAAACCATTGGCTCCTGCTGCTTGAGCTGACTACGTGGAATTAATGAATTTAAATTTGCATTTGATTTTTTTTGGTGATGTTTGTATTATCTTTATCTTTTTTGGAGCAATTGTATTATCTTTATCTGGTTGGGTCAATTGAATTGATACTTAAAATCTAAACTAAATTGAGAATTGTTGGTAGGATTTACATTTGTATCTTTTGTGTCTAGCAAAATAACTTGACAAGTAGATATGTTTCAAAATATTTTGGTATCTCGTTAAATGATTTCGAAAATTGTTAACGGTGCCTTTTACTTTGTTTAATTGACATAATGACATGTTTTTCGCAATGGTCCTAATAATGCAAATACTAAAGATATTAGCCCATGGGCTCACAAAAGGCCCGGTCGAGTCTACGTACATGGCCCAACATGAGTGATATACATATACTGATATTGTTTCGCAAAGATTTAACAGAAGGATTGGAGTAATAAACTAATAATATTATTATTTAGTCTAGCTAAAAATTCTTTAAATGATTCACATATTAGATTTCTTGTGAGGAAGTCGTGATTTTCTACTCGAAAAGTACAACGATATATATATATATATATATACTAGGTGGGGAAGCGCGGCTTCGCCGCGCCTTAGTGAATTTTTTGTATTTCAATTTTAAGAATCACTAATAATTTATCTTTAAGTCTAAATTGTGTGTGATAGGCATATATGTGCTAAGACAAAATGTCAAAATTTTTCTTTTCACATGAGCTGTAAAAAACTAAGTGCATAAGTATCATACATGAGCTACTTTATCATCCGTATACATTAAATTTTTTTAAAAAACATGTAAGCAATTGAATCCTAAATAGAACCATCATACATTTGATTGGTATTCATAAACCTAGCTATTGCTTCAGGCAAAAAGCAAGCAAAAATTTTCAGTTTTTGAATAAATCAACAGAAAAGAGTCTGAAAATTTATAGCAAAATCTATAACATCTTCCCTTTGCATATTAATGACCCACATTCATCATTTCTACCGGTGAGAGACAATCCATCATGAAAAGATAAATCTTTTATTCCCTTCTCTTGAACACCCTTCATAACCATGTTTAAAACAATCAATTCCGCATTATTGAAGAGATTCTAACTGCATGCTCCAGTGCATATTCCACCATGCCATCAGAGAGCATTGACTTGTCATGCACAGTCCATGCGTTTCTCCTCCTCACTGAAACATACCGTCTTTAAATTTTTATAGGCACATATGCTAAAAATGGATCTATTCAAAGTAAAAGATAACACTCATTCTCACATTGGAACAGATAACACAATCCACATCCATAAATAAAAAAAATCATGTGTTGTTTTACATTTTTTTTTTCTTTTCTTTGTTCCATTTTTTTATTTCCTCATTTGTCGAGTAAATTGGTACTATTTTGTATTTTCACAGCTTAATAGAGACAACTTTTGCTTTATTTAGGCCAAAATAGTGTTTTGTACTAAATTTGCTTTTTTTCCTTCACACAATATATTCCATGATCGATCAAACTTGTCTAATGCCTAATACAAAAAAAAAAACGAAATGACAACTTGAACAAAAATCGAAACTTGTCTACATTTGTTATTTTACCTTCGGATGCCTCTCTTGTGTGTATCAATTAGTCTTGAACAGTACGAATAAAATAGTTGAAACAAATCCAGCAAACCAAAATGACATCTTGTTCTGGATGCGACTGCATTCAGTTTTGAAGTTTGATTATTTCTGATTTATTCAATAGGAATCAAATTTTTGTTTAACTGCAACTCCAATTTGACAATTAAAAATTAAGACGCCCAAACTCAAATCACACAACTGTTATACGATTACTTCCAGAAAAGTGAAAACCCAATCCTACAGTCCTTTTCTTTTTGGAAAATAAATTATTTAGTTAAAGAACTGTTTATGTTCCTCTTTCTGTCTATAATGTTAAAACCTAATATGTCAATTCAAAAGTAAAGACAAATATAATAGAAAATACCTAAACCCACCTACTGCTATCTCTTTCGTCTACATACCATCACCTAATATCGGACTTGCTTCTTACTGGTACAAATCAACTCACCTCAGCCAAAGGGAAAGAAAACGAAGCCTGAAATGACCTTGTGGATGCTGCTGATATATCAGAATTCTTCAGTACTACCATAAATATTTATAATTGAGTCCTCATGATTAATATTATTTGAAGTTAATGGTACAATTATCACACCATTTTGCCAGTAGAATATTTTTATTTTGCAATCAAGCTTGTAAAACCAAAAAATAAGTCAAAACCATTTAATAGTGACACAAATACCCTTGAAATTGTATTAGAGTGGAAGTTTAACCTTAAAGAAAATAAGAAGCATGAGCAACTTTACATAACATTGAGTTACATGTACCGTGTAATCTTATACTATTCATGCATTATAAATTTCCAAGAGCATGGTTACTACAATGTGTCCATACTCTCTATCAGTACAAATTACAAAGGATTCTCGAATAGAAGTCAAAACTATATTTGAACAACAAATTTAGTGATCCAAATTGATCTTTCACATATTTTGACATAATATTTGAAGAACTCCAAAGGTGTCGGAAGAAGAAAAGTTAAAATTTTACTGTTTGTTTATATGAGAATTGAAATATAGGCCTCTTGAGTTTGACTTCAGAACTCTCTAACCATAATGTCAGTCAAAGATTTTAACTCACGGGTTACATAGGACCCACTTTTGTGTGTAATTTTTCATTAAACAATTGAGCTTGATTTTTTTTTTTTTTGGTTAAAATATTGCCAAGAGGTAACAAAAACTAACACCAAAAGCGCAATAACCAAGGGTAGAAATGGAAAAGGATATCATAGTATTGTTACTATTTTTTGTGTTACACCATTGTGATAACATACAACTTTTTCTTATTAGGAAAAGTTTATTATTGTCTTTCTCAAATACAAAATTGGCTTATCTCCAATTGAAATGGTGTATGAAAGGAAAGCAATTTTTTTAATTGTTGTACTTATTATTTTTACCTATATTTTTGATGTGTATCTTTGAAAAAATTTTCATCAAATAGCTTAATTATTGGTATCATTATAATCAGTATCACGCCATCACCTGTATAAGATACTGTATGATAATATTAAAAAAACCACCCCATAATTCAAACTTCCAAAAGAAAATATTAAAAAAAAAACCCACAAAAGAAACTACCTGCCTGGAAGAAGTATAAGGGTCGGCTGGATAAGGATCATTGCCTCACCCTTTATTATCCTTATTGCTGTAAGTCTTTTCAATGTGAAGTGCAGCTCGAGACCATGGGGACAGAGTTCCTGATCTGGATTGTTTGACCAGTGAAGACTTGATTTTTGACTCGTCAGAGCTTAGCAAACCAAATTATACTTAATTTTTGTATTTCTACATTATGGTGAAGACTTGGTCCAGTTCTGAGCCATGAATAGTTCTCCAGTGGATGCTCCTGCAAGAGTAATCAAAACCATAATGCGCATTTATGAGAATTGACTATTAATTTAAGGATAACACATTGAAAACCAACATTAAGAAATGCAAAAATCAAGTAATAAATACAATAGACCTTTTCTTCTTCTTTCATGAAATAATATTTTAGAATGACATAATTAACAAAATATTAGTATTTAAGCACGCCATATGAACTAATTTAAAATCTGGTAACACTAATTTCTTGCATCTACTGAAAGTTCATATTAACAATTTTAAGTACAGAATTTCTAGCACCAATTTCCAAATCAGATAACACAAAGAGCAAATCATGAGCAAAGGAAAAATAAAATTGCTAATGTTTTATCCTTTCATTTTGCAACAAAAACATCAAAATATTATTCTTAGTCAAAGAGCAAGATTAGTAAGTTTAACCATGGAAGGGCAAGAGGGATTAGTACCGATGGAAAAGCTCAAGAAAATCATTGAACGATCTTCCTACCTCAGCTAAAACCACATCTCCTGGCCGTTTTACAAACAGTAGCCTCAATCAAAGAGGGAAGGTCGTAGTTGCCTTGTTGGAATCACTCTACCAGGATTTTGAATTTGGCTGTCGCCTTGATTTTCAATAAGAGGCATTGGAGAAGAAGGATGAGGAACATGGGGTGAGGAGGGTTTGGTGGAAGAGGAAGAAAATAGAAGGAAAGGCGGAGTAATCTTGCGAGGTGACGATGAGGCGAGGGAGTAAGGCGAGGAGGAAGCAAGAGGTGAAACCCTAAAAGCCTAAAATAGAAAAAAAAAAAAAAAAAAAAAAAAAAAAAAAAAGAAAGACGGGAAGACGGAGGAAAGAGAGGCGATATCGTATTTTGTCGTTGAAGATAAGAGAGAACAGAGATAGAGAGGCGAACGAAGGAAAGAGGCGAAAATTAATTAAATCGGTGAACAGATCAGATCAGCGAAAAAATTTGAGGGTTCAGATGCCGTGTCGAAATAGCGGGAGACGACACGGACGGAAAATATCGGTCGCCAATATCGGCCACGGGAATTAATATATATCTTAAAAATATATAGAGAGAGAGGAGTGATAAAATACACTCTGGTGTACGGATCGTCCCCGTACACCCGAGTCGATTTCAAAATTCAAAATTCAAACAGTCGATTCGGACCGTTCAAGTTATTCTCCATATTGAAAAACTCTTGGAGACAAAATTTTACATTTTTTCGAATTTTTTGCTATATATTATGATATTTTCAAATTGGAGGGCCTGAACTACTCCAATTGTAGTGTTTTTTTAAAATATCATAATATATAGCAAAAAAAATTGAAAAAATGTAAAATTTGGTCTCTAAGGATTTTTCAATATGAAGAACAACTTGAACGGTTCGGATCAGCCGTTTGATTTTTGAATTTTCTAAACGACTATGGTGTACGAGAGGTGATCCGTACACCAGAGTGTATTTTATTCATCCACTATATATATATATATATATATATATATATAGTTTTGCTATGGTGAGTCGCGACTCACCAGAGGGTCCGTGAGTCGGGCTCAAAACTCTTAAGTCTTGTTCAAAATGACCGATCCAAACCATCTAATATAATCTCTCTCACTACTACAGATTTTCCCTCTTGCAACTGTTAAAATAATCACTTTAGCAACCGTACAGATCAATTGTTAATACGGGAGTTGCAAAAAGAAAAAAAATAACAGTTGCTAAAATAATGACTGTTATTACCTAAAAACAGTCGTAGAAGTATTGATGACTGTTATTTTATAATGACAGTTGCAAAATGGTAATTCAATGACTGTTATTTTAAAATAACAGTTAAAAAAGGTGCGAACGAATCTCATGCAAAAAGTAAGAGAGATGAATTCCTTTTTTATTTACTAGATAATAACAGTCGTAGAAAGGTAGGGAAGAGAAATTCTTTTATTATATCGTTCCCACAATTTTCTATTTTATTTATTTTTATTGCTAACAATATTATATAAAAATGTACATCACATATTATTCCAATTGAGACAGCACAATCATCGCATATTAACTATATATATTACTAATATAATCCACATAAATGACAATTTGGCCAGGGTAAAACCCACATAAACCCATTTACAATCATGCTGTATATATAATAATCACTGTTAGGAAGTGTTTAATTCTATTTTTGTGCTATCAAATAGCAAGAAATCACAACTAAACACCATAGATCTAGTGCTAGAAGCATTCACACATCAAAATAATGAGAACAAGTAGGAGAAAGTTATATTTCTCATGAAATCGCATTCATGAGGCTCGAATCCAAGGCATGGGAGTCGATGGGGTGTGTGCTCCACCACCTCCACCATCTAAGGCGCCTCAAGCCCACCAAGGAGCTAACCACGAGCTCCATGAAAGTGCTAGCTTTCATGAGCTCCTAGCTAATCCCCTCTATGAACCTCTTCATCCTATTAACTATTTTAATGGAGGAGAAGAAGGAATGGTGCTCAACACATGAGCAAGAGAAGGGAGGAAGATGGGTGGCGGCTAGGAAGAGAGGAGAGAGAAAGTGGATGGAGGCTAGGGCTTTCTCAAGAGGTGACCCCTTTATATAGCCAACAACTCTCATCCTCTCTTTGAACTATTTACAAGTATGCCACTAGGGCTCTAGCTAAAATTAATAGGGCCATTTTGGGCTACATCAAATGTTGCAATGGCCCAATAAACCATCCCATTAATTACTCTTTCATCATTCCTCAAATCGGGCCTTTAATTAATTAAATAACTAGAAGCCCAAATAACTCAAACTATTTCTAGTGTGTTGAACATAATTAATTATTAACTCATTAATAATTAATTTAGGATTAGCTAATGCATTAAATTGTTTTCATATGATCCTTTTGACTTAATTAATTATAACGGTTCATAACGGTATATAATTAATTAATCAACTTATCATATTTCACAATACTAACTGTTGCGAATAAACAATTAATGCACCGTGTGGTTAGAGTCCTATTTGTGCGACCCTATTGAGGATTTATGCTATGTTGGCCATGAAAATAAATCGTTATTTATTTCCAATAATCATAAGCGGTATCTAGCAACACGTTATGATTCCCAATTCGCATAAATAATGTACCGTTACAATATTTTAATCCTGCACAAGAAATATAAGTATTTCCTTGTCTGATTCTTATGTCACATGATATCATTGTATAATCCAAGATAGGAATGTGTCATTCTTGCAGATTATACATTTCTTGATCTAGAGTTGATCGTCTAGTTTGCATGCATACGATCCAACTCCATCAAGGGGCCCAAACAGATATCATCACTCACTAGGTATAATAATGAGGGACATACGGTTTTCTTGATGAACAACTTTTCCCCGCACAATTCAAGAGAACATAAATAAAGTTCTTATAGCAGCCTTTATCAGGAATCAACGTTAGACGATATTTATTGAACCTATCCTCATGTGGAAAAGGTGAACATCTCAAACTTAGAATCAAACTTATATGAAATAAACAATGACACTTAACACAATCCATATGTTTATTTCATTGGGTCAAGTCCTGTACTATGCTCCAATAACATACACATATGCAATTAAGTTGGTAACTCCTTACCTATGATTTGTAGAACTTAATCATCACTTAACTTACATACTAATCTTTTATGATAATTAATGTTCCTTGTTAATTATCAAGATTATGGACGATTTAGATTTATTATTGTCATTCTAATGAATGATCCACAGAGATCTACAATTCAGATCCTCAACCTGAATGATCTGTCAATAATAAACTCTAGAAACAAATGATCAAATATCATCATTAACATAAACTAAGAAAATAAGTCATTAAATATTGACTTCTAGGACATAACTCCAACAATCTCCCACTTAGCCTAGAGTCAATCAATAGTGACTTCTAGCCAGTGAAGAATTTAGAACAATGTCATATATCCATATATATACATGTCTCGAACCTCAAAAGATATAATACACTTAAAGCAAGTTACTCATACGTCCATCACGCATGGATGCACAATTGCATCTCGTATATTGCTTAAGGTAGAGGTTAAGTTAGAGTGTTCGCTGTGTCCGCGAACCTATCCAATTTTGTTTGACCCTATATACATATATACTCCTATATATGTGTTCTTGATCATCATCATGTGAGATCAAGTGCCATCGTCATAGATCTTAGTTGGATCACCAATTTAATATTGGGTTCTTCAAGTTTAAGCTATGGTTCGAGATGCATGGAACCATATTAGCTTGACTGAGAACTTCTCGATCCATACTACCTTCTTTCGTTGCTTCACAAGTTGCTATATATATTTTGTTTTTGGTGACGGAAACGGTTGTAATATCTCATTTAGAACACCTTCTAAAATTACAACTGATGTCTCTTATTTTATACATGTTTTGACCGTACTTAGCCCTTATTATTGATCAAATCATTACAAATTGCCTCATAAATTGTTATGTTTTCCTAGATTTTGGTACTGTCGTGGCATTTGACTTGTTTTGTAGGAACTTGGTGGAACGGACATAATAATTGCATAAAAAGGAGAATTTTGAAGAAGCAAAATGACTAAATGGATCCATAGCACTGTAGAGCTCATCCTAAGCTTTCCAACGAACTTTGAATCACCTAAATCGGAGTCCGGATGAAGAAATTACGGCCCAAATACTATCGGTGCGCTGTGCTGCCATTTCGGTCCGAAATGTACGGATTTCGGTGCGAAATGCACTTCTGGAAAGTGCGTTTTTGGAAATTTTCGAAGAAGGAAAGTGCAAACCGCCTCCCCTTTGCCCTAGCCGCCTCTTGGCCACCTGGGATGACTTTATATGCACGTTTCTGCCTCCAGAGAGGCCATGCTACCTTCCATACACCAAATTCCACCTTTTCCATCTCCGTTCTCGCGCCGAAAGGCGCGGGTTTTCACCATTCTTCATTGAGCACGACCTTGACAGCAACTTGGAGCGATTCTTGGCACGCGACAGCGGCAGAACCAATCCAACCGTGATTCCATAGCCTTGCAAACAGGAGTTTAGCGGGATTACTTGGTTGTATCTCTTCTTCTTCTCTTTGCTTGTATTGATGATGGAGTTTGTATCTTATTTATATTGCATGTTAGGCTAGTTTATTATGTCTTAGGGGTAGTTAGTAGATTAGTTTAGTATTTTGTGATGACTTGATGGATTTATGATATATTATGTGATTTATTTAGTTGTGAAATATTGTTTATGCTTAGTTAAATTATTTGTTTGATTGATGTTTACCTTTGGATGAATCGCGACGTCTTTAGGGCATTAAACTATAAACCAAACTTGTAATTGATTAAGTACTTGAGGTAAGCCAATCGCTCGAAAGAGGAGGTTAGTTTAACGACCGAAAGGTGTAACTTTTATTGATCTGAAAAGACTTTAAATACCTCTGGAAATCCAACTAAATATTCTTAAATTTCTAAGAACCAAAACGCGACAGCTGAGGCTTAGTTATTTACGTGGTAAAAGCCGGTTCCATACCAAACCAGAACTAAAACGCGACAGCTGAGGTTAGGGTTTAGGTCTGGTCGTCAAGTAACCTTCACATAGTGTTGTGTAAAAATATCAAGTCGAAACAAGAGTTCTAAGGCGAGTTTTTGACCCGAGCAGTACTCATTTCGGTCCAAAATGGAACCATTTCGATCGGAAATGACCCTCTGTCTTGGTGAAAATCGTGGACAGAGGTGCCTTAGAGCTAAACTAATTGAACGCACACCCTTAGGATATTCATTTGCATTAGTTTGAGTCCAGAAAACCTTGAAAACCAACCAAAAATATTTCTTTTACTTGTACTTTATTTATTTGTCTTTTAAATCATAAAATCCCAAAACAATTGTCTTGTCTAGCTTTCGTGAGGAAGTAGAGTCTAGTAATCAATTTAATCCGTCCCTGTGGGTTCGACCCTAAGCTTTACCAGAACGACTAGTGAGGTAAATCATAGGTATAAATTTATTTGACCTAGGTTTTATTCCTTCATCAAATTGGCGCCGTTGCCGGGGACGGTGTTGATATTAGAATTTACTTTAGTAACGGGAGACTAGACATTGTATCTTTTATTTTCTTCTTATTATTTTTGTTAAAAAAAAAAATTCACTTGTATCACCATGTTTTATTCTTTTCAGGGTCGTGAACATGAAGTGGAGAGCAGTTGGAGACGACAAGAAGAACCAGAGGACACATGCATGCAACGAATATATCACCAACTCAATATTGTTAACAACACCATAAGGGCATCATACGAGAAAAGGTGTGGAGAACCCGAGAGCTTCAGCAACCTCACTGGCTTCTATGGCCCACAAGACCATCATGTGGATCATGGAAGATTCGTCTGGAGGCAACCTGAAGCAACAATCGACGTGCACAATTCATATCGCATAGATCGAGTCAAGCATCAACTCAATGTGGTGAACAACACAATAAGGAGAGCATGTGGGGAAGGACAACATGACACGAAGACCACGCACGATGTATACAACTCTGGTTTTGGCTAACAACTCTTGTTTTTCTTGGCATAATCATTATTCGATGTCTCAACCTGACTCTAGGTCGACTTTCTTTTCTGAAACTTATGATTCTCCATTACCTTTGAAAATGTCAATTGATGAATCAGATTTTATGGACAAGCAAAGAAAACAAAATGAGGAAATTCTTGAAAAATTCAATTCTCTATCATCTGAGTACAAGACTCGTATCACAAAACTAGAAAAGATGTTTGAGACCATAATTCTTCAAGAAACGTGTTCCTCATATAGATCACAAGATGAGCAAAATGATAAAGTGACATCTCAAAGTAATGAAGAATTAGAAAGTTTTAGTTGTTTGAGAGAAATTGCAAATTGTTATGAGACTGACAGTGGTGAGGACACACAATTTGAAACAAATGAAGAACAAGAGAAAATAGAAAAACCAAAAGTGGTAGCACCTCAACCTAATATCCTCCCAATTTTTATTCCACTTAGATTAACTTATATTGAAAAATCTAATGAGTTGGAATTGAAGGATCCTCCAATAGTCTCTATTATTGATGAATTTGAGAAGAAGGAAGATGGTGGTAATACTCTCAAAGTCGAGGCATCCGACGTTACAAATGGAAAATTCACCAAAATCGACTTGAGCCCTCAACTTGGAAAATGCTTGACGAATTGTGATGCGATGGAAGACAACAAACCACAAATCAAGTATCACATCACAATCGAGCGAAGGAAGATGACATCCGAACAAGGAAGCACCAAGCATATTTCAAGAGTTTTTCTCAAGTACTTTTGGGTGAATTATGATGCGTTAAATGGACGTAAAGTGAAGATAAGATGAACATGAGAGGTGGTCAAGCTCGTGACCTAAAACAAGCGCTTCTTGGGAGGCAACCCAAGTCTCAAAATTTTTAGTTATTTATTTATTTCAATTTTCTTTCAAAAAAAATATAAAACAAAAAAATCTCTCATGGTTGGTTTGGATTTTGTTGTTGGATATGCAGGTTTGATTGATTGTGGATGTCCTACTTGCAACCCGCGCTAGAGCACCATGGGTCGCACATGACCCCTGCACGACCTCATGCGAGTTGTATGCCACAAAAAAATCAACTACGCTGCTCTCACTGTTGTCCCATGCCTAATAGTGCCGAATCTCGTCAATTCTATGCCAATTATCACGCCAATCACCAATTTGGTGCATTTCTCATTTCCCTTCTATTTTCTTTTCTCTGTCATGTGCAGCACTGGGACAGTGCTTGATTCAGTTTGGGGGGGAACAAGAGGAAAACGTGAAATTTGGAAGAAAATCGTCTCTGTTTGGGTATTTTTGAAATTTTTCTTTTTCATTTCGGACCGAAATGGAGCCATTTCGGTGCGAAATCAGCCTCTGGAATTTTGGATGATTTTTTGAACTTTTGAATTTGATTTTTTCTGATGCATGCATTATTACTGTGAGGTTTCTATGGATATATTATTCACTGTTTCACACTGGTTTGAATTTTTGAAGCAATTTTAAAATCAAACGTTTGTTTAGAAGATTTTAGATTGGTTTGTACACCAATTGATCGGATTGAATGTTTGATTGATAGAATAGGACCTTAATTTGGATGCTTGGATTTGTCAAAACATTTTAAGTCGATTCTCACAAGTTTTTGCCGAGTGAACGATTTTGTATTTCGTAAGCTTTTGTTCAAAGGAGTTTTTATCAAATTTAAAAATTATAAGATGAGTCTAACTTGTTCTTGAACGCTTGAATCACCAACAAGCAAACTTAATTGAATAAATCTAAATAGCTGCGAAAATGAAGGTGCGAAGGGACTTGCAATCTAAATTAAATTGAAAATTCCACAAATATTGGAGAAATGAAAACTCTATGTTGCTAGGAGCTCTGGCCCAAGTGTACCGTGGCCTTAGTCGTGTGACATGAGAGTTAGATCTCCCCAGTGCGGCATGTGCTGGTAGCTTATTCACAAGTCCCAATAGCGTAAAACCTTAAGTGATGTAACTCACCGCGACTCGACTTGCATAAATTCAAAATTGGTGAAAATTTGAAAATTAGACTCATTATAGAATTTTTAGTTTTGATAAAAACTTTCTTTGCAAATGTTTGCAACATATGGAAAAGAACAGGCATTTGAAATTGAGATTGCATTTGAATTGATGAAGTGAAGCTAGGGTCCTTGACTTGATTTTGAGATTTCATGAGAACTAAGAGTTGCACAAATGAATCAAAAAGAGAACTAAACCCTTGTCCTTGGAAATAATTTTATTTTGCTTTATTTTTGACATGTGAAATTTTGAATAAACTTGAAAATAAATTTTCATTGCATTATTGGTTTGAGATACTTCACTTGTAGGTCTAAGTACAGTCTTACCCTTTAAACTTAGGTTATTGTTTGAGGACAAACAAAGATTCAAGTTTGGGGGGATTTGATGTCTCTTATTTTATACATGTTTTGACCGTACTTAGCCCTTATTATTGATCAAATCATTACAAATTGCCTCATAAATTGTTATGTTTTCCTAGATTTTGGTACTGTCGTGGCATTTGACTTGTTTTGTAGGAACTTGGTGGAACGGACATAATAATTGCATAAAAAGGAGAATTTTGAAGAAGCAAAATGACTAAATGGATCCATAGCACTGTAGAGCTCATCCTAAGCTTTCCAACGAACTTTGAATCACCTAAATCGGAGTCCGGATGAAGAAATTACGGCCCAAATACTATCGGTGCGCTGTGCTGCCATTTCGGTCCGAAATGTACGGATTTCGGTGCGAAATGCACTTCTGGAAAGTGCGTTTTTGGAAATTTTCGAAGAAGGAAAGTGCAAACCGCCTCCCCTTTGCCCTAGCCGCCTCTTGGCCACCTGGGATGACTTTATATGCACGTTTCTGCCTCCAGAGAGGCCATGCTACCTTCCATACACCAAATTCCACCTTTTCCATCTCCGTTCTCGCGCCGAAAGGCGCGGGTTTTCACCATTCTTCATTGAGCACGACCTTGACAGCAACTTGGAGCGATTCTTGGCACGCGACAGCGGCAGAACCAATCCAACCGTGATTCCATAGCCTTGCAAACAGGAGTTTAGCGGGATTACTTGGTTGTATCTCTTCTTCTTCTCTTTGCTTGTATTGATGATGGAGTTTGTATCTTATTTATATTGCATGTTAGGCTAGTTTATTATGTCTTAGGGGTAGTTAGTAGATTAGTTTAGTATTTTGTGATGACTTGATGGATTTATGATATATTATGTGATTTATTTAGTTGTGAAATATTGTTTATGCTTAGTTAAATTATTTGTTTGATTGATGTTTACCTTTGGATGAATCGCGACGTCTTTAGGGCATTAAACTATAAACCAAACTTGTAATTGATTAAGTACTTGAGGTAAGCCAATCGCTCGAAAGAGGAGGTTAGTTTAACGACCGAAAGGTGTAACTTTTATTGATCTGAAAAGACTTTAAATACCTCTGGAAATCCAACTAAATATTCTTAAATTTCTAAGAACCAAAACGCGACAGCTGAGGCTTAGTTATTTACGTGGTAAAAGCCGATTCCATACCAAACCAGAACTAAAACGCGACAGCTGAGGTTAGGGTTTAGGTCTGGTCGTCAAGTAACCTTCACATAGTGTTGTGTAAAAATATCAAGTCGAAACAAGAGTTCTAAGGCGAGTTTTTGACCCGAGCAGTACTCATTTCGGTCCAAAATGGAACCATTTCGGTCGGAAATGACCCTCTGTCTTGGTGAAAATCGTGGACAGAGGTGCCTTAGAGCTAAACTAATTGAACGCACACCCTTAGGATATTCATTTGCATTAGTTTGAGTCCAGAAAACCTTGAAAACCAACCAAAAATATTTAATTATCTATTACTTATTTTATTACTTTATTTTTATTATATTTTACTTGATTGCATCTTATTTCGAAAATCATACAAAATTCATCTCTCTAGATTTTAAGAACGATTAAGTCCGGTAATCAACTAATCCGTCCCTGTGGGTTCGACCCTTAGCTTTACCAAACGACTAGTGAGGTAAACCTTAGGAATAAATTTATTTGACCTAGGTTTTAAACCTTCATCAACAACACCACATTTAAACAAAATACGTAGCTCAATTGTATTCATATCAATCTTTCGAAAAACTAGAACCAATATATCAATTTATATGAGCTTTCTTTCAACAGATGAAATATATCATTCTTTCTCATAAGATACTCGAAGATATTCTCGATTATTGTCCAAACGTGTTTTTCTTTGTATCCAGTTGACAACTGCTTGTCATACTCCTTGGGTACAATACATAGGGGCATGTGCATAAGTATGGCGTACGTAATGAAACTCATAACAGAAGGATGCTCGAATTGTATCGTGCACTCTTCTCGAATTGAGTTGCAACACACCGAGTCGAACTCAAGTGTATGCCATAAAACGTGGTTAGACATCCTTTTTAGGAGTCTATCTTTTCGTGTAACTATAACACCTTGTCATTATATGCACATTTTGATCAAACCTAACATATATCATAATCTATCTCCATAGTTTTTGTTTCCTTGGATTAGGTGACTTGCCCAAATTCTCTATTGAGAAAAACATTCTCTAATGAGATCCTGACAATAATCATTTCCTTAATTTTATTCCCAATTAATGTCTTGTATCTTGTACAATATATGTAACATATTAATGCTCCCACTGAATATCTTGTCTATACAAGATATTTTTGACGAAGTTCAACTCTTTGACTTTCTTGTCAAAAAGTTTATTCCAATTTCCACAATACTTGCTTCAATCCATTAATGGATCATTGAAGCATATATATGTTTCTAACAATACAACAAATCCTCGGTTTGTGTCAAATACACTACAACTTCCTTCATTCAATCGAAGAAGACGGTTTTGATGTTGTTTGCCTCTAAAATTCGGCAAATTTAAACAAGCCGAAAGAAGGCGTCAAGATGCATGAAAGAATGTTCGTATACAGGAATATTCGAATGTAATTGGCGACAATTATTTGATAAGTTCAAGCCGAATCAATTTCGAGTAATTTTGGACTTAATCGGATACATCAAAGGGTTAATACCATGACGCTACGATACAAGCTACTTGGTTGGGCCCACAAGTCATACAAATCCATAAAAAATATATGTGTGCGATATACATGTGAAATACGTGCCAAATACGTATGAAATACATGTACAAGATCATGCATACAAAACTATACACAAATAAATATAAATGGGTATAGGCCGGTTTTATTACAAACAAATTATACAAAAAGAAATTGGCCCATAGCGGCCCATATCAAATCCAGCCCAAATAACAAACTGATTCGACTCGGACCAGACAGGAACCCGACACGCGAATCGACCCGGACCCAGATACGGCTCCGACCCGACCCAAACCAAACTCAGGCTCCACACGTGGCAGCCCCTCATTGGATGCCACTGTGGGCCCCTACAATTTCTGTTAAAGGAAGAAAGAGAAAGGAAGAAAGGACGGACTGAGAAGAGAAACCTCTTCTCCGACGAAGGTCGATCTTCCTCCGCCGCCACACTCCGCCACGACCCAAATTAATGGCACCGCTGGAAAGGCGATGAGCTCGCGAGCGCAATGACACCAAACTCGACAGGGAACAGCGCCTGAAACTGCGTAATCCCAAAAGAGAAAGGTTAATGTTCGAAAGAAATACAAGTTAAATTCTCTGAAATTAAATGAGAATTAACAAAACTAAGTACCTGAGAAGCCTTCACTGGACTCAGAGAAGATGCACGACAAGCAAATTGGGGTCAATTCGGCTTCAAGTGAGCTTGCGCTTCCATGGCCATGGCGGAGGAGCTCGAGTATTCACCGTGCAAGCGATAGGAACCACTGTAGCTCAAGTTGATGTTGGGAATCGCTTCACGACAACTCAGAGAGCATGTTCATGCACAGAGCAAAGAAGGAAGAGCATTAGAAATGCTTATAAGCATAATTGGTTCTCGGAATGGAGATGTCCAGTGTAATAAATCAAATTAAAGTAACCAAATGGAGAGAATACATGCCCTCCTCAGCCTATAAACTGAAAAGTTAGCGCTAGCCCTGCTGATACAGTGTACCACTGCCTGTACCAAGCAATTAAGAAAGAGAGAGCTCGCTGTGCCTCTGAAATCGCCAACCAATGATAGGCCAATGGTCCCTTCTCTCTCTGTGAACAATTAAATGGCATACAGAGCCAAAACAAAGTACCAAGCATGCTACAATCCCATAAGATGTCATGCTTTTACCATTTTCCAAACATAGAGAACATCTAACCATTGATAGGCATATCAAATGCAATGAATGGCCAGATACCACCTGAGCTATATAAAATCATGCATCTGCTTACACAAGGGATCCAGCATAGATAGAAAAGCATCAAACTATACCTGAAAAAGGCCTCATGCGTGTCAATCCTGGACCCATGGGCAGATCAGGCATTCCTCACAAAGGACAAAAGAATGTTGCTCATAAAACATCATAGGAAGCACCATCAATGCCATTTTTGCCCCTGGAATTACTTCTCGAAAATGTTGCACAAGAATTATACAAAGATTAGCAACTAAAATCAGCTAAGCTATGTGCTGACCAAAGGATCAAGTGTGCATAAAATACATGCTACCTTGGTATCAAAAATCACCTAGGGCCTCAGATTATATGACAAGGCTGTATACTGCCTAGTTCATCTTCATCACTGGCCATATGGGGGAGGCACCAGATTGGGACAAGCTCATAGCCATCCCACTGTCAAAGCCAACACAAATCCCTCAACATAACAAGTGTGAGCCCAACTTGCCAAGACATGACAAGTGTTAACTCAAACACTTGCCTGCAAGCAAATTTGCCCACAGAAATACAATCCATAGTTGTATAAAATTTGATTAAGCCTCATATCAAAATCATTGGCTCAAATTTACTGCCGACAGCTATCAAGTGATGCTGAATAAACCAAGTAATATGACTGTGAGTATCAAATGACACATATCATATCAAATGACAGCTCAAACATGCATGATTACAAGGTTATCAGCTGCAACAAATCCATGAAGGGCAAAGATACCTCCACACCTCATCAATTCTCTCCTCAGAGAGAATGTACCAACATCCAGAGCACATGATACAAACTCTCAGGCGCCTATGCCAACACAGCCAACACAAAGTGGCACCAATGAAGGCAGGACACCTACACAAAAGCAACAACAATAGATTAAATCCAATGGAGATATCAAGTGGACTTTGAAGAAATCAAGTTTACTCTCTCCATACCTCAGCTGGGAACAGTAAGGCCACCATGCTGACTAATGGGTCCCACAGGTAGCCTCACTCCCCAGAAAGCACAGTCAAAAGGCTATACAGTCAAGCCTACATCAAATCCAAACTCAAAATACCAACTGGAGAAGATTAAATACTCTCCAAATACACTGTCAAGCCTCAGATATAGGCTCAACAGCTATGCACAGCTGAAGATACCCTCACAAGTGCATCAGCACCCTCCAAACCCAATGAACCATAGATGCATGCCATCTGTCCAGGCCATATTTTGGCGCCAAATGCAACCCCTCTCCCAAGCCAGAAGGAAAAGGACTCAAATACCCCCAAACCAGCATGACAAGTGGCCCCATAGCCCACCTGTCATGAAAACATCAAACAGCAAGTAAATTGAAGTAAAATTGTGCCAAATGGCCACTGTTTTCTACCAATGCCAGATGTCAAATGACTAGTGGACAGTGTATGAAGACAGTAACAAGCCCAAGTGCATGAAGACTCACAAATTGAGGCGGCAAGGAGAAGAATGCATCTGAGCCCTTCATCAACACCCAAAATTCTGAGATTTTGCCACATGGCAGTCTCCAAACAAACCCTAGGGATCATCTTCCCCTATAAAAGAAGCTCTCCATCGACTGAAGAAGGAGAGGCAAAGTGCTATATTGAAACTCTGCCCAATTTTCAACTTAAGCTATTTTCTGTAAAAATCAAAAGAAGTTAGTTAGTTTTCATACAAGGTAATTAGCAGAAATGTAACCCTATAGTTTGAAATAAAGCTTTTTATGTATATATTTATGCTTTTCTTATATCCTTGCATCTGTTATTTCATCATTCATATCTATTTATGCACTGTTGCACCTTAAACCAGTCTAATAGGCATATTCACAGCCACCAGAAGCATCTGTAAGGTTTAATTGCTCAACTAGTAGCACTAACTGCATTAAAACACCAAAAACATATATTAATCATCGTCTACAGAAATAATTACAACATAAAAGTGCTGTAAAAAAAAGTAAAAAAATAAGGGGGAGAAAATAAAGAATATTACCTGCAAAACTCTTCTCTTCTCTCTTCTGTGCAGCAACCAGGTGGCAGACTTGAAGCAACCAGAGGGGAGGCATGAAGTGAAGAAGGGTACAAGCCCCTAAAACTTGCTGTATAAGGGGAGGAGAGGGGTCAAACTAACAGGTGTGCTAGCCTTTGAGCAGTCACCTTTGATCTCTCTCTGAACCATGTTTTGAGCTCTCAATGGAGCATAGGTCAGTTTCAATGGGTGTACTTGCCTCTGAGCAGTCATTCAGAGACTGGTTTGTGCTCCATGGTTCAGTGAAGTAACACAAGTCCCTGTGATAATTAAACCCAACAGTTGTTATCTCAGCCAAGCCTCATAAATACCCCATATCCAGACCAGATACCCCACAATCCAACATCAAGGTCTCATGAGACTGTCATGCCATGATACCACAGCCTATCCCTCCTAGTACCACAAATACCTTGTTATGCTGCCAAAATTAGGTTAGAAACCATCAGATAACAAAACCACGAGTAACAAATACCAAATGACCCAACTCAGTCCAATGATTCCTTGTTCACTCCAAAATAACATCCAACAAAGCCACTGTACTAAGCTAGCTTGGCCAAACATCAATCAAGACCCCAATCACCCAGTCATAATGCCCAAATTAGCTGAGACAAAGCTATACAGCTGAGCCCCAAAGTCATAAAATGCCGAACTCTGACATACCCAAATACTGTTCGAGACAACCGAATTAAGAACCACACAACTCAAGTGAACCGCAGTGTTGCCCAACAAACCCTAATAAACCCACTAACGGATGCCTATATAGCTAAGTTAGGTTTGATTATCACAGGAAATTGGGTGAGTCACGGCTCAAAACTTATACAGCAAGTTTTAGGGGTTTTTACCTCAAGTTGATGCTCAAATCGACACGAGGCGCCTCTCTGGTTGCCTAGTCATGCTGCCGATTGGTCTCATGTAGCCCAATTTTGGTTGCACAAGCACTGACGGAAAATCCCAAATCGAATACAACGACACCCCTTCAACCCTAATTAGCAAGAGGCGACCAAATCGATCAGCTGAGCAGGAAAGAGGTGAGTGAGACAACCTCTCCGACACTTCCCGAGAGAGAAGCGGCCCTCTAATGACGGAGATCGAGTTGACCTCGGAGGTTTGACTCGAGTCAACCTCTCGTCGGAAGAGACGAAGGAGAAAGAAGAAAGAAAGAAAGAAGAGAAGGATGCTGTGTTGAAAAATTGACCAGCACGAATCTCGACACAGATCAACGCCCCAGAATCGTCTCCAACGGATATCAACAGAAAGATGGACAGACTCGGCGCACCGCGCACCTAGTCACTGACGGTGGGACCCACAATGTCAGGACTCTAGTCCGATGGCGCACGAATACGTGTCTGGACCAAGAGGCTCAGTCGACTCATCCCAACATCTCGTCGTGATCTTCTGTGGCGTCAAGCACGTGGCGGGTCCCTGACACCCAGAACACGAAACAGCAAGCCTCCAGCCAATCAGATTTTTTTAAATTGCTGAAACTTCAAAAATGCTTTAAAAATAGCTAGAAGGGTCAGAAAATTACCAAAAAATACCAAAATGTTCAGAAAATTGCAAGGAACATTTTTGTACAAGGCTTCAACACCAAACTCCAAACAAAAAAGGGATTTTAATTAAAACATCATTAATTTCCCTTAAAAATGTCATTAAAATGTCTTAAAGACCAAAATGACATTAAAGACATCAAATTCCTAAAAAGTTTAAGTGTCTTGACCACTTGGACAGCAGGTATACTTGGACAGCAGGTACTTTGAATTATCAGGGACTGACATTCCCGGTATTCAAAATAAAACAAGGAGCCCTGGCTGGACAAACCAAAAACCCAAACCCAAGAACAATCCAAAATATCCAGAAAAAAACGAACTCTACACAGCTATCAAGTTCAGAGATCTTCAAATGCTTAGACCCAAAAGTCAAGCCCCCAAATGCTTAGACCCAAAAGTCAAGCTCCCCCAAATGCTTAGACCCAAAAGTCAAGCCCCCCAAACGCTTAGACCCAAAAGTCAAGCTCCCCCCAAAATGCTTAGACCCAAAAGTCAAGCCCCCAAATGCTTAGACTCAAAAGTCAGGCCCTCCCAAAGATACCTAGACCCAAAAGTCAGGTCCAAAGATACTTAGACCTAAAAGTCAAGTCCAAAAGTCAAATCCTTGAAAAATATACACCCCAAGGAAACCAAGTGTCCAAACATCTGAAAAGACAGGGCTTCCAGACTAAAAGTGCTTAAAGCCCTAAAACGTAAACCAGACATGAGTTTCAGAAACGCCACAACACCGAAGATCTAGCACGTTCGTCATACCAGATCTTCAAAACGTCAATAGGCCGGGACTCTAAACGTCTATCCTTGCTCTCTCATACACGCGAAGAGTCTCGGATATGAGGATGACAAGTCTTAAAGATGATCTAATACCTATCCGGTTAAAGATCTACCAGACCGCATTAAAGTACAGAAAGACTGTTCGTGCAGCACTTTCTGAAAAGCCTTCTTCTGCTTGCAGTCACCACGACACACCATATGCATTCATGTCATCATAAACACTCACTCTGCATTCACACTCACTGTCAGTACACTCTGTTTACTAAAATGATCACTTCAGATGATCATTAAACGAGCTTGGATACATTTAATATGCCCAATCTATTAACATCTCCGATCTAGAGGTTCTCTCGACTTGGTTCAGAGGTAATTAACAGTAGGGGCTTGCGCCTACTGGAAGGAAAGGACCTGCAACAAACAATCAAACTCTCGAAACCCCTGAGACCACTACGGTATCCTCATCCTTTGTCAGGCGGGTATTGGTAGTCGCGTCCCAAGGAGTTCGAGGGGTATCTGATCCGTATTTTTTTCACCCCCACGGAGGTATCCATAAATCCTAACCGAGGTGCGGACCCGAAAAAGTGCGAGACAGATTCTGGCACGCCCGGTGGGACCTTCTTCTCCTCTCATCAGGAGATGATTAAGAGACTGGGCATACTAATATGTATTGCAAGTTTGTTGAAATTACAAGTAACACTGACAGTAAATTTGGAGTGTTTCTATTTGCAGGTTAAGACAAGATGGTGACATGGAGCCAAGTTGTCAGCGGTGAACACCTGAAGAAGAAGAACACCAACTCTGTTACCGGGACTCTCTCTGTGCCCGTACAGATCCCCGTGGCCATACTGGCTGCCAACACAGCCATCGCCACTCCGATTGCTAACAAGAAGACTAGGGCCAACGCCCAACGTCTGAAGGCAACTCTCACTCCAAAGCTCAAAGCCAAGGAGAAAATGGTCAGGCTCTCGAGGTCTCAAGCCCTCCGCCTTGTCCAGGAAGAAGACATAGACACTGACCTCCCTTTGAGCAACACTTTCGCTCCTTTGCGAGTGCTCAAGAAGGGTGCTGATGGTCTGCGCTTCCGCGAAGACTGGGAGCTACCTCAGTATGCTCCCCTCAAAACGGTAGAAATCGCTCTGCCCAAGAAACACCAATCCGTGAAGGCTATCCATGCCACCTACCGGATTGTAAAAAAGATCCGTGGGGCCCGCAAGGTTCACAAGACGATCCTCAATGACCCAAGCAAGCCCTCCATCAAGGATAGGCTCAAGTTCCCGGTGCACCAGCGCCTCCGCTTCCCCTATCGCCAGGACAATAGGATCGGGGATGCCGATTACAGTGCATCTGACAAGAAGACTGTGGTGTCTCCACCCTCAGTTTTCGATCGACTCATTTTCCCGCCCCTTAAGCCCAATGCCAAATCCATGAAGGCTAAGGGCAAGGGAAAACAAGTCTGGGTGCCTAAGCAGGTCTCACATGAGACTGTGGAAGCCCAAGTTAACAGGCCGAAACAGCCCAAAAGCAATTCCAAGAAGGAGAAATCCTCTACTCTCTCTGATGTTGTGTCCCATATGACCAAAGCGCCAGGAAGGAAGGTCCGTGTGCCCAAGAAAAGAAAGGGTGCAGGATACGCCACTGTGTATCACATTCACGCTGATGGAGCTGAAAGTGATAACGAACCGACCGAGGTTCATATGGTTGGGATTGGTTCTCAAGAACCACCTCAACCAGAAAGCATACCCGTTGAGACAAGAAGCCAGAAAAGTAGGGCTTCCGCCTCGGCTCCTCCCGCGACGAAGAAAAATAATCGTTCGCGACCCAAGGACACCATCCCTGAAGAAACCCATCAAACTAGCGATCACTCCGCTAGTGAGGGGAGCGACAAGGGTGATAATCCAGCCGACGCTTCTGACGAAAGTGTCGATGAAGAAATTGAAATCGTAGACGAGGTGACCCAGCTCTGTCGGGAGTTGGAAGAGAAAGATAAAAGGCTGGAACAACTACTGGCCGATAATGCTCGAGTCACCAAGGCGTGTGCCGAAATCCAAAAGCACTTGTCTAAAAAAGGAGCGTGGCCCGACACAAGCGCCGCCAAACCCGGTTCCTCTAGACAAGGAAGTGCCAAGCATCACCAAAAGAGGAAAGAAAAGCGCAGGTCAGACGATCTTCGTGATCATGCCGCGCGCACCACCACACCAAGCTCATCGGATACATCTGACGGCGAGGCGCGTCGGAAGAAGGAAAACCCCAAGGCCGATCCCATTGACCTCGTGCAAGATGTAAAGAGGCAAATGGAACAAGGATTCCAATATCTAGGGATCGACGGGCCTCAATTCACCAACAATTTCACTGGGAGACCTTATCCCGAGAAATTTGACAGGGTTGAATGCCCCAGGGGATACGTCATACCCAAGTTCAAACCGTTCGAAGGAACTGGGGGCAAAATCACCCCCGACCAACACTTGTCACATTTTCTGACATCGTGTGGTGACACTACTCGCCGACAAGAGTGGCTGTTGAGGCAATTTCCTCAGAGTCTGTCCGGCGTAGCTTTCGAGTGGTACGCTTCACTCGAAGAAAACAGCATCAGGAGCTGGAAAGAAATGGTAAATGCCTTTAGGGCCAGGTTTAGGGTGATCCCCAAGAGAGTCACATTGGCTGGACTGCTCAACGCCAGACAAGGCAAAGCGGAAGCCGCCTCAGACTTCGCCGCTAGGTGGGAGAACATGTACACAAGGTGTCACTCCAATCTCACCGAAAGGGAAGCTGTGCGCATGCTCATGAACGGCATCCGACCTCCAATGAATGTGCTGTTGGTAGGACGTAATATTGCCACTTTCGAATGGCTAATGGCCAAAATCGCCGAGTTCGAAGGAATGGAAGATGACATTAATCAGATGTACCACGTTCCTAAAGATAAAGAAAAGCCCAAGAAAGACAACACCAAAACCACCAAGGCTACAAGCAATCAAGTTAACGACGCCAGCCGGTGGAAAAGCAACAAAGACCAAGGCGAGACTTTGCAAAGCCCTAAGCCATCTTTGAAAGAACTTCAGAGCAAACCTTACTCTTTCAAGAAGGAAAAGACTAAGAAGCTGTTTAAGCAGGCCATGGAGGTTCTTGAAATTCGACTCCCTCGGTGCAAAAGACCGGAGGAGGAAGATAAAGTGAACCATCCTAACTATTGCCTATATCACCGCATTCTAGGCCATACCATTGAAGATTGTTACGTCTTCAAGAACTGGCTAGAGCAGAAAATCCAAGAGGGTGCTATCCCCATACATGATGATGCAAGGCAGGACCCAGCGCCACACGCCATTCCTAACAGGTTTAGCAACGCCAGCGCCAACCATGTCTCTGTCAGCATTGACGGGAAACCGCCCACCACATGGGGTGTTTATCTCAGCAAAAGCACCAGAAAGAAACTGAGAACACTACGGTCTGAGCCGAGGCTTAGGTGGAAAAATGCCATTACACCTATAGTCCCGACGCATGTCGCGCCAGCTGTAATATTCTCAAAGAAGAAAACACATTCTCAACCATTGGTCTCACTGCCCAGGAGTCATAGAGCCTTTTGGAAGAAAAGCACCCCGCCGGTGATAGAAGACACATACGTTCAGGGAAGACCCCGACGGGTCACCCTTGCTGACTTTGTCTCTACAAGAGACCTAATCAAAATCACCGGCAGGACCTGGAAAGAGCTTGGCCGAAGTGAGCAGGCTGCGAACGAGGAATTTTGGACGGCCTCATGCCATCACGTCACTGGCGACATTCAGGACGATGAAGGTTCCTCCGATGAAAAGGCGTCTCAACCAGCCTCTAATCGAATAGAGCAACAAGTTCAGGAGCCGTCAACACCTCCCACATCTACCCAAGCGGAAACAAAGGTGAAAGAAACCAGGCGAGTCCGTAGGACCACCAAAAAGGGTAAAGACACCTACAGGCTAGAACCCGAGGGAACTTCTAGTTCTGAAAATTCAGAACTAATACTCTTACCCATCAAAGTCAATGGTCAAGACCGACGGGTATTTGTTCAAATCCCTGAAGAATGCCAACATGGCGACGGAAGGTTAAAGCTTGACAATTTAGGCTTTAGACTTTTGATCGAAGAAAAGAAGGAACAGCCAGACCTCTCCTCCGAGGTAATGCAAACCCTCACCCAACATGTGGCCCGTTTGATGAGAGAGGCCATCACGGTGACCAAACGAAACATGAGAAGGCAGGCTAGAGAAGCCTCCACCTCAACCCAAGACCTCACGGACGAAGAATATGAATGGCCTGAATCAGAGCCGTCCTATTCAGATCAAGACAACAACTGTGACTTTGACTGCCATTTTAGCAGTGACGAGGAAAGAGGTGGCGGTTCTGCCGGTACTTGTTGTAATATCTTTGTCACTTCGGACTTTGAGGACGAAAACAATGACAAGGATAATTACGAGGACTATTACGAGAATGCTGAACTAAGCACAGAACAGTCCACCGAAGAAGAAGGAGTCGAGATAAAGAATGTGATAGAGGAAACCTCTCGCATAATTCTCCCCTCTTCCTCAAACAACAAGAATCCGGTCATAAGGGATGATGTCTTTGGCCAACAAATTCAGCCTGACGGAACTGACAATTCCCGAAAAATGAGGATGTTCCTACAAGCCAGGAAGCAATGGCGAAATATAGCCACTTGGTATGATACGGTGGTGTTTCATCCCGAACTTGAGGCAGAAATCCTCTAAGACCCGACATGGTGGGTCCAAGAACTCAGAAACGGTGATGACATCGACCAATTGTTGGCCGAATGGTTGGTAAGTAAATTCCAGCTGAAAAGCCTGTCCAAATGTCTATCTCACGACGAGACGACAGAAGTCTGCCGGTATCTGAGCGATGATAGTGATTCTGAGAGGATCATAATCTCAGTACCCGCAGAAAATTTCAACGAAGAAGATGGTTCCGATTACGAGATCGAAGACGAGGTTGAAGACGAGTCCCTTCCTCAAATCAAATTCGAGGCTGTGGCTGAACATGTTGACTACCTCATGCGACTCAAAGTCCGAGAGCCTGAATTGTTTCGGATAGAGCTGGATCTCGATGAAGAAATAGAAAATGCGGCCGGACTCGGCCATGATGGAGTGGAAAGACTGGCCACCAGAAAAGCGGTGGCCGACATTGTCTTGAAGAATGGATGGGATAAAAAGGATCCCAGTCCCAACTCTCCAAAAACAGAATTCGAAATTCTCCGCGATTACTTGGAAAAGGAAGAGCGAGAGGGAAATTGGGACCCATCTGTACCTTGGTACAAGAGAGGCCCCGGCAATCGGCCTGACCCCGAATCTACAGACAGGGGGCAGTTCGCCAGGGAAGGACTCATTGAAGAATACGTCCTATACCTGAGGAACCTTAGAATGATGGATCCGAAAAGATTCCACGACCTGTTAAACCCAGCAAATCCCTGGAAATTCCATGAATACCGGAGGGAAGGGATAAACAGGATGATCAAAGAACTGGCCGAAGATACTGGGCTGGAGGAAGGAGAGATTACACCTGAACCAGGTTCTCCAGAGGCCAATCAAGGGCCTTGGATGCACGGTTATAGGCAATGTCTGAGATCTGTGGTGACCGGGCAGTTAGAACCCGTGATCGAAACGCTTACCTATGCGTATGCAAGCCGACCATCACCACCAGAACTGCCAGAACAACCCCATGAAGTTTGGCAGAAAGAACACGAGGAACTAAGAGAGTTTTACATCTCTCACCTCAAGGATTTAAGGATCACCAATCCAAAAGCATTTGAATTTGCTATGGAACCAGAAGGGCCTGGATTTGCTTCGGATTATGCCGAGGATTATGAGAAGGAGGCCATAGAAATAGTTCGTCAGGAACTCAACAAGGGCAAAACCCCAATATGTTCCTCTGACTCTGAAAGTGAGGATGAAAACCTCCCGTCATTTTCTTGCCGTCATATCACAGCTGGAGACGACGGTAGTGACGATGAAAACAAAGAACAACAACCGGCAGCCGCCAGAAACAATGAAAGGAGAAGGCCTTCACAAAACACGGCCGCTCCCAGGAGGAGAGCACTCGGTCCGAACGACAGGGATCCGAATGCACGCATATATCTCCAAACAACACCGGAATTCCCGGGACGGTTGCTCAATGTGACTTCGGCATTTGAAAATCTCACGATACATCAAACAACTGGTGTGATCGCTTACATCGGTCACCTAAAGAACCGTGACCCAGAGTTTGTCAGGACAATTACTGAAGACCTGGAGATATGGGAAAGTTGTATGGAATTCCCGGAGCGGGATCCTGACAACGCAAAAATGAGAAAACGAGAAAGGTTCGTAAGGGAACACCCAGAGCAAGCCGCCCGTTTAAGGGAAGTGGTCACAACCCTTCATCAAATCATGAGGTCGGTCACAAGCGATGATGACAGCGATGACGACAACTCAGGTGCAGGAACCTCCGGTACCTCTCGTCACATTAGCACTGGGTCAAGCGGAGATGGCAACTCCGACCCAAACCGAAATCAAACACCAAGACCAACAAATCCGGTGGTAGAAGAAGCGGTACGCCGTACAGGCATCACCAGGCGTCAAGGTATCGACTTGCACACATATCTGCAAGATCTGCGAAACCGTGACCCTGTCTTCTTTCGGTTTGCCACCGAAAATTTCCAAATGATGATGCGATACATGGACTACCCTGTCACTGATCCCGACCCCACTTGGCGGAGGAACCGTGCTAGGTTTGTGCGCAATCACCCAAACGAAGCCGCTCGTATGCGCGAAGTGGCGGAAGCCACTCATCAAATTTTTAGGCCCGACGATGTTAACAGTCCTGGGGCAGGCCCATCAGGCACTTCCCGTTACATCAGCAGTGACGAACCTGAAAGCCCGAAAGGAAGGAAATTCAACCGCCGGTCCGCCAAAATAGCAGAATGGACAGATGATGACGAACCCGTATCACAGTCTCATGCTAAGGTCAAAAGAAAGAAGGCCCATAAGAAAAATGCCCGCATGACTGTCCGGCCACAGCCAGAATGGACAGAAGACTTCCCGGAAGGATTGGCCGCCCTCATTGCCGCCACTGAAAGGAAGACTACGCGCCAACTCCTGCAAGAGTTACAGCTGACCGACGAAGACATCTGCTGTCCTTCCGAAGAAAGCGAGTCTTCAGAACAGGAGAAAGAAACAACAAGCCCTAAATCCCTATTGGTTTACCAAAGAAAAAATAAGGGAAAAGGGAAAGCAAACAAAACAAAGGGTGAATCCTCCCGCAATAGAGGAGTTTGCCACAGAATAGGTTGCAGTGAACAAGACGACTCTGAGGAAAATGCCAATGCCCCTCAAACACAGTCCGATGCTCCTCAAATGCAACCTCATGACTCTCATCAGTCATCTGAAAATACCCCGCTATCGCACGAAGCGGGGCCCAGTGAAAGTCAAGGGGATTCAGATGGAATCCAATACGACTATGAGTTTGTGTTGGATCCTGAATATCAAGTGGACCCAGCCGAATTACAAGGGCAACAAATCAGGAGGATGAACTTGGATATTCACCTCTCAAGTATTCCTGGACATCCCGAGCTTACTCTCGACGATCTGTGCGAGATTGTACGCCAATTGATCAACCAAACGAGAGAAGCCATAATGGTGGAAGAAACAGAGTCAGGAGGAGGCACTGACCCGGAACAGGGAACGGCCGAAACCTCACCGAATGATCGACCAGAAACTTCGACCTCGGCCCCAAGTGCCTCAAAGGACGAAAAAGAGGACCCAGAGTCCGGAGCTTGCAGGGTCATCTACATCTCTGATGATTCTGAATCAGAAGAATCCGAGAGAGAAGAATTCTCGGAAGAAGAATATCACCATGATCTGTCGGATCCCATTGGATGGACAGGACACCTAATCAACAATGTTGAGAAATCAGGCGAACAAGTCGGGTGGCAAGGAAGTGACGAAGAGCTCGATCCCGGGCACTTGATCAGCCTTCGGCCATTCGTGCTCGATTCTTGGCCAAAAGCTCGCCAGTCAACCTCTGTGAGACAAGAAAGTGAAATCCGGACCGCCTCGTTACCGTGGGTGGAAAGGATAAGATGGAATAGGTCTCGCAGAGAAGTGTGTAACTTGGAATATGGCCGAGTCAGGAAATTGGTCTACCCAGGTCCGCAAAAAGAAAACGAAACTGAAAGGGAACTCCTACAGCAGTTTCAACAAACTCCAGTCAGAGAAGGTGTAGAAGATCATAAGCCGTCTCCTCACTATCTCGTCCCAGTGGATTGGACTCGACATTACATAGATGAAGAGTTCCACCGGTACTACGACCCGGCAATATGGGTGAACATCCAAAAGGACACCTTGCCAGAGGCCCGAAAATTGAAGAACGCCCTGAAGAAAATGTGTACAGTCGAGAGTGCTCGTGTCATCACGGTGGCAGAATCTGAATCTGAAGATGAGTGGAAATCTCCCGACAGACGTTCTTTCAGTCCAGAACGACCTATGCTAGTCAATCCTCGAAATAGAAGGACAAATTATCCTGTCAGGGAGAGCAACATTGAAGCTCCCCTCAGGAGAAATGAATCGCCAGTCGAGGAACCCGAGGAAGGTGGCCCCGCCACTCGTACCAGGTCTCGTCAAGCACAACCAGACCCTGTCCCGGTCAGCGGACAAGGGGCAGCGCCAGCCAACCCGGCCGTCGTTCCAAGTCAAAATGAGTTGGTGAGGATCAGAAGAAAGGTGAATGCCTTAGAAAACATCCTTGGCACCGTGCTCAGGCAAAACGACATGACCCTTGAGTTCCTCCGCGCACAACAAAGAACCAGCGTAGAGGAATGGTCTGACAACAGGCGTTTGCTCATGGAAGTCGAGCATAAGCTGGCTCATGTTCTTGAAAGACAACGCCACGAGGCCAAAGCCAGAAGAAAAGAAAGGCAAAGACCGAATGAGAAAGACAAGATGGCCGAAACACCACTCCCTCTCAGAAGGAGAGAAATAGGCATCTCAATTCAAGAAGGTCGTCAACCTGCGGTTGAGACTATCAAATCCAAGGGCAAAGGAAAAGCACCAATGCCAACAATGCAAAAGAAAAAGAAACATTCCAGAGTCCAGACATGCTCTCCACCTGGCAATTCAAGTGGTAGCAAAATGGAAAAAGGTGAAAGCTCGCGCAGTCAGCACTCCGGAAGAATCACGGAAGAGACAAGCGCTGTGAGAGACAAGAGTGGACCAGTTCACAAAGGCAAATACCACATAGATTTGAGGTTGCGCAGAATAAAAGAGCCCTCCTCGGAAAACAGTAAAATCCCAGCCCGAATTTACATTTCGGGCCAGATGCAAAGAAAAGAAAACAAAACCTATGCTCAAGGCGTCGCATCCGCGCCTAACAAGGCAAAGAGTGACGAGCATGGAAAATGTATCCCTCAGGAACGACAGGATACTGTGGAATAAGTCCACAGACCAAAAAGAACCAAGGGATGCAAGAAATATTGCGAATATCATCAGGTCGCAGGACACACAAGGGAAGAATGTTTAACTTGGTCCGAAGACGATGATGATGCCTCTAGTCAGGAAGACGCGAAAGAGGTATGCAATGCCACAACATGGTACACAGACTCTGAAAATTCTGAGGAAGAAACCGAAGAATCCGAAAAAGAAAGCTCAGAAGAGGAACCGATGGTGATGGCGGTAAATCCGATCATCATACCTCTAGGGAGCGATTCGGAGCAAAGCGAGGGTGAAAAGAAACCATCCTCTTTCAGCTCAACAGCTAGCCGAGTTCTGAACAAAAGACAGAAAGGCAAAAGAAATCAGTGCAATGTAAGCTTAAGATCCGGGACTCGGATACCTGAAAGGCAACCTCCGAGAGAAATGCCTAATAACAGACCCAGGACCCAGGGAAATGTGACTGTCGAAGAAAATGGCAGGTCAAACAGCGACAGGCCCAGAATGACGGTAGGTGACTACAACGTCATGGCCCATTTGCGCAAAATCCCGGCACTTCTAAGCGTGTTCGACGCACTCATGGTGTCACAAGAACTTCGCGAGGCCCTCATATACGCCTTGCAAAACCCTGCAACTTTCCAGGCTCATTTTGCCCAGGACATCCGCGAGGAGGTGGCGCATGTTGAGCCCGAGCCTCAAATCACCTTCACAGATGAAGATCTGCTGACCGGCACGGCTGATCACAACAGACCGCGATACACTACTGGTACAGTATATGGGAAGAAGCTCAACAAGATCCTGGTGAATCCGGGGTCTTCCATCAGCATTATGCCATTGAAAACTTTGGCCCAGCTGTCCCTCATCATCCGGGAAACGAAAAAGGATAAGATCCGGATTCATGGCTTCAACCATCAATACCAAAAAGCCCTTGGGTCTACAGTCATTGACATAGACTTCGGCGAGCTGGTGACACCGGTGAAATTCTTCATCATTGAAGCTGACACCACATATAAAGCACTGTTAGGGAGACCGTGGCTGCATGCTAATGGCCTGGTCCCCTCAACCTTGCATCAATGTGTCAAATTCACTAAAGATGGCAAGCAGTGCATGATCAAGGGCGATGATCACCCTTTTGAGGCACACGAAGCCGAATTGGATGATGCCAAATACTATCAACCCATCCCTAAACAGGGGGCAGCCCAAACCAAGCAAACACCCTCGCCCGAGATCATTAAAGAGGCAATGAACAGGGTTGAGCTCAAAGCGGCAATCAAATCCCAAATACCTCAAATGCTCTGGGGCAGTGACAGTAGTCCAGAACCCTCAGAGGAAGCAGACGAGGATGTCAGACTCCCCATCCGAGCCAAAAGCAATTCGGGTAGCGAGGAAGACGAACAAAGTTCTCTCTAACTGTCGAACTCCTACCCATGGAGCACTGCAAAGAGCTCACTCCGCGGGAAAGAGACCGCATCCTCAAGCTAAAAACCTTCACCGTCCCACCAAAAAGGGAAGAAGTGGAACAAGGGACAGTCGTCCATCCTGGCATACACTTTGTTAAAATGGGAGAAATGGACCCTGAAAACCCGCAAACCCCTCGGGAGGAATGGACACGATGGCTCCAAGATGAAAAAGACGAAGCCAAAGTCCCTGTGAAACCCCAGAGGAACATAAGCACCAAAATGGCTAATATGTTCCGACAGGCTTACTGCCTAGAACCAATGCCAGAGAAGCGTGCCAAAGCCTTTCAAAAGCTCTGGAGCGGCTACTCAAACGAAGTCACCAGACTCGATGGTAAGGCCGCAAATACACGTGGCCTAGGCTTCGAAGAACAAGCCGGGACATCAAAACCCAGAAAACCCAGGACGGCGCGAACACAAACGTGTCGTCACATCTCTGCTTCTAAAGCTTGGAGACGAAACACTCCTAGGAGGCAAGTCTCTGAAGAAGTGGTGATGTTTGAAACGTTGCAAAGGCGTTTCCAGGACTTGGTCCACTCACAACAAGAGGTCGAGCGTTCACTAGAACATGTCATCAACCAGAACCTTAACCTCAATCGCCGCTTGGCATTAAAAGACCAAGAAAACCAAGGGCAGAAGGAGAAAATCAAGAACCTCCAGCGCCGAGTACGCAAACTCAAACAAGAGATTGCTCAAGTTCAGGGTGGGAAAGACGAAGATCAGTCTCAGCCGGAAGATACTCACACATGCCACCGGGTCACCATAACAGAGGTGAAAGAAAATGAGGAAGTACTGAACACTGAAAAGGAAACCTTAGAAAGTCAAAATTTCATCTTGGCAGCCAAACACGCCCCTAGAGAATTAGAGGAAGGCGGCCAAAATACAATAGATGAACTGAAATCAGTCAACTTGGGTACCACAGAGGAACCACGGCCGACCTACATCAGTGCCTCCCTCTCCCCAGACATGAAAAGCAGGTTGATCGAACTCTTGAGAGAATTTCGAGACTGTTTTGCCTGGAACTACAGCGAAATGCCAGGATTGGACCCCGCTGTGGCAGTTCACAAATTGAAAATAGACCCAAATATCAAGCCGGTTAAGCAAGGCCCGCGCCGGATGAGAATCGAGCTTGAAGAAAAAGTGACTGCCGAAGTCAAGAAACTCATCAACGTCGGATTCATCAGGGAAGAAGAAACCCCTGATTGGGTGGCGAACATCGTCCCCGTCAAGAAAAAGAACGGGCAAATTAGGGTCTGTGTGGATTTCCGCAACCTCAACAAAGCATGTCCAAAAGATGATTTTCCTCTACCTGTGACGGAGATCATAGTAGACCATACCTCAGCCTATGTTGTCTACTCCTTTGTGGATGGCTACTCCGGCTACAATCAAATCAAAATGGACGAAAGCGACCAAAAGCACACTGCCTTTCGTACCCCGATTGGCATCTTCTGCTACAAAGTCATGCCTTTTGGACTCAAAAATGCAGGCGCTACTTACCAAAGGGCTATGACCAAAATATTTGATGACCTCATTCACAAAGTAGTCGAATGCTATGTTGATGATCTGGTTGTCAAGTCTGGTTCGCACGAAGAACACCTGGGGAACCTAAGGCTGATGTTCGAGCGACTAAGGACACACACTCTAAAGCTCAACCCTCTCAAATGTGCCTTCATGGTCTCATCCGGAAAATTTCTGGGGTTTGTGGTACGACACCGTGGCATTGAGATTGATCCTGACAAAATCAAAGCCATCCAAGAGTTACCTCCTCCCAGAACACTCAAACAGCTCAGATCCCTTCAAGGACGATTAGGGTACATCAGAAGATTCATCGCTAATCTGTCAGGAAAAATTAAGCCGTTCACCAGGCTTACCAAGAAAGATGTGCCATTCAAATGGGACGACGAATGTCAAAAAGCATTCGAGGATATCAAGCGGTACTTGCTGAAGCCTCCTGTTCTCGCGGCACCGATACCAGGGAAACCCCTCATTCTCTACACCACTGCCTTGGATGGATCTCTAGGAGCCCTCTTGGCACAAGAAAATGAAGAAGGGAAAGAAAATGCTCTGTACTACCTTAGCAGAATGCTAGTAGGAGCAGAACACGCTTATTCTCCCATCGAGAAACATTGCTTAGCCCTTGTCTTCGCGATAAAAAAGCTCAGACATTACATGCTGGCGCACAAAGTCACACTCATCTCCAAGACCGACCAGCTCAAATACTTGATGACACGGCCAATGCTCACAGGCAGGCTGGCAAGGTGGGCGGTGGCGCTAATGGAATTTGACATAACCTACGCGCCCCAAAAGGCTATTAAGGGACAAGCTCTAGCCGATTTCTTGGCAGCTCACCCCGTACCAGATGATTCTCCATTAGCATGCGATTTCCCGGACGAGGAAACACTGCACATGGACGACAAAGAAGAATACTGGAAGATGTACTTTGATGGGTCATCTTCAGTCCAACCAGCAGTCAAGCCAGACTTACCCAAGCGCCAAGCCGGAGTGGGTCTAGTGTTTGTCACACCAGATAAAGGCATCATCCGATATGCCCTGAGTCTGACAGAACCATGCACCAACAACGAAGCCGAGTACGAAGCCCTCATCGCCGGGCTCGAAATGGCTATTGATATGAGCATCGAGAAACTAAAGGTGTTCGGGGATTCTCAATTAATCCTCAGCCAACTCGAAGGCCACTTCAAGACAAGAAAACCAGAATTGGTGAAGTACCATGAAAGGGCGTTAGAATTAATGTCCAAGTTCGCCGACATTGTACTTGAAAAAGTACCCAGATCCTTAAATGGAAAAGCAGATGCTCTCGCCAGGTTGGCCAACGAGCTCAGTGATCCAAACCAGGAGGAAATACAAATACTGGTGCATCGAAGGAGAGTTCTCACTCCGTACATCCAAAAGGATAAAAGCGAGGTCCATAAGGAAGAAACTCAATCTAAACGTCGCGACATTGGAGAAAGAGTTTAAGCGAGATCAGGGAGAAACAGCCCATCTCACTACCATAGAAGGATTAGAAGACGAGGATTGGAGGAAACCCTTCCTTGAATTCTTCCAACATGGGAAATTGCCCATAGACAAACCTCTCAAGGAACAAATCCAGAGGAGAGCCCTTCGATTTGTCTATGTCAACAACACCCTTTACCGGAGAACCCACGATGGCTCTTGGCTAAGGTGCATCTCCAAGCCCGAGGCCAATCAGGTTATGAAAGAAGTTCATTCCGGAGCATGCGGAGCCCATCAATCTGGGCCCAGAATGCGAGTTCAAATCCAATTGATGGGCTATTATTGGCCCACCAAGATTGCTGATTACGAAAAATTCTCCAAACAATGCCATATGTGCCAGGTACACGGAGATTTCATCCACCAGCACCCAAATGCACTACACCCAACGGTAGTGTCTTGGCCCTTCGAGATCTGGGGAACGGACATCATAGGTCCCATTGACCCTCCAGCCTCGAACGGACATCGCTTCATTTTGGCCGCTACGGATTATTTCTCCAAATGGGCCGAAGCCCGGTCTTATAGAGAAATCAAGGCCTCGGATGTGGTGAAATTCTTCACCAACAATATCCTCCATAGATACGGCACTCCCAGGAAAATCATCTCTGATAATGGGACCGCCTTCAAGAATACAAGAGTGGACGAGTTTACCAGGAGATACAACATCGAATGGAGATACTCTTCTGTATACAATCCCAGAGCTAACGGATTGGCCGAGGCATTCAACAAGACACTGATTAAAATCCTCCGGAAAACAGTTGGAAACAATCAGAAAGATTGGCATAACAAATTGCCAGAAGCACTTTGGGCGTACTGGATCACACATCGGACTCCCACCCAAGCCACGCCTTACTCCCTGGTATATGGGACGGAGGCAGTCTTGCCCATTGAGGTCGAACTACCCTCATTGAGAGTAGCCATGGCCTCCGAAATTCCTCTAACCGAGCAAATACAACTCAGGTTGCAAGAGTTGGATGGGTTGGATGAAAGAAGACTTGCTGCGCAACAAAATTTGGAGTTATATCAGGCTCGAATGACGCGAGCCTACGAGAAACTCTCAAGACCAAGAGCGTTCAGGAAGGGTGAGTTGGTATTAGTGTTGAGACGACCAATCACTGGCCGACATCATGGCCCCAAGTTCGCACCAAACTGGGAAGGCCCCTTCATAATCGATCAAGTTTATGAGGGAGGAGCCTACCTCCTTGCAACAGAAAATGGAGAACATCCTCTACCAATTCTAAATGGAAGGTACCTCAAGAAGTACTACAGCCAAAATCAATACCCAGAATACACAAAGCCTCAACGGCACCCAAACGAAGACTTCATTGTCAATTGGGCCGAGGCCCACGAGGGAATGACGCAACTGTTCTCACAACAGTGAGACACAAACTGGTGAAACTTACCGGTGAAACTTACCAAAAACAAAGACTCCATGTTGAGGGAGCCTGTGTGGTTCCTGAATACGTAAAGTCTGGTGAAAATTACCCCAAAATACAATCTGCTTTGTGATGGAACCTGTGTGGTTCCGGAAAACGAAAAAGGTATTTGACGATGCTAAAACCTGTGTGGAAAGCTGAGAATACCTAGACCACTCCCCATGAAGCATATCTGAGGGCGTGAGTCTAAAAATCCAACTTGTGTTAAGGGAGCCTGTGTGGTTCCTGAATACATAGAACATGGTGAAACTTACCAAAATAAAGACTCCATATTGAGGGAGCCTGTGTGGTTCCTGAATACATGGAGCACGGTGAAACTTACCTAAAATACAGTCCGCTTTGTGATGGAGCCTGTGTTGTCCCGGAAAGCGAAAAAGGTATTTGACGATGCTAAAACCTGTGTGGAAAGCTGAAAATACCTAGACCACTCCCCATGAAGCATATCTGAGGGCATGAGTCTAAAAATCCAACCTTGTTGAGGAAGACTGTGTGGCTTCCGAATACATTGGTTGGAAGTTATTACCTATCACAAATCTAATAATTCACTTTATGACGGAACCTGTGGGTTCTTGAAAGTGAAAAGATGTTTAAGGAGGCTTAAACCTTTGTGGTAGCTGAAAACATCGAGGACGCACCTTATGGAATTTTCCTAAATGTGTAAAACTCACCAACACACCGCGATCCTTAGTAAGGTAAGGATCTCAAAGGCGATTTGCCCTCACGGCTCCATAAATCGACCTTCACACCCAACAACATATTCAAAATATTTTCCACGGTTCATGATTGAAGCTGTACCTCAAACAGCTATACATATATGCATATCATTATATATATGCATATATCCAGACGACAATCCCACGGCCCTACTAAGCCTTAAATTAGTCAAGCAAATACTCCAATAAACCCACGGTCAAGTTGTACCTTAAACAACTACATAAAGTGTCAATGGTCACAATGACCCCACTTAGCAAAAGAAAGAAAATATAAAATATGACATTCACACAGGGGGCAGGGCCACATTACCAGCCAACCTGTTGACAGCCTCAGACAATGATTGCAGCATGGCTTCCATGGCCTCCAAGCGAGCATGCAACTCCCCAAATTGCTGGTCCAACTGTGCTTGGATTGGCGGGGGTTCTTCTATAGCAGATCCGTCATCTGACGGGGGAGAAGCCTCTCTCAGCGGGCTATACTGGTTAGCTGCTGCATTCTCCTGCAAAATATACTCATTCACCAAATGATTTGGATCAGGTACCAGAGGGCCGTCATGACCTCCTACCCATCCAAAAGAAGAGAAAACATCCAGAAGATTGCAGCAATACACTATGTCTCTTTCGGATATAGGATTGCCCCACAAGACGCCAGGCATGGGAATCTGAGCACGCCTCATCAGAGCCTCTATCAGATGACCATAAGGCAGACACCCACAAGTAAACTTCACTGCATGATGCATATGCTGCAGAATCAAGCTGGCTAGATTGGGTCTATCACGCTTCCGAATAAACGGACGGAGATAAAACAAACCCCCTGGCCTGGTGAGATTAGATAAACTCCCTTGCGGAAAAATGATCTGATTCACCACCAGAAAAAGTACCCTGTATGCAAATACAAAATCAGGAGTGCTCAATCAAAGAAAGAAGTAAATAGCAATATACCTATGAAGGACAGGTAGATGCTCAGTGGATACGACTTCTGCACCCCTCTCGTAGGGACGGGCTTTGAACCAGCGACGGCAAGCTCCAAAGGTTCCAAAGCCCTGAGGCCAATATTCATAAGCATACACCAATAGACCATTCAGGTTCTCGGTAGCTTGAAGAGAAGCCGCTAAATCCTCCACCCCGATGTTCAACTCCCTACCAAACAAATGGGAAGAAGCAGACGGGACCCCAAAATGATCATATGCCACCCTAAGATTGGCATAGAATAGGCGTGTGATTGCGGGATGATAGGGCCGCTCGAGCAGCGTCAAACCCCTAAGATTCCAAGCATCTAGCCAACCATAAATTAAGTCCTTGTGCTTATCTAAAAGAAAGCCGTCAGGACGAAGGAAGAAACAGTCGGCCACCGGTCGCCTATCGCCACCAGTGTTTTGCATGAGGCCATCAAAGGCCCTTGCATCACGAAAAAGATAGCGGTTATCCGGGTTCAGAGACCAGTCAGGGACAGTTGGAGCCGGACCAGCCACTGAAGAACTTAAAGCATCCCTCAGGCGCTTTGGGTTCGAAATAGACATGGCGAAAGAAAGGGTGGATGAAACAGAAACCCTAAAAAAAAAAAACAGGCGTGGCAGCGTTGCTGCGGCGTTGGAAAGAAAAGAAGGACTTGATGCCGAGATTCTAAACCTAAATACAGGTGAAAGTCAGGCGTCAATCGCTCCGTGATCGTGGGAAAAATGCCATAAAAGAAAGGCTCAAACCCATGAAATCCAAAAGATACACAAATCATCACACAAAAAACAAAACGCTAAAAGGAAATAAGCAAGTCAGATGACAAGCCTCAAGTAGTCATACAAGACAGGTGAAATGCCATAACTAAATCCTAACATGCGATAAAAGAGATACAAGGGGTAACCATACAAAACCCCCACTCTCAATCAAATGCATCAAGCGAGAGCAAGCTCAGCCTCTACTGGCTCCTACGCCACTCTCAGCTAAAAACAGAGGACATGGCAAAGCCAAAACTACCCCTACGGTCGGCACATCTGTGTCATCCTCTGAAGATCCAGCACCAATCTCGTTGGGCATCCCTGCATCTACAACTCTGCAGCGAGTAAGCCCCAACAAATCAACTCCTGACACGCCTGTCTCCTCTGTCTCGAAAACTGAGGGTGGAGCGACGGCCAAAGGAGCAGCTTCTGAAAAGATAGCCTCCCACTCGGACGGGCTCAGCATTGTCTCAGCTAGACATGCCATAAGCGCATCCAAATCCTGCCCGACGGGGTCACAGAGGGGATAAGAGGTACACTCCCCAAGTGTAGCCTCCTCAGCATGCCCACCTGTTAGAGAAATCAAGTTCAATGACCCTTGAACAAATATCAGGGTTAAAGCACACACAGAGCTCAGAGGAATTACCTGAGGATGACGGAACGTCGTCGCAGACCTCTAGCTCTACACCAGGAACAGCGCCGGCTAGATCGCTCACGCTAACAAAGCTACGCGACGAAAGCCCATGAAAACGGCACAGCTGTCCCAGTCCAGAAGTCCATAAGTCAACATCAAAAGCCGCCAGGTGAAACGGGAAGTTACCTGCAAGAATGATTTGGCATTAAGGACTCCAAATACAACAAATCAACAAGAAAAGTACGAGAGGAATGTCTTACCTGAACCTCCGAATGCTCGAGGAATACCAGGAGAAGAAACACCCTCACACCCCAACACAGTCACAGGAACGATGGCCAAAGAATCATCCGAGATGAAAGAATCATCGTCCCTGATAAACGGAGCAGGAACTGTGGGGTCTGGAAATAAGATCTCCTCAAAAGGAATCTCCAGCTCCTCTATTTCCACCTCCTCAACCTCAATATCCTCAGCCTCCATGTCGGCATAAGGAACAGTATCTGTCCCACCGGCACGAGACTCCAATGCGCTCCCCCATGACCCAGAACAAGGGACGCCTACATGAAGAAACAAAACCAAATCCTAAAACTCTGCGCAAAAAAGGAATGCAAAGAGTAATGGAAAGAAAATACATACCTGTAAAAGGTGTAAACAAAGGTGGCTCCATGGAGAATCCAGCATCAAACGAGCTCTCTCCCAGTCGCCTCCGCAACATATACCGAGAGGTTTCCTCATCTGACGGAGGACTCTCTCGCAACCTCTTCCCTGACTCCTGAGAGACTTCCTCCTCGACATGACCGGTGGAATACTCCGGAGATGGGATAAATGCAGGTCTCTCTGCACAATAAACCGAAAATAATGCCCCCATGACTACCGATATTGATTGAAAGGGAAAGGAAAAGATCAATACCTGGAGTGGTGGCAAAATACTCAAAATCATCAGGAACTACGGTATGGGCCGGCGAACTGATACCCTCGTTGTCGTAAGTCTCATCCACCACAAACCTGAAATCCTGACTCCTATAACCTCTATAGTCTGCATTCAAAGACACAATGAGATAAGTAAAGGATAAACAGGAAGAAAAGAACAGGTTAAGGTAAAAATATAGCTTACCAGCATTTGCAGGAGGCTCCAGATACCCAGTACGACCAACGGCAGGGCGGAGACATCTGTCTAACCCAAAAGTGCCCTTCAAAGGTCGAGGATCCTTCCGAGACGGGTCCAAATGCGAAGGGATAACACGGCGAGAAGGATAAATCTTGTTCTTCAAAACACTCAAGTCTAGAGCAAGTGGAATCCTAGCCCATCCCCGGAACCAATGGTCAAAACCGACAGTCAACTCACCTACTCGAGTGGCTGAAGGGACAATGCACCCAACACTGGTCCCAAAACGCAACGAGGACATCCCATGAGTAGCACAAGACTCTATGGTGGCCTCCACAGGACGGAGAGGAACACTAGCCGAAGGGACTGCCTGATCATACCCAAACTGCCAGGCACACCTCTGAGGACTATACCTCTCATGGATCACTCTATCTCCCATCCTCATGGACAGACATCCCTCACGAATGCCAAGCACATAGCTCCGCTGGCGTGAGAAACGAGAAGCCCACAAAATAGGACGACCTCCAGAAGTCTCCGCAACCGGGTCCTCAATACGATAATGCTTCCCTTTATCCTTAGGCCAATCTCTGTAAAATGCCTTAGGACGATAGGAAGTCAGGTGGCGACTGCTCCGAGTAAAATACTGATGAACCACAATCTGGTCGGGAGGACAAGCTGTCGAACCCGCAATCAGGCTCAGAGCTGGCAGTGACTCCCTGAACTCGCTAGAAGTCGAGGAAGGATAACAGTCACTCCAATAAACATGAAACCACCCATGTAGAATATGCAAAGGCATAACTACCCGTGCTCTCGAGGGATCTCTAGAAGAAGTCAACTCTCTCATGGCACGATAAGTATTCACTAAGGCTCCAGAGGCCAGTGAAACTCTATACCCACGGGCCAGGGTGTTAGCAATGATGAAAACCCCAGGCCTAATGTACCCAACAGGATCAGCTACGACCACAAAGTAACAGATCCACCATGCCAGATAAGCGGTCAAAATAGTCTCGTCACCCAGAATGCGAGAACTCAAAGACGACCAAGGCACACACCGAGCGGGATCATACGGTCTATCCGAACCCGATCGCACAGGCTCAAGTGGAGGTGCTAAACCAGCAGCATCCCTCCTAGGTACCCTGTCAATGAAGTACCTAATCCAGTCTTTAAACGGGACATCTCTGCTCTGTCCTCGAAAAGCGCGAGCCGTAGCAATCTCCTGATAAATCCTGAAGACAGTCCTCAAGGAGTCACGATGATAGTTCTTCCCATTACGACCCAGGCCATATAGCTCAAAGTCCGGTGGAACTCTCTCCTCATAAAATGCTCCGTCAGACGGTACCCCCAGCAAACGTACCATCTGATAAAGGTCGATAGTCGCCATCCTATCCTCCAGAACGAACACATTGTGGATATAATCCCAGTTCGTGGCCATAGCCCTCAAAATGGTAGGATGCCAGGAATACTTAAACAAGGCTAGAGATACGCCTCCAAAAATCTCAACCTTGCGCAAAATTCAAAGAGTTGTGCTGAGGATGCAGTATCCTCCATTCAAGAAACACTTGTTCGACTAGTAAGTTGAAGGGTTGCTGAACTTCTCTTAAAATCCTTGAACACCTTTCTCTCCATAGAATAAAACATAAAACTGCCATGAGTTCTCTGTGTGTCTTCAATTGGGTGCCATCCATCATGAAATCAGGGTTTCTGGTAAAAGAAAGAGAGGAGAAGGCAGTAGAATGAAGCATTGCTTTTTGCAGAAATTGTGAGAAGAATGAACATTCATTGAACATGTGCTCCACCGTCTCTTCATTGTGAAGGCACAAACTGCATCTATTCACTAACATCCATCCCCTCTTTTTGATATTATCTACCGTGGCTATCTTGTCTTGAGCCAATTGCCAAATAAAGATTTTCATTCTTGGAGGTATTGTAAGTCGCCAAATAGAGAGGAGATCGGAATCATGCTTGGGATATGACTTTTGCAGCTTGTACATGGACTTAACTGAGAAGGCTCCATCTATGTTCAAGTTAAACTTGAAAGTATCAGCATTTCCCAATGGAGAAAGATTCTGTTCCGAGATTAACTGTTGCACACAAGTCCATTGAAGTTGCGCTGAATCTGAGATGAGGAAGGCTGTTCTGAAGAGCTGTTCATTGTTCAACCATTTTTGGCAAAACCTCAACAGAGTGATGTCCTTTTCCAATACAAAGCTGTATAAATCTTCAAAATTGTACTTTAGCAGCCCCTTTCCCCAATTGTGATGCCAGAAAAGAATTTTGATGCCATCTCCTGGAATAGCCGAAATAGCAACATTGATGATTGGATGCTTATTTTGTTTAATTGAATTGAACACGTTTTCCTCATTCGTCCAATCGTCCTAATATGAGAATACTCTAGATTTGCTCGTGGGCTCACAAAAGGCCCGGCCAAGTCTATGTATATAGCCCAACATGAGTGTATTTCGTAAAGATTTAACAGGATTAATACTACTATTATTTAGTCTAGCCCTAAAGTCTTTAAATGATTCACATTATAGATTTCTTATGAGGAAGACGATATTTCTACAAACGATATATATATACATCAAGAATCAGATTAAAATAACTTTTCCTTCATAGCAAGTAAAACATCACAATTGGAATAATTACAATCATTGTACCATTTTAACAGCACAGTGTATCAACACAACAAAAACACATGTAACCTAAAATGTGAATTTATGCAGTTTTTTTGTTTTGTTTTTTTTTTTTTTTTTTTTTTGAAGGTTGGGTTGAAACCAACAATTTTGTTATAAAAAAACTTTGAAAATAAATACTCTCTCCGCGAATCGAACCAAGGACCACTTGGTTGGCATAATAGAGCGAAACAACCCTGCTTGAACTTATAACAGTTAACAGATTGAAGGAAGAAAAAGGAAAAAGAAAACAGAACTCTTTGAGACCAATGAGAAAAAAAAAAAAAAAAAAAAAAAAAAACAAAAACAAAAACAAAAAAAATTGATTCAGCTTCCTTGCTGCTTGTTCAAGTAAACAATACTTTCAGCTTTTTTAATGGTAAAAGTGTTATAGAGCTTCATTGGGAACATGCCATTTACACCTGGGCCAGAAGAACCAAGCATGGCAAATTTTACCTTGCTAGAAAAATAAAAAACAAAAGGGTATAAAAATGTTTCAGTTTGGCTTTGCTTTAAAAAAATTTTTATGCAGATCAGTTTCAAAGAAACAGTATTTATTGAAATAATTGAAATAAAAAAAATGTTTTGTGACACCTTAGAAGGTCATCATGTGGGTGAACTATGCTGGTTCCACTCATGCTTATGTATTTATGCTTTGCGCATTATCATCCACGCCGGTTTTGCATGCTTGTCAATTTTTCTGTCATTTCGCCAAATTTCAGATACAAGAGTCACAATATTAGAACATATATTGTTAACGAATCTGAAATATGCAGGTGATAACATTAAAAATATATATATTGTTAGTACTGCCTGGATCATCGGTGAACATTTACCTTTCTAATATCATTGAAAAAATGATTATTTTTTAAAATTAATTAGCTAATTCTTACTTTCCTTTTCTTTTAATGAGTTGTTTATCCCACCAGCAAGGAAGAAGGATAGCATCCTATTCAAGTCAGACATCACAACATAATTGAAAGTAAGTTAACAGGATCGAGCAAGCTAGTTGATTACTTTAATCCAAATTGATAATGAAAATTTAATTTTTGAAAAAGATTTTAGGGTCAGAATTACTCTGGGATGGAAGAACAAGGCGATGTAAAACAATCTAAAATTGGGGGCTAGGAGCACTTTGGGATTCAAAAAAATTTGAAAGCTACACATTGGGACATACATAGAGAGATTTATGCCTTGATCAAAACGTTGTTTTACTTGGGATTTCATTTAATGAAATTTCGTTGGATCTAATTATATAAAAATTCCGACCAAATGAAGCCAAATCCGTTCATTTTGATAAAAGAAAATTCTAATGAAATGAAATTCTACGTTAAAAAAGCACGATTATGGTCAAAGCCTTCAGAGTTATTCAATACCACGAGTTCTCTTACAATTAATAGCTTTGTTAAAGGCAGAAGACTCGGCGTAAATACAATCACTGATTCCCACATTCTCCAAAACTGCAGAAAAGAGCACCTAAAACAATAAAAAATAACAAGAATTGGAACGAAATTTCAAACTTTTAGCGTTCATTGAATAATATTCAAATTCGAAACTTACAATCTAGATTAACCAGGAAACATTTTGGCATGGATTTGGAAAATTTAACTTCTAGTGTTTTAGCAACGCTGTCGAATCCATATCTGTTGTCACAGCATACTGAAATATAATACAAGGAACAAAATAAATAAATACATATACATAAGAAATAAATTTATTGTGAACCCAACTTAATTAGTGAGCTTTATTATATTTATATGAGCTTCATTAGTTCTTGAATTTTTTTTTTTAAAAAAAAAGATATGAGTATTTTTGGAACTCAGAAATGAGCTTGATTATATTTATATTTACCTTACTTGAGGAAGATCATGTTCTTGACCGTATCTTTTGTGGAGGCGACAGGTGGCTTTGGTCTAAATTCATAGTAGGAGAGCTGCTCTGGATCCATCTGTGCTTTGAGTGTGTTGCATTTCTTGCCTTCTCCATCAATAAACACCTTCTGACCACGTGATCCATTTAGATGAGGCAGTTGGCATAGGCCCCAACATCCTCGAAAGAAAAGCGTTCTCCACTTTTCCATTAAGAGTGCACCGACCCTCTGTTGCTCATGAATATGTACTAATTGTGGTAGCAAGTAAAGCCGTACGATATGAAGGCTCCGTAAATGATTTTCTCTGAAGTTCTTTATAGTATCAGCATCAAAAGTATAATAACCAGATTTGTAGAACACAGTTTGAAGGCTCGAACAACCGGTTATAACAAGCATCTCTAGGTTGGGGAGTAAAACATCATCAGGAAAAATGCTTTTCAGTCTCTGGCATTGTGACAAGTGAAGGTTCTTTAAGGAACCAAAACTTTCTCCCAATAAATATGCTCCTTTTTCAATCACCAAATGACTCATGTAAGGAAGATGAGCCACACTGATGTTCTGCAACTTAGAGCACACACTTTCCTCAGATGTTGCATTAAACAGACTTTCGATTTTATGACATTCTTCAATCTGAAGAGCTCGGAGCACTGGCAGCCTTGGGTTCAAATCTGATACAGAGGAAATGTGTATGTTATCCTCCACTGACAATGATTCGGTAATCTCTAAAATACCTTCGAGACCAAAAGGGTAACGCTCAGTTGAGGAGATCTTAACATGTCGGCTGCATTGCATTTGTTGCACTAGAAGAGACTTTGGAGCCAAGGCCTTCAATTTATCATCTTTATAGCAGCTCTGTTCAAAGGACTGGAATTGCATAGTTTGACTCAAGCTTGTGCCCAATGCTTCTTTCCTTTTTTCGGAAGAAGCAACTAAGACGTAAAATGTCTGGAGAGACCCTTTATTAAATAGATGGGTGCAATGCTTACTGCTTAAACTATGGAACAAATGTGAATTTGTTACGCGAATACAAACTTTGTCCATGATTTCTGTCATCCCCTGATGGTTTTTGCAGTACTGAGCATTAAAATCACTGATAGAAGTATATGTGAAATCACATTGGTCTAAATTAAGCACCTTAGGAATGTAATCTAGTTTATGCCAAGGGGCTCTTCTCAGATGTGGAACTGCTAGAAGATCCAATTTCCTTAGCCTAGAAAAATCGGAGACATCTGGAATCTCAGTGATAGCTGTACCAGAAAGATTGAGATCCTCTAGTTCCTTGAGCCCTTTCAAATATATGTTTGCTAATTCTCGACAACCACACAATGACAGTAAAGTAATCGATGAGTCTGACAGAGAAAATGATCTAATGCTTTTATTTTGATTCATCTTTATCTCTTTCAAGGAACTGAAACCAGAAATTTTCACTTCTTGAAGTTTGTATGATCTTGCGAGCGACTCTGGCCAAGATTGAATCCAGTCATTACGACCATCAAAGATAAACACTTTTAGGTTTCTCATTGGAAGGGAATCAATTGCCTTTAGCTCACCACAGTCTCTCAATTCAATCTCCTCAAGCATCTCCGCATCGGAAAGTGATTTTGGTAGTGTTTCTAAAAAAACATTGCTGATTAATTTAAGAACACGAAGGCGTCGCATTTTCTCAAATGTGTCAGGGGGCAGAGAAACAACTTTTGTATTGGAAAGTGAGAGGGTTTCGAGGTTTGTTAAGGAAACCAACGGAGATATCCTCGTAAGTGATTTGGAATCGGAACCATTAAGAACAAGCTCTCTCAGGTTTGGCATGTCATTAAATAGATTTGAGGGTAAGGAGTTGATATTATGATCAGAAATTCGAAGAAAATAAAATTGGTTTTTTTTGTTTCCCAAGTCATCTGGGATCTCTGTTAGATTAGGAAGTCCAACCAAATCTAAGACCTCTAGCTTTTCCATAGAACCAATGGGAGAAGGAACAGAAGAACTCCTAAACCCCAGGCTTCTAATGGTACATGAGTGTATAGAAAGAAGTCGGAGGTTTTTAAGGCTAGAGAGTGACTCAGGTATAAAATTTTCTTTTATCATACCCTCCAACTTAAGAACTTGAAGATATGACAAAGTGCAAAGGAATTTAGCAATTGGCTCAAGGGGGGGATCATCAAAGAAATCATCAACTTTTAAATAAAATGTCGTGGTATTATTATGCTTTGGATGTAGCATCCATGAAGCGCGAAACTTTTGAGATTGACCCATATGTATTGATATCAAGGTTTTATTTATCATTTTGTTCGAATCAGAGATAAAATCTATGAAATCATTCGTTTCTATAAATCCCCATCTATCACTCGACCAGTGATTTAGGTCCATATATCTCTCGTGAAGATCATTCCCCTTTAGTAGCTGCTTCCATATTCTAGACGAGTACTTGTATGTTTCTGTTCCTCCAATTAATAGCGGTCTAAATACGGATGAGGAAGAGAGAGCTTCCAAGATAATCTCTGCCAATCCAAATAATTGGGAGAGCAGCTGATCATTGTCTAATACGCCTTCTTGTTTCTTACTTTCTTCCCCCTTATCTTCATCCAACACATTCAATTGTTCGCCTATGGATGCATTCTCAACATGGCGAAAATTTACATCTACAGATATGAGCCCCTCTGCAATCCACATCTGAATCAACTCTTTGCTCCATGTCTTCGAATAAGAATTAATCACTATACTGTATTGTACACAAATTCGTAATATATCCATGATACGCCTTAGTTCCATAAAATACTTGGAAGAAATTGATTTTTCCACCAAATACAATTCTTGCTCTATAATGAACATCGGTGAAAACACTTGATGCCGATTCACTAAATCAAACAGATCCAATTCAAATCCTTGTATAAAAAGAGACAAAAAGTGTGTTTTCAGTTTTTCCCTTGCATCACTGGGAAATGTAATCAACCACCAACAATCATCATTCATTGCTCTATTAGATCCCATTCTATTACCAGGAAGCCAATCCGTCGTCAATAAAGACGTTAAAGAACCAAGGGCACTATAATTCGGTTCTTCTGTTACCAGGAGATATCTCTTACCTTTTAATGTTTGATATACCTTCATTTTCATTTCTTTAATCAACTCTAACTCTTTCTGTTCATTAATTGGGCTGTAGGTATAATATGCTTCTTCATCTAGCTCAGTTTTTAGTCTTCTTAATGTTGAATTATCTTCATCTATTAAATTTAGGGCATTGGCTACAGCATGCACAATCCTTTTAGACATTTTGCCAAAGCCCAATACTTCATTTAGTTCACTTTTACTCATGCCTTCAAATATTGACGGTATATGGAGATAAATTACATAGTCGAAGTTAGTGATCCTTTTAAGAGCTTTTTCTGTCAAGCGTTGTAGAAACCTTAACATTCCCGACCCATATCCAAAACTCATACATGGAATTATTGTTCTATTAGAATCCCAAATTTCTTTGATTAAAACTTCCACTTGACAGTTTTCTATGGATTCCAATGCTTCAATGGTTCGATCGAAAGACATTTCACCAGTTGAATTAATTTGAACCTATCATTTTGATGGGAAGTGGATCGATTAGGATATAAGATTAATTGAAGAAACACATACATGGTTTCCAAGTTCTACACTAACAGTTATTATTAGGCGATTCAAATCGAGATCGGCCCGAGATGACTCGGACTCGGATTCGGGTTGAAAAGCCCTCTCTTGTGCTCGATAAAGGAAGAAGGGAATTGAGAATCAAGAGGGATCGGGAAAGGGAAAGGAAATAAGAGGAATTTTTTCTTAATAATCCTAAATTAAAATGGAAATCTCACTTCCGGCCTAACGCTACTAAATAATATCACAAGTGGCCTAAATCTGGCCGCCACTTCAGTTGGCGGCCTGGTTTGCCACCTGGATGCTCCACGCGGGACGCCACCTCAGCAAGGTCTGAAAATATGGATTTTTTTCTTCCTTGGCCGCCATTTAAGATGGCGGCCAGCATTTTCTGCGCACTGTTTCGTATTTTAAGTGTATCTTTCTCATACGATGTCCGATTTGGATGATTCAAATTGCGTTGGAAACTTAAAAAAGAGATCTATAACTTTTATGTTTTGAGTATCTTTCAATTCGAAATTTATAATAATCAAAATTTTAAGTAAACATGAGACGTACGATCTCTCCAACACTTACAACCACTTTTCAATCATCATTCATTACGAATTGGAAGATTCTCAAAATATAAGAGTTGTAGACATTTTTATTAAGATTTTAACAAAATTTGAATCATATTAATCGAGTATAGTATGAGAAAAATACACTTAAAATAAGAATACAATACGTGATAGATTGAAAACAATGAATAATTCAATTGAAATACAATACATAATCTACAAATAGTCTTATTCCAATTTAGATAATTAGTATCTAAATAAAAAATATAATAATTTTTTTATAATACATATATAATATTCATATATATCTGAGATCTGCGCCATAGACCAGACCAAAAGAATCCATTTTCTTGCACTTAACATTGGATATGTCGCACAGTTTTTCTCATGCTGAAAATGACTTTCTTGGTGTTTTTTTTGCAACCTATTGTGTAAAAGGCCTTCTCCAAAAATTTTAAAAATTTAGGATAGGAAAATAGATATGCCAATGTTCATTATGTAATTTTTTGAGATTTGTTTGACTTGTCCATCTTGATTTTCTAGTGCCAAACTTTTGTTACCTACTATAGTTTTTTCGTCTGAAAATGAACTATTTAGGTATATTATGCAATTTATTGTGATGCAACGATTAAAAAAATTTCAAATTTTAGTATATGAAAATAGGTATACCAATGTGCATTACGTATGTTTTTTTAGATTGTTTTGAAATTTACTTCTCGGTTTTCTAGCACCTTACTTTTGTTACCTAGCACAGTTTTTTCATTTGAAAATGAACTGTCTTGGTGTATTGTGTAATTTATTATGAAAAAATGGCTTCATAAAAAATTTCCGAATTTTAGTATATGAAAATATGTATGCCAATGTACATTGTATAAGTTTTTGAGATTTTTTATAACCTTCCTTTTCGTTTATCTAGAGCCCAATATTTGGTACCCAACACAGTTTTTTTCGTTTGAAAATGAACTATCTTGGTGTATTGTGTAATTTATTGTGATAAAATGACTTGTTCAAAAAATTTCAAATTTTAGTATATAAAAATATGTATGTAAATGTTCATTGTATAAGTTTTTGAGATTTTTTAAAATCTTCCTTCTCGGTTTTCTAGAGTCCAACATTTGATACCCAACACAGTTTTTTCGTTTGAAAATGAACTATCTTAGCGTTTTCTGCAATTTATTTTGATAAAATGGCTTGTCCAAAATTTTTAAAATTTTAGTATATGAATTAAATTATGTCAATGTGCATTGTATAAATTATTTAGATTTATACAATGAACTACCATCCTTCTCGTTTTTCTAGAGCCCAACATTTACTCAACACAGTTTTTTCGTTTGAAAATGAACTATCTTGGTGTATTGTGTAATTTATTGTGATAAAATGGCTTGACAAAAAATTTTCAAATTTTAGTATATGAAATACGTATGCGAATGTGAATTGTATAAGTTTTTGAGATTTTTTTAAAATCTTCCTTGTCGGTTTTCTAGAGCCCAACATTCGGTAACCAACACAGTTTTTCGTTTGAAAATGAACTATCCTGGTGTATTGTGCAATTTATTTTGACAAAATGGCTTGTCCAAAGTTTTTGAAATTTTAGGATATAAAAATAAGTATGTCAATGTGCATTGTATAAGTTCTTTAGATTTTTTTTTAACCTTCCTTCTCGGTTTTCTAACGCCCAACATTCGGAACCCAGCATAGTTTTTGTATGAAAATAAATTATCTTAGTGTTTTGCAAATTTTATTTTGATAAAATGGCTTGTCCAAAAATTTTATGTACCTACTTATTGTTATTTGATGGTTGTTTATAGTTGATATTTTTTTATTGTCACATCCTGAGTCACTTTTGGGATATATTAAGAGTGTCACATGGTTGTTTGTTTCATTCTTTTTTTTATCAAATTATTTTCCAAGGATCATATTTTTTTTATCTCTTCATTTTTCCTATTTGTCACCATATAGCATTTCCATTTGAAATTTTATTATAGCTACCATCCTAATGAAGTTGATTTCCAATCCTTGATTTTCCTTTTGAATACATATTTTGAATGTTTGCTCTATTACATAACTTAGTCAGGACTCATGTGAAACTTATATTATCCACATAATATAAGTTAATCATGTCATAATATATACATATTAATAAACTTACAGAGGGGCGCATGGCAAGGGATTAAAGCAAAAATTAGAAATAACACCAGTGACCGAGAGATGATTGGTTCCAACTCACACATAAATTAAATTAGCCAAATGAAAACAAAAAGTAAAAATGTCGATTGATGAAACAAATAGAAACAAATACCGAACCAAAATTTCCACGGTTGTTACACCAGGCCAAAGAACATTTAATTCAATATATTACAAATTTTTTGGTTGGAAAAGAAACATGATTTATATCTAGACTGTTACAGTAAGCCTAGTTTCAAACTAAATAAAATTGAATACAAAAAATGACTCACACACTCTTTATCACAGAAATAAATTAATTAAACCTATGAAAGCAACGAAATGTTATAAGTATGTACATCAAATTTTTGGACAAGCAATTTTATCAACACAAATTTCACAAAACATTAAGATAGTTCATTTACAAAAACTATGATGGGTCCCGAATGTTAGGCATTAGAAAATCGAAAACGAAGGTTAAAAAAATCTAAATTCTTTATACAATGCACATTGACATACTTTTTTTTAATATTCTAAAATTTTAAAAATTTTGAACAAGCCATTTTATCAAAATAAATTGCAGAAAATACTAAGATAGTTCATTTTTAAACGAAAAAACTGTGTTGGTTATCAAATGTTGGACTCTAGAAAACCGAGAAGGAAGATTTTAAAAAATTTCAAAAACTTATACAATGCACATTTACATACATATTCTTATATACTAAAATTTGAAATTTTTTGGACAAGTCATTTTATCACAATAAATTACACAATACACCAAGATAGTTCATTTTCAAACGAAAAAAACTGTGTTGGGTACCAAATGTTGGGCTCTAGATAAACGAAAAGGAAGGTTATAAAAAATCTCAAAAACTTATACAATGTACATTGGCATACATATTTTCATATACTAAAATTCGGAAATTTTTTATCAAGCCATTTTTTCATAATAAATTACACAATACACCAAGACAGTTCATTTTCAAATGAAAAAACTGTGCTAGGTAACAAAAGTAAGGCGCTAGAAAACCGAGAAGTAAATTTCGAAACAATCTAAAAAAACATACGTAATGCACATTGGTATACCTATTTTCATATACTAAAATTTGAAATTTTTTTAATAAATCGTTGCATCGCAATAAATTGCACAATACACCTAAATAGTTCATTTTCAGACGAAAAAACTATAGTAGGTAACAAAAGTTTGGCACTAGAAAACCAAGAAGGACAAGTCAAACAAATCTCAAAAAATTACATAATGAACATTGGCATATCTATTTTCATATTCTAAAATTTTAAAATTTTTTGACAAGCCGTTTTACACAATAGGTTGCGAAAAAAAACATCAAGAAAGTCATTTTCAGGATGAGAAAAACTGTGCAACATATCCAATGTTGAGTGCTAGAAAATGAATTCTTTTGGTCTGGTCTATAGCGGAGATCTCAGATATATATGAATATTATATATGTTTATTATAAAAAAATATTATATTTTTTATTTAGATACTAATTACCTAAATTGGCATAAGACTATTTGTATATTATGTATTGTATTTCAATTGAATTATTCATTGTTTTCAATCTATCACGTATTGTATTCTTATTTTAAGTGTATTTTTCTCATACTATACTCGATTAATATGATTCAAATTTTATTAAAATCTTAATAAAAATGTCTACAACTCTTATATTTTGAGAATCTTCCAATTCGTAATGAATGATGATTGAAAAGTGGTTGTAAGTGTTGGAGAGAACGTACGTCTTATGTTTACTTAAAGTTTTGATTATTATAAATTTCGAATTGAAAGATACTCAAAACATAAAAGTTATAGATCTCTTTTTTAAGTTTCCAACGCAATTTGAATCATCCAAATCGGACATCGTATGAGAAAGATACACTTAAAATACGAAACAGTGCGCAGAAAATGCTGGCCGCCATCTCAAATGGCGGCCAAGGAAGAAAAAAATCCATATTTTCAGACCTTGCTGAGGTGGCGTCCCGCGTGGCGCGTCCAGGTGGCAAACCAGGCCGCCAACTGAAGTGGCGGCCAGATTTAGGCCACTTGTGATATTATTTAGTAGCGTTAGGCCGGAAGTGAGATTTCCATTTTAATTTAGGATTATTAAGAAAAAATTCCGAAATAAGAAGGGGAAGGGTTCAATGCTGGGCGCCTCCATTTCCGAATTTTTTCAATTTTTCCATTTAAATCAGATCAGACGTTCCAGATAATTCAAGACGTGAAATAATTTTCAAACAAAGTGATTCTTGACCAAAAAATTGATCCAAGAACATAGAAAATTTTATAATATCATTCTCTACGATTCTAACTGACATATTAAGATTTCTTTACGAAATTATCATTATTAATAATATTTTCTTAATTTTTCAATATTTTTTCTGATTTTTAAGACATAAAAAATGATTAATCCAAGTTTTCGATCTGAAGCACTCATATTTTTTGGAGTCATTTGATTCGACTCCTTACTCCAACACTCTGAGTTTGAGTTTCAGAACCATGGTTATAATCTAGTCTTGAGTACAAATTAATTCCGGATATGCACATTGAGGTTTTTACAAATTATGCCTCAACCAAAATTCGAAAATATATATATAAGGTTATATATATGTTTTTATAAGGTTATTTTCTGTTTGAAAAATTCATTACTTGTTTGTTATTATTGATTATTCTTTCTCCCGCAGTAATAATAATAATAGTAATACTAATAGTAATAGTAATAATAATAATAATAATAATAATAATAATAATAATAATAATAATGATAATAATAATAATAATTATTATTATTATTATTATAGTTTTAGTATTTTATTGCCCCTTATTATTATTCTGAGTGATCATAATAAAATTATTACAATAATAAAGTCCTATTAATATGTTTTTATTTTATTTCTTATAAATGGAAATTAATATTAGTATAAGAATATTAGAGGTAATACTCATTATAATCTTAATTATTATAGTAATAGCTATTATTATTATTATGATTATTAAAATAATCATCTTGTTATTGCTATTATTATTTGTGTTAATAGCAATAATATTATTGATAGTTATAATTATTATATTTCTAGTATTTTCGTTTTGTTTTTAATTTCCCAATCATTATTTAACTTACAATTATTGCATTTATAATAGAGATCATGATCAGTTTAACTATGCAGCTTTTAATTTAATTGAAAATGTGTCTATACCAACAACGTTAAAATGACATTTATAAGCCTCCTTATTTTTATTATTATATATTTTGACATTGGATTAATTTGCAGTTTAATTAAGTTTATTATATTAAGAAAAGCTAAAGTTAATTTTAGCTGTTCTGACCTGCTAACAGTTCAAGAAATTTTTAGTCCGGATATGCTTCGTTGATGGTTCTGTTTAGTTTGGTTGGATTTGATCCTTTTAGTGTCAAAAATATTTTTTTACTGATTTACTGATCAGACACTTAGCGTAAGATTGTCGCAGTACCAAAATAAATATATACGTGATGGAATTGGTTCCTCTTTCTAGGAAATGTATATGAATAATAAACCAGCTTGGTGGTTTTGAAGAGCGCTAAAAAAAATGAAGGGCCTGAGCCCTTCTTAATTCTGCTATATAAAAAAAAAAAAAAAAAAAAAAGAAAAAAAAGAAAAAAAAAGAAAATCTAAGTACGTGTATGGGCCAATAGTTTCTTTCAGGCCGTATTTGTTTCTAACTTTCTATGGGGCGTTTTTTTTATAGTAAGAGATTTCATAAGTTAAGGATGCTTAAGTGTTTATGTAGTGTTATGTAATAGATGTTTATATATGTAAATCTAGGCGTTCCAAAAACTAAATTTTATTCTTTTATATATACGTACCTAGGTAAAAACTGAATCCTATTCAAGCTATTAACAATAACCAAAAGTAAATCCTGATCACATACCTTAAATTTGAGAGTTTGTCAAATGCAATTATCTAATCAAGTTGTCCTGCCCTCCTCGAAATTAAGTACCATCTGTGCAGTGTTGTAACCTGAAAGAAAATGGAGAGAGAAACATAATAATGTAATTTAAGTTTGATGGAATGAAAATAACGTACATATAAATACATGGCCCTTAATTGTATCTCAAATTAAATTACTATTTAACTTTGTGGAACATATTTTCCTTAATGATAACAAGACATGGCAGTCGTAGCTTCGCTGCGCTATGTAAAATATAAAAATTTCTAATGTAAAAATAAAAAATCTCTCCTAAAAAACTTGTTAAAATTTATAGACAAAAATTTGTAAATTCAAAATTATTAATTTCTTCCATAAAAGTCGTTATATAAACTTGACATAAATTTTTTGCTAAAAAAAATCTTGATGATATTAATTTATAGAAAATAAATAAAAAACAAACTATAAAAAAGAAATATAAAAATATAAAAAAAAGAAAAAAATAACTATTTGTGGCCGCAATCGGATCACGGATTTTATTAATACTTTAGATTTATATCGGTCAATTAATCTAAGTTGAATATCATGAAAATGATCATGACAAATACACAATGTACCTACAATATACTTTGAGTTAACAATATTAATATTTGTTTCTGTAGGATTACAGTTTCATCCTCGATTAAACATTAAACTTTTTTTTTGGTGCGCACTATATATGTAGTTCATTGCTTGTGTAAAATACTCATTGCATAAATTAATTTGCAATTTTGATGATTCCTCTGAAAAAAAAAATGTATGTCTACAGAGTTTTTTTTTTTTTTTTAACTCTTGCTTCTCCTTAATTAAATCAAGAGCAAAGACGAAATTAACCAGGTTTCAGCAGGGACTTGATCTAGGATAGAGAGAGAGGAATACATAAAACTCATTGCATATTAACTTTTTGTTTTTGTTTGGAATAAATAAAAAACTAAAGTTGGTTGTTTGGAGTAAGAAAATTAAAATTAAACAGTGTAGATAATTTTCGTTTTGAACCAAGGAAACTTTAGACATCATAGTTGCAAGTTTATTTGATGCTAACTTTGAGTTAGAACACCTTTTTATGTTCACTTTAATGACAAAAGAATTACTTCTGCATTTCCAACAAACGCACAGAGATTTTGTAAGGTGAAAGTGAAACTGGAAGTAACAACATAAGCGCGAGCATGAGAAACATATTATAGATAACTAAAGTTTCAATTAATAACAGTTGTCTACTCATGACAAGTTACAATTGTACGTCTTTAAAGTAAAGATAAAAATCGCTCTGTATGGTATATCTTTGCTTAAAGAGACTAATTAAAAAATCCTCCTGCTATGAAATCAAGCCTGCATGTAAATCAGCATTTATTTACCTCATAACTAACATGATAGTTAAATTTGTTTTATATCAAAATAATTAAGCTAAATATTTTAAAGTTCATATTAGCAATACATAAATTTGTGCATAATCTCACGTACCTTTGGAAATAATAGAACGGTTAATGGATCTCTGGCTTGCTCCTGATTCTTTAATTTGTGAGTTAGGTGTCGTTTGGGATGGTTAGGAATAGTGTAGGAATAGCATAAATTTAGAAAAAAATACTATTCATAGGAATTGGAGGAATTGGCTATTCCGGGAATTATAAATGTTGTTTGGATGGTGAGTTTAGGAATTATAAATGTTGTTTGGATGCTGTCAATGGTACCCTTTTAACCGTTTACCCTACCCGTATCATATTCGATAAAACGGGTATGGGTAAAGTTTTATTTTCGTTAAGTTATCGGATATGGGTATGGATAGAAAAAAATTTTCGTTAATTTATTGGGTAAGGGTATGGGTAAAGCTATTTCGTATTCGTTAATTATCCATACCATTATATATATAGTTTATAATCTAAATCATAATAAAAAAGATATAATTGTAAGATTCAATTATACGTTAATAACAAACAAAATCAGAAAGATATAATTGTAAGATTCAATTGATATGTCAATAATTAAATTACTTGATTAAATTGCTAGATTTAATTGAGATAATAATTCATTAATTTGGAAAGATATGATGGTAAGATTCAATTGATATATTAATTTTTTTTTTCTGATCTTCATTCACGCGCTACATTAAAAAAATATGATATTGTATAATTTTTAAAAATACTAAACTTTTTCAAAAGATCCCTTTGTTTGAGAAAATATTGTATAATTAGTAATTACTAATTAGTTATGTATTTTTTTGACAATTGGAAATGAAAGATATTATATGATTTTATTATATTTTAAGTATTATTAAATAGTGCACTTTATTAATGTACTTATATAATATTTTTGTTTATTCATATTGTACATTTTTTTCATTGATTTATTAACATTATTATCCATTTTCTACCGTTACCCTACCCTTACCGTTAATTTTTAACGGGTAAGGGTAGGGTACGGGTAAAGTCAATTTTTAACGGGTAAGGGTAGGGTATGGGTAAAGAAAATTTTAACGGGTACGGGTATGAAAAACGTCTCTACCGTATCGTACCCTACCCATTGACAGCCCTACAAGAATCTCTCCATTTCGTTGATACTTGATAGTTATTCCTTTTACTAGATGCGTCTCTTTACACATCGCCTAAAACAGTACAACAGGTTCCAAAGTCCAAACATCCAATGTCACAGTTGGATCGGATCGGATCGGATGTATGGATCTCTCAGATTCAATAATAACACCCTTTCCTACTGACACTTGGGCCCCCTTAACCTTTTTCCAGACCCGACGACGAAAAATTTGAAGAATACCCTAGTAGCCCCTACCTAGTTTCTCAAAAAAAAAAAAAAAAAAATTTGAAGAACACTGGAGAAAGAGTTATCCTCTCCATTTCATTTTCTCATTTTGTTCGAGCGGGAAAACCAAAACCCTTCTCTCTCTCTTCTCTCTTCTCTCTCTAGGGTTTGAAGCTTTCTTCTTCGACTGACAATCGTCCCACCAAATTGGCGAAACCCTTGCCTAGTGCTCTCTCTCTCTCTCTCTCTCCTTACACCAAACTGACCTCTTCCGCTCAGGCCATGGTGGTGCGACGATGAGCGACGACAGGGAAGAGTTCCTCGGCGGCTCCGCCGGGAATGGCGGCGGCGCGGCCGGTCGGACATTCACGGTGCAGCCTGGGCGCGACCTCCAGTCGAACTGGGAGGTGGATCTCGCGGAAAAGCTCGAGCAGTACCTCCTGAAGATTTGCTCTGGAGAGATCACTTCGTCCGAGGAGGATCAGGTTCTCCACTCCGTTAATTTCGCTGAAGGTAGGTGTGCTAATCTCTGGAGAGAGATAATCTGCGATCTTTGAAAGAAATTTGTGGTTATGTCCTTGAAAAGATGCCTATTTGCGAGTGTACCACTGAGAGGTTGAAATTTAAGTGACTTTTGTGGTTAATTAAGAAAGAGTAGAACTTAAAAGCTAAGATAGAAGAAAAGTTTTGTCGCTTACTTTTCAATGCCTTCAATTTTGTATAACTAGGATTGTATTTAGGCATTGACGCATTGTACGGTGAAATTTTGTGCAAGGAATTGCACTTCTGACCTTGAGATTTTTTTTTTTTAGGCATTTTTCTTGTAATGGCCTAGTCCAATTCAATTAAAGATCAATAATACCAAGTGAAGAAATTTAAGAAGCTAGTTGACCCGGCCTTATATAATAATAGCACTGCCAAACAGCTTCGAAACTTACCAAAATAGGCTGACATTTTCCTTGTAAGCCTTTCCTTCATCTCAAAAAAAAAAAAAAATGTATTGATGCAGTAGCTTCTCTCTTTTTCGTGTAGCTGCACTTCTTCTTCAAGGTTCTGTGCAAGTATATAGCCGAAAGGTGGAGTATTTATACTCTCTAGTTCTTCATGCACTCGAGTTTCTTTCTCAAAAGAGGTTTGTAATCTGATTCCTTCTGTTACAGTCCCTTGCAGATAATTCCTTGCTCAACTGTGAGCAAACTTTTAATTCCTATAGACAACTCTAAATTCTAAACAGATTTCTGTAGTGGCTTGTTTACATGATACCAAAAATGAACATATCTGATGTCACTCTCGTTATGGTATATATTAGGTACCATTTCAGTCAAAATTTTCTTCTACTAGAATTGGTACAAACTAATAGTTTGTGTTGGTTCTTAGTGGGCAAGTTATATTGCCGGAGAACATTTCTAGTAATGTAGATTTCAGGTCTTAGTTTTAGCATTTGCTAGCTGTACACAGCGCTGGATAATGCAATTAATGAGATGTAATTGACCGAAGATATTATTTTGAAATAAGGTATATAGAAAAACAAAAATGTTCGTACAATAAACCTCTTAGTATCACAACCCACTGAAAAGTAGTAAAACAACTACAATTTATCTTTTAAGTATCATGGTCTTGAAGAGTCCAAAATTCCCTCTTTAGGCAGCAAGACCAACCAGAGAAAGGTGGTCCAGACCAGCCTGATGGGAAAAGACCAGATCCAGCTGCCAATCAAGAAGAAGAAGAATTTCTAGGGTTAGATGATGTGCCAGGTACTATATCATGTCATCTGCAAGAACTATTTCATTTTGGTTTCTAAAATACCTTTATTTTATCATTTACTGTTGAAATGACTATTAATTATTCAAAAGCTTTCTGTCATATTATTGTTGTTATGTTTCTCTGAGCAGTGGATCCAAAGGCTAGTCTAGACAGTTCACATGACAAGGACAATACAAGAAAAGCCGCAAAACCACCAGCCAATTTGATTGTGATGGAAGGAGATTGCCTAGATACTGGTGGGGCCGATGAGATAGAATCGTACCTGGTATGCTAGAAATCTAGAATTGATAATAAATCAACTGGCAATAAAATCTAGATATGACTCTGATTTCTATAGTAAGTTAGCCCTTCACCAATGGATATCATCAATGGTACATCTTCCAATTCAGCTTTAGATATTGTTAGTAATTTGACATTTCAAGTGTTTTTTAATGGTCTTGTTAAGCAGATTAGTATTGTAAAGGTAAGCTTGAGACTAAATTTAACATTGAAGCAGATCAGTATTGCTGCAGAAACTGACGTAATCATACCTTTGTACATCCTATTATTTCATCTTTGCATTTAATTTATTTTTCTTTGGGTGGCAGCTGGCAACCTGTGAATTTTACAATGATTTTCTCTTATTGGATCCATGTGATGCAAGATCTGTTAAGGACTTCTTAAATGCAACACCTAATAAAGACAGAGAACCTGACCCTGTTGACCCTGCGAGCACAATTAAATCCAAAAACCGACAGAGTGCCTACAAATCCCCTTCTGCGCGTAAATCAAGCCAACGAAAATGCAAAGAGAATGAGTTTAATATGGATGAAGGTGTGAATTTAGAAGGCGCATTTGAATGTGAAGCTGGAGAGAATGTTGCATTTGAATGTGAAGGTGGAGAGAATGTTGCATTTGGATGTGAAGCTGGAGAGAATGATGCTAATTGGAATAACAATGATTATGATATGGGTCACCAAGATGCACCTGATTTTGGGGTTTCAGATGGTGGGGATGATTCTGAAGGAGATGATGATGACCCATGGAAGCCCTTGGATCCATACGAGCCTGGTACATTGAGAATAAAACCTTTTAAAAAAGGTAAGTTTAGTGTTTCTAACATTTTTATGATAGGAATTATGTCGTAGTGGTAGATTGTACTAAGCATTAGCAAGGTTTATGATGGGCAATTTGTATTGCTATTGATATGAACTGATATAGTTTGTACAACTAGTTTGAATAGGTTGCATATATGCTGTTGATGGACCTAAGTGTTGCCCCAAGTTTGTTTAGGGGTACAAATATAAATAGGATCTTTGTGGCTAGCAATTGATGTTATAGCCCTAATACCTTCTTAAAGCACGTGACAAGGCCAACAAAGGGTGGCAAAAAAAATGGCGACGCTGCAGTATTAACCAATACTAGTGTATGGTTGCATACATATATTTTGGTAGTAATTAATATGCTAAAGTGCTTGTATTTATGAACACTTGCTTTTAGTGTATTGTGTAATGATTCTATTAAAATATTATTTTTATTCCTTTTGTGCTGTTTAAAACAGTAAAAGCTCAACTAAGACGGCTCAATTTTACTACAAAACGGTGCATGCAGTTTCCAATTGCAAAATTCGACCCCCGTTTGAATTTTCAAAAAAAATCTCATGCTTCGTCTGAGTCTCCACCTCTCATGGAGAAGGTACTTGTTACTATTCTGCATGGAAGTTTTAAAACTCAAATATTTGCTGTATTACTGGATGTTGAAACCAAAAGAAAGCTCAAAAGTCCCAAATTTGGTAAAAACATGTCATTTATTAGGTTTATTAACTATCGCATGCAGTCCTCTTAGACCTCAAAGTTTCAAACTACAAATGGGAAAATAAAAATTGTTTCTGAAATCTCATGTTCTTACTGACTTTGACTTAATATATGCAGCTAATGAGGTCTCTTACTGTGGGAGATGAAGAAAACAATGAATTTTTCAGTCGTTTTGCGAATAACCCTCATGATTATGTCGAAGATATGGGCGAAGATATGGGAGAAAATGATCCTCATGACTTTGATGCAGCAGATGCTTACATGGCGTTTGACAACATGGACACCGATGTCCCCTCATACCCAGAGGTTAGTTTGTGCAAACATGGCTCTTTATAAGTTTGTATATACTTTATTTTATTTATTATTATTATTATTATTATTATTTTTTTTGAGCGGGGGTGGGAGGGGGGGGGGGGGTCCTTGTAGTAATTATCAAGTTGTCTGTGGTTCTATTGTTGTTACAGTGGTCTTACTAATAGCTTCACAGGAAATCTTTTACCTTCTTGTAATTGTTATATTATGTATGCTTATTTCAGGATAATGGAAATAATGACATGAATGCCGCAGAGAGTGTGGCAGAAGAGAACTTGGATTCTCATGAGAACCTTGAGGACTTGTGCCGTTCACATCTGGTTTGTACTATACTAATTTATACTCTTCTGTTGATAGGTTGCAAATTTTAAATGAAATATTTAGTTTTCATAAATACCAACTCATTTTTCTTATGTAGGAATCAAATAAAATGTACTTGCATGTATGGCCTTTTAATTATTTTGGCGGGCAATATTATGTTAAATATTAGCAACATTGCTTACCACCATTCTAGCTTTGAACAATTATGGATTGATTTGCATGTTATGAACCATTTAGTTGAGTTTATAACTTAAAATAAAGCAATTATGGCAAAAGGACCATGCTTTGTTTGATTGACCTTCGTTTCTACTTAGGGGCTTACTTGGAAGTAGCCAGGAAGATAATTTCTGTTAATTGCAAAATTGATAACTCTTTGTTTGTTATTTTGCAACGACAGTAATGTGCAAAAACAAATACAATGGCTTGTAAATTTATTTAGTGATAATTTTTACCAGCTATGCTACTGTAATTTTATTATCTATTCACTTTAAATAAAAGATTGATTATTACATCTGCAGGATGCACTTCTTGCTAGTGTAGCAGATACAGAAAGGCAGTCAGAGATAGCTGCTAGAGTCTCGACATGGAAGGAAAGAATTGAAGATGCCATGGAAGAGCAGGTTTGTTTTACAAGATTATACTGTAATCTGGAACAATGACCTTAAATTGTGAAATCACCAAATTCGGTTGTATGAGAAATTCCGGATTTGTTGTTTCTTTTCCTGAGAAGAGATTTGTACTAATATTTTGTATGTTTGGCTGAGTTCATGATTTATCAGTTGTAAGGTCCTAAAATCAAATACAATTTAATTTGCACTGTTTGTTCTGAAATTTTTCTGTACATGTTAATCTTTTAAGGATGCACACCCACCATTTGATATTGGCTTATATGGAGATCATATCATTGATAAACTGACCTCAGAAGCAGCTGGTTCAAGTGTCATGACATTTACAGAAGTAGTTTCTGGCAAACCTAAGTATGAGGTGGCACGTACCTTTTCTGCTCTTCTTCAGCTGGTACATATCTAATTTATATCTGTGAAAGCTAAGAAACTTGACAGTGGAAAACAAACATCCCATGTGTTCTTGCAAAACAAAGTGTCACATTTTTTCCCATGAGGGAGTCTATGGTGCTATTTATATGGCTCCAAATCTTAAGTTTCCGATCTTCAAATGACCTATCTAGCTACTCAATTTGGTTTACATATTGAAAACTTGCAGTAAAATAGATTTCACATTTTTAAAGATTTTTCTTACTATTTTCTTGTTAGAGAGAAAACCCATGATTTTAGAGATAATGGAGCGTACAATAAAACAATTTTCTTCGCAAGTGAAAATATTATAAAAAAACACCAAAAAGTTTTCCATATGTAGATCAATTGAATAATTCAAATCAGCTGTTTGAATTTTGGAGATTGAGATTTAGGTCCAGAACACTGGACTTTTCAGCTCTATCCATGGTACCATGGCCTCACCACCTTTTCTGTTCTGTATGATTGTAAGAAGAGTTTTCCAAGCTACCCAAATCTCTCTAAAAGACATGCCACAAAATTGGGTTGGGTAAGACAGTAAGTAATGAAAAAATTTTCAGCTCCATTATAGTCATCAGCATCATTCAAATTTAAAATGGTCATTGTTTTCTACCTATCGCTGTTTTCTTGATCTGATGCACCTGGGTCTGATTTTGCTGATTCTTTATCCCTTATTTTGATTTGTCCATTATTTCTCTTCTGACAATATAATTAAAAAATTATTTTTCTTTTCTTCAGGTTAACAGTAGAAAAGTAGATTTGGAAAGACCAGAACCTAGCAAGGACTTGGTTTGTCACACAGCCTCAAATCCCTTTAAAGTGCGGTTCCTTGGACATGGCACACAACTCCATCGGGTGCCCAATCCTGTGCCAAATCCTGGTATAAGCTTGAAAACACGAAAGAGAGTCAAGTCTCCTTTGAAGAAAGCATCTAAGAAAGGGTGTAGCTCATCCCAAATGGAAGAAAGTGGTTCTCCCATAAAATCGAATGGTAAGGTGACAGTTAAATTAGGCAAGGGTAATATAGGCAGATGTACGCCAGATAGTAAAAGGCGGCGGCACTCAATATCTAAACCTGTAAATTTGGGGCCCAATGGATGAAAATAAGTGTTTCACTAGGTATTTATCTTTTTTTTCTTAGGATTGAACTGATAACTTCTCAGGGCATTAGGGATGTGTACATGTTGCACAGGTAGCTTGTATGTATTAATTGTTGGTTTTATTTGTTTTAGCACATTCTCCCTGGTCAGTAAGTTAGAAGTAACTTACGCTGACACAAAGATATTAATTTGATGTAAGGACCATGTATGTATGTACAAGTGGTATTTATCTCACTCAGAGACTTTTCATATCCATCAATTCACTGTTTCATATCCATTAATTCAGTGGTAACTCGTACAACTGTAAGTGAACTTTTTTTTTTTTTGGGGGAAAAAGGTGGGAGCGCATCTAGTTTCATTTTATAAAATGAAACAAAGTACAAGAACTGTAAGTGTACTTACAATTTTCTTGGTGGAAAAGCATATCTTCGGCTTTTTCCCAACTTCTAAATCTTAATTTCCGTCTCATTACCTTAACAAAATGGTACAGAACTAGTTTATTACCATCTTTAATTTCTGGTGCTTCGTAAAATAACTATTATGAGATGGTATCAAGTGTTGAATTTGTTGTGAAGTTATTTCTTGAAAGTGGCCTCATCATACCTCTTATATATGGAGGCAGAAACAATATCTGTTCTTGTTAGTTGAGCCGCTGGTTAGTGAAAAGTATTGAAACAGCGTAATTGTGCTTCACCTAAAATCAGCCCGTTATTATGCCCCAAATTTTATTTATATTAAACGGATATGTATAAGGTTGTCGTATCTAGAGTGATTAACCGTGCAGGTCATTCTGTGGTTCGTAGACCGTAAAAATGGTAAAATTTTTGTCCTAAGATGTTCATCTGAGTATCAGAACCAATATAAATCTGACACTTGAGACACCACAAATTCCGCTGTTTTCAAATCCCTGATTACGGGACACTTCATTGTGTCATAATATTCGATCATCTCATTGTGTCCTTCATTCCTTTTTCCCTTCCAAAAAAGGACATTATTAATTCAAAAAATTCATCGTTCTTATTTTTCAATTAACCTTTATAAATGAGCAGATGCTGCTCTCAGATTTTAATTAGATGGCTATTTGTAAAAGCACCCAAGATGACAACTCTAACGTGACGAAAATTTTAGAGTTCTTGTATCACAGAGATTATAGGAAGATCGGGGGAAAATAGAACAAAGAAAGAGCACATAAATGATGAAGCTCCAAAATCAAGTCTAAGTACAGTAGTACACCCATAGAGGACCAAAAAGGGAAAAAAATGAAACCACAGAAAGAAAAAGAAGATTAATTTTCGATGCTCTTGTGAAGAGCTCATACACAGTAAGCACGATTCCTTTTCTTCACATTGAGTTAATTGAATCTTCATGGCGTTTATGAGCAACAATCATGTATATATAGAATCCTGACATTATGGCACTGCAAATTTACCAAAGCAGTGTTAAAATCAGTTAAATATGTATATCCATTAAAAAAAAACACACTTATTTCACTTAATTCACAAGCTCACATACAAAATAGAAATATCAAGTCCATATGATGACCAAAGAGGTAACATTTTAATTGACTAATATATCTATCACCAGACATAACTTTTCCCATTTGTTATCCTAGCATAGCTCAGAGATGTACCATTTACCAAAATTTTACAATTCTCCAATTGAAATAACCTTTTTCCAATAATACAACATGTTTTATTAAGGCTGTAAAGATCCCTATTCATTAAAAACTGGTGTGAAAATTCCAAGGCAGCACTCAAAATGATAAGCCCAATTCATAAAACAATTATCCTAAATGTAAGTTTCATCTCCAACATCCACAAATTATACACAAAAACAATATTATTTATTAAGGGAAAAAGAAAGAACCAAACCTGAGAATAGCAACAACTCCAGCAGGCATAACCTTTCTACTTTTATAGAATCTCCATCCCATGAGAACCATCAACACCACTGCACACACTGCTTCCACACAAATCAGAAACCAGCACTCAATCAACCAATCTCAGTATTAATTCATTCAGTCAAGTCCAAATTAATCTCAGAGGAAACAACCAAAGAGAGAAACAACGACAAAGAGATTGAATTTATACCAGTCTCAAGTATAAGAGCGAAGGTAGAGAAGGAGTGTGTTTGGAAAGCTCTCAAGCTGGCGAAACCAGCGGCGAGGAGCAGGCCGCCGAACCCAACTCCGGCGGCGAGAGAGGCGGTGCTCCGCCGCTTCACGTACCCGGCGATTCCTCCGGCGAGTACGAGCAGTCCGTATGGGATTGTCAAGTAGAAATCCTCCATTGATTTCTCTCTCTCTTTCTCTGCGATTTGTCTCTTTCTGTGGTTTTGTACTGAGTTGACCTTTCATTGACATGTGGGGCCCACGTAGACAGAGGAATTGGACACTGTTCGTGTGGGTGATTTGGGCACTTCTAATATTGCACGAACACATCATGAAACCATTTGACCAGATTACCCGAATAGGCTTCTTTTTTTTTTCGATGAAAAGGGCCGTAGCCATTAAACCATTAAACTTAAAAAGGTCTTACAAATACAATAATTAATACAGGCCACCTACCCCTTACCTCCTACCCACAAAATATCTCCCCCTTCTCACACTAACCGATCATCTTCTTCTCTCAGAAATTTACAACAAAACAAAGAGAAGAAAGGCATCTAAAGTGCAAATTAAAAAAGAACAATAAAAACCAAACACCAGAAGCAGAAACTAGCGGCACCTAAATTAATGTCCTTTCGATATTTCCTTCGTTGCACTTGCACATATTCTTGTTTTGCAATTCTGTTACTGTATGTATAGCAGTTGATTACAGTACACTTCTATTTAGGATATTCTTCGCCCCATTACAAAGAAATATAATTTTACAAAGTTGAGAAAACCAGCTTTTGATCTAGTGATTAAAAAAAAAAAAAAACAACACACTTTCAGTCAGTAAAGGGCTAAAGGCTAAGGATTTGAAATTCAACCAAAATTCTTTATGACATTTAATTTTGAAATAAGTTGGAGAGCTTAATTCTCATCTTACTTTTTAAAAATAATTTCACAAATTTCTCCTTAATTTCTTGACAATCATTACAAAACGATTCATCACTGCAACCGACAAAAAGACAAATCCTAGTTAGTGTAACCTTCAGTAGACTAAGATTTTTTTTTTTTTTGTCAAATATTCATTTAATAAAAAAAAAAGTTTTTGTCATTCAGCTCTTTAAAATTAAATGCATAAAGCTTGAACCCTTAATTTCTTTGAAACTATCTAGTGCTTCTATTACTGAAGAACTAGGCCACGTGCTTTGTCAACATTTTTTTTTTTCTTTTCTACTTTTTTATCATCTTTGCCTGTCATAGAGTCATATATACCACTTTGTATATTCTTTGAACTTGGCAGTTAATAATGCCATCCTAACTCTCCAAAGATGGGAGTTCCCATATATTATTCTAAGACAAAAAAAAGGAAAGCAAATGATCTTGTAAGTTTAACAGAGAAGTCTCCATCTGACAAATTATGACAAGACATTAATGAAAACTATTTTAGTGAGTGAGGTGCTAATTTATAGTTTTCAAGTCGACATCAAGAAGTACAACAACGCAATAGCGAATGATCTGATGTAATGTTTGATCAGAGTTCCTTTTACCTTTTTTTTTGTAGTTGGGTTAGTTGGCCCAAATAGAACACCAGATCCATGCGAACTTCAATTGATGAAATAAGAAATAGGAAGAAGACCTGGCTTGGGAACTGTTAGCATTACTTTGCTAATTTTAGGTCCATTGCTTTTTCTTTCAATTGGTACAACCTACAATATTTTATGCTTTGTTTTGTACTGTGCAATTCTGAGACGGAAAAAAATATAAAGGGTGTCCCAACAAACAACGAAGCTTTCATGGCTCCAGCAACCACTGAAATTCTGTTTGAATTTAATTATACTTGATATTCTGTTTTATATTAGTTTTCTTAGTACTTAGTAACCCAAGGGTACCGAGAGACATCCTACATTTTGGTTTGGATACTATTTTTAAATTTGATAAACAGTTATTCAGTGTAAACTGTTTTTTTTTTCTATTGGTTGTCACTTTTGAAAAAAAAAAAAAAGAAAAAAGAAAAAAGAAAAAGAAGAAGATGATTCCCAGATTTAAGATTGCGAAAACACAAAGTCATTAGGTATCAACTACTCAAAAGCGAAGGCATATCAGAAACCAATAATTCTTCTGGGAATGGTAATAAAATATGATCATTGGTTGCAATATCCCCATATTATAGTTTATAAAATCCATTTCTTCGTAATATTTTGAAGCACCACAAGGAAATGAAAATTTTCAAGGACACCTAGGTCAATTCTCAAATTTTGACGAGGCTTTAGGCATTAAATAACCTCTTTATCCATTTTCTCAATTTCCACACATCTAACATCACCACATGATCATTCTAATCATAATAAAATATGCCTCTGTCAATGGGGAAACTTGTACTTTACAAACTTCCTTAAAAAAAAATAAAAAATTAAAATAACATGTACGTTGCAAACATTAGCCCCACAAATACAAAGAGTCACCTAATGTTGGTTTCAATTTGACAATGTATACCATTACTGAGAGATTGGGAATCCGAGATGTGCTAGTATTACCAACTTGAGAAAAACCAGCGAATTACACTTCCCATGGAGAAACAATTTAAAGGTAATGCAAATCTGAAACATAATGGAAAGCAGATTCTATCAAATCTCATCCTAATAGAAAAATATACATCAAAGGCATTAAAATGCCGAAAAAAAAAAGGAACTTAATGACTGCAAAATACCACACCTATTTCCCTGTGCACACCAAGTCTCATTCATATTCTCCTTTCATGACATCAAACCACAATAAAGGAAGGAAAAAAATTAAAATAAAAAATCCTACCTAACAGACAGGCAAGTCAACAATCAAGTAAAGGTAGAAATCCACATAGAAGATTATGAGGAATAAGATCATAATTGTTGCAAATTGATCCCCCATGAAGAGGCCAGCTGAGACATTATCTGATCTGGAGTTGCACCGCCCCAATCTTCAGGGACTTCATTTACTGGAACTTCCTGCAAGGTCAGAAGTATCTCTCTCTTCCCTTGAGGCGGGATTTCTAGAAAATCAGCCCCATTTTCTGAAACCAGCTCAGATAACTGCATTGAAAGAGAAAAAGGAAAGATTATGATTTATTCAATATGGACACATAGAATGGAAGCACAAGGAAAACAATGACTTTGCAAAGATATGGACTTCTTTGCAAAGTTTTAAGATATTTTAGGGAACCCCATAGTTGTCATTATTGACAATCACCTTCTTAGTGCTAACCCCTATATTTTGAAACCTACAAGGAAAATCACCTTCTCAGGATTTTTGACAATCTTATTTGCTTCAACCTTCAGTCACTCTTCTAGCCCAAAGGAAAACCCTGAATTCTGCTCAAGAGGAAGAAAAAACAAACAAGAAAAAAAACAGAGAGACAAGTCGGAGGATCAATCAAATGAGAAAATTATTTCTTTTCTCTATTAAAAACACTACAATTTATGAACATGATTCTAAATGCAGCTGTATGCATCTACTTGCCGGTGAACTTACCCAATCCAATTATTTAAGGGGGTTTTTCTATCACAGGTGTTTGCTGTCCCACCAGAAATTCTCCTTTCAATTAATATTTCAGGATCTGAAGAACACTTAATCTTCTTCTTGTTCACAAATTGGTAGGTGCAATTCCAAAAGTTAAAAATAGTTTAGACCATTTTGAAAAATCCAGAGGCCAAAACGCTAAAATATATTCAGTGATTTACCAAATTGGTGCATTCAGTTTTTTATCTTTTAGATTTTGTACAGAAAGGTCTGGAAAATTTATGAATTTCGGAAATTAGCACATCCCTTGTGACAATCAAAACTGGTTTTAGGCTCTGATTTGGATATATTATTGTGGAAGAGAAGTTGGTGCAATTTGTGTCACAAAAACCTTAGAGATTGGTCTCTACTTTTGATTGTGTCAAGTGTGGTTCTAGAAACAGTATATTGCTTGATCACAATCTACACAAGATTTGCAATCCAATTTTAACTTGGACTAAAGGAAAGGAAATGAATTCAGGGGATCAGAAATAATGAGAAATAGAAATGGAAATAGAAGAGAAGCTTCTACCTATGCAAAGAAATGCCGAAATTACACTCTAGGTTAGACCTTTCTGGAGATACCAATGTTATCATATATTTATAATAACACCATAGTTCTCAAGACTATATGCTATGCATAAATATTACTACTCTTCAGATGAAGAGATGAGGAACTAAACCAAAAGTGTCAATCTCTCATAAAATCACAAATCTCACAGCTGAAGCAAGTCACTATTTCCTAGTTCCCATGGACATTAATTTCCCATTGTAGCGACAGTAAAAACTTACAACACTGACAATTTAACTCATGAAAAATGAAGTCAGTCAAATCAAAACAGTACCTGCTGAAGCCAACTGAGAGCAAGGTCGTAATAGTTCTCCTCCATCAAGAGCTGACCCACAGCATGCAACACCTCATTCCCGACCTCACTTGACAGCTGGTCTACAACAGGACCTGTCTGCTCCATAAGCTTCACCAAAAGATATGCATCTTCAGTAGCAAGCACCTCTCCATAAGCTGAATCGAGGTCTCCCACGTGTAATGCATCCATGGATCGGGTCCATGACTCCCAAAGCGGACCCCGGTCCTGTGCATCTGCACCATCCTCAGTCATTGCCTCCCCATCCAATTCAGGGACTGCCATACGTGCTGATACCCTTGACCCATTATCCTCGCCAGCAACCCTGATTGCTTCTAGGGTTGCTTCATCCTTCGAGGCTTGCCAGGCACTCCTGGCAGATGGACCTTCACCAAGTCTAAACGGACCTGGTCCCTGCCCCTTCTCCCATCCCCTTCTGCTAGCGCCAGCTGACATATTGCCTCCTAGACCCCTACGGTTTCCCATTGAACTGCTTCTGAAATAAGAGTTCGTGTTCCACCCATCAGAATCAGGTCTCCAAGAGGATTCAGGCATGTACCGGTTGTACTTTGAGGACGGGTAGTCATGATATCCATTGAACTTGCCAGCAGGTCGACCAGGTGAGGAGTCAAAGGATAGCATGGACCCACCACCAGGGGCAGAGCGTCTGGCAGAGGAGATAGAGAAGTCGCGTGCCATGTCTTCCACAATCCGTTCAAGACCGCGCACACGATTCTCTAGTGTCACCATGCTGTCATGTGATCCACCCATGAAATCCTGATATTCATGAACATGGATATAAAATGATGCTATCTATAAGACAAACAAAGCACATGCAACTTGAAGGGGAGAAACATAAGCATGATATAGTATAATACACTAGATAAAAGTAACCTTTCTAGTCACAATATTAGAATGCATGTCGGTGTGCATATTCAATAAATGTGCAGCTTGTATTTAAAATCAGAATCCAGTTAATACTCCACCAACTCCTCAACATAGTTAAGCAGTAAACCAATATTTACATGAAAAGTAGCAGTTCGAACCACCTAGATTATGGGCCCTGATCAAAATGATTTTTAAGTAGGATTTCATTTCATTTGAATTGATTTCATAGGATTTTATTGGATCCAATTAGATGGGAATTCCAACCAAATGAGACCAAATCCCTTCATTTTGATCAAGAATTTTTCAACAAAATGAAATGAAATGAAATCCCATGTTAAAAAAATGGGATTTTGATCAGGGCCGAACTTATCATTTCTACATAGTTTCCTCCCGAACCCATACAGGAGATGACTATATCAGAATGCAAGATTTGTATGGGAAAAAGGACATTACTGATTGTTATTAGATGGAAGGATTAGTGCAAATTGAGAAACACGAGGACTGTTCTTTCATACCTGTAACATGTTCATGAGACTTGCTTGTTGCCTCTCCAAATGTTGTAGTTGCCTTTGAATGGCCATCCAGTTCCCCTTGTTATTCCCAAAAGAACCTTCCGCTCCGCTTGACCTTGCATTCAAATTTGCATTTGCCTCGTCAGCCCTAGAATCATCCCCATCACTGCCTCTCAATTTCATACTACCCTTCAAACCTCTCTGTTCACCCCAAGCTCCAATTCGCCTCTCAGCATTCTGATAATTACCTACGATACCATGTGGTTGTAGGCCCGTCTGGTTATTATCATTCTCTCCTGATCCATCTTCATTTAATGTGCTTTTATCTGCCTCAACAGGTGGAGACTGCACTTTGGGTCCCTTACGAGGAGGGACCACCACTTCCACTGGCAAGTCATCAGCGTTCTTCCTCTCAAGCTTTTGGAAAAACTCAGGATTTAAATCTTTTTCAGTTATAGTTGGGGCCCTTTTCTTCAGTAGCACAGCTGCTTTCTCAGTTAAGATGCCTCTCCCTCTGGCACTGGATTCACTGTTTGTGGGTGATGAGTTCCCTGAATTGTCTTTCCCTGATTCTGACCTACGGCTGTTGGGGGTTGGTTTTCTGTTGTCTGGCTGCTCTTCAGCATCAGATTGAATGTTCTTTCCATCAGCTGGTAATGAAAGAAAAACAAGAATTTCATCACACCACATTTGAGAAGCTTGCTTCTTTCTCTTTTTCTTTTTATCATGACTGACTTGGTTCACCCTTTATATAGCATGCATTAAATAATCCCTAATCCAGGCCAAAAACAGTTTTGGTAAAACCCAAAACACATAATTTTGTAAATATTATTAAAGTACAGAAGATATTATATTACCTTTTGAATCTTCATTTGCAGATTGTTCTCCTGACATTTTTTTCCATTGTTGTAGGGCCTCTGTCATGCTGTCTCTTACTGGCTTTACCTACAGGGCCAAAAGAAACAATAATAAATTAAAATATATTGCTTTCTTCCCAAAATGTTCCCATCATTAGATTTATGATCAGTATGCAGCATATGGCTAAATTAAAAACCCACTAAAAATAGGAGTAAGCTAAGCACATCTTTCTGTTCCTTCCATCTCATCATCCCTATTTTTTGAACGTGCAATAGGCAAATTAGAACATAACTTTACAATTGAGCAGTGACAGCTGTATCAACAACTTTGCATACATGAAACTCATCAGAAATCATTACTTTGTTACTATACTATTTTTCATTTGTAATTTGCAAATTTTATTAGCACTTCAAATACAGAACTTACCAGAATTTAAAGAAACAGAAAAACCCCACAAACAGTGATTGGAAAATTACCTTGTCAAAGCGGCATGATTCAAGGGCAGAGAGAGTGGGAGCCGCACCATCCCCAATCAAATGGCTGGAGTAAGCTGACAAGACACAAAGTGTATCAGCTGCGGCTTTCCTTGTGGCCCAGTCACTGTTTTCAAGGCAATCACGAGTGCTCTGTAGAACTTGTTGCATATTCTGGGGACTTATTGCACCAACCTGAAATTAAATGCAGTGTAATTAGGTAGCTTTACAATAAGGACTCTGTTAAAAAATATAGATTATGCTTGTTAGAGAAGTCAAAGAATAATTTAACTATTCATATGTGCTTCCTAATAAACTGAGATTAACACCAAAATATTTCAATCTGTACAAATAACACACTGACATAATGGGAGACATGTATAAGAATTCAAATTTAAAAATTGAATTAAGAATTAACCTAGAACTAACAAAACTAAAGACTATTAAAACTAAACTAAAAAATGAACTACATTCGAACTCAATTTATGCACAAGTAATTTCTAACAAACTGAACTTAATCTATTCAACAAACCAACTACATTATTCTCATTTATCACTGTCCCATGCAACAGAACAATTAAAACAAAGGCAAAGAACAATTAGAATTAAAAGTACCTGAGCAAGGCTAGAAATAACAGAAAGAAGTGCCCCTTTTGCTAGAAACCCCTGAACTCCAAGCAATTTGCAAATCCTGGGGCACAATTTCTGAAACATGGGCCCAGGATGGACCCCATGAGCAGACCCCGCACACTCAACCACCTTCGCAACACACATTGCGGCACCTGCCTGAGCCGCCTTGCTGTTCTCATTCATTATCTCCATCAACGGCTTCACAAACAACCCCACTGACGCTTCATTCATGGCGTAAATCGAAGCAAGTGTGCCCGTTACATCACGACAAGTGTCTCTGACCGACGAATCAGAGCTGGGGTCTTTCAATCGTCGAGTAATGTGGCTTATAATCTTGGGCAAGTGGCTGGAAGCGGCTTCAGGATGGGTAGTACAAAGCAAAGACAACAACTTGAGCGACTCCCGGCGGAGTATGAGAGGAGGAAACTTGGAACTACTAGTCGGATCGGGCGGGCCAGTAGGCGGGTCATGGGTGAGCGAATTGACCAACACTGGGACTCCATCCGGAGGGAGAGAACGGATAAGCTTCTCAAGGTCGTCAATGGCGATCTGTTGGGTGTCTCGGTCGGAGAGCTTGGAGATGGAGGAGAGAATGCGCGATTTGAGCTCGACCATGGCGAGGTGGGAGGAGACGGAGGAGGGTTTGGTCGGATTTGGGGTGGCGGGGGAAGGTTTGGTGGGAGATTTAGTGTTGACAGGCTTGGAGAAGGGTTTTGAGAGCGGTGTCGCCATTAATGGGGTTTGGATCTGTGTGTGAAGTGATGCGATTTGGGACAAGAGAGAGAGAGAGAAGAGTTGAATGAGAGAAGAGAGGGAGAAAAGGTTAATCAAATGGAGTGGATTTGAAGTTTATTCAGGGGTTCATTTCAATTTTTCGATTTCTCTAGGGGCGTTGCGTTTTAATTTGAGTTTTATAATCCGTCCCTATAAAATAATAAAATATTGTGCCGACTTGTTTCGTTTGTACTTTGTAGATTGTCCTTGATAAAGATCGGGAAGCTAACGCATTATATAGTTTGTTTGTTGGAATGTAATATATTTTGCGGAGGAAGTTTTGTTATAATTTTTGCTGCTTTCAAGTTTTAGTACGGAGGCAGTAGTGTTGTATATGATAAAAAAATGTTTTGAGGATATAACAGTTAATTTATCAGATACTGGACAACAATTAATAACTTTGTAGGGTATATAGCGAACAAATCCCGTTTCACTTGTTGTTGCATCCGTTTCAAAACGAGAGGGGATTTTAAAAAGTCTTTCCGAAATTTTTGTACGCTGGCTCTGAATTATGTGTATCATCTTCTCCATTTTTTCTCAAACGCTCTCTCCAGTTACTGTTTAAGAACGCTTGTACTCTCAGAAATGTACTGGAGGAGATTGTTCCAATTTGGAGTAATGCCTGAGGAATGAATAAACAAAAGTTTTGTACATACACGAGACAAATTTAATAATTGTAGTTAATTTGGTGAAAGGGTAAGCCATGTGATATTTTTGGGGGTTGAAATGTCTTGTTGCTTATCTCCGAGGTTGTGAAGTCATCGTCACTGCTCACCTTACTGTATTTGTATGTATTAAATTTATTTCAAAAATAAGTTTATAATTTTATATAGTAAATCCTGCGTAATTTTTTTTTACTTTTAATTTTTTCCGCGAATTTAGCTATATGAGAAGCTTTATATTGAAACTGCGGCGTAGAAATAACTATATGAGAAGCGGGTCAAATTAATCCGTAGTTGGAATTTTAGGGTGTCTGTCAAAAAACATTCAAGCAATTTATTTTATTTTTATTTTTTTTGGGTTGGGGGTTCACAGATTCGTAGTTGGAGCGTCACCCAATTCTATTTTTCAAAAAAAAAAAATGAAACATCTTTGCTTCTTTTTTAAAAAAAAATTATAAGAAAAATTCACACCCAAATCAGGACTAGTTTTGTCGATAGCCAGTACAAAGTCAATTATTCGGTGATTAGACATTAGTCGAGGAATTAATTGGCTACAAACTTTAGTATTATTCCCTTATTTGGAAATTCATAAAAGCTTCATGAGAATTTTGAAATTCACTGATAATTAATTTTATCTTCATTTGAAATTCATAAAAGCCAGCCCATGTTGTTTTCTACAGCGCGAGTCAAAATCTAAAAATAATTTCATCGTTCTAGACAAAATCATTTTATTCTGGCCCAAAAAGTTTAAACCAACGAACAAAATCGCCCCTCATAATTTAAAAAGAACTTTTTATTTTGAATCCAGACTTGACTAAAAGGAAAAACTGCCCTTTTGTTTTTTAATGGCGTGGCGATATGATTGCAACAGTGCAAGTCATGCATTCAATGATTGTGCAATCTGATGCAATACTATTGTCTATTGTTAATGATAGAGAGTTGGTTGAAAGATTAGGAATGTGTGATCAGCAATATATGACCTCTCAAGGAATTCTATAAATAATTAAAACTAGGAACTCTGGTACATACAAGCACAATTTTGTTAGTCTTCGTTCTTCCACTCTTGAGCTTTAGTTTCCATATTTCCGTTCCTCTCATTTATGATTCATTACTTAATGCTATTGTTATATTTTGAAAAGAGACCACACTTTCGAGACCAACTGAAGAAAACCAATTAGCAAAAGAGTAATGATCAATATGAGTTATTGGAGGGAAACTAAGTAAAATGAATCATACTATTTGCTTCAAAATTGATGCGAAGTCTATCATTTAATTAAATTTTATTAACACTTCCCAAATGGTACCGCTTGAACACCGAATACACAATTATGCTCGGTATCGCATCACTAACATCAATACCAGATCAATTATGCGTTTATTTCAATCTTCTCATTTTTTCCGTTTATGGTAAAGCCGGACGAATTAACAACGGGGATGAAACAAACTGAATACAAATTCTATAACATGCGTGGTTAGTTTGGTCAAAGGAAATGCAAAGAAAATATTTCAGGGTTGAAATGTCCTATTGCTCATCTCGAGGTTGTGAAGTAATGAATGGTCATTACTCACCATACTGTATATCTATCTGTATTTCTTAAATTTATTTCAAAAAAAAAGTTCATGAATTTTTATAGTAAATCCATTGTTTGTATGTTTGTTTTGTAATTTATACCTTAATCCCTGACCTAGATTGTTTATTATTCAACGACTAGAGAGATAGAGAGATAAAGTGTTGAACAGTGTTCTAAAAAAAAATACACCATAGCTAGAAACGGCATAGCAAAAAAGAGTAATACGACATGGGCACGAGTTGCTGGCAAGGTTACATGTGTGTTTTTTTAAGATTAGGGTCAATTCTTCCAACTTTTTTTTTTTTATTAAATTAAATGTAGATCCTTAAGCCGGATTTCGAACCTATGACATTTCACTCAAGATGATCGTTGCATGTGTGTTGTGCTCCGTCCCAACTGCATGTCATGTATCGAGACGAGACACATGGCATAGCACGTCTAGCCACATGTCATTTGAAAGGAAACTTAAGAAAAATTTTTTTTTAAAATTCATAACACAATGCAAATAAGAAAATTAATGAAGTACAATGTGTGAAGAACAATATGGCGCTGATTGAAATGATCTTTTTTTTTCCCATGGGAATTTTATATAAATCCTATGTAAATAGAAATTATTTGATCAAATAACGAAGAAAAATAACACTCAATATGCAGATGTGTTGGACACCACGAATGTATTCACCAAAAATGATCATGAGTTAGATTTTAGATTGGATATTCTTCAAATTGATATGAATTTTTGGTTATTCGGGTTAAATTCGAAATGTGTTTTGATTTCAAATTATTCAAATTCATGTTTGCCTTTGAAAGTTATAGAATCAAAAGAGAAATTTTCGGTTGGAACAAAATTTTCCTCAAGAAAATTTGTTTCTGTGTGGAATCTTGGCCGAAGCATGCATAGGGTTCATGGACTAGCTTAGTTATTTAACATTTTTTTCCCTTTTCGTTTTATTAGCTTTTGTTACAACTTTTATCATTTTTATGAATGAAAATATTGTGTGGTCTGGTCTATGGAGGGAGATGCTGAAGAGGAAGGTAGAGAGTTTGCTGCCATCTATGGCGAATCTACCTCTTCAAATTGAAGGGCTTTCTTACATTCAGATGATGCTGTCTAGCTTGGAGTTGTTGCAGTTATCTATTGTACAAAAGTTGGAATTGGATTTTGTATCGGCTAATAAATTTGAATGTATAATGAAGTAATTTGAGACCTAGATGGGCTTATTTTGTCCCTTCTTATGAATTGAAAACTATAGTTTGGTTTGTAATAATTAGAGATAGATAATATTGGTGGTGCTAGATCCAATTGATAGGATACCAGTACCAGAATTTTAGAATCTGATATATACGTTTGTAAAACTGTTGGTTGGGACTTCTATTAATAGAAGTGGCAGAGTCGTTTTTTACTTTACTTCCAAAAAAAAAAAAAATCTGGTATTGTGATTCCCACATGCCCTAATAAATAGAAAGAGAGTATAAGATTTACTTGTTCAAGAAATATGTCGTATATGAATTAATATATTTTGTTTTTATTAAAAATATCAATTTTAATAGATTCATAAAATATATCTAAAACATTAAATTAGGCATAAGTTTGGCGAATTTTGTATTTGAATCAAATCTAACAGTAGTAAAACTAAAAATTTAGTGATTCCAGAATAGAAAATCATATAACATATATATCCGCACAACAGCGAGTCAGTGACTATCAACAGTAACTAGTGCTAATCTCGCACGTTGCACGATTCATTTCTATACGAATATGTTATTAAATGGTTTCTTAATGAAATCAGCAATTGTGTGGTCAAGATTGATAACTATAGAGCGAACATCGCGCATATAATTTTTTTTACGAAATTCAGAACACTATATAAAAAATGTCATAAAAATTGAATATACTAATGAAATATTATATGGAAACTGCCACAGAAAATCCACACCAAAAATTATGCCGCACCAAATATCCAGCAGCCTGGCCACAGAGGATATGCGCAAGTTAGTAACCCGCGTGCCTCTCACACCGGCCGAAGTTTATATATTTATAATTTCTTCGGATATTCAGTGCCAGTGTAACTTGGCAGTGGCTGTGTAAGTTGTTCTCATAATGAATCAACAAGATTCAAAATGAGGCATGCATATAGTCCACTAACTATAAGCAAAATTAATACTTCTCTTTCCGAATCAAAACAAACAGTCATCATCATACTATAAACCAAAGTCTAAAGACAAAAAAAATAAATAAAAAAATAATTCTACGTAAATGTGTAGTTTTCTGTAATAATCAGAACTAAACATTTTATTTTCAAAATAATTACTTAATTAAACAGAACAAAAAAATTGTATATAGGCATATGTTTTATTTTCAAAATTACTAAAAGGTTACAAATTCGGACAGCAAATTTCGCTTTTTTTTTTGTTTCATAACTAAAAAGGTACATATTCTATTCTAAATATACGTTATTAATTCATTTTTTCATATAATGAAATTTGTGTATGCTGTGTACTAATTTGAACAGAAAATTGTTTGAAAAAAAGTTATTAATCAATCTCCTAAGTCCTTATTATCTAATAGTATTATCATCGTTAGAGGCGAATTATTATTCTGTTTAGGGTCCTAAAAGATTAAACTCAGCAAAATATTTTCCTCAATAATTTAGAAAAGAAGTTTCGTTTGCGCCTTGACGAAAAGTTATATATGTATACTAATAATAATAATAATAATAATAATAATAATAATAATAATAATAATAATGAGTACCATTTGTTTGTCTGGCTTGGCGAGGTAAATATGCAAGAAGTGGCGGAGCCAGAATATTTTGTAATGGAGTTCAAAATTAAATTTATCATATTAATAATATAAAAAAATTAATTAATTAACATAACATATATATTTATTTTAAATTTACTTTTAAATTGTAATAGTTCAAAATTTAAAATTTGAAAGATAAAAACAGCTAAAAAAATTAATTAGGCACTATTATTACTCATAATGTAAAATACACACAAACTAGAATAGACTACATGATTACATATTCAAATTAATATATATTATTTGATGAATTTTATTTTTTGAACAAATACTAGTTAACGAATGAGATATGGGGTTCACTAGTGGATTTCTTATGAATATTAATGGGGTTCAAATATTACAACCTATAAAAAATTTTCATTTTGTGAGTATAAAAATCTATATCTAGTGATAATAATCATAAATAAATGGGGGTAAATTGACCCCCATATCTTGAGTGTAGCCCCGCCACTATGCAAGTCACCGTAATGAGATGATTGTGCAAGCTATTAAATTGATTGGGCAATCTGGTGCTATACTCGTATTGATGATAGAGAGTTAGTTGAAAGATTAAGAATGTGTGAGCAATGACCTATGATTTCTTATAAATAACGAGACTCTGGTAAATTTTACATGCAAATATCTAAAATCAATGTCATATTTCAGCGGAACAACATTGTTGATATAATAAATATTGGTAATATATTATAAATATTCTGATAAGATTATAAGAACCATACTTGCAACTAGCATCAACTGAGAAAAACCAATTAGCACAGAGTATTGTTTAATATCAATTATTGGAGGGAAACTAAATACAACATGTCAAGAAGTTCGATCCCATTCTCTTGGTACAGAATTAAAAGGATTTAAACCTCGGATATGAGGTCCGATTTAGAAGTCTATTATTGAACTAATTTAGATAATAATTAAGCTTCACACTGGCTTAATTACTTTGGCTTGCCTTTCATATGAATGATGCCCTTCTCGGACCAAAATCCTTTTCGAGTACTCCAGAGTGTGGTCCTCTACTCTGGATGGTCCGATTGAATTTTGACGGTGCCGATTACCGGATGAGTATTAATCATGAGGCATCCACCGGTGATCGGACGGATCTGAGTGGAAAACAACACTTTGAAGTACGATTTTGTGCCCTTCTGGCATTAAAGGGAGATCACGAAATGAAACTAGTGCCACATCACTCACTGATGGCTTCGTGAGATTATAGATACTGGATACGGACCATAGGAGAGTTTAAATAGAACAAATGGGTGCAATATCATCCATTTGTTTTTTTTCCAATTAAATATTTTTATATATAAATGTGTTGTTTTAAGTACAATTTTTCTAAGAAACACACTATTTGAATACCATATGTTGGATTGCGCTGATATGTTACAGCCAGGATGGATTGCAAGCTGATACGTGTATGGATGCATAAAGGGAAAGGCTAAAGAGAAAAAGGCAACAAGATCATAGGCGCCTCTGATTTGATTTATATGTCTATGGAATGTTTCCAAAGATAGTGATGTAATCTTTATTGATTAGGCTAGCCAATTGTGTACTTGATTGTTTTCTATGTTTAGCATATACCTTCCTTTGTGAATTACGCATATATGGTGTAGTACACTAGAGGTTGTGATATACACAGAGAAAAGAGAAAAACTTGTAATCAAATTCTGTAACAATTCTTGAGTATGAAATAACATAAGGGAGGGAAGGGAGATTCTGGGAGCATTGTGTCCTCTGTTGTTATTACTTTTTGGCATGGTATCAGAGCCAGGTTCGTGAATCCTGAAGGTATAGTCAACTGAGATGGGTGATCCAGAGAAGAACAATAAGTCTGCCGACTTAAGTGGCCTTGGTTCATCTATTGAAACAAATACCTTACTAGAGAAACTCACTGAACTAATTACACTGCAATAAGCACAGCTTCTGGCCATTAAACAGCCTTCTCAAAACCCCGTTATAATTGAGAACTCAATGAATCCAAATCCAATTGATGTGAAGTTCAACGGCGCAAATTATGGATTATGGTCCCAAAGCGTGGAACTCTATGTCAAAGGAAAGGAGCGCATGAGGCATCTGACAGACGTCCCACCACCACTATCTGACCCTTTGTACAGCAAATGGGAACTAGACGACATTGCTGTGAAGAGTTGGTTGATTAACTCTATTGAAACAAGCCTGCGAGGAGGGTTCATCAGACACCCTACAGCGAAAGGCGTGTGGCAAGCAATAGGTACTACCAATTATGATGGAAATGATGCAGCTCGAGTGTTTGCACTAAAGGGAAAGGTCAGTCGAGTCAAACAAGATGGGAGATCTGTTGGGGAACTCTATGCTGACTTGCAGACACTGTGGCAAGAGATAGATTTCCGGCGGCCCAATCCGATGGTGCACACAGAAGATATTGAGAAGTTCAACAACTTCATCCAGGAGTCACGAGTCTACACATTCTTGGATGCCCTTGATGACAACCTAGATCGAGTGCGTGCCGATGTACTACAACTTGTGCCATTTCCCACTATTGAACAAGCATATGCACGGGTGCGGCAGGAAGCAAACCGACAAATGGTAATGTTGAAAGGCGAAGGTTTCATACAGCAACCTGTGGCAATGGCAGCAAGGACAGGTAATCAAGCTAGCTGTTAATCGCTGATAGACGGATTATAATGTTACATTCTAACCCTAATTAGGACTTAAATTGTTATTAATTGATCAAATATTGATAGGATTGTTATGTTTTTAGGTTAGAAGCCATGGTACTTCTGTTTTGCCCCTATTGTTTTCAGGTTCTGCAATAATAAGACAATTCTGGACGAAATCTGCACTAAATCGGGACAAGATGGAAATAGAATCAGACTTTCTGGAAGAAGCAGAAATTAGAGGCCAGACGGACCGGCTGGAGTTCCAGACGGACCGACTGACCGACCAGTTCATGCCAGACAGGGCTAATTTCGACCATACCAAGAATACTCTTCTAGAAGCTGATCTTCCATGTTTAGCACGACCATATGGCGGTTTATCCTGAGTATATAAGCAGGGGTAGGGCGTCCCTAACCTCTGTCACAAGTTAGAGAGAATTGAGCGAGATCAGAGCCAGGATACTGTCAGACGGTCCGACTGAGCATCCAGACGGTCCGACTGAAGGTTTCGACAGAGAATTGTAGGAGATTAAGCATTGATTTCTGTTGTAATCTGTCTTAATACTCTATGTTGTTTGTTAAACCTCTTTTATTATTCTGTTTTGATACGATGTTAGGCTAAGTATTTAGATTTTAGGGGCAAATAGTTGTGAACCATTTAAGTAGTTGTTATTCGAATCTTTTGATCGGTTTTTATATTTGCTTGTGATTTCTATCTTTTTGTTTAATTATTTGTTAAGTTGAATTTGTGATTGCTTAGGTAGAATTGATTAAACCAAGTAGATTAAGGCCTTGTCTAGTTGGTAATAATAATCTATACCCTTGCATGATTTTATTTGACTAATTGAGGATTGAAAGTAGTCGAGAGATGAAATCGGAACCAAGTAACCGAAAGGTGAACCCTTCTCGCGACGAGAGTTGCGAGATATCCTTTGTATGAAAGATAGATTTTAGAACCCTTAAGCCAAAAACGAGAGTTGATTAACTTAGGTTTTCTAATTGATTTAAAGATTTATCCTTTTGATTTGAAATTGAAACGAGAGTTTATATTCATTGATTTTGGATTTTTATTTAAATCTGCACTTTGTCAAGTTTAAAACCTTTCAAATCTTTTGTTTAACCGTGATTCAAATATATTGATTAAGAAATTAATCAATATATTAGAATCAACTATTTAAAGAAGTTTGCAACTAAAACCCCTAAACCTTTTATTAAGTTTTACTCAAATCGTTTAACTTCTGAACTTTAGATTTTAACACTCTTTCATTTAGTTTTACAATTCCTTAGTATTTAAATTTTGAAATCTTTACTTTAGTTTTAAAACAATTATTTTCTCTCTTAAAGTCTTAAGCAAATTAAGGAATAGGTTAGATTATAATCCCGTCCCTGTAGTTCGACCCTTAGCTTTACTACGATTGATTTAAATCAGGTAGAACCAAGGTATTTGTTTAAGGTTTAAGCCTCGATCAAATTGGCGCCGTTGCCGGGGACGGTGAACATAGTTTTACTTCTTTTCTTAATTCTATTAAGACTTTATTCTCTTTTCACAATTTTCTCTTGTCCTTTATTGTAGATTGAGCGAGCTGGCTAGAGGACGGAAGAAAGACAACTCTCGAACTCCAGCCAATCACAACCACTTTACTAGGAGCAAGGGAAATCGTGCGAAGAGCCCTCAACCTTCTGCTTCATTTGCTTCCCGAACTGTTCGTTTCCCGGAAAAGCAAATTGAGGGACAAGAAGGACAATCGTCTGCAACTCCACAGCAACAGACTCCCTTAACCTACAACAGGGGGGTCAGAAGCCAGTTTGGAGCAAACCAGACACCAGACGACTTCCAGACGGACCGTCTGAACCAAATCAGACGGACCGTTTGGAACTCACCTGAGACACCATCCATCCAGATCACATACGAAACTGACGTTTCCGACACCGACACCATGAATAACGACCTCAATGGCGCAGGCAATGGCAGGGGAGATGAGGAAGAGAAAGGAGATATTGATCCCGAGGCATTCAAGCAAGCCTTGGACGATGCTCTCAAGGCCTTAAAGGATCAAGATCTCCACCGCCCACTTCGTGAGATAGGCGCACCAACCGCAGCCAACGTCCGACGAGGGGTGGACCCGCCAAAGGCAGCACGGACTAGGGATTTCTTCCTAAATCCATCTCTCATCACCCTCGTGCAGCAACACACCTTCGGAGGAAGTCCACATGAAGATGCCAATCATCACTTACAAAAGTTCCTCCGCTGTTGCGCAACCTTGGATCTTGAAGATGTTTCAACTGATAAATCTTTTCCCTTTCTCTCTTAGGGATAGAGCAGAATCTTGGTTGGATAGTTTTGGTGATAAACCATTTACCACTTGGGATGACCTAGCTGTAGCTTTCCTAGATAGGTTTTACCCTAGGGTCAAGACCACTAGTATCGTTAGAGATTTGTTGACCTTTAAGTAAGACCAAGACGAAAACTTGTTTGAAGCATGGGAAAGGTTTAAGGATATGCAACGAATGTGTCCACATCATGACCTGCCCGATTCTCATTTGATTTGTAGTTTTTATGATGGTTTGAATGATCTAACTCGAAGTAATGTTGATTCAACTGCAGGTGGATCCTTTTTGAATCTTGGAGTCTTGCATGCAAAGGCCTTAATCGAGAACATGGCACGATCCCAAACCAATTGGTCGGTGCGCCAGAAAGGGAAGGGAGGTGTGCTCAAAGTCGATGATAACACGCACCTACAGGCACAACTTGATGCACTCACCACGATGCTCAAGAACATGCAAGCCAAGACTGAGCCACAGCAAGTGAATCAAGTGCAACAACTTAACTGCCAAATCTGTCTCGAGGATGGTCATTCAGCCCAATCATGCTACATGCTAATCCGCGATGAGCCAATTGCCGATGTCAACGCCGTGGGCAACCCACCAGTATTTGTTCCCCCCACCAATTCTCAACAAGGGTATGGGTATAGGGACAAGAGGAACAACCCAGGGTTCTCATATGCCAATCCGAATGGTGCAGCCAATCCAGTTATGCCTAATCCGGTCAAGAAAGGAGGATTCAATAGTTCTAGTCATGACAACCAGCCGGGGGCCTATTATCGACAACACCGAGCAACGGTTGACAAGTTCATGGCAGATCAGTCCCATTGGAACCACTCGGTGTATGATGAGATGAAGCAAATTCGGGAGTCATTGAGCCAACTCCTCCAACAAAATTCAATAGGCAACCAACCCGGACAAGGAGTGCTCACAAAGATCGGAATGTTCCCGGGACAACCAGAACCAAATCCAAGAGAAGAATGCAAGGCCGTGACTCACAAGTTACGAAGTGGCACAGAATATGCAGACCCTGACATGCCAGCCCCTCCTCAGGCATCAGACGAAGTTCAAACGGACCGTCTGGACCATTCCAGACGGACCGTTGGAGCAGCAGACCAGCCAGAAGTACAGCAGCATGTTCAAGCGCCGGCATCAAGCTCTAAGGAAAAGGCCCCTGTAGTCGAGTATCAACCTGATGTGCCCTTCCCACAGAGACTTGTGAAGGCTAAGGAAGCAAAGGAGTATAGCAAGTTTTTAGAGATCCTCAAACAACTCCAAGTGACCTTGCCTTTCACCGATGTCATATCTAAGATGCCCGCCTATGCCAAATTTCTTAAGGACATGCTAACCAATAAAAGGAAGCTAGAGGACTGCGGAACGGTAGCACTAACAGTAGAATCTGATGAATTGATTATGAACAGGTTACCAAGGAAGATGCGAGACCCGGGGCGATTCACGATTCCTTGCAAGATAGGAAACGCAACCATCAGACAAGCATTGTTGGACATAGGTGCAAGCGTGAGCCTCATGCCCGAGACAATTTTCAACAAGCTTGGAGACGGTTTTTACTTGGAGCCGACTCGCATGACCCTGCAGATGGCCGATCGATCCACCCGTCTACCATTAGGAATAGTTGAGGACGGACCTCTCCAAGTTGGTGAAGTAGTAGTCCCCGTCGATTTCGTGGTAGTTGACATGGAAGAAGACCCCGAAGTGCCCATCATACTTGGAAGACCCTTCTTGGCAACCGCAGGAGTTCTCATCAACTGTAGAGATGGCCAAATGACTCTCGCCATTGGAGAAAAAACGGTGGAGTTCCAAATCGCCAATACCGTGAAGATGCCTTCAAACCTCAACTCGTGTTACATGGTTGAAGCGATAGAGACGGATTACGACGAAGTGGTAGAAGGAATCTTCAATTCCAAGCTATTTGAGGCCTACCAATACCTCCCAGATTCGACCATGGAGGAGGAGTTGTCAGATTTGTTCCAACAGATGGTCCAGAAGTTAGGAGAGTTGTTTCCAGACGGACCGACTGGAACACTCCAGATGGACCGTCTGGAAGCTAACTCGTTAGAAAACGTCACTAGGTCAGGTTATCTAGGGAATTTAGATTTAAAACAACGTCAACCTGACCTAACCCCTAATCCTGGAGATAACGTTCTTCTGATGGCTTCAATTAACAATTCAGACGGACCGTCGGGTACACCCCAGACGGACCGACTGGACAGTCAGGTCAACCCTACACAAGTGGAGCTGAAGCCCCTTCCAGAGTCACTTCGTTACGAGTTTTTAGGACCAGACAACTCCTACCCAGTTATCGTTAGTGCCCAACTCAACAAAGACCAAACTAACGAACTTTTGAAGGTGTTGAGGAAGCATAGAAGAGCAATTGGATACACCATTGACGACTTGAAGGGATTGAGTCCATCGATCTGCACACATCGGATCTTGCTTGAAGACTATCACAAACCTTCGGTGGAGCATCAAAGGCGCTTAAATCCAAATCTCAAGGAGGTTGTGAGGAAAGAGATTCTTAAGCTCTTGAGTGCAGGGATTATTTACCCAATTTCTGACTCAAAATGGGTAAGCCCTGTACATGTTGTCCCAAAGAAAGGAGGAACTACGGTGGTGAAGAATGAGAAGAACGAGTTGATTCAAACTAGGATCGTCACTGGATGGCGCATGTGCATAGATTATAGGAAACTCAACTCCGCCACTAGGAAAGACCACTTCCCTCTTCCTTTCGTTGACCAACTCTTGGAACGACTTGCGAATCACTCCTACTTCTGCTATTTGGATGGGTATTCGGGATTTTTCCAAATACCAATCCATCCTAGCGACCAAGAGAAGACCACGTTCACGTGCCCTTACGGAACCTATGCTTATCGAAGGATGCCCTTTGGATTATGCAACGCTCCAGCTACTTTTCAACGAGCTATGATGGCCATCTTCTCGGATTTAATTGAGAAAGACATGGAAGTTTTCATGGATGATTTCTCAGTTTATGGAACTTCATTCGACCATTGTTTAGCTAATCTCACTAAGGTGTTGAAAAGATGTGAAGAAGTGAACTTAGTCCTCAATTGGGAGAAGTGTCACTTCATGGTGCAAGAAGGAGTTGTGCTAGGACACGTGATCTCGAAAGGAATCGCGGTAGACAAGGCGAAGGTGGAAGTTATTGAGAAGATGGAGCAACCTAGATGTGTGAAGGACATTCGAAGCTTCCTAGGCCATGCGGGATTTTATAGGCGTTTCATCAAGGATTTCTCAAGAATTGCAAAACCATTAACTAATTTGACAATGAAAGATGTTGATTTTAATTTTGATGAAAATTGTGTTAATGCATTTTGCAGGTTGAAAGAAGCGCTCATCACCGCACCCATCCTTCAACCACCTGATTGGAGCCAACCCTTCGAGTTGATGTGCGATGCAAGCGATTTTGCAATAGGGGCAGTCCTTGGGCAGCGAAAGGAGAAGAAGCCATACGCGATATACTATGCAAGCAAGGTACTTGACGAGGCTCAAATCAACTACACCACGACGGAGAAGGAATTGCTAGCGGTGGTGTATGCTCTCGACAAGTTTAGATCCTATCTTGTCGGGTCTAAAGTCATCGTCTACACGGACCATTCTGCCTTCAAGTACTTGCTAGGCAAAAAGGATGCAAAACCTCGACTCATTCGATGGGTTCTCCTCCTACAAGAGTTCGACCTAGAGATTCGCGACAAAAAAGGGACAGAAAACCTTGTGGCAGACCATCTCTCAAGGCTCAAGGCATCAGAACTCGAATCTCTGCCCATCAACGACTCTTTTCCTGACGATCAGCTGATGCACCAGGTCTGTCAGACCAACCAGACGGACCGTCTGGACCCTTCCAGACGGACCATCGGGTTACCCTGGTATGCGGATTTTGCTAATTATCTGGCCAGTGGGGTTCTGCCATATGGAATTTCGTCCCAGCAAAAGAAAAAGTTTCTCAGTGACATCAAATACTATTGCTGGGAGGATCCTTTTCTTTGGAAAAAGGGGGTAGATGGTATGTTTCGAAGGTGCATCCCTTATGACGAAGTTGAGCCAATAATCAAGCATTGCCATTCATCCGCCTATGGAGGTCATGCATCTACTTCCAAAACCGCAGCAAAGGTCTTACAAGCCGGTTTCTATTGGCCAACAATCTTCAAGGACACAAGAGACTTTGTCTTCAAGTGCGACCAATGCCAAAGGATGGGAGGAATTTCAAGGAGACAACAAATGCCACAAAATCCAATCCTTGAGATCGAGATATTCGATGTTTGGGGCATAGACTTCATGGGACCTTTTCCACCATCATACGGACACGAGTACATCTTGGTTGCGGTAGATTATGTCTCCAAATGGGTTGAAGCAATACCAAGTAAGCATGCGGATTCAGCGACGGTACGCAAACTCTTTACCAAAATTATTTTTCCACGATTTGGGATTCCAAAAGTTGTCATTAATGATGGAGGTAAGCATTTCATAAATAAACAATTTGAAAAACTTTTGACAAAATATGGAGTGACCCATAAAGTTGCAACACCCTATCATCCACAAACAAGTGGTCAAGTTGAAATTTCAAATAGGGAGATCAAGAACATTTTGCAAAAGACCGTGGGACAAACTAGGAGAGATTGGTATTTGAAGTTGGATGATGCACTTTGGGCATATAGGACAGCATACAAAACACCCATTGGAATGAGCCCTTTCAAGTTGATATATGGAAAACCATGTCATTTACCTGTGGAGATTGAGCACAAGGCTTATTGGGCAGTGCGACAAATTAATTGGGATTTCAAAGCCGCAGGAGAAAAGAGAATCTTGGACTTACATGAACTTGAAGAAATTCGCAACGAGTCTTATGAGAATGCGAGGATCTACAAGGAAATAACTAAGAAATGGCATGATAGACATATTCAAAGGAGAGAATTTAAAGTGGGTGATTTAGTGTTGTTATTTAACTCAAGGTTGAAGTTGTTTCCAGGAAAACTCCGTTCAAGGTGGTCGGGGCCATTTGAAGTGAAGAAGGTCTATCCATACGGTGCGGTGGACATTTGGAGCGAGAAATCTGGCTTGTTCAAGGTGAATGGTCAAAGGTTGAAGAACTACTTGACGGGAATGACTAGGGAAGAGGATGCGGGCGTTAGCTTCTTCAACGACCCCGCACCCGCAACAACGTAGTCACAGGGGTCGAGCTCGAGACCTTAAACGAGCGCTGCTTGGGAGGCAACCCAAGGGTTTACTTTAAAAATTTAAATTTCAGCATAAAAAAAAAAATTAAATTAAATTAAACTGATTCACTTGTCTCTGAACGAATCTCCAGGTTTTTACATGTCGCAACCGGCTGAAAAGACACAAGGAAACAAGCTTGGGGGAGTTTCAGGAGGTTCCAGACGGACCGACTGAGATCAGCCTGCGCAAAGAAAAGTTTTCACACAGGCAGCCCAAACCCAAAACCAAGCCCACATCGAAATTTTGTCTTTCAGCCAACCCATCTCCAGACGTACCGTCTGGGCCCTCCAGACGGGTCGTCTGAAAATGGGTAAGCGGAAGCGGAGCCGTCTCCGTCGGTTTCTAAAATTAACCCAACAGCTTTAATTAGAAATCATTAATCCGATTAAAACCCCCAGACCACTCTCTCTCACCCACGAAGCCCAAGCGCACCGACCCTTAACCCTCCTCTTCCCTACCCGTCGCCGTCACATCTTCTCGCCGGTCTCGACCATACAAGCTCTCCTCCGACGATCAACCACCACGAATCTACTCTCCATCGCCTCCTCTACTCGACATTGAACTTGATTTCGAAAGAATCGTCTTCTTCACGTCTCACCACCATTTTTCGCCGGAGAATCGAGGTTTGTTTCATTTCCTAGACCTATTTCAATTCCAATACCTTCCCCAACCTCTCTTCTACCTTTCTCAATTTTTTCCGACAACCGAAACCCTAGCTCCACCTTCCAGCCGACCTTTCAGACGACCCGTCTGAACCTTCCAGACGGTCCGTCTGGAACCTACCTGACAGACGACTGAAACCTAACCCTAACCACAAAACACCATGCCTCGTATGAAAAACCCTTTCCGTGCCCTCACCAAAAAGCGCAAGACTCCTCCAGTTACCTCCTCTTCCTCGACTTCCTCCGCTCATGCTTCCGATCCGTCTTATGAGGCCCGTAGCAACGACCCTGACCTTGAGGCTGCTGCGGATCAGGTCTTTGCCAGCTCTGAGGGTGAGCAATCAGATGATGAGCCGGTTATGGCAGCCGGTCCTGAGCCCGTTGGCCCTATCTTCTTCCGCAGCGTCGACCACGGCAAGGCAATGGACTATTTCAAGAATAAGAAGTATGAGAATACCAAAACAGTGGATCGAGCTGCACTTGAGACCATGGGAATTCATGACCACTTCTTTGCCTTCACCTCTTCCATTGGCATTGAGCCGAGATTTTGGGACCTCAAGAAGAAAGCCTACAGTCGTCTCACCGCCGAATTCCTCTCCACTTTTGCCTTGACTCGAGTTGATGATCTTTTGGCATTCGAGTGCCAACTTATGGAGACACCTCTTACCATCACCGAGGTAGATATTGCCACTTGGTTTGGATTTTTGCCGGGTGGTCAAGAGGAAGTTGATTACCCTATCAACATCTACAAAGAGATCTCTGACACCGAGCCACCTGCCAACAAAGACTCACCACGAGCCAAGTATATCCACCATCCCGTTCTTCGAGTGATTCAAAGGGCATTGGCTCAAACTGTTTTTGCACGAGGAGAGTCAGCCATACAAGTGAGGATGGAGGAATTGGGATTACTTGGGCGCATCATGCATCCATCTCTTCCACGTGCCAACATTGCGGCTTGGATGATCAACTATTGGGCTAGTATTGCAGCAAATCGCCGAAAGGGCAAGGGTCAAATTCAAATTGGCCAATTCATCACCGTCATGGCAAAGAAAAAGAGGTTGAATGTGAGTGGCATGGAGGAAACTAAGGGATACAACACCATGGACTTAAATTTTTTTAAGAATGCGGATTTCATCAAGAAGATGAGTGATGGGAGGTGGGTATGGAGACTTGAGGGCCACCAACTCTATTACTTACCTATTACACAGGAGATCATCCCAAAGAAGTTGAGTTCAGCCCTTCTTTATGGGTATAGTGGTGAGTATTATGGGATGGAGGAAGGAGCAAGGCCACCATCACCGCCGATTCGACCACCTTCACATGTTGGAGGATCATCCTCTTCCGCACCACGAGCCTCATCCGATCGAGAGTCATTTGACTTCAAGGCGCTTTATGAGAGGCTTGGCAATCTTGAGAGGCTATCCACCGAGTCTCTTGAGTTAGGGAAGAAGATAGATGAGAGGATCGAGAAGGTGGAGGAAGAGCAAAGGGCCGCACGACAAGACATCAACCTTCTCAAGCAATACCATGGTGATGAGGAGGAGACAAGGAATCAAACGGCGCAGATGTATGGCTGGTTCTACCCACAATACGGCCATCAACCACCGCCGCCACCTTACAATTAAGCTATTTTGTGAGTTTTCCATTTTCTCTCTTATTTACTTTCTTAGTGTAATTAAATGTATTAGGGACAATACATTGAATTAAGCTTGGGGGGGTGATATCGAGAAAACTGGAAAATTTAAAAAATTTGCGACATTGTGATTGTAAATATGTATCTAGGAAAATTGCATCATGCAATGAACTTTCAGAGGCTGAGTCGCAGTTCAGACGGTCCGTCTGGACCATCCAGACGGGTCGACTGGACTGGTGACTGCCTCTGTTGCATCATTTAGGGTTTGCATTAATAATTCATATAGTTTTTGCATTTAAATGTTTCATGAGATGAATTTAACACTTAAACTGGAGTTATAACTTGAACAAATTGGTATTTCAAACTTGACACTTAAAGCTTTGAATTTATTAAAATTTTTTGATAAGCTTTGACTTTTCTTCTATATTGTTCTGGTTGGATTTCAAATTTGGTGATTTTTCAAAACTAGTCTAAGGATTTTATTGATTGAACTTGGATATTTACAAAACCAAATCATGAGTATGTCAAGTAAAAAATGAGAAATTAGACCTAGAGCCGAATAACTGTTTATTGTTTTCAAGTTTATTAAAAGTCGAAGATGTAAATACACATAAATAAATAAATAAAAAAAAACATACACACAAAAATAAATAAAAAGGGGAACTAAAAAGCGGCGTTTTGATGGTGACCACTGCGGAAAGTTATAGGACAATGTGGATTAAAAATGTGTCACCTTGAAAAAGGACTAGTGAAGAGTGCAAGGTGGGCCTAGGTGTTGTACCTTATTTTTGCCTAGGTTTTTACACCCCAAACTTTAACAAAATCCTACCACATTACTCCTGGCTGACCTTTGTCGCGAAACCTACCACCGCCCCGTGGAAAACAAAAAGCAAATTATAAATAAAAAGAAAAATAATTCAACCCAAAAACTTTGGAGAAGTTGGTTGAGGATTTGTACCCTTTCTTCCGCCTCAATTTAGACTAAACTCCAATGCGTTTTCGAAAATTTAAATAAACAGTTAAGTAACCAAAGGTCTAATTAGGAGTTTAGTTAGTTGACGTATTACTTGATTTGGTGTTGCGAGTTCCATTGATTAATCAATTAAAATGTTTAGCTAGTTTTGACTATCTTATCAAACTTGAGAATTGACCATAAGTTGAGCTTATTGAAAAGATTCGTCAAAATGAGAAAAGAACTTTGAAACCAAACTTTCATTTCAAATTTTATAAAGTTGACCAAATTGTTCCAGTTGTAATGATGGTACTTGTTGATTCTTTCATGGAATTTAGAATATTTGAACTTTGAATAACATATTTAAGCCCTAATTCTATCTTTTGAGTTATGATTTTTGCTTGGGGACAAGCAAGGTTTAAGCTTGGGGGATTTATGATAGACGGATTATAATGTTACATTCTAACCCTAATTAGGAATTAAATTGTTATTAATTGATCAAATATTGATAGGATTGTTATGTTTTTAGGTTATAAGCCATGGTACTTCTGTTTTGCCCCTATTGTTTTCAGGTTCTGCAATAATAAGACAATTCTGGACGAAATCTGCACTAAATCGGGACAAGATGGAAATAGAATCAGACTTTCTGGAAGAAGCAGAAATTAGAGGCCAGACGGACCGACTGGAGTTCCAGACGGACCGACTGACCGACCAGTTCATGCCAGACAGGGCTAATTTCGACCATACCAAGAATACTCTTCTAGAAGCTGATCTTCCATGTTTAGCACGACCATATGGCGGTTTATCCTGAGTATATAAGCAGGGGTAGGGCGTCCCTAACCTCTGTCACAAGTTAGAGAGAATTGAGCGAGATCAGAGCCAGGATACTGTCAGACGGTCCGACTGAGCATCCAGACGGTCCGACTGAAGGTTTCGACAGAGAATTGTAGGAGATTAAGCATTGATTTCTGTTGTAATCTGTCTTAATACTCTATGTTGTTTGTTAAACCTCTTTTATTATTCTGTTTTGATACGATGTTAGGCTAAGTATTTAGATTTTAGGGGCAAATAGTTGTGAACCATTTAAGTAGTTGTTATTCGAATCTTTTGATCGGTTTTTATATTTGCTTGTGATTTCTATCTTTTTGTTTAATTATTTGTTAAGTTGAATTTGTGATTGCTTAGGTAGAATTGATTAAACCAAGTAGATTAAGGCCTTGTCTAGTTGGTAATAATAATCTATACCCTTGCATGATTTTATTTGACTAATTGAGGATTGAAAGTAGTCGAGAGATGAAATCGGAACCAAGTAACCGAAAGGTGAACCCTTCTCGCGACGAGAGTTGCGAGATATCCTTTGTATGAAAGATAGATTTTAGAACCCTTAAGCCAAAAACGAGAGTTGATTAACTTAGGTTTTCTAATTGATTTAAAGATTTATCCTTTTGATTTGAAATTGAAACGAGAGTTTATATTCATTGATTTTGGATTTTTATTTAAATCTGCACTTTGTCAAGTTTAAAACCTTTCAAATCTTTTGTTTAACCGTGATTCAAATATATTGATTAAGAAATTAATCAATATATTGGAATCAACTATTTAAAGAAGTTTGCAACTAAAACCCCTAAACCTTTTATTAAGTTTTACTCAAATCGTTTAACTTCTGAACTTTAGATTTTAACACTCTTTTATTTAGTTTTACAATTCCTTAGTATTTAAATTTTGAAATCTTTACTTTAGTTTTAAAACAATTATTTTCTCTCTTAAAGTCTTAAGCAAATTAAGGAATAGGTTAGATTATAATCCCGTCCCCGTAGTTCGACCCTTAGCTTTACTACGATTGATTTAAATCAGGTAGAACCAAGGTATTTGTTTAAGGTTTAAGCCTCGATCAATCGCAACACACAAAATTTTGATGGTAAACAAGGCTGCACTCATTGTGGCGGGGCTAAGCACACGGCTGAAACCTATTTCAAACTGGTGGGCTACCCTGATTGGTGGATCGAGCGGAAGCGTCGACAACAAGAAGGGCTGAAGACTAAAGCTGTGGCCCATATAGCGGTCAATCATGGGATGGAAGGAGTTGAGCAGAACCGAACAGGGATGATGATGCCTCCATCAAGTTACGTCTCTGGACAGAGCCGTGAGAGTACACAAGGGCACGCCTCTGCACAAGTTTCATCTACTGCTCCTGTCGCTACACCTGCTGCACACATTGCGTCTGCATCTAGGTCAACCCAACTAGCCCAGTATCAAGCAAATCAGACAGGTAGTACTCGGGTGCAAGATGAAAATTCAGGTATGAACTCAGCTTGTTGCGTAATACAGGATAACAGGTTGGTTCAGAAAGTGACTCAATGGGTAATTGACTCTGATGCGACTGATCATATGACTCACTCAAAAAAGGATATTGTAAATGTAACGGGCTCAGTTAAGACAGGAATTATTAATGCTAATGGTGACATATATCCAGTACAAGGGGTAGGTACAGTGCCACTTTCAGAAAAAATCAAACTTAAGGATACACTATTCGTTCCTTTCCTGTCTACCAAACTCATGTCAGTTAGCAAAGTTACAGAGGATCTTAATTGTGCAGTTACACTATTTCCTTATTCATGTATTTTTCAGGTTATTCTAACGAGGGAGATCATTGGGCGTGGTTCTAAACGAGATGGACTATATTACCTCGACAACTTCTCTTTTAGCATGGCTTATTCTGTAAAAAATGTTAGCGAAGAATTGCGCAATAAAGTTTGGTTATGGCATAGGAGACTTGGACACCCGTCATTTGGGTATATGAGAAAATCCTCTCCTACTTTATTTTTGGGTTTAGAGCATGAAAACTTTGTCTGTGAAACTTGTATTAAGGCCAAGAGCCATAGAAGTACTTATTTTTCTAGCATGACTAAATGTTCTTATCCTTTTGATTTGATTCATACTGATGTATGGGGGTCATCCCCGGTTATCTCAAAGTCTGGGTTCAAATGGTTTGTTTTGTTCACGGATAATTGCACAAGAATGATGTGGCTCTATTTACTCAAAACTAAAGATGAAGTTCCAACTATATTTAAGAACTTTTATATGATGGTCAGAACTCAATTTGAAAGGACTATTAAAATGGTAAGAAGTAATAATGGCAAAGAATATATCAATAAAAATTTACATGAATTCGTTGAGGTAAATGGAATTGTTCATGAAACGTCATGCGTAGGAACACCTCAACAGAATGGTATTGCAGAACGCAAGAACCGTCACATTCTTGAAGTTGCTAGGTCATTATTATTTAAATATCATGTTCCTGAAATGTTTTGGGATCATGCTGTCTCCGCTGCCGTTTACTTAATCAATAGAATTCCATCCAAAACAAATGAATTTCAGTCACCTCTTCAAGTTTTGGCCTCTTTTGTCACTATACCATCGTATCTAAACTTAACCCCAAAGATTTTTGGATGTATTGCCTATGTACATGTTCAAAAGCATCTTCGATCCAAGGTAGAACCATGTGCAGAAAAATACGTGTTTTTAGGATTTAGCTCACACCAAAAAGGATACAGATACTATAATCCTCAAACCAAAAAAACTTTCACCACAATGGATGTAACTTTTATCGAGGAAAAACCATACTTTGCAACACCCCAAATTTATGCTCAGGGGGAGAAGGAAAGTGACCATCAATTTGAGTACATAAGAAATGGATCTTGCTCTATAGATTCTGGTTTGCAACCAAGTCAACGTGAATTGGATTCAAATATTTTTGGACCGACTGAGGCAGCTCAGGTGAGTTCGGGTCCTGAGTGTGACCTGCATTTGTAGGCTGATTCGGGTCCAGAGATAGAACTGGGTTTACATACTGAGAGACCCACTCTTACCCAAGAAGTGATAGTTGGAGATGAACCCAGCGACGAAAGCGGAGACAGAGAAGAAATAATACAGTCCGGCTCTCAACCACAATGCCCGAACTCCTCGTGGAATATCAATGAGGTAAGTTCTCTAAATCAAGAGTCTAATTTCCATAATAGATTTCCAGCAAGGAGTAATCGTGGAGTTCCACCAAACCGGTATGTACCCGAGGATGGAACCAGTAAAAGAGTAAAATACCTATATCCAATTATATGTCCAGCAAACATCTTTCTGAGAAATTAAGAAATCTTGCTTATCATGTTTCGTCAATACATGTCCCGGAAACGGTGGTGGATGCTATGAACGATGAAAACTGGGTTAAAGCTATGGGATTAGAAATCGATGCACTTGAAAAAAATTAAACATGGAAATTAGTTGACCTTCCTAAGGAAAAGAAAACCGTGGGGTGTAAGTGGGTTTATTCTGTGAAAATGATGCCAATGGAAATGTTGAAAGATACAAAGCCCGTTTGGTAGCAAAAGAGTATACTCAAAAATATGGAATTGATTTTCAAGAAACTTTTTCACCAATTGCTAAACTAAATACCATACGAGTTTTGTTATCTCTTGCAACGAATTTTGATTGGCCCTTACATCAATTCGATGTGAAAAATGCGTTCTTGCACGGGGATCTCAAAGAAAAAATATACATGGATGTTCCACCAGGGTACACCTACCAAGGAATGGGAAGGAAAGTGTGCAAACTGGAGCGTTCTCTGTATGGACTTAAGTAATCCCCTAGAGCCTGGTTTGGGAGATTCTGCAGTGCAATGAAGGGCTATGGATTCAGTCAAAGCAATTCAGATCATACATTATTTTACAAGCCAAATCAAGGTAAAATTGTGATATTGATCATATATGTAGATGACATGATTATAACAGGAGATGATCAAAGAGAGATACACGAACTGGAGAGAAGACTATCAAAGGAATTTGAAATGAAAAACTTAGGAGGATTAAAGTACTTCTTAGGAATTGAGGTGGCAAGAAACCATAATAGTATATGTTTGTCCCAAAGAAAATATGTCTTGGATCTACTCACAGAGGTGGGAATGCTTGATTGTAAACCTGCTGACACACCTATAGTCCAAAACCTAAAACTCGGCATCAAGTCAGACCAAGAGCCCACAAACAAAGAAAGATATCAGCGTTTAGTGGGAAAGCTAATTTACCTATCTCACACTAGACCTGATATAACATATGCAGTAAGCGTAGTCAGTCAATTCATGCACTCACCAAGCAAAGAACATATGGAGGCGGTGGTGAGGATCTTGCAATACTTGAAAGGAGCTCCTGGACGGGGATTGATTTTCAGTAAAAATGGTCACATCGATGTGAAAGGATACATTGACTCTGACTGGGCGGGATGCATAGATGACCGACGATCGACTGCAGGATATTTTACATTTGTGGGAGAAAACTTGGTAACATGGAGGAGTAAGAAACAAAAGGTAGTATCACTCTCAAGTGCGGAAGCTGAGTTCAGAGGAGTGGCCAAAGGAATCTGTGAACTGTTATGGATCCGGAGACTCACACAGTTGGGATATGAACCAACAAATGAAATGAAATTGTTCTGTGATAATAAAGCAACCATTGATATTGCCCACAATCATGTACAACATGATAGGACGAAACATGTTGAAGTGGACCGACATTTCATTCGAGAGAAGATTGACTCAAGGATAATTGAAATTCCATACATCAAGACTGGAGATCAAATAGTTGATATACTCACTAAAGCAGTGTCAAGTAGAGTCTTCAACGAGTTCATTAACAAACTGGGAATGGTTGATGTCTATGTATCTGCTTGAGGGGGAGTGTTGGATTGCGCTGATACGTTACAGCCAGGATGGATTGCAAGCTGATACGTGTATCGATGCATAGAGGGAAAGGCTAAAGAGAAAAAGACAACAAGATCATAGGCGCCTCTGATTTGATTTATATGTCTATGGAATGTTTCCAAAGATAGTGATGTAATCTTTATTGATTATGCTAGCCAATTGTGTACTTGATTGTTTTCTATGTTTAGCATATACCTTCCTCTATGAATTACGCATATATGGTGTAGTACACTAGAGGTTGTGATATACACAGAGAAAAGAGAAAAACTTGTAATCAAATTCTGTAACAATTCTTGAGTATGAAATAACATAAGGGAGGGAAGGGAGATTCTGGGAGCGTTGTGTCCTCTGTTGTTATTACTTTTTGGCACCATAAAATACAAATATAACTCCATTGGTGATCCCATAATAAAAATTTTAATTTTTGACATGAAAATTCTATTGATATTGATAAAAATTAATCAACTAATCTTCCATTTATCTGAATGAACCCATTCCAAATTTTTCTAACCTCGCAACTGGTACGGACTATATGTCCGTGTGAATTAATTAATTAATTTGTAGTAGTGTAGTACGTATATCGTCGTTATTTCCTTTCTTTTTCATTTTTTCCATTGACTTTTTTATTCAATGAACAGCTTCGGCCAATATTTCGAGAAAAAAAAATACAGATCAAATTGATCACTCGATGCACAATTGTGATTGATTCCATCAGGAGAATAATCTAATTGATAATGCGTTACATTGATCATATATACTTGCAAAATAATAGATCCTTACTTCTTTCTGCTAAAGCATATAATCTAAAAATTATCCATACATATTTAATCAAAACAAATTTATAATGATTCATCACTTAGCTAGCAATGTTTTTTCTAAGCACACATTGATTTTACAGCACTGGTCAACACCTAAAAATGATTTCATTCTTACTTAGAGACGAATCATTTTATTTGAATTTACAAAAAAAAAAAATTGAAAGGAAAAACAATGTGATAAGCAAGGCACTGTAATGAGATGATTGAGGGATCGAGCTCTTTAACAATTTTGCAATCTGATGCAACACTCATATTAATGACGGAGAGTTAGTTGAAAAATCAAGAATGTGTGAGAACCTATGGTTTCCTATAAATAACGAGAACTATAGTAAAATTTGCATTAAAAAATTTAATATTATTGTTTGTATATTTTTTTTAGTTTATTATTTGGATCATACTTCCAACCCTAATTGAGGAAACCAATTAGCAAAGATTATTAATGCTCAGCATATATGAGTTATTGGAGGGAAACTAAAGACAACATGTCAACATATTTGATCTAATACTCTTGATAGACAATTAAAGGATCTAGCGAATTGGATTTGAAGTGCAATTTAGAAGTCCGTTATTTCCTTTGCTTTAGATGATGACCTTCCGAAAATAAAAATTACTCAAACTGAACACTCAATTTAAGTTGGATCAAATTTTAAACCATCTCAGATCATCTGATCGAATTTGGATTAGTTTAATCTTTCAAAGTTAAAAAGTTAATGCAGTTTTGCATCAACAAAGGACTATGTATACTAGTTCGATCCATATTTATCGGGTCAATTTCGTCAGATCTAACAAAGTCGAATTTATCAGCATAGGCTCACTGTGTTTAAGGGATGTTCTTAACCAGCATCAATCCAGATATTAAGCTCCCAACAAAAACTACCGGCTGGACAGATAGTCACTACGATCGTAAGATCTATGGAAGAAACTTGTTAATTCATTTTTTGAAATGAGTGTAAAACAATATGCTTTTTGGCGGTTTGGCTGAGTTAGCGAGGGGCTAGTACCTTTAAAACTGTTATGCTTCTCTGTCAGGTTGGGTATCGTTAACTTAGAAACTTTTTCCCTTTTTTCTATAATTTTTGTAATTGGTTAATTGATGTCTAGACAAACACTTTCAATCATGTCAAGTTCTAATGTTATTAACATTAAATGTGACCTTTTATGAATTAGTATGTATTTTCTCGATACTTACTGTGACATTGAAATTAGTTGTGCGCCTTGTGCGCATTTAACGAAAATATGATATTTATACAGTTTACTAGCTACAGAAAAAAAAAAAAAAGCTAACCCTGCTCGTTTGCAACCAAAACAAACAATCATTACTAAACTCTTCACACCAAAATGTCAAATAAAAAAAAAAAAAATCCGTGATGTGTGTACTTTTTTCTGTAATTTTCACCACAAAAGGACGTTTGGTTTATGTACAATTGACAATTACATGTCAAGTTCTAATGTTATTGACATTAAATGTGGCATTTATGAATTAGTATGTATTTTCTCGATACTTACTGTGACATTGAAATTAGTTGTGCGCCTTGTGCGCATTTAACGAAAATATGATATTTATACAGTTTACCAGCTACAGAAAAAAAAAAGACAAAAAAAAAAAAAAAGCTAACCCTGCTAGTTTGCAACCAAAACAAACAATCATTACTAAACTCTTCACACAAAAATGCCAAATAAAAAAAAAAATCCGTGCCGGATATCCTTGGATCCTCGACAGGTACAGTCGTACTCGTACTGGTACAGATATTGACAATCGATTGGTGTAAAAGAGATTATTTTGTTAAGGGTTTGATGGCACCGGCTTTTCCCCCAAAAAAAAAGAAAAAAAAAGAATTATTTTTTTAATATTTTAAATTTGAATGTTAAATATGATCAATTTGTTGATTTTCTTTAAGATCGATGTATCATGTATGATTCAATTTGAAAATTATTAAAGTTTATATAAACACAATTCATGAAAAAAAAAACTAGATCGATTGGTCAAAGTTTATAATAAATGATAAATTAAATAAAAAAAGATAAAAAAAAAATCGGTAGCAACCTATGACAAAATTCCATGCAATGAATTGTCAGCCTTACATAATTGCACGTGGAGTAATTCACAAGAGAGGTCAAAATCTGGACCGTGCAACACAATTCTCTTATAAAGATAAACTTCACAAAATCTAAGCGGTGAATTGCATTTGACTGTCTAGATTGTATAATTCGATACATTCATTCCGTAAATTATTTTAAAAAACGAATTCATTAGTAAAGGAGCTATTTTTGTTTTTATTTTTAAAAGTTTTTTCCGTCAGCAAATAATTTGATTCTTCATTTAGTAAATACAATAAAATTTTAGGAGAATCAGTTTTTAGTCTACTGACAATAACAATACATGTTAACTGTTAAGCGAAAAATTGCAAGTTCAAAATCAGACAAGAGAGTAAGAGTGGAGGGAGAGAGGAATGCTAAGATCTTACGTGTAGGACGGATGTGGTCTGCCCAACATGATTGTATTCACATAATCAAATTTTAAATCACCAATTCAAACCGTTAGATTATATATATATATATAATTTAGAAATTTAAAATTAAATAAAAAAAATGGGAGGCTTCACCCAATTTATTGAAATATAAAAATTTTATTGTGATAATATAATAGTTAAATTATTGAATAGGAAGGGCGGACAAACGTGTATTGTCATAAAAAGGATTTCAAAATGCAGTTGGCATAGAATGCGATTTCGAAATCCAGTCTGCCACTTTATTTAAAAGAAACCAAAAGAAAAAAAAATTTCGTGATAAATAATTAACATATTCTAACGATTCATCACAATGTGTAAAGAACACTATGCATGCCATGATCAAAATGATTTTTTTTTCCATGACAATTTTATGGAATTCCTAATTATTTTTTTTTATCCAAATAGATTTTATTTGATCGGAATTTTCATGTTATTAGACCCAACAAAATTCTAATAAATCAATTCTAATCAAATGAAATTACACGTGTAAATTATTTTAATTAAAACATGTAAGTCCATGCCTGCATGTCCTTTACATACAAAATTGTCCAAATAATTTTTTTTGCTCTATTTGTTTCCATGGCTTGACGAGATGATAGTGCAACTGTGCAAGTCATTATAATGAGAATATGAGATGATCGTGCAAGCACTTTTGATGGTTGCAACATGAATACATGATACGATCCTGTTATTATTGATGTGAGACATGTCATAGTTCAAAGATAAAAATAAAAAAAAAATAATAATAATAATGTGTGACACTGACTATGATTTCCTATATATAATGAGAAATCTAGGTGAATTTTTCATACAAAATATGACATAAATATCATGTAACAGAATAACAATTTGTTGATCTTCGTTCCTCTTTTCATTTATAATATGTTATGATCAGTTTATTACAATTAATGATATTATATATTTTCTGGTAAGGCCCAACCGCCCATAGCGTTGCAACTCCAACCGAAAAGCATCAATTGGCATATAGTAATGTTTTATATGAGTTATTGGAGGAAAACTAAATATGAACACATCAAAATTATGAAATCTGCATTGCCTCTATAGATTGAAAGGATGCCTAACGTATAGCACGTCGGATATGAGGACCAACGATTGAACCGGTTGCTGCTCTAATTTTGATAATTAGGTCTCAACAGATCTAACTTGGGTTCTCTTTTGTTTTTTCGGATTATTTTCTGAGAACAGAGATCAAATTGGCCCTTAATGCACAACCTTGCGGGCGGTAACACTAAAAGATTAAACAACTGAACAATTAGTACACAACTGCCATTGAGAACAACCTCCAATTATATATGCTCTACCTGTGTAAACCCTTTGAGCAATTCACTTTTATGAATTTTGTTAACATTCTCTCATTCGTATAACTTTACAAGTTCTAATGTAGATTTTTTTCCCCAGTAATTACATTTGCTAATGTAACTACTGTTACAGAATATCATGATCTTTACAATTATAGTAGTTTATTATTCTGCAATCAATCAGATTTTATTCTGATATCTAGGATTTATTTCTGATTAATATGTTTCCTTATTAATCAAGTTATGTAACCTATATATGTATCTCTGTATCAATCAATTAATGAAATCCATTCAAAACCCAAATCACCTCTGTTAACAACTACATCAAATAACATTGAAAATGACAATTGTGCTTTTGTTGCACGGGTTAATCCTTGAAAAATATATTTCTCAAGATAAGTTTGATAATGACTGTCAAAGCGAAATGTTTGCAAAATAATTTTAGAGAATTCGAGTTTATTTGAACAATCGATGTTCAGTTTCAACTTTCAAGTTCGAATCATTCCGATTCCAGTCGAGCTGGGTCAAACTTTAGACCATCTCAGATCAAGTCTGATCAGGTTTTTTGAATAGTTGACCTTTCAAAATTATACAAGGCAGGTCAGGTTTTGATTCAAAACAGATTGGATGAAATTCTTTGGATCGGGCCAAGTTCTAACCACCTCTAATTATGAGACATTTAAATTCATAACTTATGCGCATTTTTGAATTCGAATTAGACAAAAATTTAATAGTGCTTAAATTGTAACTTGATGACGTAACTCAATTAAAAAAAATCCCTTGGTCGAAAAGAAGGCCGCGTAGTAATCGCACTTTCAGGAATGCTCATAGATCGGTCGATGGCTTGGTTGACTGGGTTACTGTGGAGGCAAACAATTTCCTGAGAAACTGCTGACATGCTTTGAGTGTAATGGTGCAGCGTACTGGTTTACTGGTATTTAGGTTTCAGTCTTTGTTTGGCTTTCTTTGGTTTTTCTTTTCTGTTTTTCTCAATTGACAGCCGCTGTCAATGTACTCTGAAAAAAAAAAAAAAAAAAAGGAAGGCCGCGAAGAAGGAACTGATGATAAGTTATGAGAAATTAAAATTTGTCATAAGTTATGCACATTTTTAAATCGGAATTAGACAAGAATTCAATATTTAACTCATAACTTGATCTTAAATAAATCTAAGAGAAAGACGTGATTATAAAAATCCCATGATCGAAAAGAAGACGGCGAAGAAGAAATTGATTCGGCTAGAATCCAAATTGATGAAAAAGGATTTTTAGAATTCTAAAATATATAAATATCCTGCGTTAAGCATAATGTAATTCTGCATTGGATATTCCGAGAATTTTATATAGCTATCTTAAATCGACTGATTTTAATACATTACAAATGCTCCACAAATGATAATATTGTGAAAAAAAAAAATCTTTTTTTTTTTATATTTTACTCTATCTAGATAATTTTTTTTCATTTATTCGGACATTTACCTTTTTTTTTTTCTCTTTAGTTTTGTTTAGCTAAAAAGGGTACATATTCTATTTTCAATTTGTTGACAACTTCAAATAATTATGAAGTTTGTGTCTGTACTGTATGCGTATTGATACGAACCATAAATTGCTTGCAAAAAGTTCTATTAATCGGTCTCGTAATAGTTAATCGTTTGACAATGCTTCTAATCGCCAAACACATATCGTTTTCTAAATACCGGTCAAGATCTTGTAATGATATCATCGTAGACGAATTATTCTATTTTGGGTCCTAAATACTTTACCCTGAAAAGTTATCCCTCTGTAAGTTAAAAGGAATGTTTATATTTTAAATCTAAACTTGAGTAAGAAAAAAAAAAAGTTCCGTGCCATTTGTTTTTATTGGCTTAGCTCTATGATTGTGCAAGTCACTATAATAAGATGATTGTTCAAGCTATTTTTAATGATCATCCAATATAATGCCATACTATTTAGACTACTAGAGAGTTAGTTGAAATATTAAGAATGTGTGAGCAATGGCTTATCAATAATATGTTTTCAGAGAAAAATTTGTTGATCTTCATTCTTCCACTCTTGCATTTTTTTTTTCCATATTTCCGTTCCTCCTTTCATTTATATTATATGATTATTTATTCTAATGCTACTATTATTTTTTTTAAAAAAAAAATTACCACACTTGGAGCTAAACCGAGTAAAACCAACTAGCATAGATTATTGCCAATATGATTTTTTTTTTTCCCCCCAATATGAGTTATTGGAGGGAAACTAAATATAACATATCAAGTTCTCTGGTTTCACAACGCTGGTGCAATGTTAAATCATCTACCGCATAGAATGTGAGATCAAATTCTGAAGTCTATTATTTGACCAATTTTGATAATGAGCTCCACACTTACTTAACTAATCAGGTTTGGTTTTGTCATTGAGAATGGTCTTCGGATAACCAAGAAAAATAATACTCAATACGCAGTTGCGCTGAATGTTACGAAAGTATTCACAAAAATTGATCATGAGTAAGATTTTAGATTGGATATTTTTTCAGATTGATATGAACTTTTGGTTATTTGAGTTAAATTTGAAATGTGTTGGTTTCAAATTATTCGACTTCATGTGGACATCTAAAAATTAAAGAATCAAAAGAGAATTTTTCAGTCGGAACAAAATTTTACTCATGAATTTTTTTGCCTGTGTGGAATCAAAATAGATTTAAAACCTTGGATGTGAGGTCCAATTTAGAAGTCTATTATCGAACTAATTTAGATAATGAGCTTCACAGTGGTTAGTTTGGCTTGTCTTTGCTATGGAGGATGACCTTCTGACATCGAGGAGAGATCATAGAGAGATGAAACTAGCGGTACATCAATGTTCGCTTGGTGAGATTATTGACACTGGGTGCCGACTGTGTGGTTTAATTAATTTGTACGTAGTACATAGATTTTATTTTCTTTCTTTTTTATTTTTTCTTTTTGAATTTTTTGTTCAATGAATAGCTCCGGCCAATATTTCGGAAAAAAAAAATAGGTTAAATTGAATACTCCGATACACAATTTTGATTGATACTATCAGGGATCAACCTTACCGCGATAATGGTTACATTGACCATTGTTGCAAAAATAATAGATCCTGACTTCTTTCTGCTGATTGCTGAAGGAAATAAGCAAATCTTTCTCCTTTTTTTTTCTATGAGAAAGATGTATTGAATTATTATAGCGGTTTGTGACTTGGTAGTTCCTTCGAGCCAAAATGTACCATTTTGTACTGGGAAAGTTGTTCGCATGGCAGAGTTCGTGTTTGAAAACAAAAAAAACTTTTATTTCCATTTTATTTTTGAAAATAAGGAAATAACTATTAAATAATATTTAATTAAAGATCCAAAATAGCTGCAACATCGATGCCATCCTCTTCCTAGCTAGATAGTTGACTCCCAGCATAACGATTTGCTTTTATCAAGTAAATTCGTTTTCGACTCGTTTTTCTTAGATCGATATGGATTTCTGATCAGTCGAATTTAGTTCAATGTGATTCTGGTTACAAGTTGTTCTACGTCAGAACATTTTAATGTGAGTCGAGTTGGATCAAGTTTTGCATCATTTCAGGCAAAGTCTGTTTAGATTTGAATTACTTTGGCCTTTGAAAATTAGAGAACCAGGACGGACTTCTTTTAATCGGATCAATATTTACGTTTAGTCAAAGAGGAATTGTTCTGAAAACCGAACCCAACCAGCCGGTTCGACCAGACCTCAGTCTGGTGATCCGGTCACACCTGACCACAAAAACCGTCTGACCCAATATGACCCGTCCAGCTGGTAACCGCTGAACCGGTCTGCTTAACTTTTAGGTTCAGTTCAATAGATGAGATAAATATTAAATAAAAATGCTATTTACAGGGATCGACCACAGGATCCATGGGATGACATAAAAGATGTTTGCCACCGGACTAGGGAGGTAGTTGTGAATACATGTTGAATTGATTTATTTAAAGAAGGTTTAATATGATGACATCATCCGGTTCCACCAACCGGTTCGATGCCCGGTCCGATTTTCAAAACATTGAGAGGGAAAAAAAGGGGGCAATTTCATCCATGCCACCCAAAAGTTTCAACCTTTCAATTTTGTCACTCTGGAGGGGATATTCCCTGATAATTGCAATTTATGTACCCCAAATGTGCATCCAGACTAATAATTAAACAACTTCTGAATTAATTTTTAGAGTGATATTTTCTACTTGTTTTAGTGTCTTCTCACATCACTGTATTTACTCGCGATCTTCCCTCACTAATTAGGTACTGTACGGCAGAGTGATTCTTTTGATTCTTCTAAAACTTTTAAAAAATTTCAAACTATAAATTCTTGAGTTGATTAATTGTTACCGTTATTTTCAAGTTATGAACAATTTAAAGGATTTTGGTATAATCTCCCCCTAATTACCTTCCTAGAATATATAGAAACTTAGAAAGCCATAAATAATATTAAGAAACAAACCTCGCTCTAATACCAAAGTGGATTATTGATCGACTTTGAAACACGAATTTCTGAGAGTGTTGGCTTCAAATATTTAAAAGATTTTATTATAGTGGAATGGTTACAAGAGAAGAAGTAAGACTTCAGAATTTTTCTGCGTGTCTTGCAACTTATAAATGACACTTATTTATAGGGACTAAGGCCTGGCTTCTCAATAATGCATCGGGTGCTCATTGGGCCCCATCGTCATGCAATTATTTTGATTCCAAATGTCATTGTCTCCCACTCAAAGAAAAGATGCGCACCGACACACTTAGTGCGATCTGAAAATGAAATAAATGAAAGCACTACCTCAGTGTTGTCCAAGAGAAAACAAGGCGCACTAACCAATAATGCGCATAAAGGTGCACCAAGTGGCGCACTAAAAACACACTAGTACAATTATTACACTAAAATACAAACATGCTTTGTGCAATAATGCACCGAAAGCTATCCACTTTAGTCAGTGGTTACAATTATTAAAGCTATAGACACACTATCCCTATGAGTAGGAATCTTAAAATCGAGTACATCTGAGAGCTCTATCCACTACTGCTAGAGCACCTTCAACTGCATTGATACCTTCCTGATTAATTGGTATCATGTCAGTGTGCCAGCAGTCACTTCTTCGGTAGGGCTCAAATCTTTTAAAATTTTCCTTCGCCATTGCAAGTAATAAGTGAAGTTCTTGTTCAACTAATTGGGCTTGCCTTTCAAAATCTTCTTCTAATGAGGCTCTTATGGCATGACGCTCATTAGTTGACATGCTTGTTGTTCTTAAGAGATGAACTGCGTCCTCAAATTGTTTAAGATCACCTCCCATCTAAAACAAATAAAAATAAAAAATTAAAATAAGTAATATAAAAGACAGCTTTCCGTAGATTACTGTCAAAGATCAACGGTTTTCCATAGATTGTCGTCAGACCTAAAAACACACGAAAACAAAATCTAAGAAAATATTTGGATTTTATGGATCCGCAATGCTTTAACACAAAGAACTAATTTTATCAGTTAATTGTGCCAACTCTTCAAGAACTTTGTTGTTACTTGAATTCTTGACTTCCTTGAAAGAATCCTCCAAGTGCGTCATGAACAACTCAACCTGTTCATGGATTCTTTCTATGTATGTCAGCTTTGTTGTTAATCTAGATAATACATCAGCTAGGCAATTCATCATTCCATCAATATGTTCAAAATTAATTTGAACACCTGTTCCTGTGACATAATCAACAAAATTTATCCATCTAATCCTTGATGGTTTATTTTGGACTGGCTTATTGAAAAAGGATATTATCGCTTGACAGTTAGTCCTCAGTGTTATCTCTTGCTGATCAAGGTAATGGATCTTTAGTGCCTTCAGCGTCTCCATAATTGCATGTATCTCGGCATCAATAGTTGATTTAATCACCGGAAATTTGCCACTTGCATAGGCACAAATCTTTTCTATGGATCTGGGGTCGTGTTTCTTTAGTTTCCATTTGCATATGCCACCTCATCCTTCCATACATCCGTCTGTTTCTAAGATGATATAGCTCCCTGGTGGAAGCTCCAAATTCGGCAGATTCTGCACTTTTTCCTTGATTTTTCTGATTAATTCATAATCAGACGGTTTGAGGCGCTTGTCTCCGTGAGGGCTAGTTTTTGTATACAAAGGACCTAAGAGAGTCCCAAGTTTTGGAATATAACTTCTAGCATAATTGAGTATGCCTAACCATGCCCGAAGTCTGGCCTTTTCCTTTAATTTTTCCTCGTCGAAGGAAACGATCTTCTTTATGACATGGGGTTGGAGTTTTATCTTACTCTTGTCAATAATAGCTCCAAGAAATTAAATTTTTCTGACCGCTATTTTCATTTTTGACGGAGAGAGAACAAGACCCCATTTCTCACAGATTTCTAGCATTTTTCTAAGATGTTCGGTATTTTGTTGTTCATTCTCAAAAAATACCAGAATGTCATCAATATACACCGCTATGAAATCTTCAGTGCCAACAAAACACTGATCCATTTTTCTTTGAAAAATAGCAGGTGCATTCTTTAATCCAAATGGCATAACAAGCCACTCATATAGACCACTAGGGACCACAAATGCAATCCATTCGATTGATTCAGGTGCCATTGCTACCTGATGAAATTCACTCTTCAGGTCGAACTTTGAATAGATTTTACTATGGCCGAATTTCTTGAGTATAGTGTTGTTTCACTATTGGACAGGCAACAGCGCAGCGATGGAAGAGAGCTACAAAAGTTTGGTTGAATTACAAGCAACTGCTCGAGACAGTGATGCTGGCACCAGTGAGGGCCATGTTACTGATACCACCTCTTCAGCACATAACTGATGATTGTGTTTCTTAAGCAGTTTGTTAATTCTGTTTCTTTTGGCTACTTTGTGTTACTTGTTATGGTGGGACTATCTTAGTTAGAAGATAGTTCCTTTGTTGGCTTGTCTTTTAGTTTTTTTCTAGCTTGTGTTAGCTGCTTCGCAGCAAACACACTTTACTTTTCTTGTACTGAACTCCGTTGCTTAATAGAAAGCTGGTGGTCAATGGTAGTTCCAGAGTTAACCATTATGGCCATGGTTTTGTGCCTGCTTTTGCTTGGCCTGATTACTCCCAGTTGTAACAATGCCTTTGTATGTCTGTCAAACTGCTCCTTCATTTGTGGCGTTACATGCTTCAGAGGTTTGTCCTGAATATGTAAAGCAGGATTTATAATATCAAGTGAGCACGTCACTTGATTCTTAGACCAATGTTTCAAAGGATATTTCTCCAATAAATCCTTGGTCTTTGAGTCTATCCAACAGAGGTTTGAACCTTTCCTTGAATTGTTGTGACTCTTGTTCATGATGGTAGGCTACAGCTTCTCTAACTTCAATGTATTCTAAGCCCGATAGGTCGAGCTCAGGGATCGCTGCTTGCACGACCTCAGCATCTACTGTAGTTGCTATTGTTGTGATATTTTTGTAGAAGGTTACATTATGTCCTTCGATTCACAAACCACCTTGCATGGATCGGATGAAATTGCACCCGATCAACATCTGAACTCCCTCATTCTTCCCCATTGAAAAAAAATAGGTGAAGGGAATTCTGAACCTATTCGACTCGATTATCATACTGCCATTTTTGAGTTTCAGACTAGCTATTTGAGTCGAGTTTACCCCATTTATCTGTATGGGATAAGCACTTGGTTCTAACGCTTCTTGTGGGACAATCTCCTAGTTGACACAGCAGGCTGTTGCTCCTGTATCAAGAATTGCTTGGACTTTGAATGGTTTTACGCCTAGTATTTCGAAAATTATCTCCATGTTATAGAGTCTGTTTAAGACTCTTTTTCCTCTGACAGGGTCTTGAACCACTATGTTGAATCACTCAATTTCCTCATCAGAAATAGCATTGGCAGAAGCTATTCTGAGGACTCCTTTTGGATCTTTTGGTTCTATTTTGATTTCCTCGTTCACCTCTTCATCTTCAAATCGCAATTTAGTTTTTCCTTTTTCTTTTCTCATTAGTTCATCAAACTCGGTTTCAAGATCCTCTGTTTTAGCTTCAAACAATTGTTGTTTGAGCTTTTCATTTTCTGCCAAGAGGTATTGAACATAGGATATCAGCTCATTAATTAGCTGATCTTTGCTGTCATAGGGTGCTATTGGTTGCACCCTAGCTCGTATCCTTTTGCCTAGCCTGAATCTTGAACACATAGGACGCACTGTCAGGCGGCAATCTTCACAGTGCATCCTTGTTGATTCAGTTGTCAATTCTTTACACATTGAGCATTTTTCATGCCCTGCTGGAACTGAATCATTGTCCCTCCAGTTATGAGGACAGTTCTTCTGGTTATCAGGCAGTTGTATGTGAACTCGCCAGCTTGGCTGCTCTGCTTGCATCATAAACGCTTGCTCGCCAAATGGTAGGTTATTAATTATGGCTGAAGCAACATTTTCAACTTCTCCTTCAGACAGTGAACAGATTGCATCACTATCTGGCTCGTTGAGGTCAACTGAGAGGACATCCCAATTGTCTGAAAGCTCCATATTTTCAACAATAGCTGCCCTGGCGATGTTTCCTGTTTTGCGCTTACACTCTCGCGCAAAATGTCCTTCCTCTCCACAAATGAAACATTTACACTTGCGGACTTTATCAGCATGTTTCTTCTTGAAAACCCGCACATGAGACTCATGCGATTTTTCCTTATAAGTTTTGGATTTGCGGGGTCCATACTTTTTTCTTTCTCCTCTATAGTAACCGGGTAATGAAATTTTGTTATAGAAGGAAAGATTCTTTAAGCTCCTTTGGAGTGCAGCTTGTTTGCACCTTTCAACTAGGTACGGATATGAGAAATTTATTCTAGGCATAACGCCGATTGCTGCTCTAGGATACTTGTCTGAAAATGCCTTCTCCAGCTCTTGGCCAATTAAAGGTGGCATTTTTCTGAAGAATTTTTCCGAGAGTTCTGAGGAAATGTACATTCTTCCGTA